>CM040744.1:1810000-2410000 GCA_022829145.1 Albula goreensis
AGTGTATATGTGAATGGGTGTGTGTGTGTGTCCCTGTGTACATGTGAATGTGTGTGTGTGTGTGTGTGCGTGAGTAAGGCAGTCCACAGCAGTAAGAGTGGGCCGTGCAGAATGTGAACCTGACCCAGTGCAGAGCAGTGAGGCAGTAAAGTGCCATTGTTCGCTCGGATACCACACATAGCTTCTTTATGGCCGGGTCACCCTCCTCTCTCCCTGCATAACAAGGCTTTTGTTCCTGAGATCCGCGCTGCCTGAAGAAACTGCGTTTATCCCTGCGTCTCACTCATAAAAACCCGTCGGAGTGAGCGCACACGGAGACACGCACGCGCACACACGCAATGCTGAGACACAAACAAATACACACGCACACGCGCACACACACGCAATGCTGAGACACAAACATGCACACACACACACACACTTTTTCACTACATCTCACTCATAAAAACCCGTCAGAGTGAGCGCACACGAAGACACGCAACGGTGAGCCACAAGTACATCCACACAAACACACACACACACACACACTCTTTCACTGTGTCTCACCCATAAAAACCCGTCAGAGTGAATTGACACGGAGACACGCACGCGCAAACATGCAACGCACACACACACGCACACACACCCTTTCACTGCGTCTCACTCATAAAAGATCATCAGAGTGAACTCACACGGAGACATACACGCACAAACACGCAATGCTGAAAAACAAATACATGCACACACACTCTCTTTCACTGCGTCTCACTCGTTAAAACCCCTCAGAGTGAGCGCGCTTGGGGACATGCACACCCAAACACACAACAGCACTGATACAAAAAAAACATGGCTGTACAAACTGCACCTCAGTCATAAAAACCCCTAACAGTTTGCGTGCACAAAACACTCACACCTTTACACCATCCCCCACTCACTCACACACACAGGAAACAGGCAGGAATTGGTTTTAAAAAAGGGCAGCAAACACACATACTTACACAAAACAACACACATGTACAACAACTCACATGTACTGTGATACTACATGCATACAGGTGTACAGGCAAGCACGTGCGCACACACACACACACACACACACACACACACACACACACACACACATACACATACACACACATTGCTACAGACACAGCCAGAAGATGGACCGGGAGCAGAAGTCACTCTGCCAATGCCGGAACATTCCTCTGGAGTCAGCTTCCAGATGAGCAGCCAGCGAGAGAGAAAACACAGAGAAGAGCGCACCTCTCCCACTCTGACCGGGTCTCTCTCTTTCTTTCTTTCTCTCCCTTGCTCCCTCTCCTTCCTTCAGAGCACAAACATATAAACAGAGCTTTCCAAGGAAAACAACACAGACCGTGCATCCACCTCTCCTCTCCTTTCCCTTCTCTCTCGCTCATTTGGAGTTTCAACAGAAACTATGTCTTTCCTACCAGTGTAACTGTAGTCCAATAATGTCCATATGCAGATCTTTCAAACGCATGTGTTTGCGTTTCCCTTTCTCCATTACGACCAACCAGTGCTGCCCTCATTAGTTTAATTACTCATCAAAGCCATACGCATGTAACTTGTTAGGAGTGTAGCATATAACCTGTAAGTTATGAACCGCATATCATAAGCAGCAACTGCTGCCTTTCAAATGTAAAGATCTAGATCTCATCTTGATGGGATACCTTGCTTTCGTAGGTGGCCATAGCCCATCTTGTGTGTGCGCGAGTGTGCGTATCTGTGCAGGTCACCCGTTTCCCAAAACACTGCGGGGCACGCACTCCTATCCTCCCCTACATAAATAACAACTCAAACGCTAAATAAATAAATAAAACAACCGGGCCGCAGAGACATCTGCAGCTAATCCGCTGCTTCTATTTCTTCCTCTCTTTTTTTTCCCCTGTGTGCGTAGTACAGTATGTTCAAAATTGCATGTTTAAGAGAGAAAGACATCCTACCTCCGGAATGCCCGGTGTATCCAGCCAGTCTGCGTACACAGCTTCAATAGTGAGGCCTTGTCTGGAACACAATGGAAGAATGTAATTATTATCCTTAGTGCCATGACTGTTTTTATGAGACACACAATAAGCGAAAAATAAATACATAAATGAAAACCGCTATCCCTGGTAAATGTTGATAATCAAATGCGTTCTCATATTTTCGAGCGACACACACAAAAAGGAGACGATAACCACATTGAAGAGTTAACTTTCGTTGTCGCCCCACAGGAAGTTGGTCAGAAACAGAAAGGGGGAAAAAAATTGACAGACTGAAGTGACCAGAATCGCAGAGGTTCTATGGTGTGTGTGTGTGTGTGTGTGTGTCATGTCTGTAACAATATCAAAGTTACTCACCACCAACAGTGGGGCCCGTAAATTTCCAAACGTGACTAGATTGTCTGAACTGTTTCATTGTATTCGAGTTTGAGAGCGAATGAGCAATGACATCCTCTAATTAAGTCGTTAGAGTTTTTTTACGGTAATTAAAACCAGACTGAACGGTTTGTCATTTTGATCATGGAGTTGGGGGTAGGGGGGTGGGACGAGGCTCGTTCATATGAAGCCGTAATTAGACGTTGCGACACAAAGCCCTTAAAATGTATCGCTGATTTGTTAATTAATTTGCGAGGGAAGGTCGCGCCGTAGCTGTGTGCGTCTTCCTCCCTTTTAAGTGTCTGGCAAATTAGCACAATTATATCCAGTAAATTACAGCTAATTGAAATTTACTCAAAATCTGAGGCAGTCCTACGCTTGCCAAAAAAACAATTCTATTATCTTCTCAGCGAAAGACGCGTATGAGTCATGAAGAAACAGCGCAGTACGTGGCTTCCAATATCCCCCTGGTTGTTTTCCCCTAATTTAAAGGGAAAAAAAAAACATAAAGAGAACCAAATCTTAAGCGAAATCTAAACCTCAAATGTAAAACTGGTCTTTTAATGGATAGCCAAACCTTTCCATTATTTTAAAACCTTTTATGATCGGCAATAAAATTAACCTCTGCCCAGTAATTTTCCTGACATGACAAAAGTAACAGTTGGGGAATTTATTTCAGAACGAATGGGAATAATGGAATCAAGCCCCCGGAAAAATCCCTGGTTTTTCAGAGACGAGGGCATGCACCATCTGAGCCATTTCCATGATGACTCTCTGGTCAACGGACATTTCTCCAGTCAAATCCAGTCACAATTTCCCCTAACCACCACCATGATTTACCATAACCATAATAAAATTAATAAAACATGTTCCATGAATCATGACTCGGAGGTGAGCCCAGATGATTCACAAATCTGAATCACTTGATTCATTTCCCGTATCCACCTCTCCACCCTCCTCACACGTTACCGTACAACATAGAGTTTAATGTTATCTTCTATTTGGGGGTGGTCATCTCTTACAGGGAAATTCTGACAGGATGTGGGAAATTAATACTTTATGATTCAAATGATTCAGATTCATAAAGCATGAGAGAGAGAAATTGTGCTGAACCAAAGGAAAACTCAGGATGTACGTCCACATTTTATCTTTTGTATTATTTCATGGCATCAGAGAAGACCACAAAGTAAGAATTCCAGTTTTTCCCTGTGTATATGACAAGAAAGAACTTAAACTTCGGTAAAAATATGAGTAATTCCCCAAAAGGAATGGGAAAAGAGGGGGAGACCCAGGGGAAAAGGAGAGAAAACCAGACCATGGACCTCTTCTGCAGAAGATAAGCCTCTTATACATGGCTCTCAGAGGAGAACCATCAAAAGAAATATCAATTTGGGCCTACTCAGGGAGTATTTCCAACACACAGAATATGGACTAGTGCAAACAGAATCAGAAGGGATAGCCCAGATCTAAAAGTGTCTTAACTTGGAGTTCCTGATACTCATAAAGGGTCAAACTGACCAAAACACGTCCGACATGTTCATGTTTCATAATTTATTATCAGTTGTAAGAACTTTTAGTAAATTCACCGCTGGTCTAGAAGTGTTGGGGTGGGGTGGGGGGGCGTTACTGTGGTGAATCGCTGATCTCAGAATTCCACTCCACAGGCGATGTTTACAAACGCAGACTACAGACACAAATATTGACTGTTCAAAAAAAATAAATTAAAAAAAAAACCTCTTAGCTCTAATCAAACAAGGCACTGCTGGACTGCTGAAGGTCTGAGCTGGACTGGACTACATGACAAGCCTGGCCATATATGACCTTATCTCACCGCTATTTAGGGAGAAAACGGGGGGGAAAACGAGGGAGAGGGGGGGATGGAGAAAAACAGAGGAAATGAAAGAGAGGGAATGAAATGAGAAGGGGGAGTGATGGAGGGAGGGGAAAACAGACAGAGGAAGATAGGGAGTGAGGGATGAGGACAGCAAAAAGGGGGAGATAGAGAGAGAATATAGGTGAAGGAGAAGAAAACAAAAGCATGAAAGAGTGAGGAAAATAAGGTAAAGAATGAAAGCAGAGGAGAGAAGTGGAAGGTGTAATGGAATAAACTCTAAAAGCGTTTTTTCCCCACCCTCCGGCTGGACCTCCACATCGCCCGTAACCTTGTCAACAACGGCAGCCCGCATAATGGGAGGAAGTGTGGGGGTAAACAGCGTTTAATTCTGCCTTTGTGAGGCCCGTCTCCACTACAGCCGCAGAGAGAGAGAGAGAGAGAGAGAGAGAGAGAGAGAGAGCGGAGGAGGAGGAGGAGAGATTGTCCGTTTAAACTTTAATTAGAATAAGTGGGCCCGACGGAGAACGGGGAGCTGGACATTAACGCCTCATTAGCTTCGCTTTGAACGGACTGATTCAGAAACGACAAAACAAGCCGGGCCCTTCCCACCCCGCTTCTCCCCGAACAGTGACGGACTCGGCTCGGAACTTGCAGGTTCAAATCCCAGGTGGGGGCATTGCTGTTGTAACCTTCAACAAAGCACTTAACATGAATTTCTTCAGTAAAATTTCCAGCTGTATAAACAGATTATTTGATTATTTGGTGGAAAAAACGTTACTCTGGATGAGAACAGTGAGTCTACAGAAAGCTGTAATGTAAGTCTTAGTGTACGGCTTTGGTCCTGAGCACATGGGTGGGAAAAACGTCCAGACACTGTGTCTCTACATGGCGACATTGTGAGGTAAGACCTGGGAAAACACAGCATCACAAACGAAGGGAAAAACCCCAGACTGTGGAGAACGGGCAAAGATTTTCTTCCCAGCCAGCCAAAATGACTATATTATTTAACTGTTATTTACAGTCCTGGTGACAGGGACTGAGCAGCGAAACTCCACTAGCAGGCTGTACGATGCGCTCCTGCACATTTTATCTTTATCTATACAGGTAAGTCGACCAAGAGGTCAGTTCTCTTTCGAGGTGATACGGAGAATCGAAATGGTACAAGGGGAGCAAACTCCGGAGGAAACGAACGAAGGGAAAAACCCGAGATTGTGGAGAGAGCGAGGGGACTTTCCTTCCAGCTCTTTGAGCTTAGAGATTCCTGCCTTATCTGTGGAGTTATTCGAATCCCTGCGGTAGATCGCCTCCGCGTCTCGTCTGGGTAATTGGCCCTCGAGATCCCGCCTGTACGTCAGGCGAGGAGCTCGGTTGCGCCAGGGGCGAGGGGTCAGAAACTCCAAAAAAACGGACTCACTCATAAAAAAACGGACTCACTCACGAAGGGGGTGGGGGGGCAAGAAACAACAGTAAACAACCCAAGGCAAAGAGAAATAAAGACAATAAAAGTAACACCCATAAATAGTTAAATAAGTAACACCCATAAATAGTTAAATAAGGTCCGGTTCCATCACTGGAACCTTCAGGTGAAGCTCCACCTGTTCCTTCACTGCGGATCAGAGCGACACCACTTGGAATGAGTGAACAGGTCAAAGGTTAAGTTGCTTTAAGGGTTTTCTTTAAGGGTAAGTCTGCAAGTACATTCTGACTGTTTGTACCTACCTCTGTACGTCGGGAAAGGTATCCAAAAGCATTTGCAGGAAATCCTACAAAAGACAACCAATAAAGGAATTACTCACATACATGCTACATCCATTGCAATAGATTTGCGCCTGCAAATGCACAACACACAAAAGAGTCACAAGGCTTGCAAGACAGAAACAGTCAATGACTAAACCGAAAAATATTTACTACAGTGAAACGGCGAATACTCAGAATGACCACATCGTGCTTTCGCACGCAGTTTTAAAAAGGAGCTAAAAGGGAAAAGCTGCTTCAGAGCTAAATACCTTTAAACTGAGTCCTGACCTCTTAGGCTGCAAAAGGAACGGTTTTACACATCATATTTTACGTATCAGATTCTAATTATTCCAAGTAATATTATATATGGTAACAGTCCATAGTATGGGGTATTTTTGCTTTAACTGGCTGAGGTATGGAGGACTTAAGTCAGCTGGGGCTACTTGGGCCAGGGGCTACAGCCTCATTAGCACCCCCTAGCAGCTGCTCAGAAAACTACAGGCTTACAGGTGAAAAAGGGTAACATGAGTGCACTGGGGGAAAATGTGAGCTTGCAACAGCTATATATGAAAATCTTTGGGGAAAATATATACTTCCTGTGACCAGCATTTGGTGTGAATGTTTTGTGTACAAGCTGAATGGACATAATATATAATAATTATGAAAAATCTGGCTCTCTCCAGCGGGCTGTAATAAAATTATAGAATTATACCATGTTGCAGAACTCAAATCACTCACCTGAGATAAAATAAGCTGCCCATGGTACTTGCTGACAAAAAGGCGGAAAAATCGAAGAAAGCGATCTTCACCGATTTTACCGGCCAGAAACTTGAGCAGGAAGTAGCCCTTGAAGAAAAAGATTCATTTTTTCCATCAGAACCATCTAAAAAGGGGGAAAGAGAATATTTTCTTCTGCCCACCCAGTTTTTCCCCCCAAAGAAGAAAAGAGGAGTTTACAGTTTTCCCAAAAGACATCTGCAAGTTCTTAAAGTCTGCTTTGCTTGTTTAAAAATGCCAGACTGATGCATTTCTGAGGAACTGAAATTCTTGGTTTTATGAGCTGTAGGACTAAACACCCTGTTACACCCACAGAGCGATCCTTTCCATTGAGACGACACTCTTCATCAGCCACAGTTTTATCAACACACACACACACACACACACTGTAAAATAAAACATGAAATCGACATGTCGCGAGAGGTTTTTCTTAGCATTTGGGCCAGTCTTTCAAAAACAAAGAGATGGATGGAGAACGGCACAGTTAAATTCCAGAATTATTGGCACTCCTGACGAAGTTCAACAAAAAAAAGCTAACGTAATTTTCAGATTTGAAAGTATTATTGTGCATTTAAAAAATCCAAACAATTCTGTCAAAATAAAATAATATTTTACCATATGTCTAGGCGTAATTATAGACTGTTACCTGTGTTACTGATCTTGTACCGCTTACTTCTGTTCAGTTTAATCAAGGGTGCCAATAATTCTGACACTGATTATGTATTGTCAATGTCATAACAGAACCTTTAATGTAATGTTTTGAACTTGATGCATGAACTGAAACCTTACATTATCAGTGCATAAACTAACAAAAAGGAAAAAAGACTTTCATTAAGACTGTGTAATGGCTCACCTTTAGGTAGTGCACTTGCATGAATGGCTTTTCAGGGTTCAGAGCATGTTTGACAATGGAGGCTCCAGACTCACTAACCTCTCCTGTGCTCTCCTTGTTGGGCCTGAAAAACAACACACACACACACACACACACACACACACACACACACACACACACACACACACACACACACACACACACACACACACACACCCCTTTATTCTCCCTGATCCTCATCCCTCTCCACACTGAAACCGGGTACCAGACAGACAAAGTTCCAGACAGAGAAAGAACTCTGAGACAAGAGTCTCCGTGACAACGCATCTCCGTGGCGATCAGGGCTGGGGTGCAGAGTGATGTGTTTTTTTATCAGGGTTGCTCCTTTTGCACCTTTTCATTGGGTCTTTAACTGTCCCTGGTTTCCCTTTCTGGAGGGGCGGCCCCCTCCTTCAGCATGGAGGACAGCGATAAGGACGGCCCCTTTGTGCACCATACCCATATACCAAACACAAATTCCACCCCCTTGACCCGTAAAGACAGGTATTGATTACACGCTGTAACACACATGCACACACATACACATGCACGTGCAAGCACACACTCACGCACATGCACACACACACGGACACACACGCGCGCACACACACACTTTTGAATAAACACTGAAAGAAATTCTCATATGCTAAAACATACAAACACATACACACAAGCACCCAAACGCACACAGATACACACATATTCTGACAGGGACACACATGCACATACATGTAGGCACAAACACATATATCCAGAAATGCAATCATACATATATAATTACACAGTTACAAATACGCAAACTCGACTCAAAGTCAGTGTAGTTGGACTGACTGGGTGATTCATCAGCCGGTCTTTTCCACAGCAATCGTCTCCAACAGAAAGTCAACATGTGTCGACCAAACTCGGACAACTCAGACAGTCCACAAACACATTACATTTAGGCTGAGATAAAAGGCGGAGGGGTTAAGCCGACACGTGGCCATAATCGAGCTGTAAAACACCACTACTATTATTACGACTTATAACTCAGACTGACATGAAAGGGCCGAACGCCGTGTCTTCATCGTGATTCATTACAGCAGAACAACAGAGACACCTGGGGCGGGAGAACTTGATAAGCCACACGGTCTACACTAGCCGAACGCGTCACTCGACACTCAGAGAAACTTGGGCTGTCAGATTTGTGAATGTGAGGTTAGAATATGGCTATCATCATGCCAGAAGGTTTCCAAAACAAGGGATTAAGTCTGGATCTTTAAACATCTGGCAAAATTAAATAATTCTGTAAACACATCATAAAAACTCTTTTAAAAGAGTTTCGTAAAAACTCCTTTTTCCGTTAGAAATGTACTCGGTTTATCACTGTGTGGGAATTTCATTTGAAAAGTCCGCTTATTTTTGATCCAGCGACTTGAATGATTTCAATCAATCAATCAAATCACATGGCAGACACACCGACAGGAAAACAGGCAGATATAAGAATACATGGATATACAGAGGCAGAAAAAAGGCAAACAGACATAAGATAGAAAATTAGATGGATAAACAGGCAGACAAATAGACAGAAATCAGCAGACAGACAGACACAAGAAACAGACAGACAGCCACCCAGACAAATAGATACAGCAGATGAAGAAAGAAAAAAGGATACCACAGACAAAGACAGAGGGACAGACAGAAAGGCTAACAGGCACATAGATGCAGACAGACAGGCGGACATATTGCTTGTAAACCTCAATGATTCTGAAGAAACGCAGAGACTGGAGGTGTAAATATGACTGGAGACAGAACACTATAGAACTAGAGCTTACGCTAAACAACAGTCATTAAAGTAGTCTTTGAACATCATAAAACTCTCTTTGACGTCAGAACGCACTTATCAAGTAGTTGTGGATTTGGGGTTAATGCAGACACACACACAGGCATGGGCATGCGTGCGCACGCCGCACACACACACACACACACACACACACACACACACACACACACACACACACACACACACACACACACACACACACACACACACACACAGATGTACTCAGTGCTCTGACAATATTGGCTGCTTTAGCCCCAGCAATGACTCACAACAGTCACACCAATCACACGTCTGACAGTGTTGCACAACACTGCGTTGCAACACTTAATTATACACTTAAAAACCAGACCTGCTGTCTCTTTCTCTCTCTCTCTCTCTCTCTCACTCACACACTCGCTCACTAGCACACTCTCACACTCACTCACACCGACACTCACTCACACACACAGACACACAAACTCGCACATGGTCTGTTGGTTAGGATTCCTGGTTTTCACCCCGTTGGTTTCCAAGTTACCATAAACTCCACATATCTGACAAATACCAGTATGACACCGCCACACACATGTATTATACTAATACCTAACCCTGCATGATCACTGTATACCAGTCTAAATCACACATGCAATAAGTTATTAAAGGAGCGGCAATATAGGATAATAGCTCCAGCTTAGAGGTGGTGGATTTGATTCTCAGATACAGTCCTGCAGTTGTACCCTTGAGCAAGATAATTAACCTGAATTGCTTCAGTAAAAATATACAGCTGTATAAATGGATTGTGTGTGTTGAAATGTAAAACTGTGTGAGTTCCTAACTGCTAATGTGTGTGTATATTACATATATATGGATGTGTGTATTATAGATAAACACATATGTATACATACACACACACACACACACACACACACGCACACAAAATAAGGTTAACACTTCCTGCCAGAACCCCTAACAGTGAGATAAAACTCATTATGAAGGCTTTATGTGTGGCCATGATTAATGTTTCACACCTAAGACACATCATCCCTCCCCCCCCCCCCCCCCCCCCTCCACCCGACACCTCTGCTCTCAGAGCCCGACACATTCCCCGCGCTCCTCATCATAAATTATTAAAGATCAACAGCGATGACGCGCTGCTCGGCGCTCTATATTTATGACACCGCTGCTCGCCGGGCCTGCGACCCGTTCACAGGTACCCCCCGTGTGCCTCTGATGAGAGATTATTAATACTTGAGCGAGGGCAGAAAGTTATAAATGAGCAACGCACCCGCCTATTACTTCATTATTTAGAGCCGTATTCTGAGCTGTAGGTCACTGCGCGCTGAGCACATTGATTCAGATTCAGCTGAACAGAATGTATTTATCATGGAGAAACAAACGTACATGCTGAAAACAAAAGTTTCATATCCAGCCATACATGATTGTAATTACAACATCCATTTTCATTGTGTTCCTCGACAGGAACGAATCGGTATTAAACGCACGCACGGTAGAGCATGGGTGTTAAGAACAAGCAGTATACATAAGGTGGAAAAAGAGTGCACAACAGAGCGTGTGCACAGAGACAGTGTAAGAAAAATCAGGTTCGGTTGGTGCCTTAAAAGACCCTGAGGGGACAGACGGACGGATAGACGGACGGACGGACAGACCTGAGGACCTGCAGCTCCTCCTCAGAGTTGCGTAGCTCGTCACAGAGTCTCCTCCACCGCAGAGAAGCTTTCAGTCTCCACTGCTCTTCTGCCTCACTCTGAGACAGCTGGACAGAGAGGGAGGTGGGGGGAGAGATGGACAGAGAGAGAGAGAGGGGGAGAGAAATGGACAGAGAGAGAGAGGGAGAGAGAGGGGGGGGAGCGATAAGGAAATAAGAGGAAGAGTGAGAGGGACGGAGAGAAAAAGAGGAAGTTTTGATAGAGGGGAAGAAAAGAAGAGGGAGATGAATAAGGGAAAGTGAGGTGAAGGAGGAGGAGAGAAGGTGAGGGAATGTGAGTTTTTTCACAACCCTTTTTTCATTGACCCAGTCACCCACTTCACCTTCGACAAATAGAAAAAAACACAAACAGAAAAAAACAACCTGAGAAAGAAGAGGAAATGGTCAAACTGATCAAAAAGTTGCCATTCTCTACGATACCCAGACTGCAAGCTCATGCTACATGAAAGAGGAGGGTTTGACGGGGTCAGAAGTTCATTCTGCAGGGACAAGGGACATGTGGAGGGAATAAAAAGGGTCTGAGCTTCAGTTTTGAACCAAAACAGTTTTAATTTATCTTATTCAATGTGTCGACTGGGCTCAAGGGGAACTCTGGGTCAAAATCAAGTCAGGTGGATTCAGTGTGTTCAACTACATTTCCTCAAAAAGACTTCTCCCTCTCCCTCTCCCTTCCCCCCTCCCTCCCTCCCCTTCTCTAAAAAATGGCCACAAACATTGGAAAGACTCCTGTTCAGTTTCGAGTGCTGGTTTTAGATCGCAGCTGGGATGTTTTTGCTCTAGTCGAGTGCAGCCGTTCACCAAAGCCTGAATCTGCGAGAGACGCAATCGATCAAATCAGACACACATGCATGGAAAAAAAAAACAAACTCAACTATAAAAAATGATTCGTGCATAACAGCAATAAGCCTCTCGCTCATCCGTGGAAAGGGAATAAAAAGCCTTTGTGCTTTTCCACGATTCAACATTTGTGGAGAGACTATTCACGATGACAAACCCATTTCAGCTCTCCCAAAAATACATCAATAAATACAAAAATACAAAAGCGCCACAGCAGAGAACAAATAAATGAATCCAGGACGTCATTCTCGATTGCGCGTAGTTCCCACTCTGCGAAAAATACGTCTCCAGTTCTCGTTCCTGGCAAACGAGACCGAAGTTGCAAAACTCAACAACCCAAATCATGCCTGGGCCATCAAGCTTACACGGCAACGCAGTCACGTTTGCGCAATTAATCTTACCGTCGTGTTCTCAACGACCTTATCTGACACCGATCTCTCAGGCGCTGTATATTTTAATGGAGAGGTTTATGACGCCGATTATCCAAAAGCGTGGGGCTGGATTGCAGCACAGATGGGGAGATAAGGGCTAATTAGCTTGTAGCTCGTCCAGGTTTGGGGGCGGCTCGCCCACACGTTCCCACACAGGTAAGCTCCCTGCAGGTGCTTCATTCGGTCTCCTCTCACAAGCGTTCACCTCTTCACCTTTCCAGACTGAACGCCTGCTAAAGGTTCTTCTATTCAATTTTTCAATGTGAAAATAATAAAAACGTGAGTAGGCAGACTCACACCAGGGATGCCGGACGGTTGGGAAGCTAGCGTTGGATCGATAATGTTTCTTCACTGGTAAATCTGACAACTCGAAACTGAACAACAGAGTCGTACTGACTTATGGGCATTTCTGGTCTCTGGTCAGTTACAAAAGAAGGTTTCTGGGTTACGGTTAGTGAGGGAGACAGAGGTCGGTTCTGATTGGAGGAGGGGAGAGGGAAGTTGTTCCTGATTGGAGGACAGGAGAGGGCAGCTTCTCTGATTGGAGGAGGAAGCATTGTGGTTGGTCCTAACTGAAGAAGGGAGAAGAGTGGTTGGATCAGATTGGAGGAGAGCAGAGGAGAGGGCAGTTGTTTCTTATTGGTGTAGGAGAGAAGGCGGTAGGCCCTGATTGGAGAAGGGTAGTTGGATCTGAATAGAAAAGGGAAGAGGACAGTTGGTGATTGGTGACAGTTCTGATGAGGGGAAGAGTGAAAGATGGCTGACTCTAAGTGAAGGAGGGCAGAGGGCAGTTGGACCTGACTGGGTGATTGGGTCAGTACCTGTTGCGCACGGGCCCATATTATGTCCTCCAGGTAGGTGGCAAAGCCCTCACTGATCCACTCCTCCGTCCAATCACGTGCTCCGATCGCCAGGCCGAACCAGGAGTGGGCAATCTCGTGACACAGTCTGGAGCCGCACAGTGATTGGTCACCAGACAGCACACTCTGGGACAGGAACACCATGTGAGGACTGCAGACAGAGTACACACAATATATTACACAACATAAATACATAATACGCATACACACACACACACACACACACACACACACACACACACACACACACCCTCCCGCCACCCTGCACGCACATGAAAGAGGAAAGAGGCTTCCTTCACACAACCCTATCATTAGGGCGGAAGAAAACACATCCCAAATTATTCCTAACTGCAGCAAAACAGGCTTTTGGACAAACCGCCCGGGAAGAGAACGAGCCATGCTCCTGGGTGCGACACGCCCTTCCCCTCACATTCCAGGAGCGTGCGTTCACAACGCCGAAAAATAGAGAGGAACACAGCAGCCCGCCTCCTACAAAAACCTTACTCCTACGGCCATTCGAGGTCCTTCTGTCCGTTTCCAAAAAAAAAAAAAAAAAAAAAAACTCACTTGTGTTTGGCCAAATGTGACTTTTCTTAAAATAAGATCTGTGGGCAAGTTGCCATTTGACCTCGTCGCTGCTGGTGTTTCTACTGCCCCCCCCCAAAAAAGAATGGGACATTACTTATCAAATACTTAGCTATTATTTCCTTTTCCCCCTTCTTGTTTAAAAATAGCTTTACTTTCAATGTGCAAATCGTACCCAAGGATCCCTTTCAGGAAAGAGCACAGTCTTATCGAGATACGGTTCCAGTCAGCGCTCAGACAGAAGAGGGGAATAAAAAAAACCCAAACACCCACCCCCTTTGTGTTTTCCAGCCTCCGCATACCAACGTAATGGCTAGCAAATGTGCAAAGTTTAACAAAAAAAAAAAAGCAGCAGTAAGTAAATACTTAAGTACTTATTTATACAACCTTTCAACTTAAATAGGTTATTTGAGGATGAAATAAACCCGCTAGAATAATAGCTCCCGTTTACGTCCTGTTCGTTTCCAGTCCTGAGGAGTGGGCTTCATGCCCGCACGCCGGAGTTTTTTTTTTTTTTCCACCTGAACAGCGGTAAAGGTGGAGATCTGCGAACAGCTCTGCGCGGCACATGAGCAGGCCACTGAGAGTGGAGGCCTCACCTAGGTGCAGGCAATTTTTGTAGCTTTATTACGTAAATCTGTTAAAATCCGTTGCTTTGATAACATTAATGCACCCCCACCAAACCCTATCACCCATGTCAAAATCCATAAGTAGACACATGACCATAAAATCAATGTTATCACATGACATCTAGCCTCTACTGATTTTGTGTGACGCCGCTGTGCCATAATTCATATTTGTGAAAGGTTGTGAGGCAAACACTTCTGACTTATACAAGTCCCGTGTCTTAGAATTTTGGGGTCTGAAAAATCACGTATTTAGTGAATAAACAAGACACTTTCAGGAACAAGCGCAAATTCGCAATAGCTGTGACCAGGCCACTCCCACTGCCGCCACCCCCTTTTAGCCAATTGGCATGAACAGAAACACACACCTTCACACTGTTACGGCCAACTGCTCATGATACAACCGAAATATACAAAAAGTCCCAGCAAGTCATTGTACGTAAATAAATATACCAAGTTTAGTAAGGAAAAGAAGCAACCAGTGCAGCAGATTCAACAAAAACATTCAAACCACAAAACAATCAAACGGAAATTAAAGCCGTTACCTTGGCAGGGAGGTTGAGGGGTTCCTTGCACCTACCCACTGTGCCACCCCAGGGTTGAGGACAGTCAAGTCCTACTCCCCACCGTAACAAAAATTCTGCTACAACGGAATTAGAATAACAAAAACAAAATGGACTAAAATTGACATGAAGTAATTTAAACAAATAAGGGAAACTCGGGAGCTGTGTTAGAGTATGTCCAACCAGAGAACGACTTTTGCCGCCATCCTTTAAAACTGAAAGCTCCTCCCACTGGATTACCTGTTGGACAGGTAAAGGAAAAAACGAAAGCACAAAGTGGAAGCGTGTAACACACATGCACACACACACTTGACCTCCATGCCAAATTTCAGCCACCTAAGACAAAAACTGTGGCCGCCAAAGGGTGGGGAAATTTTTGTGGACAGGTGTAAATAGGTTTTCCCTGAGTGTACACACATCCGGGTCGATCCGGATCTTTTTATGAGCGGTCAGGTTGTATTCTCCCCGACATGGAGGGTTTTGAAAAGTACATTGAACCGATCTCGAGCGTGATGGGAATTGCTCCTGTTTGCCACTGACAGTGGAGACATGCTCGGTTGCACCGGAGCTCGTAGCAGAATATAGTTGCCAAGTTACGTAGGCAACATCCAGACGTCACAGTAACCATCTACCGCAACACGGATGCGCAGTGAGCAGACACCGCAGCCAAGCTTTCAGCCTCCGCTGTTCTCCTACCTCACAGGGAGACTGCCATAAATTGTACCGCTTCATTTTGTGCATCAGATGTACAAAACTGTTGCTCTGGAAATGTAATGTAGTGCAGTGATTGAAGAGAGTCATGGACACAGTAAAGACACATCAAGTAGGCTCCTTATGGTGATAAGCTCACAGGTTTGATTCCCATAGTGATATTCCTGTATGTTTCAACATGTTATTATGTCTACACTGAAAGGAGATTTAGTGGGCTGCAGAATGTTTTAGTTGGGAAGCAGTAAATAATGAGATTAAACCAAATTACACACGCACACGCCCACGCATACAGATACACACAAACACACATACACACACAAATGTACTCACACATAGCCACACAAACATAAAAAATAAACACATGCACGAGTGTATGCACGTACATACACGCACACGCCCACAGAACACTTACACGTATAATTCAGGCTTTTGCTGGAGTTTCTCCCTTTAATACAGACCATACAACAGCTTTGGGTCAGTCAATAAAATGGCAGATTAAAAGGTAAAGACAGGAGATTGCAGCCCAATCCAAAAACAACTTTTCCCTGCTCTGCTCAGTGGAGTCAAAACCCTGACCTTCGCACCCGATTACATTCATTGAAGAAAAGGCTGACAGATTTCTATTTGTGCTTCAGGATTTCTGAAGTTCTTTTCATTGGCTGGCTGTAGGAGCATCCAGTAAGCACCTCCAGCCTCAGAATGTTTATGCTAAGTTTGTGCAAATACAACCTGGATTCTTGCTACGCTACTAGCTTGGTCTCATGCTCATTTTACCACTGGAATGACTGACATTGTAACAGGATTGTTGCTGGTAATTAAATTCTATGACGGACCTTAGAGGAGGCAGAGAGCCATATAAATACCAAAGTGTTAGCATTTCTTGTCCGCTAATAAAGACAAGCAGCGCTAATCTTTCAATCAGTCAGAGTCTATCATGGAGTACGCCTATTAACCCAGCGCGTTCTATTCAACAGTGACAACCTCACACCTAGAAAGTCTGACCATCCCAATCATACCAGTATTTTATCTTTATTTACTTTTCCAGGTGGCGAGAGTAAAACCACACGCACACCCTACACACAAAGGCTAGGCCTATAAAGCCATATTCAAGTAAGGCCTGCAGCCAGGAGAGGTTAAAAAAAAACAACAGAAGAAATAAAGAAAGGAAGACAGAAATTCTCAAGATAAACAGTGAACCTGCCAAGGAAACTCGTTTTCCACCAGTGCGCGAGACAGTGAGAGCGCCGCTGTGCTCCTGGCCGACAGATGCACCCCCCCCCCCCCCATCTCTAAACTCCTGGGCTGAGCGTCGTCGAGGCAACGCTGAAGAAACGCATTCTGACAGAAGAAATTGTAGGAATTACGCCATTTAAAAACTCATGTGACACGCGAGCCCGAAAGACTTGACGTTTCGCAGCAAACCGAGCTACATCTAACTGGAGACATGTTTCCTTTTCTTCTGTGTGCCTTGCCTGTTATGACATTTTTGCTGAAATGAGTTTACTGAATTAGACGGAGGGAGGGAGGGAGGTAGGGAGGGATGGATGGAGGGAGGGGGGAGGGAGAGGAATTGACCTTCAGTGCACTTTTATTAAAAACCAGGAATGCAGACTTTTATGGACGATTTACATTGGTCACATTGGGAGTGTGCTTTTGCATGCATACAACACAGAGTAAAACACAGACCAAAATACTACCCCCAAACAATCCATCTCATGAGAGAGAGAGAGAGCGCGAGACAGAGAAGGAGCAAGGGGGAGATAGACAGAGAGAGAAACAGAGAGTGAGAAAGCAAAACAGTAAGGAGGAGAAAAACGAGACCAGGGGAGAAAGAGAAAGAGTAAGGGACAGAGGGAGGGAAGAAGAGAGACTGAGAAAGTGAGAGAGCGAGAGGGAGCATGCAGGGATCTCAGACAAATGGAGCAGTCAGTGTCCAACCCTGGTTCCGTTTTGGAGGAGCCCAGATCTGTCTTGTCAGAAGTGGGAAACAAGAAAACAGAACAAAGAACAATACGTTTCATTTCCTGCCCATCTAAAAGAAAAATATTTCCCAGCAAAGCAAATTTTTAAATCTTACAGACCAGGAGCACACAGCTCCTTGTGTTTCAGAAGTGTGGGTTTCAGGGCTCGTGATCTCACCCGAAAAAAAAACCTTCATCTGAATTCAGACACAAAAACACTTCATTTATACTGAAAAGCATTTAAAATGCGCTTCCTGAACGTTTCTGCTTGGTACGGGAGCCGTGTGTGAACGCGGGGCGTTTGAGGGCAGGCTGTGGGCCTTTTCTCTCGTTTCATTCCAAAGTTGGTTTTAGGAGTTTATTTTATGGCATCTGTGCGTTAATCATGTTGTGCAGCGGCCGAACAAAAGCGGTTTGTTGTTTGTTCCCACCGCTGCACAAAGACGGCCTTTCAGCGGCCAGTTTCGGGGCTGCGGAGCGCCTTCTGCCAGGGCAGGATTCCACCGGACCTCCAGCAAACAGCGGCCTACGTCAGAACCGCCACATCCTGCAGGGCACAGGGGCGCCATTCACGCTCTGTCCCGCCTTGCCCGGCCCGGACTGGTACTGCGCTGGCTGCTCCGCAGTCCTCTGCTCTGATCCCACTGCTCTGATTCCACACTGCTCCACTGCTCTGATTCCCACCGTTCTGGTGAATTGATTCCACGACCCCCTGAACTGATTCTGCATTTCTCCACTGCTCTGATTACTCTGTTCTGTTGCTCTGAACCCACTCGGTTCCACTGCTTTGGTTACATACTGTTCTCCCACTCTAATTCCAATCTGTTCAGTTGGTCTGATTCAACACTGTTCTGTTGCTCTGATTTCACGTTGTTCCATGGTTCCAATTCCCCACTGCATCTGCAGTTCTCCTCCAACTACACCATACACTATACTGCCACATCAACTCCACAGCCCACTGCCCTATTGCACTGATCGAACAGCAAACCACACTACACTACTATTCCCACTGAACTCAAGTTGCACTTGCGTTAAAGCTCCACAATGCATTGCACTACACTCATTTTTTGACACCACACTGGTGAACGGCTGGTGGTCCAGTTCCTCAATGCTGGACTGGTATTCTGACTGTAAACAGAATCCATGGTGCTTTGGACTGGCATTCCGACTCCACGTCGCCAATGTTACCAGAGGGAACACACCTAAGGGTTGAGATAAGGAACTCTGCTCCTAATTTGAGCTTTGGGAGACAGAAGGCTGGGGGGTTGGGGGTTATCTCAGACGCATACAGGCCCTGTCTGAATAACACCCCCCCTCCCGCCTCAGCGGCCCTTTAAAACCTCTGACTTCAAAGCTCTGGCATTCCCGCACAGCCAAGCCCAGGCCGCCGTTCCCATGGCGGGCCAGCCAGAGAGGGCCCAGTGGAGCTGAATGCCTGGCCATTTTTGGACAGGTCGCAGAACCTACCCCCTCGCTCTCCTCCCCTCTTCCCCTCCATCCAGAACATCACATTCTAAAAAAAAAAAAAAACAATATCGAGAACAGCGGCGGCAGCAGCAGACGGTCTCTTGATCTACCTCTCTCTCTCTTTCCGGAAAGTTCTGGCAGATGTTTCCAACTCCATATGCATGGTGCAGTTTGGGCTGGCGCTCCACATGCCGTCAGCGGGATGAAGACATAAATACCCGCACAGCCGTTACCTTGTTACCGCGGTAACTACGCGGCAACCACTCCATGGCGGTTGTTGGTGATCCTACCGTGGAGATCCACACCCTACCGTCCAAAATCCATGGTTTAAAATCAGGCCCACGCCCGCTCCTGTCGTGATGAGCGCCATTTAAAAAGAAACTGATGACATCGTTCCATTTCATCCTGTTTCTTTTTTTAATTTCTCAGGGTTGGAATGATTGCTTGTGTGGTGCACTGTGGTGTCGTTCAAACCACAGACGTTTTTTTATACTCAGCTCCGATGTCCCTTCCATCCTGTCTGCCTTTTAACTACAGAAGGGTCCACCCGGTCGCAGGAAGTTTCTGCTGCTGTATTACAGGTCGTTGCCATGGTAACATCATCTGGCCACACCCCTTAATGAATCATCAGAAGATGCATCAGACTGGAATTGTTTTTTTTTGATCGCTACATGCTCACAGATACAAACACTGATGCAAACACAAAGTCATCTTTCTTGGGCGATAGATGTCAAATTAGCCCAAGAACACTAATAAAATAAAAAATAAAAAAATTTTTATCCACTTTGTGATCACAGCCAGTGTCGGCTGAGCCCAGACTGTGTTTACTCATTTTTCCATCTCCCAAAGACACTGATAATATAAGGCACACAGACATCTCTCAGTCAGAGGGCTCTGTCTGCCTGTTCATTCAGCTCGTTTGTGCCGTTCACATCACATTACCTCTGCATTTCGCCGTTCGGCCGACACTCCTATCCAGAGCCACTAACACAGCTTACAGTTTCACACGCGTGAAATGAAACGCCACAGAAAATCTGCTGGGAACCAATCAGAATGTAGAAAAACTGTTGCCTGAAGAGTGAACAAAGCTTTGCAAACTCTCCACTACTTTGAGCATCTGAAGTTGCGACTATTCTGAATGGAACAACCAGAGGGCCAGGAGGGCAATGGCATTACTTGATGAGAGAATGCAAGAGGAATGGGTAAAATGTGTGTGTGTTTGGGGGGGCAGACAGCTCCCACAGGAGCAGTAACCTATCTAGCAGATAAGCTGAGGAAATGGCCCCCCCAAACCCCGTACCCTGACCCCCCCCGCCCCCATTCCTCAACAGATAACCAGAAAGGGACTATGCTTTAAAATAACAGCACCCTTTTCTGAAGGGGATACTGCTATCGTCATTAAACACCAAAGACACTTTTGAACTTGACAGAGGAAGGGGGTGCTGGGGGGGGCACATGAAAACAGAAGCAGAGAAAGTACAGTAAAAGAGGGAGGAGACACATGGCCAGGAAGAAGGAGGGAAACAGAGATAGGAGAGAGGAGGAGTGAGAAAAAGAAAGACAGAAAGAGAAAGAGAGAGGAAGAGAAGGAGACTGAACGCAGGAAGGAGGGTAAGATATAAAGAGAGAGGAGTGAGGATAAGCAGGTGACGGAAAGCATCTAACCCAAACCCTTCAACTGTCAAAACACGAGAACACAGGAGGAGCCACAAGCAGCTCACCTCGTATTTCTGACATTAACTAAGCCACTTAGTGCACAGTTTCGCAGTTTTGCAATTTCGGGAAAAGGGAGTCGGGCTACCCGCCCCCAGCACCAGGTGCAAGAGAAGAACGGCATTCTTTAAGTTCGCCGACACTTTTGTGCGCTCAGCTTCAAGGGAGGGAGAGAGAAAGAGAGAGAACCTCTTAAAAGTCTCAGTAAGAAACGCCTCATCAACTGATAATTTGATTAACTGCTGTCTTTCGTGCCAGAGACCCAAAGCTTTACGACGCGGGGCCGTCGCACACTTCTTAGGTTACCCGGCAATCACGGTTCAGCGGGGAAATGAAAACTGCAAAGCAGGAACACGGAAAAAAAGGCAAAAAAAAAGACACTGACACCACAGAAGAAGGGGAGCAGAAATATTTAAACAGTGTCACCCCAGGCTCCATTTTGCCTGTCCAAAAACATGACACCTGTCTGGTTTGCTAACCCTTCACACATGGGCCATGTTCACAGAAAGAGTCACGGTTTCAAGCCATTCACAATTCTAATTTTTCATACATTTCTTTACAAATCATGACTGTGCCCTTTGATGCTCTCCCAAAATTATTGTCTTTTTTGTAGGTGTGGCCTGTAGATAATGACAGACTAACGTACGGAGAACAGTGTCTGAGAAACGTAAAATGATAAATATCTGTTTTTTTGTGAGCGTTTTGTGGATTTCTGGTGTTGACAAAGCACTGGAAGGGGCGTGGCTTTCCCGTATTGCAGACAAAAAGGAGAGAGACTTTCTGTAAGAAAAATATAAGCCTTGCTGCTTTAGGAGACAAGATAATACCTGCAGACCTGGCTGTTACTCAAACACACACTCAAAGCTGTATGTCCCTCCAAGTGGCTCACGACTGGCCTGCTCAGGGTGAAGCTGGTCTTGAGCCATTGCCAGGGTCATTTACCATGACCAGAGGTCTACATCACATCTAGGAGTTAGTCAGTCTCACTGCTCTCTGTGACTGGTGCAATAGTTAGGGCTGGACAATAAAATGGTCATACAGTTAATTAAATTTCATTTTAACCACGTTGTGACATTCTGCTGCCCAAAGTAATCTTGATGAGCAAAAATTTTACCATGTTCCCCACTCTTTGGGCCAGCCTGGTTCCAGATCTACAGTGGGAAAGGGGGTATAATGAGCCAGCCTGGTTCCAGCTCTACAGTGGGAAAGGGGGTATAATGGGCCAGCCTGGTTCCAGATCTACAGTGGAAAAGGGGGTATAATGGGCCAGCCTGGTTCCAGCTCTACAGTGGGAAGGGGGTATAATGGGCCAGCCTGGTTCCAGCTCTACAGTGGGAAGGGGGTATAATGGGCCAGCCTGGTTCCAGAACTACAGTGGGAAAGGGGGTAAAATGAGTCCAGCTGGTTTGAGCAGAATTAGGGCTTAATTCTGTTCCCCTTTCTTCCCATACTTGGGGTACAGCCCACCATCCAAAGAGATTCCTGAGCCTCAGTTTGGTTTGGTTGGTTTTCGAGTTTCACCATCTCCCGGCACAGCGACTGAACTCAAGGTCAAGGGGCCAAAGCAATAAAGAGCTGAGAAACGTGACTGAGAGAGCGGAGACATGTGTGGCTAATGCGGGGGCGTTCGACGCTTTTACAGAACGTTAATACTCCGCTCTCTCCCTGCAGCTTTTGCATCCCTCACACGGCCCTTTTACAGGTTTCCCTGCCAGACAAACCGTCACGCTCAAATAAATTTCACAGCCAAACGTCAGGTCCGAGGTCCTAAACACACGGAGTAAAAACGTTTTTCCCCCCAAACAAATTGTTTGGAGTGAACGGCCAAGGGTTGGAGGAGAGGAAGGCCCGCTCTCTGATTTGACGAATTCTGCCACTGCTGGTGAAAGCACCGATTACATCTGCTACGTGCTAACGGTAAAACTGGAGACAAAAATGAACACAGACGTCCCGCGGCCTCCCGATCCCTCGACCTCCGCTGCCACCACATCCTTCATGTTTTTCTTCTAGAGAATTACACAGTCTGCTGAACTTTATGTCTGGGGGAGGATGAGAAGGGAGGAGGGGTGGGGGAAGCAGGGAAACAGTGAGATCAAAACACAAAGATGAATGCAAACAAAAGATACACAGACTAAAGAGAGAGCGAATAATTCTGGTAAAACATATTCCAAATGGGTTTGTCTGTTTGCATGCATGCAAACACACACACACACGCAAGCACAAGCACTCACTCGCTCGCTCGCCGTACACGCACTCATGTGCACATTTGCATGTACACACACACAAGCACGTACACACACACTAAAATACATGTACGCACAAAGGTCAGCAGTACACTGGTAGTACCATGTGGCTCAGCAGTGGTTAAGTAGTAACAGGTCAACTTCAGGTTCAAATCCCATTGGCTGTCTGCTTAAGAACTACTTTACCCACAAATCACACCCACTGCTGTGTGAATGTATGCAAAATAGAAAGAGCCGCCCATGGCAAAGTGGACTTCACACTGGAGCAGAGCTCTGCCACGTCAAACAGAATAAAATAATGGAAATGTAATGTAATGGAAAATTTCCTACAGCTCTAAGGTTACCATATAAAAGCAATCGCACACAGATACAAAAACAAGATGGTCATTTCCTTACTTAAAACTGAAAGAGAGAAATTATTCTTTATTTCAGTTTTTCTTGGCTCGTGACTGCTTGCAAGCCGTGCAGATGCGAAACCCTCGCCAACTTCCCTTAGAGCCCCCAAATACCTCAGCGGAATGACTCCTTTAATTCCTGTAAAAGGATTTTCACTGATTTTGAACCCGCGCCAAAAACAGCTATTAAAGGCAGCGCCCCCCCCATTTTCTCCCTTTAAAGACTGATGACAATCGCTCTCTCTCAGGGAAAAGTGGGGGGTGTGGAAAGGGGGACGGGGAACCTCCCAGCTTACGCAGCTACGCGTCGTTTGGAGTGTCCTCGGCACGTCTTGCCTCCGTGGCGGGTTGGTGTCGAAGGACGCAGATCGAGCGGACTTCAAAGCGACGGAAAGGAAAACAATGCGACTCCCAAACGGAGCGGAGCGAACAGGGGCGGACCCGATGGAGCGATACGGGGCAGCGGGACGGAGCCATTTAGTCATTCCTGCCACAGACCTGGGGAAGAGCGAACGTGAGCCAAACAATCGTGACCTGATCGTGACCCCTACCCTGCCACATGCCTCTCTCGGCTTCACCTCGTCTTCCTCAGCACAATAAAAAAAATTCATACCAAAACATTTTTACTACAGTTATTGAAAAATGTAAACTTCTGCATGATTTGTTTCCTTGGCCCAATGGGTCTTGTCTTGATTGATTTACAGTTCTGACTGTTTTATATCTTTCATATGTCACAACTATAATTCAAATAGGGTTAACTGGGGAAAAGCAACGCTTTCCAAATGTGGGCTGCAGGGTTAAGCAGGGGTTATTAGGTAAAACAGGGGTTGCTGGGTAAAGCAGAGGCTGCTGGGAGGCTCATAGAGATAAGAGACTGAGCATCCTGCGTGTGGGATGGGCCCCACAGTCAGGGCAAGCCTGCCAATGGTAGCTGGCCACCAAGGGATGAATTTAGATATTGGACTTGTCCTCTTCTATTTGGGCTACAGTGCCCCCTCTGGTCAACTGGGCAACTGCGGTCTGGCTGCACCAGTGTTGCATGAAAGGCGCTGCTCTGACGCAACAGCTGCACAGCTCAGCTGGGGGACTGCAGAATGACTGCGCAGCTGAGCTAGCAGAGTGCAGAGTGCGGAGTCAGAAACACTCCTTTGGCTTTCTGCTCTTTCCAAAAATGGATGTTGCAACAATGAGTGATGAACTGCTCAAAAACACAATTGGGCATCCCAAATTTGGAGAAAAAGAAAATATCTGAAATATGGAAAAGAGAGAGGAAAGGAAAAAGCAGCAACTTCTTCCATAACCATAACCAAACAATCGCAGCCAGTTAAGGGAGGAAACTAAGAGAAAGTCAATGACTATTTTACACCCTACAGTCTCACACACAGTGTTATGGTGCTTCAGGAGAGAGCCAGTGACTGCTTCACACCCTAGAGGCCACATATGGTACTGCTGGGCAGTGCTTTCACCAAATGGAGGCAAATCTTTTGACAATTCCCAGAGTGCCTACTTTCTTTAGTTACAGACAGGACTGGGCAGTCTGGCTTGCCCTTACTTGACTCCTAAATCTTTGCTTTCCTGCACCCCCACCCCATGCCTCCTATCTCAGCCACCCTCCCCTTACCCCCCCATTCCCTCCCTGAAATGTGGGGGCAGGATATGAAAGCTGTATTTGGCTTGGGCTCAAATCCTGGGCCCTCATACTTCCCCAAATTAAAGATTAAATACCTCAGCCCTCTGAAGTCCTTCCAGGGGCTAATGGCTGAGAATAATACCCATATCCCCTCCCACATCCTGGGGGAGCGCCATGGTACCCCCCAATGAAAAACACACGAACACTACCCTGTACCCCCGAAAACGCGCGCACACACTGCTACACTACCCCAAAAAAACACACACACACAGCCACGGTATCCCCCGCTCTGTACCTCTAAAAATGCATACAAACCACTCCAAAACTGCCACAGACAAATACAAACACGCGCGCATGCGGATACGAACACATAGACATAGACATAGACATAGACACACACACACACACACACACACACACACAGAATACTGCATACCCCCCAGCTCTTGAATAATGGTCGCTAAGGCCAGTGATATTACAACGTTCAGTAATGTGGGGGAGTTCTCTAATTAGCAATGATGAAAACCTTCCTGTCTGTCATCAACCGGTGACTCCAAACAGCAGGGAAAAAACAGGAGCAAAGCCAAGCGTCCGTAATTATGTATTTCTGCAGATACAGGAAAAAGAGATTAACTTGTACCAACATCACCCAAGCAAACATTTGCATTCTTAAGCTTGTCATTTCCAAGAAGAAAGGAGGGTATGATTTTCTTCAGAAAATTTTTTTAATGAAGATGTCAGTGTTACCGCTAGTAGCTCTTAGCAGGCCATGGCGGTGTGGAACACTGAACCGAGGTCAGTGCTAACGTGGGCCCTTTGATCGTGAGAGCTGGGCTGATCTCTGCTCCTGGGCTCAGAATGATGAGCTCATTTTGGAACACTTACCCAGTGACAGAATGTTGGCACCGTGACATTCTGGTTCTGGAAGAAAACCCTGGAACGTATCTAAACGGGCACTCAGGTGCTGATCCCACCGATATAATTCTTTAATAATAAAAAAATGTCAAACGCAATCTGTTTTTTTTAATACAAATTCCAAGAATTTATGCTGGCATTTATGAAATATCATTTGAACTTTATCTTCATAAATATAAATACACTTGCTTCCCACAAATAACAAAAATCCTTTTAGAGGAAATACTGATTTTTTTTTTTTTTACTGCGAAAAAGGGCTGCTTCAAATAGCCAATGACAAATAATAAATTCCATACAAAATACAAACTGGCAGCTGCAAATGACAGGTTCCTTAGCTATATTAAGCAAACGACACCTCAGATGTATGACCTCACTGTTTGAGAAGACACATACATACCACGGTGTAGACGGGATATTTTAACACAGCAGTTGACACGGAAATCCCAACGTTCTGGCCAAAAATCATACAGACCTTATAACACGGAACAAAAATATTTTCTTGACAAATCCGGCTGTTCTCAGATAACACGCTACCGTCTGTACATTGTACCCTGTCCTTAAATAACCTACCCACATTTTTCTTGATTAATCAGGAACTATTGATTTTCAGGCCATAAATGTCTCTTGAGGGGTGCTAGTATTTGGCTTTTATTGCGGAACATTCTCTCAGGCTGCAGAAACTCTCCATGTGTGTGCTTATGACATACCCAAGTTCTGTGAATCTGGCCTGAACCCTGTGTTTGAAAATCAGTACTTCCTGAATAATCAGGAGAAAAATCACATCCTCGTTAGTGACTATAATTTTGTTGCTTCACCTTGGCTCATGGATACACTGAAATACCAGGACACTGCATCTGTGGTGTTCAGCAAAAAGGAAAACGCATCAAAAGACATCAGATTACTAAGAGCTGGGTTTTAATGGCCAAAACCGACGGTGCGACGGTTGAGGTAGAGGGATTACCTTGAGCAATTGTTGCCGTGTTTATAAAAACTACACAGCCTACACAGTTTCAAACAATGTCAAAGCTAAGTGGCAATAATAGTCGTATTCTAGGCTGCCCTAAGATGACTTCACACAATTCTGTCTTTTCATATAAACAATGCACCAACTACTCAATCTAACACAGCCTTTTTTTAATCGTTCTGCCATGAGTTTGGAGTGTCAACAGGAAGCACTGTGACTCTTACAAGAGAATGATCTCGTTATTGAAATTTACAGAGAAGGAATGGTGGCAGTCCCAAACCAAACAGTGGAATTGAGGGCCATTCAAGGTGATGCATACTGACTAAACTGGGCATTTAACACTGACTTAAGGACTTTTTAAAGGACTTTTTCACCATTAAAAGTGTACACTAAGGTGCCAAAAAACGCCTACTAAGGACCAAATGCGAGTGGGTTTTCCCACTGGCAAAGCAGGCAGGCTAATGTGTGTGTTTGTGTGTCGACAATACCTCCATGAATTTCATCCAGAAAAAACCTCTGCACTCTTTTAGCAGGGCCGACAGTTGACATTCTGCTGGAGCAACCGACACTAACTGGACCATTGTGTTTGTCTGTTTATTTTAATTTTTTATATTAAATGCATTCGCTCAGTGTAAAAGGCTAACATGGATTTGTTTAAGCTGACACAAGTTCAGACGGTCAGCTGCATAGAACAGCTCTGCAAGTGGGGTCAGAACTTGAGTGATGTTAAAACACTCACAACTTGACTGACAAAAGCACTTACTGTGATCACCATACCAGAGACAAGGCAGACAGTGGTCAGAGTCTCAAAGGGCAGTTTGTGGAAGTGAAACATACGAGTCCATCGCTCAATGCAAGACGGGTTATGTTTGAATGAGCAGTCTGAATGCCCGCCTCCACCTTACATCTGCCCTGACTGAGTCGAAGTAATTGGCTGGTTTGCAGATCTAACCATCAGGATTCTGGGTAATGGAGTCATATCAGTGAAATCCTCCAGTTACAGCAAAGTGAAATCACATAAAATTAATAACCACTTGGGACATAATGTGAAAATTTATGTTATGGTCGTAAAAAATATACTCACGAAATATGACATGGGAGGTGGGGGTAAAATCAATAGTCATAAGTGCTTGGCCAAGTGAATTTTTGGCTTATTGAAAGATGTCATTAAAGTAACAGACTAGAATATATGACCATGAGGCCACTGCTACGCATGGCCCAACACAAATGACTCCCATTTCCCACAGCAAAATTAATACATGTTCTGAGTTGTGACCTATTATAGCGCCCTCTATTGGCTATACCAGATCTATTACATTAACCAGATTGTTGAGCTGCAGTGCTCGTTCTGTCCATTTTAATAAATACAGAAGGCTCCAGATCCTCACATGGGTTTCTGGTGTTGGTTCTGGACATCCAGTGGAATTGTATTGGACCTGAACCCAACCCATTTATTGAATTTTAAAAGCACTTCAATGTTTTGGGTTCAACAGAAGACAGACAGATTCTGAGGTCTGGCCACACAGTCCACACTCAGGGTTAAGGCCCAGGTGAGGGTCTTACCTGGCCATCCCCAAGCTGGAAAATCCAGGTGGGACGATGAGCACATCGAGACGAGGGAAGGGGTGGACCCCCAGGGTGGTGTGGGCAGCAGCCAGGCAGTGGGGTAGGAGGGGGAGGAGCATGGACTCCGCCCTCTGCAGCAGAGTGGGAGGGGCAAAGGCCCGGTGAGGGATCACAGATTGGGCCTGTGCAACGGTGTCAGGAAAACGGCATGGGTAATCGCTATGGCAACAGGACTCAGGGTCAGCAAGGCCTGAGCATTCCATCCCAGAATTTGACTTCAGTTCCTCAGTCCTCAGACCTGAATAATCAACACCACAGGCCTTGGTCTGCTCTTCCTTGGCCAGACCAGAGAAATTCATCCCAGAATTTAAGTTCATATCATCACTGCCCACACCAAAGCAATCCACCTCAGAGTGCAGGGTTTGAGTCACATCAGCCAGATCTGAATAATCCATCTCAGAGCAGAGCTCACCTGGCCAGGGCACAGGTCATTAGCTCCAAGCTGCAACACAGATAAGATCACTTCTCACATCTAACTCTGTTATTATGGGTCTAGACATTCATACCATCACAGGGAATTTTTTCTGTGGAGAATCCATTAAGTCACTGATTACAAGCCATGGGTTAAATGCAATCTGGGGTTCACGACTTTGTCCTTCTACCTGTAATCAGGGGATAGTAATAGTGTGAGGAACATTGAAGACAGCCTACCTCCAGGTTTAGACAAAGCCACACCTACATTCTGCATGGCTATATTGGGACAGGTCTTGGTTGAAGAGGTGGGGCTTGCCTTGGCTTCGACCCAGTACCCTATTGCTATGGTGAAAGTGGAAGCCGGCATGGGCATTGTGACATAATAATCCCAGCGTGAGAATCCTGCAGGGGAAAACAACAGAGAGAACACAGAGGCTCCTTCAAAGGAATTTATTTCTCACAAGACCAGCTCTACAGTGGGAAAGGGAGTACAATGAACCAGCCTGGTTCCAGCTCTACAGTGGGAAAAGGGGTATAATGAGCCAGCCTGGTTCCAGCTCTACAGTGGGAAAGGGGGTATAATGAGCCAGCCTGGTTCCAGTTCTACAGTGGGAAAGGGGGTATAATGAGCCAGCCTGGTTCCAGTTTTACAGTGGGAAAGGGAGTACAATGAACCAGCCTGGTTCCAGCTCTACAGTGGGAAAAGGGGTATAATGAGCCAGCCTGGTTCCAGCTCTACAGTGGAAAAGGAGGTATTGTCATCACCTGTCTCCTCCAGGACGGGGCAGGCCTTGTTTTCCCCACTCAGAAGCACCACACAGTCGCTGAGAGCATGGATGCTGGCCTGCCAGGTTGACATGGCGACGGGGGGCTCTTGGCAGGGGAAGAGGGCGCGGTTGTTGATGGGGGAACCCTGGGTGTAAACACAGGGCCTGGAAAGACACAGCCTTTCAAACATTGCCAACTATACTACAACTTAAAACCCACACACCATTTCAGTTACTTACTTCAACAGTCTCCAATGCTATCTAATCACCTGTTTTGTGGGCTGTTTAATATCTTCCAGGTTCTTTCCCTAGTATATGTTGTTTTTACCATTTTTTTCCTACAGTACTAAAAGTGTAATGAATTTTAGTAGGCCTACCTGCCGCTTTGGTCCTTAGTCCACCTGACCGAGGCTCCCTGGGGTTTGGTCTGGTACCAGATCCTCAGAGCGAGGGGGAAAGTTTGAGGGGTCCGAAAGCCCCTCTTCCTAATCTGAAGACTCCAGCGGTCTGTGCAGAACTGGAGGGCGCCCCCTCCTGGCAGTGCAGGGGCACAACTGCAGTGGGAGTAGAGCTCCTGCTGCTTCGCCCAATGGGAGGAGGGCATGGAGACCAGCTTTCGCACCAGAGTGTTAGTGGAGGCCCCGCCTGAACAGCTGTCCCCGCCTCCCTCCAGAGAACACATCTCAGGAATGGAGGCCACATGCACTTCCTCCACCCTCGACACGACCAGGTCACAGCAGTCCAGCACCAGGACGAAATCATCATCATCGCCTCCGTGTTCCCACGACAACCGCTCTGCTGCCATTGGAGAGGGCAGTGGGTTGCTAAGACAACAGTCCCCACCTACCTCCTCCTTCCACTGTGACATTTTTGGATGCATCCTGAAGGTCCCAGCTTCCTCTGTTCTTGAACAGACCCCGCCTCCTCCTCCTGCTTGCCCGACTGATCCTGAGGCCTTCTCATCCCCAGGGGCGTGGTCTGTGACAGAAGAGGAGGAGTCAGGCCTGAGCCCCGCCCCTTTCCCCGGCTCCAGGAAGAGGACGACACTCCCGCTGATGACCTCGCTACTGAAGCAGACGGTGAGGTCCAGCACGTAGTGTCTCACCAGCATGTGGTTGGTGTTGGCCCTCAGGGGCAGATCATCTTTGCTGGGGTCCAGGTCACAGTCCAGATCCTGGTTTGCCTCCGACTCCATGTCAGGGTTTTGAGCTTGCACTTCAGCTGACACCTTCTATACTACAGGCACATCTGCTAATCAAAAGACAAAAACAGACACAAAGTCAGCCCACACACACAAACCCACACACAGTCACACTGCACCAAGAATGCCAACAATGGCTCGGATTTCATACCAAATTCTGCTCTTGTTAATTAAAATGGTCCAGTCATTTATTTATTCTGACATTTTTAATGAAGTCAAGACAACTTCAACAACTGTAGGCTACACACACACCCTCAGTAAAAAATGTTTTGACTGTCACCCTTCATTGGTGTGAACTAGCACATTGAATTACTAGCTAGAAATAAATCCAGGAACAGAGTAGCAGGGATGCAGTTGTGCACCCATGCACAATACAAAGTATGCACACGGTTCGCACACACACATATTCATGGTTGCCAAGCAAAATAATTGCACAGCTTACATTTTCACCCACTATCCATTTACACAGCTTGACATATTACTAAGGCAATTCAGGTGAAGTACCTAGTTCAACAGTACAATTGGTAATTCACCTGAACCCCTTCAGTCATGATCCAGCCCTATAAACTGGAAGCATGTGAACACGTGAGTTGTGTAAGTCGCTCTGGAGGAGCGAGCCCGCTAAATGGCACATTATGTCACGCGCTGGGCTGGCCAGAGGAGGATGGGCTCTCTCTCTCTCTCTCTCTCTCTCTCTCTCACGTTTGGTTCTTTCCCAAGGTGTTTACACATCACCTTTTATTGGGATTTTCAGAAATTAAACATTGATAACAAAGCTCAAACACACGTTCAGATGTCCAGTACATCGTTTGAAATGAATAAATCTGTTCCAAAAGATAAGTACACTAGGATAAAGATAATTTGGGTTCCCCTAAACTACACAGTTACAGCTAACGCGCTCACTTACAAAACGAAGTCAAAAAAGACGTCTAGTGAGCAGGTCAGTTCTCTTAAAAAGTTAGCTAAATCAAGTTTCACATCCTTTTTTGGGTAGCTGTAAAATTATGTTGGCATTTCATACAAGAATACAAATTTACACACAACTAGCCCAAACACATTCATTTCTTGCATGAGAGCTGAGCACCAACCTTCCGCCCGCAACATCACTCAAGCACGGTCTTCAGCGCACAATTATTTCGTCATGAATGTGAGACGGGAAGTACATGTGAGCTTCGTCTGGATTCTGATATATTTTCACTCATTCAATTTGTCATCCGTTTTTAGGAGCGGTTTTGGAACAATTTATGCAACTGTTTAAAGGAGCATTCTTTAACAACATGTTTCAGATCTCTGGAAATCCATATTCGTCTGATGGCGATAGCAACGCTTAACTGCAAAGATCTCAACTAGCTTAGGTCTGCTAGCTAGATGTAGACGACCTCTGTATGCAGTCAGTGAATATATCGACAAGGTTAGCTAGATAGCTTAGCAACAAAGTTTGCCTTATTTTGTTCATCTCATACAGATGGCAGCACCATGCAATAGGTCTTTGGATTGATGACTAACGCACCTACCTGAGCAGGACCATCTTAGCTTTCAAATAGCAGGTCTGGGGAGGACACATGTACCTTCAAAGAAACAGCTAGCTTACTAGATTTGGATAAATGTACGGTAATTTCACGAGGTATTATACACTATACACATGCACCATGAAATTATATTTTATGTGACACATGCCGAATGTCAAATCAACAGGTTTGATACACAGCGAGAAACCATGCATGCGTAAAATTTTTGGTATTATGTGCTTGTATTGAGTGTTGTTGAAACCTTGCTACATTGCAAGCATAATGTTAACATGTTCCTAGTTGGCACCTGACAGCAGTCTTTGAAATGTTGCACTTAAAATGTAACAGTTAAAACAAAATTTCCAGTTGTTTAATTTGCGCATGGAGTATCTTTTCACAGAAAACAAATCAAACAAGAAGAAAACATAACCAAACACTTTTACAGAAAACATTTATTAATTTCAAGTGCGTCACAAATTCCAACATGCCTATTAATTTAATCCCCCCACAACATGTGTATATCCATATGATACATTATCCTATTATAAAGTAAAAAATTAAAATATTATCAAAACAGATTCCAGTGCTTATAGTTTCACTATTATATCTCCTCTTATGGACAAGCAGCTACGTGTGTTGTAACAGACTATGATATCTTTATAATATTTCGACAGACAACCCATAAGTTAACAAAAATGTACACGTGTATGGCCCTATCTAGCTCTCGTGAGTTAGACCAGAGTCGGCGCAAATGTGGAAATGTACATTTGTTCAATTGTAAAACAAAAAAAGCTAATATTTTACTGACCACAATGGAAACAAAAACATTAAACATCATTGCCTTTGTAATTAGTTGGACCTGGTGTATTGACTATCTAAGATAGTTTACAGCTGGGGGAAAAAACAAGAATGATTGTAAAATCACAATTACAGTATTGGATATTCCATGTGTTTTTAATTTGGCACTCAGAAGTCAGACAGGGGCTTTGAATTTTTGCTTGCATATTTCTAGCATATGTTACCCATAGCAACAATTTCTATGCAGGCATTTCTATTAACAATCTCAGTCACACTTTCATCCCCTTTCATCTTGAAAGGACAAAAGAGCAACCGTCACATCTAATGCACATCTTGTGTGAAGCCCACCACTCAAAATGGCATTTCTTCCAGTCCATGGATTAAGCTAAATAAGAAAAAGAAGAGGGTAAAGTATAATAAAATATGGAACTTCTGTAAACCATTATTCTCTTCCTCAGTTTTAGTATCCAGCATGCCTTGCCTTCTCCAATGAAAGTCAGAGTGCCGGACATAGACCAGGAATCCAGTGGGAACAGAAGCACGGAAGACTGCCTGCCACAAAAAAAAAGGCAACAGCATTCCCCTGAATTTGAGCATGCTCAGTACAGTTATGCTAAAGTTGTTTTGTATGCTTTCACCCGATGAGACATGTTTTATTGGATGAGAAACCCAAAGAGAACGAGTGGGAAAGAATGTACCGTATTGATTTCTCATTTCTATGCGGCTCTTCCTGTGTTAAAAATTGTTAACCAAACTTCTGCGGAGAAAGCACGCAAAATAAATAATACTCTTATTATAATTCTATACGCCTAATCAAATGTGACTAAACAATATCCTGTGCTGCTAGCCACCTCATTGTTTTATTTAAGCATTGGGGTTCTCAGGGTGAGTCAGTGGCCTTTGGTGAACTGGCTTGCTTTCTGAGAGATTGGAAGTGTCGTTTGCATGTAAATGAGACTTTGGCGGTCCAAGCGTTCAGGGTACGTGTGTCATTCTTCCATTTTTTTACGAGCCATGTGCTGGCTGCGGTGGTTGGAGGGGACAGCGAGTTTCCTCATGGTTCAGTGCAGGGGAACGCGGAGTCTGTGTTCTGCATCTTTGGGTCTCTCGGGTATTGATGTAAAAGAAGGCCCTGGCTGGATCCGAACTTGATCCAAACCACGTGTTAAATAATTTCACTTTTGGACAGAAACCCACTTGTATTGGCGGGTGGACCCTTGGAGACTTCTGCCATTGAGTATACACGCTACCACAAAATCATGAATATCTGCACAAGACACTTATTTGAAAGCAGCCAGTCCATGCCCATGCTCACTATTTCCATTTTGAAATGAAAAAAAAAAAAAAAAACCAGGCAGAGCTTGCATTGGAGGGTGTCTTTAAATCACCTTTAAATCCCCTTGGCCTTTATACATTTGTAAAGCCCTCTGCCCGAACAGTTATGCTGTACGTAGACAGAAACAGCAATTTTGAGATGGAATACACAGTCTTCTAGTGATAAATTCATATTATGATAATCACTGTATAATGTACAGCTTAGCCATACATCTGTCTGTCTCAAGTGTGTGTGGGTGTGATTTTGTGTGTGCGTATGTGTTTTACACATAAGACCCAACTCAAAAGCAAGAGGAGTTTTAAACATTCTAATGACATCATCTGAGCGGTATATGACATGTAACTGAACGCCGAAAAATGGGCAGCGTAACTGAAGTCACCCACAAAGGGCTAGAGGGCTTGAGAAAGGCAGTTCAAAAAAATGCCAGTTCAAAAATGGCTCCATGAATATGGCCCCTTTGTCTTTTGAGGACCAGTTTCTTGGACGATGAAAGCTGCTGTTTTTCTGTTTTTTTTTTTGTAATTGAAATCTGTTGTGCGCTGTACAAGTGACAGGAGACATGTTGAAATGCAGCTAATTTCGTAGCACGCTGGGGAATCCTCCCATTAAGTCTCTGAAGCCTGAATTGTGAGGTTCATCTCTTCCTGCTGGGTTCTACCCCAAAAGCATGGGCCACAAGGGGGTGTGCTCATTCCTGGTGTCCTTCAGCCAATGAGAGAGCACCTCTCTCCTCCATGCCCCTCCCCTACTCTCTCCTCCTTTGTTCCCTTCTCTTCTGGCTCGTTCGCAGTAGAGAGCCTGGGCCTGCTCGCTGGGGGTTCAGCTCATGAGTTTTCGTCAGCCACCCTCCTGAAACTTAGCCTCTTGAAGGAGTCCCTGTTTAGAACAGCAGAGGGGAGACAGAGAGACAGGGGTGAAATTTGGGTGGGGGATGGGGGGGTGCAGGTGTCAGTGGGCGGGGTAAAATTTAAGTCATGCAGGTATTCCTAGAATAGACCACATTTGGTACAGTCAGTACCATACACATATAGACTGCATGATAAAAATCAACAGGAGTGATTCTCAAATGAACAATTCTGTATTGGCCAAAACATCTCAAAAATTATTATTTCTGTCCAACTTCCATTTTTTCCATTTCATTTTTCATTTTGTCATCTACATTTTATTGGACAGGGCCTCCATAAATGCTATTGTTGTTTGTCTGTATAAATGTCCAGGCCTGGAGTTCGTTTCTTCAGCTCTTTAAAAACAGAACCTGGTCATGCCACGGTGACGGTGGAGCGCTATCTCAATTGCAGCTAATAAACCCTGAGTGTTCCGCTATCGGAGAGGAATGGGAGAGTACTCTGGACACTCCAGCTGAAGTGGTGCTTCGCTCGTGCACTCTAATTCGAAAGGGGCAGGCAGGGGGAAATAGCGACTAAATCCGGTCAGGTGTGACACAGCGTCAGGACTGTGCTCCAGCATCCATCCACTCAAGAGACCCGAGTCCTTTTTCTGCTTCCCCAATTAAGTACGATGACTAAAACCTAACTCTCACTGGCATACGTATGTGCTTTTGTGTAATTAATTAAATCAATACAATTTTATTCCTGGATGACAGCTGAGGAAGAATCGTTCATTCTAATCTCATCACTATAATCTACAATAAGAATGTGGGGTTTGATGATGGGCTTGTATAAGTGTGTTACCTGCTCTCGATGCGCGGTTTGATGATGGGCTTGTACAGATCAGGAATCTTCCTCTCCAGCATCGGCCTCAGGTTCTCACGCAGCTTGTTGTAGTTCTTCTTCAGCTCCTGCTGATACTCCTTCTGGTCAGCGGCGATCAGGTGCTTGTTCTTCTCCACCGCCTCTCCGCACCTGTATCAGGAAAGACGGGCACAGTCACAACTTTGATCACACCCCGCCCTAAAATAACAGTGGCACAATTCAGTCCGTCAGATGAGTTACCATTTAAACTCAGAGTGAATTGAAAAATCAGATAATCAATTTAGCAATTCTTGTAACTCAACTAATACAGAACACCAGATTTATAGTGATTAAGGAATACAATTTAATAGGGATCTGTATATTTATCGTGGTTAGGCTATTTGATTAATAAATGACAGAATAAGATTTCAGGAAACTGTAGTTTCAAAGTGGCTAGGGTACTACACTAAAGGGATTTACTGTATATGTTTATGCTGGTTAGGGGATCCATCACTATGGATTTATATTGGTTAAGGTAAGAGAGTAATAGTGTGCAATAGGATTGCAGTGGTTCTGGGGAAAGATGCAAAATCAGTGGATTGCAGGTTTGAATCCCAGGAGGGACAATGTTGAGGGTCTCTTGAACAGAGCAGTTAACCTGCGCTGCCTGAGTGAATTTGGTTTTGAGGCTGTATAAATCGACAGTGTGCAAAATGTAACCCGTGTGGGTTGCCCTGGACAACGGCAGCTGTTGACCACATAAATAACCGCGCCACTCTGTAAAATGCGTCTGAAAATCTGTATCCGGCCATGAAATCTGACTCCCGTCGTTTGTCTTCACGCGGTAATCCATCTTTCACAAATTCCCTCCATGGCGTCGCTGCCGGAGCTGTGTGTCTTATATGGCCTTGCGGCGGGTTTTTACAGAATCAATAAAAACTTTCTCAAATCCTCTCTCGCTGTGTGGGTCTGATGCCAACTGTGGGTCGTCTGGCTGACCAGCTCCGGCATCGTCAAGACTGGTATATTCCCTGAGACCCCAAAGTGTATTCACTAATGAATTGGCCACCAAAGAGACCAGGTGTGACAACAGAACATGTGTGGGCAGTTTGTATGAAAGGAACAAAATCAAGGGCCAGGCAATTTCAAAAAACCTCCACAAAGCCACAGAGTTTTGCTGGAAAAATGCACCCTAGATGCCAGGAACACAAGCAGCCCATAGTGCCCTTAGAGCCAAAATGGCCACCATGAGGCTCTGGCATGACCGGGTTTGGCATCTGTAGCCCTCTGACACAGGCCCTGCCTGGTTGCTTGAGGGGGAAAATAAACATTTTGTAAATTACAGTAAATATTTGTCGGTGGGCTGGCAGCAATCAAGCCAAGGAATTCAAAAAAAAAATCAAAGCCATCTTTAGGAGGAGAGGCAAAGTGGGGAGGGGGTGGTGGGTGCATTTTTCATTTGAGACTCATCCATCCAATGGGAGAGCAGCAAAGCTCTGGTGGGAGGCCTTTCATTGGACAGAAACAAAAACGAGCTGGAAAGGGGAAAAGCTGAGTGTTGAATGCTAATGATATGTGTTTGGATAAAAAACAGTAAATAAATGGAAAATAAACAGAACGTCCCCGTAGTGACTTATTAGTGCAAACTCAAGCTGGACGGCTCTTGCCAATTGGCACGGCTCAAATGTAAAGTATTTATGAAGGAGGGTGGCTGGAAATATTACTTGAACTAATTGAGTCACTTTGCCGAACGAAACACAAACAGGTGCACTGTATTAGCGACAGGGGGTCTGTGCACGCAGACGTTAGCCACCGTGACCTCTCTTACCTCACATTCACACTGGGCTCTTTCTTGTCTAAATTAACAACACAGTGTGTCGGCAATCGCCTCGCTGTGGTTTGATGAAGAAAAGGACACAAACTGAGAGAGCTCAGATACCACAAAATGATTCAGGTCAGAGCGGAAGTATTCCCAAAATACAAAGGAATATGTGTTCATATAAGCTTGCCTGAGCATAGAAGTCCTTGGATTCCATTCCCTCTCTCTAACTCTCAAGCTTACCATCGATCTTCTTATGATGTCATTTCCTTTTGTCATTCTTTCTCTCCTTTCCTTTCTTTTCTCACCCTGGCTGTGCTCCAACACTCAAATATGTCTCCTCCTTTCCTCCATGCCCCAGAAACTGATTCTGTTTTCCTTCCCTGGAGTGTTCCAAAATGAAATCTCGCCTCCTCCTTTCCACCTTTCTCGTTTCCTCGTCTCCTCCAAACGAAGGATACTCGATGTATCCTACCACAGGAGTCTTTTCACATTATTGGGTGACATCATTGTGCTCATGACCAGTCAGATTAAAAGACCATCCCACAGAATATTTCACCATCGAAAAGTTCTAAAACATGACAAGGGATTTACCAACACTTATGTATAAGAGCCAGAACAGTAAACAGTAATTGAGTAATTTACATGAATGGGAAAACTTTTTTTTGTGTTTTCAAAAACATCCACATTGATGCAAATATATTCATGTTTTTCAGATGCAAATGGTAATTTTAAAAATTGAGTGAGTTTATATTGAGGTAGGTTAATTTATTCCCTGTACAAATGTTTATGTTACATCATGAGCAGAATGCGAGAAACGGACATTTGTATTTTAATTCATCAAAAGGGCTGGTGGCCTTTGAGAAGCGTGATTGGCTTTGGTATCGTCGGAGTCAGTCGAAATTATTACTTCATCAAAAGCCGACGTTGACTTTGATGACGGGCGAATCGGATTAGCTGTTCCAATTTTCGATTCATCTCCTCCTTTCCTCCACTCGTTTCCTCCCCTCCTTTCCTGCACATACTTCCGGGGTAGGAAAGGAGGGGACGAAACGAGTGGAGGAAAGGAGGAGACGAGAAAAAGTATTGGAACGCAGGCCCTATCTACAAGATGTATGTGGAAACAGGAAGCTCTACATATGTAATATGTAGGAAGTTGTATGTGTGAAACAGGAAGATTTATGTATGAAACAGGAAGCTGTATTTGTGAAACAGGAAAATTTACGAAACAGGAAGCTGAATGTGTGAAACAGGAAGTTTGAAACAGGATGTGTATTTTATAAAGAGCGGCTCTCTCACCGTAAAATGAACTCTTTGAAGCACAGACGCAGCTTGTTGTGATGGCGGAAGAGTTTAGGGTCTGCTGGGATTTCATTCAGGAACACCTGAGCCACCTCCAGGGGGCCCTGCAGAGAGAGAGAGAGGGAGAGGAGGAGAGAAAGAGATACAAGGAGAGACAGAGTGATAGGGAAAAGGACAGGAAGGGAGAGAAAAGGGTAAACCGGACAGATGGGGAAAGAACAAAAATGAGAAATGGAAGGAGAGAGTCATTGAGGTAGGGTTGGATCAGAAAGACAAAACAGACAGCAAGAGAGGGAGGGAGGAACAGAGAGGAAAAGAAAAAGGGAGGGAGAGACAAAAGAACAGAACATTAGGGAAATGTTACACTGCACACTGAATAATGCATTATTAAAAGGCCAAAATGTACGGCCAAACATGAGGAAGAGATCACGCTCGTGTCTGGGTCTGTAAGTAGCTACGTTCACCGCAGAACTCCCATATGCTTCCTGTCTCTTACCTTCCCTGTTCTGTGTCTCATTAGCGGCTCTGTTACATGTCCTGAGAGCAGACTTAAGGCTTATCTACGCAACACCGAAAATTATTAGAAAATAATACTGATCATGATTTTAATTAATTTTTCATTTGATCCCAATCTCTGAGCACCTCTCCTGGTTTGTCCATATTTGCCCCTTCGTTTTTTAAGTATACCCTCAAACATACTTTTCACGACCTCCTTGCCCCTACTAAGTCACGTAATGTTATTAATTAATTATGATAATTTCTACTACTATAAGTTGTGATGCTAACAACCTGGTATCACAACTGTTTGCTGTCTAAACTTATATGGATACAGGTTTGTAAATTCCTCTAAATAAAAGCATCTGCGTAATGTAAAAATATAAATGTTTCTTACAGGCTGTGACAGACTCTCACTTACGGGAACAGTGTTTTTCATTTTCACCCACTGAAAAAAGGACTATTTTTATGTTGAAATACTGCATTCTCATTGTGTAAACAGAAAAGGAGTTGATTATGGTACAGCCGTCATTTCATATAACGAGTGATGCAAAAATATCGAATCTCGACTCAGCAGCACAGGCCGCACTGAACGTCAGGCTGATGAAATTAAGAATATGCCGGCGCACCAGTTTTCTTTGCTTATTTATTTTAGTTTTATAAAAATAATGAAAAGCAGAGCAGAGCCAATTACACTTAACTCAGTTTGGACGTTTTTCTCAGTGTGCTAGCGTCTGCTGAACAACTGAGAACAAAAGTCCCTTTTTTTGTCCTTTTCAGTTTAAAACATGAGCAAAATCCCTGGTAATTTTCCACAAAGACAAAGAGGCCAGTAAGAACCTCTGTGTGTGTATGTGTGTGAATGTGTGTGTGTGTGTAATGTCAGAATGTGTGTGTGTTTGTGTACGTCCAAGTGCATGCTTAGGTGACAGTTTAATGTTGGTCCATACATGTGCATACACATGCATATGGACGTGTGTGTGTGTGTGTGTGTGTGTGTTTGTGGGAAGAGGACAGTCAGACCCGAGTCTCTGTGTGTGACATGGTATATGAGAGGCTGGGCCATTCCTGATTGACAGATGACAATGTATGTGTAGGGGGTGGAGCCAGACCTGACTGACAATATCTGTGTATATTAGAGTGCATTTGAGCGGGGCGGGGTTATACCTGATTGACAGTGGCCCCCACAGACCCCTGCAGCAGCATCTGGAGCATCTTGGCATCTGGCTGCTCGCGGTGGGTTGCTATGGCGAGCTCCCGTGTCTTCTTCTGCATGTCCTCGATGGCGACCTCTATGGGTGTCAGGTCAAACTGCACGGGGAGGAGAAAGAAAGATAAAAGAGAGAGGAGATGTTCAGTGACACAAACATTCAGCAGACAGTCTTATCCAGAGCCACTCACACAGCTTACAGTTCTTCTACATGCAATCTGTTTGTACAGATGGATATTTTACTTAAGTCATTTAGGTTACACACCCTGCTCAAGGGAACACTGGCAATGTGTCAACAGATAACTGAACCTGCAACCTTTGAGCTACAAGCCCAGCTCCCTAACCATTACACTACACTGTAACCTCTGAGCTACAAGCCCAGCTCCCTAACCATTACACTGCACTGTAACCTCTGAGCTACAAGCCCAGCTCCCCTAACCATTATACTACACTGTAACCTCTGAGCTACAAGCCCAGCTCCCTAACCATTATACTGCACTGTAACCTCTGAGCTACAAGCCCAGCTCCCTAACCATTATACTACATTGTAACCTCTGAGCTACAAGCCCAGCTCCCTAACCATTATACTACACTGTAACCTCTGAGCTACAAGCTCAGCTCCCTAACCATTACACTACTCTGTAACCTCTGAGCTACAAGCCCAGCTCCCTAACCATTATACTACATTGTAACCTCTGAGCTACAAGCCCAGCTCCCTAACCATTACACTACACTGTAACCTCTGAGCTACAAGCCCAGCTCCTAACCATTATACTACATTGTAACCTCTGAGCTACAAGCCCAGCTCCTAACCATTATACTACACTGTAACCTCTGAGCTACAAGCTCAGCTCCCCTAACCATTACACTACACTGTAACCTCTGAGCTACAAGCCCAGCTCCTAACCATTACACTACACTGTAACCTCTGAGCTACAAGCCCAGCTCAATAACCATTATACTACATTGTAACCTCTGAGCTACAAGCCCAGCTCCCTAACCATTATACTACACTGTAACCTCTGAACTACAAGCCCAGCTCCCTAACCATTATACTACACTTTAACCTCTGAGCTACAAGCCCAGCTCCCTAACCATTACACTACACTGTAACCTCTGAGCTACAAGCCCAGCTCCCTAACCATTACACTACACTGTAACCTCTGAGCTACAAGCCCAGCTCCCTAACCATTATACTACACTGTAACCTCTGAGCTACAAGCCCAGCTCCCTAACCATTACACTACACTGTAACCTCTGAGCTACAAGCCCAGCTCCCTAACCATTACACTACACTGTAACCTCTGAGCTACAAGCCCAGCTCCCTAACCATTATACTACACTGTAACCTCTGAGCTACAAGCCCAGCTCCCTAACCATTACACTACACTGTAACCTCTGAGCTACAAGCCCAGCTCCCTAACCATTATACTACACTGTAACCTCTGAGCTACAAGCCCAGCTCCCTAACCATTATACTACACTGTAACCTCTGAGCTACAAGCCCAGCTCCCTAACCATTATACTACACTGTATACTACTTTCTTTTATTGCAAATCTCAATGCACTACTAGCTAACAGTTTCTCTGTCGGGCAACCGGACGATACCTCCTCCTTCTGGATGACGTTGATGCGGGTTTTGATGTAGGGGAAGGCGTGCATTGTGGTGAGGACCGTCTTCCTCTTGTACTGCTCGCTCAGCTCGCCGCGTGGCCGGCCGCTCTTGGTGAACGGCGTGGTGTACATGAACCTCCGCAGGTTGAAGTTCTTCTCGAAGTTGGTCAGCCGGTCCTTCATCTCGTAGTCATCGAAGTACGGCTCCACGTAGGTGATTTGGATGTAGGCCTATGGGTGGGGTTGGTGGAGGGTGAGTGTTATGTCATAGCTCTAACTCCATAAACTCAATCACATACAGTTTCTGAAATAATTTCTGATCTTTTGGCATAGGTGGATTTGATTGGCTGGGGAGGCCCCAAATTCTGAATAGCCATTTCCAATTGGAGTCTTGCCTTAATAAACAAAATTGTGATTGGTCAGTCTTTCTAACTGGCCATTTCTGTTCCTTTTTCACTTTGATTGCTTTTATTCAAGCTGAGATCCCCAAAAGGACTCACACACAACACGACCACCAATTGCTGCCTGCTGAAGATGACAAAACAAGCCATAAATACTCCCAGTAATTCACTACATTGAACCAATCACTGTTGTAAAAGGGTTCATTTATTTTGTTTCACTATGAAGAGTCTTTGTCCTCAAATTAAGATAAAAATAGATATTGAACAATGATGCAAGGGAAGAATAAGCAGATGTGAGTATCTGTGTACCCTCCCTGTTGAGGATAAATAGTTAAGAACGTGCGTCAAGGAAAGTCTGAATGCTTGTCTGTTCCAGATGTGCAGTTTTAATGTCAGGACTTTCTCTAAACAAGAGAGCACTGCCCTCATATTCTGCCCCTGCACTGCAATGCTCCTTTCATCAAAGATTCAGACAACAAGCAAGCACAGAAGCAAGCAAACACAACTGTGTTTGTTGATCGATAATATGCACTTTTGTGCAATTCTGATGTAAAAATGTTGCCAGTATTTGGGCTCACATGTTAAACCTGTCTAAGAAAAATAGTGTGTGATTTTGCCGTACCTTGTTGGGGTTGAGCTTGTTCCTGTCCACAGGTGCAGAGTCCTTAATTATCTCCAACGCATCTTCCCCAAAACACTGGCTGTAGAAAGCCTGTGGGGAAACATCCGTTGTTTAATTAAGCAGATGTCATTATTCAACTACAGAAATCCTGACACTGTGGGTGGGACAGTCTAAAGCAAATAATAATAATGCCATTCCACTTAATAATAAAAATAACACATTCCAAAGGGCAAGCATGCCTAAAATAGAAAAATACCTAAAGAGCTAACATCCTGTAAAGTCTGATTTGATTTACCTGCACATGCCCTTAGAGAGACAGAGTGCCTTTGATTGCTTCCCACTCTGACCTATGTTTTATTTTTACCTCCAGTCGGTGGGAAATTTCTGGAAGATGAGTGATCCCGGGTTCCTTATAGATGAATTCCCGCTCGTCCAGGTCTCCGAACTTGGCGCCGTAGAAACCGACCCGGAAGTAGGTCCCAAACATGCGTTTGTGTCCCTGTGGAGACAGGAAGTGATGCGTGACCTTCACTCGCCTCTCAGGACTTCTCGTTCATCCTCAGGGTACTAGACCTGTCTTCAGATGCTTCATCTCATCTATTTGTTTTAACCCAATGCTCAATCCTTTTTTTCATGATTAATCACAAAATTATAGTTTTTCAGATCCTAGATTTCAGAACCAGATGCAGAAGAATTGGGAGTGCTATGACAACACCCTATCAGGTGATTTTGCTTTCTTTTCCAGCCTATATTAGGAGAAAAAGGTCACCAGTAAAAGCCAACCGCAACAATAATGAAAAGTCAAAAATCACAACACTGATGCATCGGTATATCACTACTCGTTTATGAGTGAACAACTCGTATTTGTATTTCGTGCACTGCTGTGTTTTCTTGCGGTGTGGTGAAACAGAAGTCTGAATGTGGGCCTCGCATTGCATCTTTAATTGCATAAACATCCAGTGTTGCCACCCCCTTTTTTTGGGGGGGAGGACAACTTAATTAGTGTGACATAATTCAGTGTGACAGCCTGAATACAGTTTAGCTCTGATACTGCTCTCAACTTTAGGGGCTAGACTCTGGCATCAGCAAGAGTGAGCAATAAAAAAGTTTAACTTTTCGAAATTACGAAGTTATTCTTTCTGCTGATTACGACTCCTTATGTCTGCTGGCTCACTCTCCTATTTAAAGTTTTCTCTCGCTATTCGTTTTAATTTTTTGTTCATGCGTTGATTTCTAAGCAGTCCGGTTCCTGTAATGTTTACATTTTATTGTTTGAGGTCATTTTTCATGCCGCTGTGTCTTCAGTAGGCTTTCACCAGGAATCCACAGTGGTGAGACTTGAATCAAAAATCAAATCAAGGTTTGTTGTTTTGTACAGCACGCTACAATTTATGATCAACCCCCCAGCTAAACACCCTCAAAAGCAAACCACAGGACCACAGTGGCAAGGAGAAAACCCCCTCCGTGGAAAATATGAAATATGCTAAAACATACACCTCGTCCCTCATCGTCCTGCCGTAGCTCCACAGTGTGCGTGTGCAACTTTAAAAGAGTTTGTTTTTGCTTTTGGAGAGGGGACTTTGCGATTTATAGTTGTTTGAGTCATGATAGGATTTTCTCATTACAGATATATTATCATGAACATATGGTTTGTATTCATGAGCTGTACTTTAGCTTGGATTAGCATAGTTTACTTGCTTTGGTGCTGTAGTGAGGTTCCATATGTACTCGCTGGTCTGGAAATGAAAAAACTGGGAATCAAGCTGGCTAAGAGCATTCATTAAATGGCCACAGTGTACTGTAACGTATATTTGTGCCGTGTGTTGGTGGGGAGAACAAGGGTTGAGTGGGGGGGGGGATTATGGTCATTTCAAGGGCAGACGCGGTGATCGCCAAGCTGGGGAAACTTACCTTCTGATTGATGCTCTCGAAGGCCCTCTGGAGCTTGTCGTGGGTGGAGGCCAGCTTCCGGAAGTCTCTGTGTGCCTCCATGATGGGAATGATTATTTTGTAAACCTCATTCACCGTTTCAAACAGCTGGCCCTGTGAGGACAGTGGGCCGTCAGGAAGAGAAGGAGGAGAACAGGGACGGCAGAGACTACATTGAGAGCTTGGCTGTGTGACCGTTTTGAGTCTGTTGTCATTTTTTGAGTTAGGCCACTGACTAATTTCACACCAATACAGCACCTTAAAACTGAAATGGAATTGAATTTTGACACAGAGATATGACATGGAGAGGTTTGTGCTTCACATGCAGACAGAAGTAATCAATTAATGAACAAGAGAGATGGAGAGAGGGGACAAAAGAGAAGTTAAAATCCTGCTCTTTAAGGTGTGGTAAGTGCGTACATGTGCGTGTGTGTATGTGTGGAGCGGGGAATGATACAATATATTGTGGGGGTGTTTACGTCATCTTTGTGCTTTAAGGTTTGCCAGGACAATCCAGCATATTTAAATATGAATTAAAATTTTGAAGATGGAAAGATCCAGACATGTTTGCAAGTCAAATATACAATATATCAAAGTTACTTATGTAACACGTCAGACTTTATAGGTTTTGTATACTCTTTGGCAGCATCGCTCGGGTTCCTGCCAATAAGGCACTGAAGTGACCTAAAATGAACTGAGAGAGAGAAAGAGATTGAGAGAGAGGGAGAGAAAGAGAGAGAGGCTGGGAAAAAGAGGGAGAGCTGTGGAGATAACATCAGCGGACTCAGCCACAAAGGTGATGTGGGAGGGGCTCAGGTGTGGGAGTGGCCCAGGTGTGGGAGGGTCCCCAGGTGTGGGTGCTGGCTCAGGTGTTGGTTTCCAGGGCGACTCACGTGGGTGAAGAGCTCGGCGGCCTGCTCCAGAAGCCCCACCAGGCCATTCTCAGTGAAGTAACGCCCCGAGCAAACGCCGTCTTCATCCGGAGACAGGATATCGTCAGACACTGCCGACTCCTCCAGCACATTTGAAGAGATGTTCTGCCCAAGAGAAGGACCCAAATAAGGCTTGTTTTTACTCCCTACCGAAACCCAAAACACTGACAAATGGCAAGTGCTTAATTTGGATATTGAGTCTACTTAATCAAAACACTTTGATTGCCCAGCCAAAATTGGTATCTCCAGGATCAGATATCCCTAGTCTAATCATTAGTTGCGTGACAGTGGGATGAGTGTGACAGGTAGCTGCATATAGATGAGTTTGTTAGTACCTGTGTTCAGGTGTGTACGGCAGGTGGCTGTACTTAGGTGGGTGTGTCCAAGTTGCAAATGAGTATAGAACAAGTGTTCAGGTAACTATGTGCAGGTAGCTGTACCCAGGTGAGTGTGTTTGGTAAGTGTTCTCACCTGAAAGGTGACGCTCCCCACAGGTAGGTAGCTGTGGTCCTCCAGCATGCTCAGGTATTCAGCCACTAGGGCAGCGGCATGCACCAGGCACATGGCCGACTCGGTGAAACACTTCTTGGTGTTGTGCTTTTCCGCCATGTTCTGAAGCCAGGTGAGACGAAGGTCCGGGGATGTTTGGTACCCCTTCGCTATTCTGAGAGGGGGGTCACCAAACAGCAAAACAGTCAATAATAGGTGTGTCTACCTGTACATGAGCAAACAGGTTTGTGTACCTGTTCATTAACAGGTGTGCGTACCTGTACATGAGCTAACAGGTGTGTTTAACAGGTGTGCGTACCTGTACATGAGGTCCATCAGCATCTCCGGGTCCTCCTGGAACTCTCGCATCTTCACTGTATCTGACAGGATGCTGTTCAGGTTTCTGAGGAGCTCGTCCACCTGAGCAAACAACAGAGCGCTCCATTTACTCAGACAACTGTGGACACAACACAACACACCAATACCCTCATACACCTCAACCAGTCTAGGGGAACTATGTGTTAAATATCAAGTATTGGCAGTTGTGTAGTGTGGGCAGTATCTCAGGAATGTAGTTATTTGGGGCATTACCTGAGAGGGGCAGTTACTAGGGGCAGTTGTCAGGGACGTTACCTGATAGGGCAGTTTCTAAGGGCAGTTGTTAGAAGGATTCCCTGAGAGGGGCAGTTACTAGGGGCAATTGTTAGGGGCATTACCTGAGAGGGGCAGTTAGTAGGGGCAGTTGTTAGGGGCATTACCTGAGAGGGCAGTTGCGTGGGCTGCATCTCGGTGTCCTCCTCGGCATACGCCAGGATGGTGCGGAGTGAGCGACGCAGGTACTCCTCATGGAAATCGGAGGACTTCCCCACCAGAGAGGCCAGGGACATGGTCACCTGCATCTTCACCCGTGAGAAGTTCTGCACAAACAACAGCCCCAGCCACAACCAATCAGAGAGCAGGCGCACCACGATCCAACTAATAATCAAGCAGACAGACCCCGATTCAACCAATCAATGACCGGAAACACCCTAACCCCACCAATGAGTGACAGAAAAAACTGTGCCCCCCACAGAGTGGATATTCTGTAACTGAAAAGTGAGAATCCTGAATATTAGAGCTTTAGTAAATGCAGTGATCTTCGACCCTGATCAAAGTATGCGCTGGTATTTGTTTGCACTGTAAATTTTAAAATCACTTCTTTTATTTTAATTGCTGATTAACAACAAAAGCCAGCACACCATGTGGCTCTCTGGGACCAGACATGAGCGACACTTTGAGAGGCTTCACTGCGTACAAACAATGCATCTCTTTGAAACAGCTTCAATCTTCGTTAGTTTGATTCATTTTCTTTATTCGGTCCATCAGGGATTTGTAGAATGCAAATTCACTTCTAACAGACCCATCCTTAAACGTCTTATTCACCCTTATGTTTTTTCCAACGGAAAAAGTTGCGGTGGGTCATTTACGGTCGGACCGATCCTGCCCTTGAGTGGCATTTGAGCTAAGGTTAAGCAGCTGTTTAAAAGTTAGTCTTACAAGGGCAAACAGCGCCCCCTAACTGCCGCCCTCCACCACAGCAGACTGCTGTGCGATTGCTCTGATCTCGGACCAATTCATGCACCTCGTTTATCTTCATCGGCCGCGGGATGCGCTGACATTACCCCTCATTAGCGACCCGCGGTTGCCGCCCTCATCCTAGGACTCACATTCAAACCACAAAGAGAGGCTTCACAGGCCACAAGAGCAGTGTGACTGATTCAATCTCTCTCTCATTCATCAACTTCCTTGTTGTTTTTCTTTTAACATCTAACAAGGCTATATCTACCATTACATTACATTAAAGGCATTCGTTAGATGCTGTTATCCAGAGCGACCTACCAGTCCCTATAACTTTGGTTGCCCCTAATCCTTTCAATGAATTTTATGTAACTGAACATTCATAAAAACGTCACATTTGACAAAAAAATGAACTCTTCACCGCCACAGTTTGACAAATGAACTTTGCTGTTCAAGAGAGTAGTGTCTTTCTTGTTGACCTTTCAAACTTTAAATGTAAATCTAGCAGACATGATGCAAGGTCATTTTGAAGTACTTTGAGATTTGTCATGAATATCATTTTATGAATACATTTTAATTACTTTTTATTCACTGTCACTTGCACCATAATGCTGGCTGTGACTCTTGCAAGAACATAATGGATATTGTCTTCAGGGTTTTCAGTGGTTTTCATCATCACAGGATCTGAACACAAACAGACTGAAATTACTGTTTCTGCCTTTCACTCAGTGGTGAACCCTATAACCCAATGCTTGTATGTCAAAATGGAAATGAAGTATTTTAAAAAAGTACAAAGCCTAAAAAAATGTATACAGGTACACAAAAAGAGAAGGAAAAAAATGTATAATTAAAGATGAAAAAAGGTGAATCAAGGCAAAGCTACACTAACACAGACCAAGGTTATTGAACTCGATAAAGAGAGGCAGTGAACAGTGAGGGACACACAGAAATTTGTAGGGCACCAGAGTGAGGGACACACAGTGATCTGTAGGGTCCCCAGAGTGAGGGACACACAGAGATGTGTAGGGGCCCCAGAGTGAGGGACGCACAGTGATCTGTAGGGGCCCCAGAGTGAGGGACACACAGAGATCTGTAGGGGCCCCAGAGTGAGGGACACACAGCGATCTGTAGGGGCCCCAGAGTGAGGGACACACAGCGATCTGTAGGGGCCCCAGAGTGAGGGACACACAGCGATCTGTAGGGGCCCCAGAGTGAGGGACACACAGCGATCTGTAGGGGCCCCAGAGTGAGGGACACACAGCGATCTGTAGGGGCCCCAGAGTGAGGGACACACAGCGAACTGTAGGGCTCCAGAGTGAGGGACACACAGAGATCTGTAGGGGCCCCAGAGTGAGGGACACACAGAGATCTGTAGGGCTCCAGAGTGAGGGACACACAGAGATCTGTAGGGCCCAGAGTGAGGGACACACAGACGATCTGTAGGGGCCCCAGAGTGAGGGACACACAGCGATCTGTAGGGGCCCCAGAGTGAGGGACACACAGAGATCTGTAGGGGCCCCAGAGTGAGGGACACACAGCGATCTGTAGGGCCCCAGAGTGAGGGACACACAGAGATCTGTAGGGCTCCAGAGTGAGGGACACACAGCGAACTCTAGGGCTCCAGAGTGAGGGCAGAGATGTGTAGGAGCCCCAGAGTCTGATCTGTAGGGGGGCCCCAGAGTGAGGGACACACAGCGATCTGTAGGGCTCCAGAGTGAGGGACACACACGACAGTGAGGGACACACAGACACACAGAGATCTGTAGGGGCCCCAGAGTGAGGGACACACAGCGATCTGTAGGGGCCCCAGAGTGGGACACACAGAGATCTGTAGGGCTCCAGAGTGAGGGACACACCCAGAGTGAGGGACACACAGAGATGATCTGTAGGGGCCCCAGAGTGGGGACACCCAGAGTGGGGATCAGGGGCCCCAGTGAGGGACACACAGGGGCCCCAGAGTGAGGGACACACAGGGGCCCCAGATCTGTAGGGCCCCAGAGTGGGACCCCAGAGAGGGACACACAGAGGGACAGAGTGAGGGACACACAGATCTGTAGGGGCTCCAGAGTGAGGGACACACAGGATCTGTAGGGGCCCCAGAGTGAGGGACACACAGAGTGAGGGGACAGTGAGGGACACACAGAGATCTGTAGGGGCCCCAGAGTGACACACAGCGATCTGTAGGGGCCCCAGAGTGAGGGACACACAGAGATCTGTAGGGGTCCAGAGTGGGGACACCAGAGAGTGGGGATCCACACAGAGATCTGTAGGGGCCCCAGAGTGAGGGACACACAGAGATCTGTAGGGGCCCCAGAGTGAGGGACACACGAGAGAGTGCGATCTGTAGGGGCCCCAGAGTGAGAGGAGGGACACACAGAGATGTGTAGGGGCCCCAGAGTGAGGGACACACAGAGATGTGTAGGGGCCCCAGAGTGAGGGACACACAGAGATGTGTAGGGGCCCCAGAGTGAGGGACACACAGAGATCTGTAGGGGCTCTAGAGTGAGGGACACACAGAGATGTGTAGGGGCCCCAGAGTGAGGGACACACAGAGATGTGTAGGGGCCCCAGAGTGAGGGACACACAGAGATGTGTAGGGGCCCCAGAGTGAGGGACACACAGAGATGTGTAGGGGCCCCAGAGTGAGGGACACACAGAGATGTGTAGGGGCCCCAGAGTGAGGGACACACAGTGAGGGAGATGCTGACACGTCACCGCTCCTGTATGCGGCTGTGTGATGCACAATTTTCCGTACTTAAAAACCGTAGAACCCGCTGTTCTCATGGGCTGGATCAATTATTATAATGATAGCTTTTCCACATGTGCCAGGCTGTGTTCCATAAAGGCTACACCTTCTACATTAGTGTTGGAATGTGTGTGTGTGAGTGTGTGTGTGAGTGCGTGTGAGAGTATTTGTATGAGTGTGTGTGTGTGTGTGTGTGTGTGTGTGTGTGTATTGTACTCACGCTGGCTGAGCTGTAGCTGTATCTCATGATCAGGTAGAGAGTGGCGCAGGCCTGGCTGCGGTTGCTGTCCACACAGCTGCTGCAGTGCTGAAGCACCTTCTGACACAGATCTGCACACTGCTCAGCCTCCTCCTCAAACAGCAGGTCTCCAAACTGCAACACAGCCACAAACTTACACTCAAACACATACAGCACAGACAATATACACACACAGGCACACACACATGCAAGCACACACAAACACACCCACATACATACACAGCAGAGAGAATAAGCACACACGCACACACACACACACACACTCTTACACACACAGATGCTTATCCACGCACACGCAAATACAATGCACATCCCGTGTTACCTTGACGATGAGAGCTCTGAGTGTGCTGAAGCAGTGAGAGAGGAAGGTGGTGCTCTGGTTACAGGAGAGACAGTGCAGCAGAACCCGCAAGACCCCGCCCACCACATTATCCTTACAGTCTGCCGGAGACATGCCCTGAACACAGGAGAGAGACACAGCACACCTTAACACACCTTAAAAATATCAACACAACTTACCACACCTGGACACACCTGTGACAGACCTTAACACGTCCTAACACACCTTAAAAACATCAACACAACTCACAACACCTTACCATACCTGTGAAATACCCTAAAATGCCTTAACACATCCTAACACACCCTACCACACCTGTGATATGCCCTTCACACACAGAGAAACAAAACTCATGAACACATTTCTATATACCTTAACACACCTCAACATACATTAACATGGATCAATACACGTCAGTATACCGTAACACACCTTAAAATATCACTAAACACCCTGGTACACATTAACACAGCCTAACACATGCCAGAAGACGAGTCTCACTTGGACGATAGTCTCCAGCAGGTCCAGGACGATGAGGTTGGCCTCCGTTGCCAGGTTACCACTGATGAGGGCTTCCTGGTCTAGCTCCGCCTTTGTTCTGAAGCACAAGAGGAGAAAGAACAATCACAAACACAGTCTCTCTCACACACACACACACACACACACACAGTGACTGTGATTCTCTGACTCACTTGTCCTGCCTGTCATTGGTCTGCCGCCACTGTGTGAGATCTTTCCTCCATCGCAGGTTCTCCCTCTGACCCAGCGTCCGGTCATTACCTGCCGAGGGGTCAAGGGTCATAGGTCAACATTAATCAAAACACTGACTCATGACTGTGTGTGCGTCTGAGTGCGTGTGAGAAAGAGTGTATGTGTGAGAGAGATTGCACATCTGGAAATATATATGAAAGCGAATTTTGCCTTGAGTTCGCATGAGAATGTGTGCTTGTGTGTGTGATTTCAGAGGAGATGGTATATGTATGAAAGTCAATATTTGCCTTGAGTCTGCATGACAATGGGTTTTTTGTGTGTGAGGCAGAAAATCGCATGACCCATACCATACACACATTATCAAATTCATGTAGAGAATAACTATATTAAACGTGACCAAGCTTAATGGCTGCAGTGTTCGCTGAAGATGTGAACAAGATTAAGTTTTCCTCTACAAACAAAAAAACAGTGTACTTCTGACAAGCGCAACTAGACTACATTTTAAAGAATACACGGAAAACACTTTATAACCTGGTTTTCCATTACATCTAATTTCTTACCCTGGGAGTTCTTGTCACTGAGACATGAGACACTGTACTGCTCGCGTAAAAAAATCCTTCATAGTTGTAAACAACAGCGAGAACTCTTCAAACTGAAGACCACCTGTCCTATGTCCCAATGAGGATAGTGAAACTTCACAAACTTAAAACAGACCCAGTCCAATCAGATTCAGAATCAGAATGACTCCCATCCAGTCAAGTAAAAGCTGACGAGGCCTAATCCAATTAGCTTTGATCTGCGCAGCTCTCGTCCAATCAGAGGCCTCACCTCCCACTCTCTTCATCATCTCCCCGCGGGCGCCCATCCCGCCCAACAGCGCCTCCTCCAGGCGAGCTTTGGCCTGCTGGGACTTCTGCAGGGCCTGAGTGCTGACCTTATCTGAGCTCTGCTTTCCCTGCGGCAGACACACACAACAAATATACATATGTACACACACACACACACACACACACACACTGACTAATCTGTCTTTACCAACATTTGCAGCAGATATTTCTATCTATTACAGGGCAGAGTAAATATTTATTTCCCTTCACATGCTGTAATACTCTTTTACTTGACCAATATGTGGGTAAACATCCCCCTTTTTACCTGATATGAGGAAGAGTAAACCCAGTTTGTGACCCAGTAAGTGGAGACACTGTTTCTCACCTGGTATGTGAGAGAATGAACACTGTTTCTTTTCCAATACATAGGTGAGTAAACCTGGTTTTTCTTACCCGGGTTCTTTTCCGGTATGTGGGTGAATAAACCCAGGTTCTTATCTGGTATGTGGGTGAATAAACCCAGGTTCTTATCTGGTATGTGGGTGAATAAGCCCAGGTTCTTATCCGGTATGTGGGTGAATAAACCCAGGTTCTTATCCGGTATGTGGGTGAATAAACCCAGGTTTTTTTTACCTGGTATGTGGGTGAATAAACCCAGGTTCTTATCCGGTATGTGGGTGAATAAACCCAGGTTCTTATCCGGTATGTGGGTGAATAAACCCAGGTTTTTTTTACCTGGTATGTGGGTGAATAAACCCAGGTTCTTATCCGGTATGTGGGTGAATAAACCCAGGTTCTTACCCGGTACTCAAAACAGGAGACGCAGATGGTGAGAAGCTCCAGCAGGCGGTTGAGCTGGGACGGTGGCATGTCCATGGTCCATTTCTGGACCAGGCCCTGATCCACATTCTTCATAATCCACAGGAAGCACACCAGCAGGTTCCGGCTCGTCTCTGCCGTCAGACTGGCGCTGGACTTCGCCGACTGTGGTGGAGAGAGACATTGGGCTGGATTAAATCGAATGCACTCAAGTCTCTTTGAGGATAAGTGCAATTCAATCAAAACTTTAGTCCATAAGGGAATATGCAATTCAATCAAAAGAGACATTAGTTTCTTTAAGGGCATTTACTGCCAATTCAAAAAAGACTTTAGACAGTTTGTTTGTGTACCACAGAAGCCATGGAGGCCAGCGCGTTCCTTGCCAGCGTGTTGAAGGGGTTCCCTGCGATCGCCATGGCAACGGACTGATTGATGGGCGTGACGGAGTCGTTCTCTTCCTCCGGTCCGCCCGCCTTCCCTTTCCCCCCACGTGACTCAGCCACTGCAGGGACGCAAAGCAACAGAAGAGTGTCATACAAGGTGTGCTGCTTCATATATGAGAAGTATGATGCAGACAACGTTTAATACGTGCTAATAAACATACATCACTCATCCACGAGACACACTGAGGTGAGGCAGAGTGTAGATCACATGCATGACACATGCAATTGAACACAATACCATAACGAGCAGACACACTTCACATCAAGAAGAAATCACACACACACACACACCACATATGCAAGAGATAACACAATGGAAGAGTACACACACACATCACATCATACAAAAGCAACACTCACACACACATGAGATATCACACATGAAAAGGCACATCACACAAACTTACAGATGTGTAAGCATAACACACACTAAAGCACGACCCTCCATAGACACCAAGACAGGTCCTCTTCAACTTGGCTCTGACTGACCTGTGAAATCCAAGTGGTTCAGGGAGTCCAGGATGATGCCCACCAGGGGGAGGTAGAGAGCGGCGATCTTGGCACGGACGTCGGGGCGGGTGCAGCGGTGGTCCAGGTCATGGGCACAGAGCAGACTGTGGGTGGCGTTTATGGCCTTTTTCTGCACCTTCCCCCTGCAGGACACAGATGGTACTGCAAGTCAGGCACAACTATATACACTAAATACTATGTATTTAGTTATTGCTCTAACTAAATACATAGTGCATAAAGCGATACATAGAGCCACAAGGACAGGGACAGTACCACATTCTCATGTATGTAGTTCTCTCCTCATACAAAGAAAGCACATTTGAGTTTGAGTTTAATTGTAAATTTGACCTTCAGTCTGAATTTGATTTTCATGAGAGCTTAGCCTTGAATTTGAATTTGTGAACAAGATTGAATTTGAGCTCATGAACAAGACTATATTTGTGTTTGTATTTGACTTGAGCTTGAGTTTAATTTGAATTTGTGCTTGAATTTGAATTTGCATTTGAATTTGAGCTGAATTTTGGACGCACCCCTCAGACTCCATGTCCAGCGCGGCGCTGAGCTCAGTCAGCAGGAGTCCGGTCAGGTAGTGCTGCTGCTTGAACTCCTGGGTCAGGTCAAACAGACTGCAGATCTTATGGTCCTGGAAGCTGGAGCAGGAGCTGGAGTTCTGCACAGAGACAGAGAGAGGAAGATGGGAGAGAACGCAACATATTTACGACAGGCATTTCCATTTGGTGTGTATTAATTTACTTGCCTTTACCTCAGATGTCTCGGTAATACGTTTCACACGAGTGTGGCAGTATAGTATGATGATTAGGTAGCTGGTGTTGCAAATCAGAGGTTGCAGGTTTGAATCCCAGGCAAGATGCAAAACACTGTACTGTTCAGTGAGATACTTTACCTGTCCCACCTCAGCAAATATTCAGCTATATAAATAAGTAGTACAACATGTAAACTGCAGGATGTTCTAAATAAGAGTATCTGCTGAATGTATTTAAAATAATAATTGCATAGAAGAGTTTCACTTCCTGTTTTCCTATTGTCGTTTTATATGATATCGTGTGGAAAACTGATGAGGAGAAGAGAGATGAAAACAAGAGGAGGAGGAACAGTAAGGGAGAATGTGGAAGAGCAAGACAGTAAGATTAGAGAAAGGAGTGCAGGAGAGAAGAGAGAGAGACAGAGAGGGAGGTGAAGGGGGCCAGAGAAGAGCCAGAAAGTGAAATTTCACCTGTTGAGAGCATTTTATAACTCTCTAGTGACCATCATTCATCAAGCAATGTACACATGAACTGTGCTTCCTTTAAAGGACCCTCCAGTAACCTTGACCAATAAGACATACTGAAATTATGGGCTTCTTCTCAGAATCGCACAATCAACATAAAAAGTACATAAAACATGAAACTACAGCTGTGGGTCTGCACTAGTCACTATGAAACTTAGTGCCCTCTGGAGAGCTGTAATCCAATATGACTTAAGGTTTTTTCTTTATGAGGATTGCATGGTCCATTAAAATAAAGGATTTGCAACAAATAATTCAAATAGCACTTCCCCCCTCAAAACTATACATTTTCAATATATTTTATGTAATTTTTTCTTCAGTCTGATGAAGGAGAGATTTTGTCTTGTATTCATAGTGAGAATTGATTGACCGGAGGGGGCTGGAGTGAGGGCGGGACTTACCTGTGACATAGGATGATTGACAGATAGAGCAAGGTCAGAATGTGGGTGGGGCTTACCTTTGGGGAGACTGACAGACAGGGAGAGGCTGATGTGGGGGCGGGGCTTACCTGTGAGGATATTGATGGACAGGGCGAGGCTGGGGCGGAGGCGGGGTTAGTGAAAAAGAGGCTGAGGTTGAGGTAATGCTCATGGCTGCAGAGGATCCGGAGGAACTCCAGCCTCATGGTGATCAGGGTTGGCATGGAGACGCTCTTCGCTGACATCTACGCAGTCAAACACAGCAGACATAGAATTGGGGTCAATCAAACGCACTTTGGGCGAGTCTTAGCCTAGTCATGAGCCTTTGGTACATGTGAAACATTTTTGAATATGCAATTTCAGTCCCATGAATTGTGATTGGAGCAAATGAACGACCTCAACCAATCACATGCTCCGTTTCTGTTACTACATGTACTAAATGCTTCAGTAAATCTGTCATGTCTGTAGCCTCTTAGCCTGCTTTGTTCTTGTTTTCATTCCGTGCCATGAGCTTTTGTTTTGGTCTTTCGTGTTCGTGTTTCCCCGCCCATTTTTTCTCTACCAGTCAGTCGATTGTCGATTTGTTTCACCTGCCCCACTTGTTCACCTGTGTCTCGTTTGCTAGTTAGTCCTGTGTGTTTAAGCCCTTTTCTTTCGTGTGTTCATTGCCAGTTTGTCTCAGTGCCTTGTCCTGTTTCGCACACTGCTTGTTATCTGTTTCTGCCTGCCTGTTTTTCATTTCTGTGGTTGTATTTGACCTCGTTTTTAGGATTTGTGAATCTGATTGTTTGCCGAGCTTTTTCTGGTTGTGACTTTTGCCTGTCCTTTTGAGACTCTCGCTTTGGACTGTGATTTTGTACTTTTGCTGTGCTTTGCCGGGGTTTTGACCCTGCTTGTCCCTGACTTTGATTTTTTTTTTGTTTGTGGCTGCTTAATAAACACCAGTGTTTATTATTCATCTCTGTCTGCGTGCGAGTCCCTGCCTGATTTGTGACAAAATCAGGCCCTTTGTCTCGGTAGTCTCCTTAAGGTCATATGTAATTCAATTTAAACAGTTTACATCACAATATAATTTTCTCTAAGTATGTTACAATTTACTGGAGCCAAACAAACATGCATGTAGGGATTCCAGGTGTGTATGTTATCTATTTAGGAGAAGTGGAATCCAAGTGCTTACCTAAAAACTGCAGGTGTGTGTTATACTTGTGTGTCTATAGGGTGGATGAGAGATCACAGGTGCGTACCTGACTGCAGTAGAGGGGGTTAGTAATCACAGGTATGCACCTGCAGTAGGGCAGGTGAGAGATCACAGGTGCGTACCTGACTGCAGTAGAGGGGGTTAGTAATCACAGGTATGCACCTGCAGTAGGGCAGGTGAGAGATCACAGGTGCGTACCTGACTGCAGTAGAGGGGGTTAGTAATCACAGGAATGCACCTGCAGTAGGGCAGGTGAGAGATCCTGACTGTGCAGGTATGCACCTGACTGCAGTAGAGGGGTTAGTAATCACAGGTATGCACCTGCAGTAGGGCAGGTGAGAGATCACAGGTGCGTACCTGATTGCAGTAGAGGGGGTTAGTAATCACAGGTATGCACCTGCAGTAGGGCAGGTGAGAGATCACAGGTGCGTACCTGATTGCAGTAGAGGGGGTTAGTAATCACAGGTATGCACCTGCAGTAGGGCAGGTGAGACCTGATCAGAGGTGCGTACCTGAGGGGTTTGCAGTACCTGACTGGGTTAGTAATCACAGGTATGCACCTGCAGTAGGGCAGGTGAGAGATCACAGGTGCGTACCTGATTGCAGTAGTTCTTCACCAGCTGGAACACAAAGCCTCGGTCCATTAAAGAGAGCAGGTCGTACAGGAAAAAAGCCAGGCTGATGTTCACCTTCTCTGCCTGGTCCATTTCCTGTAAAGGATCAACCAATTAGACACTCTCAACCACGCACCGTACTGATTAGAGGATGGCGCCCCCTGGTGGAATCATTAGATCAATTAGATTTACAATTGGGATATGTCGTAGCACATTCTCAATAAACACTATTCAGTCTCTGTGTTTTTGTTTTCACAGGGTGACAGAGCCTACATAAATGGTTACATTCCCATTACATATAGAGCAGTTAAATCGTGCCATCAGTCACCATGGTTACACAGTGGCCCCTGAGAAATCAATGTGACAGATGATGTCATCAGGCCCAAGGTTACCTTCTGCTGCTTGACCAAGATGGTTCCGATCTCCGCAGTAACCACGCTGACGATGGTGGTGATGTCATCTTTGAAGCGGTCTGAGAACCGCCCCCTACGAGGGACGCCTTGCTTCTCTAGGAGGGACACGAACTGAGCCATGCTCTTTATCTGTGCATGGAAACACACACAAACACACACACACACTCTTTACCTGTGCATGTAAACACACACACACACACACACACACACACACACACAACCTTTACCTGTACACACACATACACACACACGCTTTATGTCTGTATACACACACACACTCACCAGTAGCTCAAAGAAGAACCATGCGTATTTGTAAGCATTCTCCCGACACACCCCAGTGCTGACCACCATCTGTAAGGCCAGCTCCTCATGGAATTGCTGCACCCAAAAACAAAACAAAGAATTATAACAAATTAAAAAACTCACAAAGTAATCATATTAATTCTTCTCATCATACAGGGTCCATACATAATTACCACATATAAGCCGCCCTGCCCCAAAGTAGTCTGAAAGTATTTTTGATATGATTTGCTCACATATATGGTTAAAACTCGAGCCCGTTGAGACTGTGTACTGTTAAATGAAAATATGTCTGGCCGGAATAGCAAATGCTAAGTTGTTATAAGAAACCAACATTCATTTCCACAGCGATGGCATTGTTGAAATAATACTTATTTTGCCAAATTGCCTCACTTTGTTGTTATTCAGCATTAAATGTATATTACATTAAACTTTTGTTGGGCAGGTTTTGTTGTTCTCATGACTACTGAATGCAACAGGGCTCCCACTTGTACAGAGCTGTCCATAGCCCTTGCATTTGAAAGAGAATTATGACATTGACACACGAGCATTGATTTAGTAAAACATAAAAAACTGGGGCACAATACTGCCCTCCTCTGGTGACACATGGTAATACCTTCTTATTTGCAGGTCTGGTTCCTGAACCGGCATTCTGGAAGTAGTTGGCCACATCAGTGTAAGTGGACATTCGGCAACCAGGGTGATTTGATCCCTAGAAAAAATCAGTGGACCATCAGCAGCAAATATAAAATAGAGACACAGAATTGTTTTTTGTTATTTTACTAAAGTGGTTAAGGATATAAATCTGGTAAAGCAGTGCACTGCTCCAGGACATCACTGTTTCCCCAAGCAGCCAGTGAGTAATTTTCGACGCGGTCAGTAGCTGGTGAGTATTGTTACTCCAGGTTAGTAGCGGTCAGCGCTCTTCTCCCAGGATATTAGTTGGTCAGTAGGAATTAGCTGGTCAGTACTGTTCACACAGGTCAGTAGCTGGTCCATACCTTGCCAGACATGATGCTGTTTACCTCTTCGTCGGCGCTGGGGGGCGGGGATGTCGGGGTTGCTGCTGCTACGGATGCGGGACATCAGGAGCCTGCTCCCCACCGTCGTCGCCGTCGCTCGGCCCATGGTGTTATACCGCACGTCCTGCGGCTGCAGGGAGCTGCCCAGACCTGCAGCAGGGGAGGAGAGCAAGGCATCAGACACACACCTCACCATACCATACACACACACACACAGCACCATACACACATCACTATACACACACACATACACACACACCTCACACCATACACACATCACTATACACACACACTCACACCTCACCATACACACATCACTATACACACACACACACTCACACCTCACCATACACACATCACTATACACACACACACACACACAGCACCATACACACATCACTATACACACACACATACACACACACCTCACCATACACACATCACTATACACACACACTCACACCTCACCATACACACATCACTATACACACACACACACCTCACCATACACACATCACTATACACACACACTCACACCTCACCATACACACATCACTATACACACACACACACACAGCACCATACACACATCACTATACACACACACACATACACACACACACACACCTCACCATACACACATCACTATACACACACACTCACACCTCACCATACACACATCACTATACACACACACACACCTCACCATACACACATCACTATACACACACACACACAGCACCATACACACATCACTATACACACACACATACACACACACTCACACACCTCACCATACACACATCACTATACACACACACTCACACCTCACCATACACACATCACTATACACACACACACACCTCACCATACACACATCACTATACACACACACACACACACCTCACCATACACACATCACTATACACACACACACGCACGCACCTCACCATACACACACACAGACACACCTCACCATACACACATCACTATACACACACACACCTCACCATACACACACACAGACACACCTCACCATACACACATCACTATACACACACACACACACCTCACCATACACACACACAGACACACCTCACCATACACACATCACTATACACACACACACACACCTCACCATACACACATCACTATACACACACACACACCTCACCATACACACATCACTATACACACACACACGTACGCACCTCACCATACACACACACAGACACACACACCTCACCATGCACACACACACAGACACACCTCACCATACACACATCACTATACACACACACACACACACCTCACCATACACACATCACTATACACACACACACACACCTCACCATACACACACACACACACACACCTCACCATACACACATCACCATACACACACACACCACCACACACATCTCACCATACACACACACACACACACACACACACACCTCACCATACACACATCAGTATACACACACACATACAGCACCAAACATACACACATACACACACCTCACCATACACACACACACCACCACACACACCTCACCATACACACATTACTATACACAAACACATACACACGCACAAACATCACCATACACACACACACACATACAGCACCATACATACACACATATACACACCTCGCCATACACACATTACTATACACAAACACACAAACACACATTCACACACCTCACCATACACACACTTCTATACGCACACGCACACACACACACACACCTCGCCATACACACATTACTATACACAAACACACATACACACACAAATACACAGCGCCATACACACAGACACACAACAAATAACAGCATACACACACGCGCACACACACACTCATTCACAATCGGGGAAAATGTAGTACCAATCACCACACCTACAGAGAGGGTACACACAGAGAGGGTAATTATGGGATCAACACAGACAAACAGTCTCCCAGTCTCTATAGATGTGATGGGATTTAGATCGGCAATAGACAGGAAATGTATTGCCTAAAAAAACGCAACTACTGTAATGTATCAAAAGAGGATATTAACTGCAAACGAACACAATATGATCTGAAGACTTTTGCTTATGAACTCAGTGACCTCACCTGCTGTCAGTATCTCACGCTGGGTGTCTGGCAGGCGGAACACAAAGTAAAGGTACGTTGCTAGGAGACAGTTCCGGCCCTGCTGGTCCTTGGCCAGCTCTTGGCTGTTGTGGAGGCTGTTGACTATCGACACCACAGATTCAAACGCGATCTGAGCCAGGTTAGCTGCGGAAACAAACAAAACAAACACAGATACCCACAACGGTTAAGACACAACCAGGAAAAAGGCCCTAGATAAGATATGTTGTGTCTGAAAACCTGTTTAAAACCAACAACTAATTCTAGCCCTAATTCAAATGTTTACCCAGTTGTAGGATTGTCTTTAGAATCCTGTCCCCACTGTCAGAGAGTTCTCATGACTGGCATGCGATGGCCACAGGCTCCAAAGTAACTGAGCTGTCTTTATCTGTAGTTTACAATTGTGTACCTGTTGGTAGCTATTTACCTGTCTGTATTTGTAGAGAGCTCAGAAAGCTCTTTATCTGTCTATATCTCCAGCACGGAGCTCTTTAACTGTCTGTAACTGTAGCACGGAGCTCTTTACCTGTCTGTAATTGTAGCACGGAGCTCTTTACCTGTCTGTAACTGTAGCATGGAGCTCTTCACCTCTCTGGCCTGCGATGCAGTCATTTACCTGTGTGTACCTGTCATTATCAGTAGTCCACAGTTATCTACCTGTCTGTATCTGTAGTGTGCAGTTATCTACCTGTCTGCAGCTGTCAGAGAGTGTTTCCCAGGCTGTATCTGTAGGGTGGAGCTATGTGCCTGCCTGTACGTGTGGCGCGGAGCTCACCTGTCTGGCCGGCGATGACCATGGGCTGCAGGATGAGCCTGAAGAGCTTGTCCAGGCACTGGTGCAGGAAGAGCACCAGGGCCTCCAGGCGGGCCGAGGACAGGCTGATGATGCTCAGCTTCAGCTCGTGCTCCAGCTTGCTCTCGGGGATCTTATCGTCCCGCACGCGGATGGGGAAGCTCACCTGCCCCTCCAGCGCATGGCACAGCGTGAAGAACCGCTCCAGGTGGTTGTCCTGGTGATGACATGCGGGGGAGGGGGAGGGGAAGGGGAGCAAAGGGGCGGAGCCAATCAAATCAACCAATCAACTGGAACTTTGCACAAAACTAATGACAACTATAACACAGTTAGCTAATACACAGCATAGTAAAGTATACTACAAAATTATGAAGATTATCCTTCACACTATTATTATTATTATTACTTACGGGTTATTACTGGACAGAGAGCCTCACCTGTGTGTGAATGGAGGACACAGCCTGCAGCTCCAGGTTAAATACGCCCTTATGACCCTCCATCCACTTCACTGCGGACATTTGAGGGGGCACCTTCTGCAGGGGGGTCAAAGGTCAGAGGTCAACCCTACAAGCAACATATCTCCAACAGAGACCAGCAGTGCTCAGAGAATGAGGTATCATGACATCACAAAGTGGGCGGGGCTACCATTCGCTGTCAGTCACTGAGTATTTTAAACTAATCATAAGGTTTATTAAGCTCTTCACAATAAAACACAATTATTAGCACTCCCAGGGCAGGAGTGAACAGCACCAGTCTAAATGGGGTCCTACAAGGGGAATCTGTACGTACCTCAGGGGAGTGGAGGGAGTAATTTGGGGGCAGGCGGTCCAGCGCGATGGGGAGACAGTACTGTCCCGTCTGCAGCTGCTCAATATTCACCATGGGAAGCCACTAGACAGGAGAAACACACGCACCCCTTTTCAGCATTTCTACTCTCCTCAATTAACTTCTAATACTGTTGACTTTAACCTCTTACTGTTTAATTTACACCTGTACCTGTTCACTCTAACCTCTTACTGTTTAATTTACACCTGTACCTGTTCACTCTAACCTCTTACTGTTTAATTTACACCTGTACCTGTTCACTCTAACCTCTTACTGTTTAATTAACACCTGTAACCGTTCACGCTAACATAATACTGTTTAATTAACACCTGTAACTTTTCCCTCCAATCTCTTCTTGTTAATGAATAAATTTTGTGTCAATCATTAACCTGTTATTGTTTATATGTACCGTCTTGCTCTTTAATTTAGAACTATTCTTTCTATTCACTCGCTAATCTGTTACTGTCAGGTAATGTCCGTTACTACAACCTGCACACATGCAACCAGTTAGTATACATCATCGCCTAATTCAATGTCTACTAGTTACTTTCAACATCTCTGTCATTAGTTTCATACTGTGTTTAAGTGAACCAGGCAAACAGGCAGACCAGTCTGGACTGGACGGAGCCAGGAGTACACTCACAGAGAAGCCGATGAGACTCTCCACATTGCCAGCCTGGTTCTGCTTCTGTTGGCAGCTAATGTGGTAGAAGGTGAAGAGGAGGTGGTGTCTCTCTGTTAGCTTGGCCGGCAGCTGGATCTTCACCTCCTCGTAGAAGTCTGGGGACCTGTGCAGAGTGTAACAGAGCCTTAATAGTTGCAGCGTGACAGAATGGTAAGGGAACTGGGCCTGTGACTCAGAGACAGCAGGTTTGATTCCCAGATAGGGCACAGCCAAAATACCTTTGAGTAAAGGTACTAAATCTTCAGTGAAATATCTGTCTTTATACATGGATAGTATGAGGTATGTATGAGTTGCTAATAAGGTGACAGAATTTAAAGGGTACTTGCTTGTTATGGTATGTGACTGGTGTGTACACTTCAGTTATGAATTCAGGGCCGCTTGATTTTCCAAAAATGACCTACAACAAAACAAACAAAAATAATTCAATAAGTAACATAAAAGCTGCACACCTGACGATGAGAATGAGGAAGAAACTCAAACAAGTATGAGACACTAACAGCTATGTATAACTTCATTTCCTCACCATTCACTGCTGATAATGTATTCTATGCAAATTGTCAAAAATAAAGAACTTAAAAAACGTCCTACTACTCACTTAATTGATTAATTAAAGCCATTTATTAAGGTGCTATATCAACACATAGAGTTGTTATAACAGCACTATAACAAAAACTGAGGTGCTACATCAGCATCAGTTAGGCACTACACTAGCACTGAGTAATGTCCTATACCATCTTCAGTAAGGCGCTATATCAGTGCTAGTAAAGGCGCTATATCATTTTGGCATATCCATGTGGCGTTGTGAAGCCTCTCACCGGTAGGGCACAGCTGGAGTCTTCCCCGCTCATGAACTGGATTTTGATCGTGATGTTCCTGGCCGATGTCAGTCTATTTACAAAGTTCAGTCTTTGCGGGTATACGTAGAGGAAATTCCTGAATAAAATGAAAAAGACAAGAAATCTGCAGTCAGAACACACGGGTATACTGACAACCAATGTTTACTGCACTTATAGGTGCAGCAGCCGAAGCAGAGGAGAGAATAAAGCTTGCAGATGTATTACCACAACTTACCACTAGATGTCACAGAAATATCTCAGAAACATACGACAAAAAAAGTTTAATTGCAAACAATAAAAAGAAAACAAAAACCTGCAGAATTGTATTTTTTGTAAATTAGTGCCAGTGGCATGAAACGGACAAAAAAGTTTGCATTTCATCTGTCGGGAAATTGAGAAAAGATGAAAGTGAGGGGATTTTTGGTTTACTCGCTTCATCTGACAATAATGAACGTTCTAATTAACAGATCTGAAACAGCATGTCATGTCCAACTTGCGGTGGTACATGCAGAGCTACAGCAGGACTTGATTCAGGGTAATTAACCACAGCTAGAAAGATCTGGACATCAAGAAAAAAAAAGCATCTCATTAATGTCGCCTGAGAAAATATCCGTCCGGTTCTGGAATGCAAGTTTTTTGCCATGTTACAGAACTTGGCCGGGGAGACATTTCCCCTCGTGGGTTCTCCACATTCATTCATACGAATCGAACCAATTACTTTCTCAGACCCAGAGGCTAACTCCAACTACAAAAGGAGACGTTAATTCCTACCAAACAAGGCCCGTTGCCTTGACCACCCCTTTTTTTTTTTTGGTGAATCATTCAGCAAACAGTCTGGCTCCGCTATAAACAATGAAGTCCACTTTCAAACAAGCTTTACTTTCTATTAACAAACATCTTTCACAACTGGAGTAGCCAACAAGAGCTGAGCCAATGACAGAGCATGACCCTTGGAATCTTATGAGATAAAAGAGCAGTGGATAGACAGACAGGTAAACAGACAGACAAGTAGATAAACAGACAGAAAGATGGGTACTTCATTAGTCCTTAAAGGGAGAATTACTTGAATGTGACCATAACTGCTAACACATGACACCTCCACTGCCTGGGCCCTCAAGCTCACCTGTATTGAGACTGGCTACCTCACCTGTACGTGCTTAAAACTAGGAAATAAAAGTACTAATTTTTAACTGTAATTTGTTTGTAACCTAGTTGTTGTTTTAATTTGACTCTTTACTAGATTAGTCTATGGGGGTCATGATCTATTCTGTCACCTTTGGCACTTGGGACTTTACCCCTCTCTAGGTTATCTTTGCGCTTTTTTGTACCATTCTTACACAATTTGCCTTGTAAGTCGCTCTGTATAAGCATCTAACAAATGCCTTTAATGTCATGTAACGTAAGCAGTCGAGACTCATCAAGTTTTGGGCTTCCTCACCTGTAGACGCTGTATTCGACCACACAAGTAAACATTGAATTGGTTGATACAGGTAAGAGATGAGTGTATTTTGCCTGTAAATGAGGTAATGGGCCTTGGATGTAGCATGGAGGAGAAAAGCAGGGCTATCTCACCTGTAGATGTTGTGTGGGACGTACACCTCCTGGACGGGAACTCCAGAACCTCTTTGACGGGCCTCAGGTTCTTCTCGGCCACTGGCCTGACAGGGATGAGCTCAGAAGAAAGGCAGGACGGCACTATGTCCGGCGCTGGGGTCACGTCCAGCTTAATGGTACCTGGCCAGGAAGAAAGACAGACATGCATGTAAATTAGCATATATAAGAAACATGCATGCAATTAGCACATAAATACAATATGTGTACTTAGCATGGCGTTAACATATATGAACACCATGCATGTGATTTGCATGGTGTTCATATATGTTAACAAACAGTATGTGTAATTACACCGCACATATAATTAGCATATACATGCAACCTGTAAGCAAGTAGCATATACATGTAACGCATGATGACTCACCTGAAGAGGTCTTTATTTACCTATTGCAGTCTATTTTACCTGTTATTGTCTTTATTCGTCTCTGCAGGGAGGAGTATCGCTTGATGTCAGCCAGGAACTTAAAAAGGTCTTCATCACTCAAACGATCTCCCTCCTGTAAACAAAAGGTTTAAGTTTAAACTGGCTTTGCAGTTTTTTAAATAGTGTTTGATTTCTTCACAAACTGTACTCACAGTCAAGTTATTTTTCAGCATAGTGAGTCCTAACAAAATGTCAATCTTTGAGGCATTTTGCTTAAAAAGGAAGGTCTGAAAAGACCTGAAGATAAGTATGACGGTTGTGTCAAAATCAGTACCACAGAGGATCATTCATGGACTGCTTTTTATTTCAGCCAATCAGAACTTCCTTGATTGGTGCAATTACCCAATCAGCTTTATGCTTGTAGCTTTGTGATAAAGCACAGAATATAAGTGGGATTCCCCTCACTCAGACTCACTCCGCTGTAAGCCAGTACAAACCCTGTTACACGGGTCTTACAGGGGCTTACAGCCGAAACATGGAGCTACATGGCTTCATTTCAGCCCCCTTTGATGTGGGCGCTGTTTGACTTGGTTTGTGTTTCTCATTTTTAAGGTCATATTTGGGAGCCCAAAAGGTTCTGGAATACTAGACAGACTGAGTCGCACCCGAGCCATGGATTGTAATAACAGTAGAAATTACAGAACACAGATACGCAACATTTGGCTTGGTTTTCCGTTCAGGGACCATTAATCTGATTATGATAGGGGTGTCAGATAGACTTCAGCTGGCTCTCGCTGTGTTTAGGCACTAAATTTACGTCATTCAAGGAAACACACAGAGATTCTGCTGCCTGGTCTCTCATTCAGATGTGGTATAACAGGGATGTGCCATGCTAATATGCTATCACACCAATGCTCAGTTACTACTTCTGACGAACTGCACAAAAGAGTGGATTTGTGAAATAATAAACCACTTAAAAGTAATCCAAATCCACCATCAGAAATATGCAGGCACCAATCAGATTGGAGGAAGCCAAATCAAATTAAAGACCCATTCTAGTCATACTTACTTCCTGATTTCACTCAATGAAATAGCAATATAAAAGAGGCAGAGAGTGGCAATGCAGGAGATCAAGGAAGAAGTAGGAAAAACAGCAACCCTTCATTCACTCAGTAACTTTACAAAGGAGGACAGCCACGTCACATCTGTAATATATGCAAATGGGAAAGTCCATATATTACAACTACCCTTTCTTTAACTGAGATGTAAATTTTCGGACTTGGATAATTGTGCATTTTCAAACTAAAGGATGTGTTCCAATGGCAATATGTCAGGATTTGTGAAATGGACCTTCATAGAAACTGCCCTGAGAGCAAGTGGGGGTCTGAAGATTATTATAGTTTTGTGTTGTAACATTATTTTCTATTTCAGTATTATTTTCAAATTTTCCTCGAAAATTTTGTTCAGTTTTAGTTTCACTGTTATTTTTCAAGTTTCATTTTAGTTTTCATTTCACGGAGAGATTTCTTTTTCGTTTTGATATATTTTTATTTCAGTTTTAGTAATTATAGTTTAACGGACCAGTGGAACATTCTGGGGTTTACTTTTGAGTCTGGTGACCTGACAGACTTTTTGATGAGCAAAGCATGTTAAATATTTTAACAAATGTTTCAAGTAGTCAAAAGAAAAAGGCAAGAAAAAAATAAACAGACAAATCAGTGATCATTTAGCTACCTCTGTACATATTTAACAATACGTTCAAATTACTGAACATATTTAGCACTTTTGCTTATTAAATGATGTGTTCATTTTCAGTGTGATCAATGAATTTACTTGTGAAGCACCTGGTGTCTTGAATTTGGGGTCAAGGGTTGCATTCAATTTTTGAAAGCTGGTACTTGACATAATATCACGGTTTTGATAAACAAATTAACGAGCGAATCCTCACATTTGATGTACTCACCAGTGTTCTTCATCCACACTTCAGACCACCGTAAGCAAACTTTATCAATCATTGTTGTTAACGTTGCTGCCTTGAGTGTGTAATTTGAGCACTATTTCATTAAACAGCATCATCTAGAGGTTGGAGTATCTAATCTCACAATGGTCAGAGACAGGAGTTTACATGAAAACTAAAAATATTTCACATTATTTTATCTCACTTAGTTTTTTAGAAAGTATTGAGTTTCATTTAGTTGACATTTTTTGTTCTTGTTTTATTAGTTATTTTATTTTACAAAAATGTTTTTCATCTGATAGTTTTCGTCTTAGTTTTAGTATACGATAATAACCTTGGTCTACAGAGGTAACTCACCTGGAGTCCTGAGAGTAAGTGGGGGTCTGAAGAGGAAACTCACCTGCTTGCAGAAGGTACTGATGGTGATGGTGGCTGGTTTGAAGCCCGACAGGTTGTACTGATCCTCCAGAGAGCTGAAGCGTTCAGAGTTCCTCCTGGGCAGGTGGCACTTCCTGTCCATGCTGCCCCGCCCTGCCATATTCACACAGGCGAGACGGGGGTGAAGAATTTCATTGAATTTATTTCGTGGTTGATAAACACCTGTTATGTTTTCTGTTATTGCTTGCTGTGTAAATTATATTTATTTTCTATACGCTTCTGTAAGCTTCCGGAAACAGTCAGTGACCATTGCGACCAATCCCAGGTCGGCACATATTTGAGATCGCTCAAGATTTTTCTGTTTAGTGCATGATTTTTGTTCTCTTTCTCTCTCTCGCTCACCGTTGATGCTCTCTGTGTCGGCCATGTCCCGGTCCAAAGTGGCTGTGCTGATGACGTTCATGATGTTGACCGTGGCCCAGGCCAGAGGCATGCGGTACCGACCCAAACGCTGACAGAATGACTCCGTCTGCCCCCGCAGCTTCTCCAACTTATCCTTGTTCTGCAGAGGGAGGGAGAGAGAGAGCGGGGGAGGTTTGAGTTTTAACCAACCCATATTAAGACATTAAGACACATATCACAAACTATTTAATGCACAAAAAACAAGCTCACCATGCAAACCAACAAAGCACACCAAAGAAACCAAGACTCGTCTACCCCAAAACCAACCCAAAGAAGGAACACCAGAAAAAAGAAAGTACCTATGTACTTTAAGGGAAAAACAGTGAGGGTTATCTGTGCCTATTTTTGTGCTTTTCCTGTTTTCTTCTCTTGGACGGGTGGTTTTGTATCATTCATGTATTTTCATGTTAGACCAACAAAAGTTCACTTGTGAGGCGAAATAAACGTTGCAGTCTGTTATCTGTTTTGATTAAAATGCCAAAATGTCTTTCTATCATTCTATCATATGACTTACTAAGCATAATGCATACTTAATATTAACTTATTATAAACACATGTGTAACCACATCATTACTTTGTAGAAATGGTCTGGGAAGATCCCGTGCCCCACTCAAAATGAATCTGACTCTGTTCGAAGACAGAACAAGAATAAAAAAAAAACAAAAAAACAAACAAAGAATGCAATGAATCGGGGAGCTTGGCAGTATTTGTGTTTCGGTTTTCCCTGGCAAAGTTCAACGGAGGACAGCGCATTTACAGGCTCGAGTTCATCGAGTTCTGCGGCCCAGAGTTCTGGAACGAGGGCTTCACTACACTTTCTGTTCGCTTTTCATCAGCTCCACACAAACATATTTCCATCCCCATTTTGAGTGATTAGACACATGATTAGAATCTTGCGTTATCAGTTCTATACTGTACGATAATGCATGGCTCAGTGATTAATAAAGTTTATTCAAAACACATCTGAGAGCAGAAATAACTCATTTATTGTGAGCCAGACCATCCGTGAAAGTTCAAACATAAGTGCAGGTGTTAATTCGATTCAACAGCCAAATGGACCGGGTGCTTATTGCCTACAGGCTATTAATAGACGGGCTTCAAATCTTTTTGACATATTTCAATAGCTGGGTCAGCAGTGCTATCTGTGGCAAACTAAACATTTGTTTTGTCTTTATTGGCGACAGGATATTTGATAAAACATTTAATACGAAGCGCCCCGTCACTACTATAAAGGACAAAGTATTCTTTGAGACTGGCCTTTATTGGAAGATTTACGGTAATTACCGTCCACTCTTTCAGTTAGACCTTGGAGGGCTGCACTGGCACAAAGCCTGCAAGAAGTCTAATTACTACCTACTCATTCAGATATGCTCTGGATGACAGTGTTGGCATAAACATGGAGAAAGCGAAAAAAAATCCCTATGATTACACAAATCTGCCTGCAAGCTTATCAAACAGTCAATGTGAGAGCATGCTGTAGCTCAGATTGTTGTTCAATACTTATCTGCACAGACTCTCAGATGAGTATCAAACAACAATATCAGGTATCAAACAACAGTGTGGTACAATGGTTAGGGAGGTGGGCTCACTCAGAGGTTGCAGGTTTGATTCCCTGATAGGGCACTACCACTGAGTAAATGTACTTGTGTTAGTTGCTATGGGTATATTTGCTAAATGCACAAATGTGGAGAAAGTAAAAATTTTTACTTTGAATATGAATGATAAAACAGCACTACGGCGGTGGGGACATTATTCCAACGTTACCTTAGCAGTGTCACTCTCTTTCATAACCATGTAGGGCTCTGCACAGTCGCTGATCTCTCCTTGCTGAAGCACCTTCTCGATCTGAAACACACACAGTGGACATTAGAGATACTGAACACAGTTACTATCCTAAACACTTATGAACTCAGAGAGTGCAATACAGAGAACTGAGGCTAGCATTACAATGCAGAGCACAGAGGTACTTTACACACACTGGCATAGAAAATAGCTAGCAGTACTCAACCCAGAAGATTGAAATTAACTCCCAGAGCACACATGGGAACAGAGATTAGAAACCTGAGAATGGGATCCAGCATTAAAAAACAAAGTTACATGTCTGAAGACATATAAAACACGGTGATTACAGTATAGAATCATGGCTAGCCTTACTGAACACAGCAGATAAAGGTTACTTGGCTAAACACATGTGAGATTACAAAACAGACAGACAGGCATCACTGAACACAGTTACTTCACTGAACATACAGGGCAGATAGATCACAATCAATATACCGAAGCAGAGCTATCTTCACAAAACAGATTATGAGAACAAGAGTTGATTCCCTCAACACATGTGGGGGCAGAGATTTACGTGTTGAGCGCTGTGGCTGTGTACTGAACATAGCAGCACCGGATAGGACATTAGCACCGAGCACACACAGGCTCTGTGACTACAGGACTGGTAACCATTAACCACACTACGTCACGTACATTTAGCAGACTCTGTTATCCAGAGCAACTTACAAAACTAAGTCCTTAAGTGCAATGAATGGGTTTTATAAGAGCATCAGTGGCTTCAGAAAATAACAGCTCTCTGAGAGCTGGTATCAGTTTCAACAAGAAGTGCTACAGTCAGCTACATCATTAGCAATGCTCAGCTACCCTGAAAAACTTTACTCAACTCTGCTGTCAAACCTACCTGAAACAGAAAAAGCAGTGCCTTTTAAAAACCAAGGTTTTACAGCAGAGTTACTCTCCTGAACACAGTTACAGTGCTGAGCAACTGGACTGCTGTTACCGAACACGGCAGTAAAGAAGCTTACAGTGCTAAAAAAAAAAAAAATACTGATAAAAATGCACTCTGGCCCAAGCCCCCTATTCCGCAGCTGTCCAAAAGAGGGATAAATAACCATGATGGAACATTTAAGCGTTCACCACAGGAACAAATTTTGGTTGACACAAAAACCTCCGGCTTCAAGCTGTTAGCGAGAAACGGAGCCAGATGAGGTCACCATCCCCTCAAGATAATGTCAGGGGCGTCTCACGAGGAAGATACCCCAGTTTTGAAGAATCAGCCGACTGCTTCTTTCATTGTGGCGCATGGCGATGTCCAACATTTTAAAGGGCTCTGCAGATTTTTCATCTGAAGTTCTGCAGAATTTCAGAACCGTGGGCGAGCTTGGACATAAGTTGCTATCTGATGGCAAAGCACGTTCACAAAAGTAATAGAGACATGCTTTTCCGGCTTTTCAGTTAAAGCTAATTGAATTAGATTGAAATTTGATGGAGATAAGGTGAGAAAGAGAGAAACAGAACGGGAAAAAAAAGAAAAACACAGAACAATAGATATGTTAACTTCATGACCAGGTGTGGGGGAAGGGGTTGGTGATGGAGAGGGACATTGAGAGAGTTTTAAATTGTTCTTTGAATACTTATTTCTTACTCTTACTCTTCCTTGCTTTGCCTTCCACTGTGTGTTATATTCTTCTACTGTATGCTACTCTGTTTTGTGCTTTGGTAGCACAAATGTAGGTTTGTCATGCCAAAAAAGTAAACAGAAGTTGAGAAACAGAAAGAGAGAGGGAAGAGAGAGAGAGAGAGAGTAAAAAAAGTGAGACAGGAAAGAAAGACAGAGTGACGCTACCTTGATGACCAGATAGATGTCGGGGGAGGGGTAGGTGATGGAGAAGATGGCCGCCCGGGACATGGTGGACTGGTCGATGTGTGGCGTGTGTTGCCGTAGGAACCCCTTCATCTGGTCCGAGTTCAGGTCGCAGTAGAAGTTCTCTGAGATCTGAGGGTGACACACATGTTGATGCACATGCATGAGAATAATCACAGACGGAAAATCTGCAAACGCATTACACTGTGTCAGACTGCAGTCCCAGGGGGCCGCAGCGTCTGCTGGTCCTCTCCTGGTCTAAGCCCTCAGTTTGCAGAGTACACACACCTTGGCAGGGGCCAAATCAAGTCAATAAAATGTTTAGGTTTTGTGAAGAAGGGTTGGGATTCAATCTGCTGCATATGCAATTAAATCCAAATGGATTTTATTCTTTTTAAGGGTATATGCTATTGCAGTTTTGAATGAAAATATACTCCAAATACATACGAACACATGTAAATATAGTATAAATATATTAAAAAAATATATAATATACTCAAAGAGACATGTTGCAATGTAAAGTTTGTTGTAATTGAATTTCCCTTAAAGATACTAAGTTCATTTAATTAAATGTAACCATACATTGACTGCCCTCCAGTATATGAGTTTGACGCATTAATTCATTAACTTGCCTTTCACATTAAAACACATAATTTCTTTACATGAATATGTGATTAATAATGGAATTCATTATTATGCTTTCATAAATGCCACAACCTCGGTGATGAAGATTTTGGGGGTCTCACCCCCTGCTGACTGACTGCAGTCCAGTACGGGAGCAATGCCCCCCCTGACTCAAAGCTATGTGCTTCTGCAGAATTTGGGACTGGCTCCAGACCTCTGAGATGCTGGACATTCCTACAAGCCCACAGAGATTCTTGCTGCCAGAGTGGACCAGGCGCCTGTGGGCCAGAGACTGTGTTCTGGACCCACTTCGCACAGCTGGACCAGATGGATCCGGTTCCAGGTTTTTAACCCTGCTCAGATCCGAGTGACTCAGCTCAATGCGACCCTTTTGTACAATGAAAGTCATTGAGTGTTTGTTATTTATTCATATTATTTATAGTGTTAATAATTCATTATATGAATGCGTACATGCATTGCTGCGCCTGTGTGAGTACATGAGTGCATGTGTGTGTGTCTGTGTATGAGTGCAAGTGTGAGTGTATCAACGTGTGTGTGTTTATGTCTGTGTGTATGAGGGTGCATGTAAGTCTGAGTATGTGTAAACAAATTCTGCAATCCCAGCATGCTCTGCTGGAACACAGTCCCAACATGCTTTGGTCAAAAGCCTAATCCACTTCCTACACAACATATACCTGTCAATCATTCATCCCAGCAAACAGGTCAAATGACCTTGGTCTCTGCAGCAAAACCATCACTATTGGCTCAAATCAGCAAAACGATGACAGCAGAAGGTTTCAACAATAGACCGCCCCCCCCCCCCCACCACAATCCAACCACGTCCTTCTTGAAGGTTGACAGCCATTGATTATCTTACAAAGTGACCGTTTCCTTCAGAGGACAGCAGCAGGAGACCAGCTGTGGGGTTTCACATTAACTTCATCAGTGTTAACACTGCTAATGTGTGAGGGCTTTGTTAACTCTGGTGTTGACTCTGAGTGAAGGGATTTTGTTAACTCTGGCATTAGCGATCTGCTTCAGATGCATGCGTCGCATTCTTTGGGGTCACCTCCAGTAACCCCCACCCCCCCCCCCGGTCCTGCTGCCATGTTGGTTATTAATCTGGAGAGAGTCACAGCGGCAGTGCTGGCAGGATTAAGCCTGTAATGTTCAGAGCGCTGCTCTAGCGTTTCATATTTAATGACAAGGACACTGAGCTGCACAGAAATCATTTGGGAAGTGCTACTGAAATCAGAAATGTATATGTGTATGGTGTGTGTGTGCATGTGCGTGTGTGTGTCTGTATAGATGCATTTGCATCATGGGTGGACATGGGTGTGTTTGTATGTGTACAGGTACATGCATGTGTGAATGTGAGTGTATGAGTTTATATGTGTGTGAATGTATGTGCATGAGTGTGTATGTATGTACTGTATATGTGTGTGTGTGTGTCTTGCTGTTCTGCATGTGTGTCTGAATGCATGCATGGTGTGGGAGACTTTAATTCCGTCCACACTATTCCCTGTTAACACATAACTAATGTTCTCATGCTGTCGCTGTAATCCTTCAAAGCCGCTATCGCTTTGCAGAAAAGGCGATAAGAGAATGCTGGTAAACGGCTTGAGTTTAATCGGGTTCATGGGTCCTTGTGCTACAGCAACGGGCAATAGGGCTGTTTATTTAACGGCGCCTGAGAGCGGGGGTGGGGGAGGTCAACCTCTCAACAGTTTATGAGTCAAAAGCCTGAGAGATGTCAGATGTCCTCCTGCATATCTGTGGGTCCTTGCTTTAAATCACTGTTACATTCTTAGATCATTAAATGGACGTTCAGTCTGTCTGCAAGTTCACATTCGATCATTAGTCCAAGGGCTTTTGAGCATGACCAAAAACAATTGCATCATCATGCCCCACCTCAATACAGTGGATAAAGACCCACACCAGCCAATGAGTAACAGCCCACACCAGCCGATGGATAGAGACCCACACCAGCCAATAAAGACCCACACCAGCCAATGGATAAAGACCCACACCAGCCAATGGATAGAGACCCACACCAGCCAATAAAGACCCACACCAGCCAATGGATAAAGACCCACACCAGCCGATGGATAGAGACCCACACCAGCCAATGGATAAAGACCCACACCAGCCAATGGATAAAGACCCACACCAGCCGATGGATAAAGACCCACACCAGCCAATGGGTAAAGACCCACACCAGCCAATGGATAAAGACCCACACCAGCCGATGGATAAAGACCCACACCAGCCAATGGGTAAAGACCCACACCAGCCAATGGGTAAAGACCCACACCAGCCGATGGGTAAAGACCCACACCAGCCAATGGGTAAAGACCCGCACCAGCCAATGGGTAAAGACCCGCACCAGCCAATGGGTAAATAAAGACCAGGAATAATCATAAAACAGAGCTCACCAGCCAATGGATAAAGACATCACTTTTTATTAGCCAATGGATAACACCATTTCCAAACTACCAGATATATAGCTGAGGAATGTCAGTATTTTTTCCCAAGAAAACCAAGAAAAAAATACACTGGAAAGAGCATCTCAGCCAACACTCTGATGAATCAATTTAAGTCATTGTTTGTGTGGGGAGAATGCTTTTAAAATACCAGACTGGAGTTACATGCACAAATCATATTAAAAACTACCTCAAAATAGTTTCTTATTGACAGGCCAGTAGGGGGGAAAAGGGATTTTTGCACCTGCACCTGTGTGAGAAAGACCATAAATTCCTCACTTTGCAGATATGAGGAGAAAATTCCAGATTGTTGTTTTTCTTTCTCTCTTAAAACTCCAGACAGCTGCAGCTGTAAATCCCCAGAGTTCGTTACACTCAATGGAGTTAACCTGTGAAAGATTAAAACCCACTCCTATCTGCTACAGCACTGTGCCAAAGTCTCCGAGCCACAAGACAATCCCTAGCTTACTTAATTTAATATCTGAGTCTCTCAACAAGTGAGGACATTTTCCCCTCCCCTGCCACAGAGAGGAGAGCGTGAAAGAGGTCCAAACACCCTCCCTGTGTTCGCCAGATCCGCGGCGACCAGGGATAAATTCAATGAGCGCCGCGTTGTTTTAACCTCAACAAAGCCCAAATTATTCCTGCGGCCGATAGAATTAACTGCTCTCCGGGGACACAGAAGCCGCCATTCAGACAACAGCAACTTTTTTTTCTTCTTGACTACAGACTGCTTTTGCTGCTGACTACCCACCCTAATAAGATGCTACATCTTATTTCACGGGTGAAAGTAGATGTTTTAAAAACAAAATGGATCTCACTCATATTTCAGTCCTTGAAGGTTTAAAAAAAGAGAGGTGTGGAGAACACAGCAGCTAGAACTTAACAGCTACTCCCAAACAGTATGAATATAACTTAACTTTTTGTCGCTCAAAGCTTTTAATTAAAATTAGGTTAAAGATTAAAACTTCCCGCATTTTCAGATACAGAACTTCATCAACATTTTATGTTGTGATTTAGTTTTATGTACAAATATGATACTCCCCCATTCCCCTGAAAACAGCCAAGCCTTTGAAAAGTTATTACCCATTTTCCACATCAGAGTGTTATTATGTATTTACAGAGAGAGGACAAGGAATTGAACCTGTGACCCCCTGGTGCTAGGCCATTCATCCCACCCACTGAGCTCCAGAACTGTTTGCTAAATAACAGGTACTCACCTTTTTCTTCTCTTTCAAATCGTATAGGGCAAGGGTTGCAAAAAGTGGCTCTATGTCAACCTCAAATCTGTAGAGGAAAATAGAGAGAGAGAGAGAGAGAGAGAGAGAGAGAATTATATGCCAAGTTGTTCTTGTCAGTGCTTGTTGTGTCTTTGCATGTATTCACATGAGTACCAGCTATTGGTTTGTAAGCACACCGTAAAAGTCCAAATCAAATGTTTAAAGACCGCAAAGTCTTCATGCATTATTATTACATCATAGACATGAATATATTATCTTTGCTGATAAATCCACAATTACATGCTGAGATCTGACCCAAGATCAGCAGCTTCAGCATCAAATACTCAGGTGAAACGTAGCATAACATATAATGTAATAAAGCATCCATGAAATACATATAACACATTCAGTAACATGTTGTAACATCTTTATAAACATTCCTAAGCACATGAGATGCTTCCAGCAGCATAGCATAACACATTGTCCAAAAAAAGTCACATAGCATAAGTGATTTTGAGAACTTAAAGGGGGACGTTTCAAAGGAAAAACCTACATTTGAGTTAACAGAAGAGAGATATTTTGGAACAGAATGTCACAAGTATCTGACGACTAATTCCCGAGCTTAGCTGAATGTGAAATATTGCTGACCCTACACTGAGATGGAAAGCCCACATTCCTGACACAATAATTTTCCATGCACAATACTCCAAGAATCCCCCAGAATTAAAAAATAATAAATCCTTATGTTCCATTAAGAGAGCACCAAAATATTTAAGTTGTAAATCAGTGTTAAAGGGAAAGAAACACACAGAGTATTTTTGTAAGGATTTCTCCTTTTACTGCTTGATATTTTGCAACAAGTATCAAGTATCTGGGGTAAGTTGACTGGTGGCTGCAGGTTTTTTTATCACATTTTTAAAAGCATCAATTGCCTGTAATGTTCCATCAATTGCAGCCCTGAGTTAAACAGAACAGATTAAGATGTTAACTAAATTTAGATCTGGATTTGTCATCATTTAACAAGTATCTGCTGTCAGCTCTGTGCAACAGCTGTGAGTTGCAGGAAATATGTTTGGCAGGGAATTAAAACAGATTCTGCTATTTATTATGACACATTTCGGCCCTTTCCGCACATGAAGCCTTACTTGATGGTCTGGACTCTGAGCAGAATCCTGTGCCCAATGTGCTCCTTGGGACAGTCCGGTATGGAGCGTATCTCCACAGCATCCTCCTGTTAGCAACATAGAGAGAGGCTTACAACAAAGGATAACTCTATTGACATGGGCTCACCCGTACAACAAGGGCTAACTCTATTGACATGGGCTCACACTTGCAACATGGGCTAACTTTTACAGTTAACTCTTAGAGCATGGACTAACGCGTACAACAAGGGCTAACACTTGCAGCTAACTCTTACAGCAAGGGCTAATGATTCCAACATGGGTTAACGCTTACAAAAAGGGCTAAATCTTATAGCAATGGCTAATGATTACAACATGGGCTAACACTTACAAAAAGGGCTAAATCTTAAAGCAATGGTTAATGATTCCAACATGGGCTAACACTTACAAAAAGGGCTAAATCTTATAGCAATGGCTAATGATTACAACATGGGCTAACGCTTGCAGATAACTGTTACAGCTAGGGCTAACGATTCCAACATGGGCTAACACTTACAAAAAAGGCTAACTCTTATAGCAATGGCTAATGATTACAACATGAGCCAACCCTTAAAATAAGGGCTAACGATTACAACAAGGGCTAACACTTGCAGCTAACTCTTACAGCAAGGGCTAACGATTCCAACATGGGCTAACTCTTATAGCAAGGACTAATGCTTACAACATGGGCCAACCATTACAGTAAGGGCTACCGATTACAACAAGGGCTAATGATTACTTGGCTAACACTGATGCTTACCTCATCAGCAGGGGGGTAGAGGGCGAAGAGTTCGGGGTGACGTGCGGACTGACGGGCCTCCTGGTTGAAGCGGTCGAGCTCCTCGGGGTTACTGAAGCGCAGCAGGCTCTCCACACGGGCATCCGGCTGCAGCCCCCGCAGGTCAAAATCCGTGGAGGTCAGTGTTCGGCCTGACTCGTCACACAGCGCCACCAGAGAGGGGGACTTTACCTGGATGAGGAACACACCTTAGTACCTGAAACACTTGCTACAGTACAATATGAATTGTACCTCCTCACCTGTGAATGGAGACAGCATCTAAGCATTTTGCTGTCACTCATATATACTCATAGCTTGCAATGTCTTGAAAAATGTTCACCTAAAAACACAATCACCCTCTTTCACATAGTTGTGAATGTAACAAAACAGTTTCCATGCTCATGCAGTTCAGACAGGTTCTTTACAAGCTTGATCTCTAGATAGGAGACAGGAGGTATTCCACGGGAGAGCCACAGGCCATGCTAGTCTGCATTGTTTCTCAACACATAATTTATCAATTAAAACATCTCAGTTTTCACAATTACATCATCTCACCTGAATTCTTGGGTCTAAATCGGCTGCTAACTTTAAGATGAAAGCAAAAATCTGCAGACACCACAGGTCCTCGAGGGCAAGAGAAAACAGATCTAGACTATGGGCCTTGAGAAACCGCAAAAGTTTGTACGGATCAACTTATCTATATGGCTCTTAACTGTTACTGATATTAAGCTCATACTTAATTTTGATTTGTATTATTTTGACGTGAAAAGACTTGTGACACAGCAGATAAAACATTAGGTTTTTAAGTCCAGGGTAAAACAAGAAACCTGTCTGTCGGTTGATTATTAAAAAAGTGATGTTTGAAAGGATGACTTAACAAAGGCCAATATTTAAACTATTTTTAATTAAAATGTATTAAAGGAATTGTTCTGTGATTTCATACAGGAAATGGGTCACATTCACACAGAGAGAGATAGGGCCTCAGTTAGCATTACAGTTTGCCCTACTTCTCACCGCAAGAACAATACCAAAGCAAAAAAAAAAAACATAAACAAAAAAACAAAAACAGCAAGTGGGACATAATGAATGGGGACAACCTCATGTTCTATCAAGGGGTTCTGGGCTATTCCAAAAGTTTGGTAATTCACCCTCCCCCCTCCCATTTCAGACTGGGGGGGTCCCATTAGCGCTTACAATGGGCCTCTTCTCAGAACAGCCTGGTTCACGGCTCATGAAAAATACATGGAAAAAGGGGAGGGGCGTTGTTTGGTTCAGACCATTAAGGCCTGGCACAGCCTGGTCTGAGAGGAAGTGGGGGGGTGAGGGGGGCACAGGGGTGTTTGGGGGGAGGGAGGGTGATGAATATTCATGCTTCATTGTGTGCTTGGCCGCAAGTAAACAAGGGCATGAACCAGCATGAAGGGGTATACATGGGAGGGGACAGGGGGGTGGAGGGGGCATCAGCAGGCATGAGAAAATGGACCTGTGCCCACTTTTCTGGCCAGCTCCTTAGCTTCGTTTGAGGTTCTGTGCCACAGAAACACCCCCAATCACCCTTATCCCCCCCAAAACAAAATCCATGAAAGGGCATTTTAAACATTAGACAGTAAGTTAGACAGAAAATGTGTTGCTCTTTTTTTAAAAGCAGGACCTGTGAATGTAAACACTGGTTTGCTTTCAAAAGGTGTGTGACAGATAGGAAAATGAAAGCCATGCCTTTGTGGCGTGTTTTCACATTCTGTATTTGGATAGCCATTTCCTGCAGCTATTCTGTCAGAACATGGCTTTAAGGTGGAAAAAGGTATAGCTAAAAATCAGCATAATTAAAACATAAATAAAATAAATAAAAACCAAACAAATAAATAAATACATAAATTCTTGTGTCAGTTAGCCACAATAGCATTCCTCTGTTTGCCGTGTATTGGCGTTTTAGTCCAGCATTAGAACGAAAGCGTGCTCCTAGACCAATGTGCTCTGGACAAATGATTCAACGTGAAAGTTCTGATGCTCACCGCGGTCTCCTGCTTCTCGGGCTGGACGTCGGACTCAAAGGTCTGCTTCTGCAGCAGTTTGTGCAGCCCTGTCCTGTCAGAGTACGAACCCCAGTTGTCTCCCTGGCACCTGAGGGCGAGGAGAGAGCGGAGACGCGGTCACGGGTACGGCACGGTCACTGCTAACATCACACCTGTTTCAACACCACCACCAAACCACAGACTACCCTCACTGTTTTTCTATTTCACTAAAATAATGAAAAACCAATAAACACTACATAATGAAATAGTGTTATTGAGCAGAACAGTAAAAAGTTGTTGCTTTGTTAGTTTCGAGCTCCATCTCCTAGTTGCTTAGCATAAGTGACAAAATAGTTCATTTTAGTTTGAGAATCGAACAAATCTTACATTTAGTCAGAGAATGCACATACAATCCCTGTGTTTTTGTTAGCGACTGCATGGTTAATGTCTGGCTGAACCTGGTGGTATCTTGTGTGAGTAATATCTCTGGGCCAATCAGGAAGGGATCAGAGATTCACCGTCCAATAGGAATCAATATACATGCATCTCATTAACTGTATCAAAGTACACCTTGTCTCTGTTGGACACTTTGTAACATGCTTATGTTCCCATGGACAGCTGTATAACTAAAATTTCCTGTCTGTTCAAGATCGTTTTTACTCCATTCAGCATTTTGACCAACACCAGATACTCAGCTCCTATGTTCCTTCTGTCCTTTCTGCTGAACCGCAGAAGGTTCCGGTGTGAAACAGGAGTTTATGGTGCTGCATCACAGTACAGAACTGCAGCGCTGTCCTTGGTCATGTCCGCTAAATGTAAATTTATGATGCATCATATTTGACTGCTTTAACTTCATTGGAAGAGAGACAGAAACAGTCAGTGTTAAGAGAACAGAGCTGAGTGTCTGGTAGTCAATAGACTGTGACAGAACTGCAGAGAGTTGGTGAGGCTGGAGACTCTGTGTCTGTGGAAAGGGGCTTGTGTTTTTCGGGGGGATCGGGGGTGAGTGAGGTCAGTTTGGTCTTACCTCCTGGTAACCACCAGCCAGGGCTGAGTGTAGCTCTGTACACAGTCTCTTACATGGGGGTCCAGCTCCACCCTGCAGGTATAGCGAGAGAGACAACAGGTGAGTATCACATGCACACACACACACAAAAACACAGCGAGACTCACACTCACACAGCACAGGTGAGTAAAACATACAGATACACACACGGATCAAGTGAGTCTCACACACACACTCACACGCTCACAAAGGACAGAGTGAGTCTCACACACTCACACACACAGCACAGGAGAGCAAAACACAGCGTCACACACATACACTCACTCACTCACACAGTCCCCTCATCCTATATCCACAGTACACCACCCAAATGCTACACTCACACCCACTGCCCTTGGGCGGGAACCTACCGGAAGGAGGTCACTTTTAAGCCCGAGGTTGCAGGCCAATGAACTCCAGACACGAGACCGAGACAAGACTCTAACATCATGCTAACATATTCTACATTCCACTGCTGTACTTATCTCTCTCACAGCTCAGGGTAAACCCCTCTCATAAGAAAATAAGTGAAAGTCCAACACGTCAACGCTCAGAAATTCTCACGATCTCTGATAACAAAACCAAGGACTTTGGCGTTACCTGTTCTGCAAGTTATTCTGCAGCTTAAATATGATCATCCCTAACGACAGTTAGGTGTGAACTTTAACCAGTAAAAAAAGAAAAGAAATAACAAAAAACCAAACAAACAAACAAACACAGATTTGAATAGACGTTGAGGATTCTACCGATATATTCCTGAACAAGGACCCGGAGTCCTATTGAATTTCAGCTCTGTCACTCAAGGAAATGAATTCTAATTTGAGTCAACAGAAATGAAACCGACTCCATCTCTCCCCTGGTGTGTGTCCTCATATTAACTGGCACTTTAAAGAGCTGACTGCAGAAATCAGTGATGTATAAATTCAGACAGAGCTGCAAAGAGGTGTGCAAAAAAGATGGAAAAATGGTGGGAATACGAATTTCAGCTCAGTCACTTCAGGTGATGAATCCTGAATCGAGTCAACTGAGCTACCATGGAGTTACAACGTTACCAGTAGCTCACTGCTTTCAACCAATCATTGTGTTTCCATGTAAATTCCAAACTTCTGATTAGTTGGAACATGTTGGTGATTGACAGCTGACTGAAGCTCCGCCTATGGTTGGTGTCATGATACCTCACTCAACCGTCACGACTAAATATATAATTACCATTTCTCTGTCCAAAATGAGATGTTATTTTTTTGCAATCGGATGATGAAGTAAAAAAAAAGTTGTTATAAAACTAAAAATAGGTGATATGACATGTGAGCAGATATAACAACATTCTTCAGAGAACAGTAATGAATGCTCTTAATTGCAGTGCTGTCGTTTAGTGCGATGCCATTGATCGTAAGAAATGCAACCAAACAAGCTGAAACGCGAATTACACATTCCCTGCCTTTGATTCAGGGTTATGAATCACTTCCCAAAACACAAAACTGGTAAATAAACATCTCCAGTTTAATCTCTGTAAGGCGAGGGGTGGGGTCTTCCCAGCATGCCCCCTGAGACGGGGTGGAGGAAGTGGATCATCAGGGGCAGACGGAATGTACTGGAGACACCGCGACTGACAAGGGATCTGATAAACATCATCTGGGCCCCCCCGATACAGCCACATGATTCATGTGTGTGTGTGTGTGTGTGTGTGTGTAAATTAGAGTGTGTGTGAGGTTGTGTGTGTGTGTTTGCATGTGTGTGTATGTGTGCATGTGTTTGTGAATAAGTGAGTGTGTGTGTGTGTGTAAATTAGAGTGTGTGTGAGGTTGTGTGTGTGTGTTTGCATGTGTGTGTATGTGTGCATGTGTTTGTGAATAAGTGAGTGTGTGTGTGTGTGTGTTTGTGTGCACACGTGTGAGTGTCTGTTTGTGCGTATCTGTGTCTGTGTGTCTTTTCTTGTGAGCCACTTGGAGACCCGGAGCACTCCTTTTCCGAGATGCTTTGCAAATATAGGCCCTGATCTAGCATCAGTTTTGCCTTTCACCACCAAATGGATGAGGTTGGATATGGGTAGGGGAAACCTGATCCCAGATCAGCACTCCTACTGTAAGGTGCCCAGTAGAGCCTGACCGATACTGGATTTTTTGGGCCGATGTCGATATAGATAGGAGTAAACCATTTCCGATATCAATATATCAGCAGATATATTTTATATGTATAAATAATAAATAATTATAAAATAAACTTTAACTGTAACGAATATGGTAATGTGTTGAGTGGGGCAAGCCTATATAAATGAACAATTGAATGAATATAATAACACATTCTTTTTCACAAGCCCCCCCCAGTCCCATAGTCCTTAATACTGCCAATCTGCTGGACAAGCTACGTGATGACGCCATTTCTACATCAGTCCAAGCATCTTTTTCTGAATTATATGTTTTGTAAAAAAGTTTTCATATCAGTGCATATCGGAAAACATATACGCCGATACCGATATATGCGATATGCCAATATCGGCTGATAAAATCGGCTGGCCGATATATCAGCCGGGCTGTAGTGTCCAGGTGAGCGGGGTGAGTGGAACCCCCACAGTGCTCGGATTCGGGGGGCCTACCCATCCTCGGGGACGGAGTGCTTCACCGTCCTGCACTCGCGCTCCACCAGCTCCACCTCCAGCCGGTCGTCAGGGAAATCTCCCAGCTCCTGCATGAAGGCGGCGTCTCCGCTCTGCAGCTGCGTCATCAGGAACTCCTCCAGGTCCAGCGGCTCCACCGCGTCGTAGAACTGAGGCTGTGCAGAGGGGGAGAGAGAGCGAACCGTTACGCACGACCCGCTGTTACGCACACTGCTGTCACACACACTACTGAGAGAGCGATGTTACATACACACCATATACAACTAAGACTGCCCAAAAGAGAGACAGATTGATGTTACACACACAGCTGTTACACACCACTGTTACACTCACTACTAAGACTGCAGAGAGAAAGAAAGAGTGTCCTGTTACACACCCACAATGCGGTTACACACTATTGAAGCTATGCAGAGAGAGAGTGATGTTACATATACACCACTGTAACACACTACCAAGGCTGCAAAGAGAGACAGAGCACTGTTACACTCGCAATACTTTTACAGATATATGCTGGATGAGCAATTAAACTGACGATGTAAAGACCACGGTTAAAACAGGGGAATCACACTGATCTCTCACAGGAACCTCACTTTGAGAGCATGTGTCATTCTGCCAACTCTTACCTCACACTACAACATGGCCCTTTGAGTACTTTCTATTTCATCAGAGACAAGCAAACATGTCCTTTGGAATGTTCTCTTTTCATTGTACAATACAATAGCATATGCCCTAACTAAGAAGGCTAAAGTTTGTGTTCATTTAAGTGCATAAGCTCTTAAAGAGACAAAGATATTCAGAGTTAAAAAAAAAAGTCTGTCACACTTTATCCACCATCTCCAGCATCTTTTCTGGGGTGTTTGTCAGTTCCATTTAATTGCCTATAAAAGTCAACGTTTTCCAAGGAGCTCTACTGTAAATCCATGATTTCATAACACACAATTCGGTGAAAGGTTACCATTCCTAGTCATTTTTGAAAATCATAACCTTACATTGTCGCTAATTTATCAGAGGTCGAATACCTCAAAGAACAGTGCGCTGATGTCACTGAGCATTCCGGCTCTTGTCGGTAAGTGATACACACGTCTGCGTTTTCTGTCTAGCGCTCATGGTCACCCCAACCGTACCGAAGTGCATTTTAATGCAGTTTCGACCATCGGTAATTTTGACATGTATATATTAGGCACCCTCTGTTGGGAAACAGCCTTCATGAAGAGCCAAAACTTCATGACTCATTTCTGGTTAATTTAAAGTTTATTGTGGAGAGTTTGGAAAAAGAATGTTGTAGAAACTGCAAATGTTTTTAGCAGGAAATTCGTTACTGTCTACACTTGACTGTGTTTAACACATCCTGCTTGTTTTGTTCTCTTTATATGCTTTTCTGTTGTCTTGTTAGAAGCTAAACGTACTGCCCTTCTTGGCCAGGTCTCTTTTGTAAAGAGAATTTAAAGTAATATAATGCAAGAGAATCTAATCTCAGTGGGACAAGTTTTTGGTCAGTGTGTTTGTCCTGCTTGGACAATTAAGCACAGAGGAATGTAGAAACCCTTCACATCCTTCAGCTCTCCACACCCAGGGGTGAGTATGGACCCTTTGCTCAAAGACTAAGGTACCAAAAGTCTGTCACGAAATATCTGCCATGGGGTGCAGGAAATACAACTAAGGGCTCTGCAGAGACAGTGTTAATTTGTCTGCCCGGACTGGGTGGTATTTCTACATGTCTGAAGGGCACAGTTGACACAAGTGAGTTAAAACCTTACGGATAAAGAAAAATGTAAAACGAAACAGCTAAGCACCTCGCAGGAACTTGGGGGTTTGGATTTATATTAAATGCATGTAAAAGCCTTGAGTCACGGCACAAAGATGTAAGAGGAGAAACAGAAGGGTGGGGTCCGACAAGTTTGCTCACGATCTTTTCAACAGCCCCAGGGCCTGCAGGGAAATGAACCCAGCCAGCCTTCAACAAGCACAGAACAAGCATTACAACAGACAACACAATGATCGCACAACAAGCATTACAACAGACAACACAATGATCACACAACAAGCATTACAACAGACAACACAACAATCACACAACAAGCATTACAACAGACAACACAACGATCACACAACAAGCATTACAACAGACAACAACGATCACACAACAAGCATTACATCGACAACACAACAATCACATAACATGCATTACAACAGACAACACAACAATCACACAACAAGCATTACAACAGACAACACAATGATCACACAACAAGCATTACAACAGACAACACAACAATCACACAACAAGCATACAACAGACACACAACAAGCATTACATCGACAACACAACAATCACATAACATGCATTACAACAGACAACACAACAATCACACAACAAGCATTACAACAGACAACACAATGATCACACAACAAGCATTACAACATGCAACACACAACGATCACACAACAAGCATTACAACGACAACACAATGATCACACAACAAGCATTACAACAGACAACACAACAATCACACAACATGCATTACAACACAACAGTCACACAACATGCATTACAACACTATGGTCACACAACATGCATCACAATAGACAACACAACGATTGCACAACAAGCATTACAACAGACAACACAACAATCACACAACAAGCATTACAACAGACAACACAACAGATCACACAACATGCATTACAACAGACAACACAACTGTCACACAACATGTAACACACAACAGTCACACAACATGCATTACAACGCTATGGTCACACAACATGTATCACAATAGACAACGCAACGATTTGCACAACAAGCATTACAACAGACAACACAACAATCACACAACAAGCATAACAACATGCAACACACAACTATCGCACAACGTGCATTACAACAGGCAACACGCACAAAACACCTTTCATCACTTTACAGTTGTTCAGGGGAGGTCCCATGGCCTTATCTAGCACTGTGGCACTGACAGTCTGGCCCGGAGCCAAAGCATGTGTGTTCTGTTCCATTAGGTTACAGTCATATAGCATACGCCCTTATCCAGAGAGACTCGCAACAAATCAGAACATAAGGACATCCACCACTCCCTGCCAACAACACTCCGACACCAGAGGAAGGTGCAGCAGCACTAATGTGCTGCTGTAGTTACCTCTGACACCTTACAACACTGATAAAAGGCACCATAAACGTCCCTGAATTCGGCAGTGCGACACATGACCAGCAACACACAAGATGCAACAACTTTCACTTAAGAGAATGCAGATGCAAAAACGCTAAAGCACCAATGTAGTTAACTATGGCGTCCTATAATTCAAACACAGGTCCCTATAAACACATAATAACATAAAATGTTACATTTCTCCAAATTAACAAGTGTGACACACCAGATGCAACAAGTGACACGACATACGTTAGTGTGCTGGTCCTCGCTCCACGCACTGAGAGCCACTGAATGTGCTGGATTGTGTTGTCACACAGCTCTAAGGGAACAATTAATACCAGTTGATTACACAGCTAACTCACCTCACTTGATTTGTTAGTTCTGAACTTGTGGTGTAATCTCAGATGAGAACAAAAACCAGAATACCCTGTGGATCTCCAGGACATGGAGTGAAGACTCGGACCACTGCTTCAGCACTTGTATACATACATATAGTGTATATAAGTGTGTGCACAAGGAGTAAAATATCACAGATCTTGGATTTGGACCGTATCTCTCAGGTTATCGTCACCCAAGGTGATCGCACTTGCACTGATGTTGGTGTGTAATCCTACATCCTTGGGCCAGGTCGAGCTCCAGGCTGGAGCTCCAGATCCTACATCCTTGGGCCAGGTCGAGCTCCAGCCTGGAGCTCCAGATCCTACATCCTTGGGCCAGGTCGAGCTCCAGGCTGGAGCTCAGCCGATCCAGATCCATCCTTGGGCCAGGTCGAGCTCCAGCCTGGAGCTCCAGATCCTACACCCTTGGGCCAGGTCGAGCTCCAGGCTGGAGCTCCAGATCCTACACCCTTGGGCCAGGTCGAGCTCCAGGCTGGAGCTCCAGATCCTACACCCTTGGGCCAGGTCGAGCTCCAGGCTGGGGCTCCAGATCCTACACCCTTGGGCCAGGTCGAGCTCCAGGCTGGAGCTCCAGATCCTACATCCTTGAGCCAGGTCGAGCTCCAGCCTGGAGCTCCAGCACTCACACAACAAGGGCTTCTACAGGGCCACTATGGAAAACAAAAAAACCTCTCCATGGTCACATCACGTAGTGTCTGAGGTATTTTCTATTCTCTCACATGGTGTCTGGTGTGTGACTCCTGGGCAGAAGACCACAGTCACAAAGTCTGCATGGGGGGGAAGGGACTTCCCCTTTAAGACTCTGCAGGGGAGCTTCCCCTTTAAGAGTCAATCTGCAGACTTCCCGTCTCTGCAAGGCAGCTCAGCAGAGTGTTGCACTACAGACAGCACTGTTACTAATACACACTGCACTGCATACCAATAAAAACAATACTGTACATTCATGTACTCATAAAAATAATCTTTACTGTGATACCTCTTCAGTGCAGCAAAGCACCCCATTGCATGGCCTGGTATTGAAACATTTCCAATTAAAAATCAAATCAGGTTAATTTGTCCAGCATACTTCACAAAATGTTTTTGTCTCAATGTGCTTTCTGCAGATAACAGCCTGCATCCCCTTCAGAAGGAACCATGGGGGCGACAGCAAGGAATTCAAACTGTGCCACTCCTAAATATGATTGGCAGCTCCCCATGGTGGTAGGTGATTGGCTGAAACATACCCCAAGAAGGGAGGGTTTTAGTAACGGTCAGAAAAAACAGCTAAGAAAGAGGATAAAAATATATGTAAAAAATATACACACTGAACATCAACAACCTGGAGCCATACACAGGTTTAATTCAGACCTACTGAGTGAAAAACGAAGGATAAATCAATCCCTTTTTACAGAACAGAAAGTGATGGATAGTGAAATCGATGATCTGTACAAATCATTCTTGGAAAACCTCATCACTGTGTGTCAGCAGCCAGTGGCTCTGTGGAGAGGGAACTGTGGAAATGAGAGAAGCCGCGTCACGCTTGTTTTAAAGCGGCCCGCATCCTCAAGTCAGAGTTGCAATTTGCTCAAAACCCGACTGCGAACAAGCTCACCATCAACTCTCCCTCTCCCTCTCTCTGCATGGATTAATTTGCATGGTGCTGTCCCAGATATTTCCTCCTTGTTGCTACTTTTTTTTAACAGCATTGCATTTAAGTTTAAGGTCAACAGAGCCGTTGTGGAAAATTAAGGTAATGTTATGTTCTCACAGACACATCATTAAAAAAGCAGTTTAAGCTGGAATGTTGTGGTTTGGAGTGGTGAAAAGAAGATTTAGGTTCTTCATTTTTTTTACCACCTCAGCCTAAAGGCAACTTTAAAGCAGTGCGCGGTAGCTGGGGGGCAAGGTGCTGCGGAAGTAAGAAAAGAAAGGAAGGTGAGAGAGAGAGATAGAGGCGGCAGACGACAGAAGCTGAAAATAAAGCAGGGGGCAGCTCCTACACACAGAGACAGGGAAAAAGTGTGCCGCTGAAGGGCGGGGTTGCTTTTTGAATGCTCAAACGTGTTCCTTCACATCTCCCTTCTCCGGGGGCGCGATTTTAAGCATCTCTCAAAGTCCTCCGCTGCTTGGCACGGAAACAGACAGCGAGAGACACAGAGAGAGACAGAGAGACAGAGAGAGAGAGAGAGAGAGAAAGAGAGAAGGAGAGGGTGAGGGAGGATACAGCCTGGCAGAGTCAGAGTAGTAGCCCTAAAGAAGCTTTTTTTATTATAACGTTTTTTCCAGATACATTGTTGACTGTGTTGCAGTTAAACTTTCGGCAGTGCATTTGAAAACATCATGCAAATTAAACATGCTCATTTGAAACTGAAATTAAGTTGAAGGGCTGAAGGAGGGAGGGAGAGGAGGGAGAGAAAAAGAGCAAGAAAGGGAAAACAAAAGATGCAAGTTAATAAATAACCAATAAACTGACACCAGTGCGACTGGTGACCTAGAGATTCTAGAAAGTTCTAAAAGCAATTCAGTAAATGCTCAGTGCTGGTGTGTTGAGCAAACCTACAACAAGCATCCAGGAGAAGCATTTAGTTCCATGTTACAAACCATGTTACCTTGATATGACAATACATTTTCTCACTTCGGCACAGAAGATAATAAATGCAAACACATGACAGTCTTGTGTATGTCTCCAAAAAAAAGGCAATAAGAAACTGCTCTTTGGAGCACAGCTATCAGCAAAAGTAAAGAGTGCAGATAGCGGTATCTGTCGGTCCAAGCTGTCATGGAGATACTGGTATTTACTTGATCAAGCACTCGCAGCAGTAGCGAAACTTGTTGCAGGTCTCATGTTCGGCTCTGACGGGCCATAATGCGCTGAGCCCAGTGCAAAAACAACCTTAATGTCTCACTTGACATGGCTCCCCAGAGCAAACACCTACAATCTTATCAGTCACCTCCACCCAGACAGACAGGCATAGAGTAGCGAGAGGAACTGATCTGGGACCAGTTGCTTACAGCAAGCGACACACAAGGGCCAACACATGGTGGGGGGATCTTACGGTTTTAAAGAGTAGCTGAAGACACCATCCAAAAGGCAGTCAAGGATCCACATGCACCTGTACCTCTTTCCTGCAAAAATCGCTCTGACTGACTCAGACGGCTGCTCGACATCCGTAAGTGGGAAGTTGACAAAATGGCGGAGCCCGGAAACAACCAGCCCCCTTCACTGAAAAAAACCCACAGTCACTGTCTATGAGGTGTTTTCTGACTCTGGTGGCCACAGAGAAAAAAAAAAGTCAAACAGTTTGTGAAGTTTGACAGCGTCACTGACAGGATGTGACGCTAGCGTGGTTGGTTTCCCCACAGCCTTTCGCAATGGCGCACTGAAGGCCTGAACCCGCGCTGACTGTGTTTGGGCAGGGTGGGGGGGTTGGGGAATGGTCTTCAGGCTACCCTAAAGCTGTGCAAAAACACCACTGCAAAACAGGCAAAAAGGGGCTTCTTTCCTAAAACACATAAGACCATTCACCCTGCTCCATCCTCATACGAGAAGCTGGTACTGGACACCAATATTTTCAGATTTTTCAAATCAATACATAAATAAAATTTTAATACCCTACACAGACCCACTCCAACATGCTCGACAGAACATATGATAACACAAGTAATTTAGTGAAAACATGCTCTCACCTGTAAATGAAAATTTAGGTATATCTCTTAAACAGTGGTGTATTCTCTAAACCAATCAAAGGGGGGCGCTATTGTGTGCTGTAAAGCTGGTCTTATGGCATGGCTTTAACATTAGGGCAGTGGTTAATGTAGAAAGATTCATTTCACATAATAATAATAAGAAGAAGTATTATTATTATTATTATTATGATTACAGTTGTAATTCCCACGTGTCTCACGGCAATTATACGCTTAAAAAGGCACCTTACCTCAATTGCTTGAGAAAACATCCAGCTGTATAGATGGATAGAGTGTATAACAAATTTGAGCTGTCTAAGCAGCTCTGGATAAATGCTTCCACTCAACATAAATCCAAAATAATAATAATAAACATTTAATAACAAACAGTTAATGTGTGCCACTGAGGGAGCGAGATCCCTTTTCAGATACCGTGACTCATGGGGAAATATCCTCATGAAGATTATGGCATTAAAAAAGCATATCCCCTCCATCCTAAATCCGCTCATATTGAAGATTTGATTGGCTAAGCCGCAAGGTAAGGGGGGCCCCCACACCGGCGCGGTAGGTCCCGCCATGACCTACTTCCACAGCGGGATCTGCCGCAAAGTTTGAAAATTAAGCCCGGGATGAGAAACCGACGAAGACAGCTCTGCTTTTTTTTTTTTTCATGGGAACAAGATGATTATGAAAAGAAGGGAAAAAAAGAGATGAGGATGTGTGACTAAGTCTCAGATGAGGATGAGGCCCATGTTGTCTGGGACAGGCTGGAGAGATGGAACACACTGGAAGCACATGGGTGGAAAATACAGTACATACACCATAAGTGACAGGGTGCAGACCTCAGACAAACAAACAACAAAATTATATACTTTTCATGCACCCTTTATTTAATCAGGTTAGGTAAACTGACAACTCAACTCTATTTTGCAGTGATAATCTGAGTAGTTCATAAAATATAAGATGATTATGTATGAAGTTATGAACACAGTAACACAGCACATGCACAAGCAAAAACCCTAAACAATAGTGACACATCTGATCAGTCAATTCATCTTCAACCTCACAAATGGAAAATCTCACAGGTCCAGCTCACATTTAATCTGATTGGTCACATGTCTGATAAGCCTCATCTGATTGGCCACATACCTCCAGAGGAGGAGATTGGCCCAACCAGGCCATCACTTCCTGTAACAGGGTCCTCCTACAGGAAGTGATGTAGTGACCACTATCTTTATATTATAAGAGTCTCTGGATAAGGGCTTTGGTTAATGCCTGTGACTATAATGTAATGTAACTGGCTGGTTGCTCAGGCCTGTTTTACAGGAAGGAGGGTGGGGCTGAGGGCGGGGGGGCTGAGGGTGGGACTCACGATCTGGAAGCAGAAGGAGCCGGAGTTGTGGGAGCTGTGGCGCTGGTGCAGGGTGCTGTGGGGCGACCCATAGCTCCCGCTAAAGTGCCGGCGGATCTCAGCTGAGGAGTGCCTGAAAGAGACGCACACACAAACACGTTAGCATGCACACATAGAATACACATACCAAAGCAAACACATAATGTACTCACACAGAAGCATACACACATAATGAACGCAAACATACAAGTTAGCATGCACACATATAAAACACACGCAGGCATAAACCCATGCACGTACACATAACGCACACACACATAAGTAATGCACAAACGCACATAGCACAAATCAGCCTGGGCTACATTACCATAAGAAATATGTTGTCTCTCTTATGTCATTTGTGTCTAGGGAGCTTTGAAAAGTTAGCACCCCCCGGCTCTGAAAACTGAAAATAGCTACCACTTAATCATACACAACAGAGGTTCAGAATTTATTAAGATGTCTGTTAGATGTATTTTCCCAAACGTGGAGCAAAAAAAAGACTCAAAACATGACAGTGCAGGACAACTCCATTCAAGTTCAAGGCCTTAGAACATATCCCACAATGCCTTTCAATAAAAAGTCCTAAACAGGAAGTGCTGGACACTGCAACAGTTCATGGTTCTTCCCCTTGCTTTGTGATGACACTTATATTAACCTTTCTCTTAATTTGAGTCCCTGCTACGCACTACCCCGGCCAAAGAAATCTAAATTCCTGACAGTCCCTGAAACTCCTTCACCATTTCTTTCCTTGAATTTAAAATTAGTTTTCCTTACAGTAGCCAGAACAATAAAAAAGAAATATTACAAGTATGATAAGCGCATGATAAATGGGAATTTCTAGAGTGTGGCGCAAACAGGATGTCGTAAGTCTTGGGTGCTGGAAACAGGGGGGACGGCTCCTGAATTGGGTACGGTAATAATCCAACAGTGTTACATTAAAGTCCCCTGATTGATGGTGTCACTTAAACTGAGGGAGGAGGAGTAAAATGGTTTTGAAGTTGAGAGTATTAACCTCAGCTGCTGGGAGAGCATGGAATGAAAGGGGAGAGAGAGAGAGAGAGAGAGAGTGAGGGAGGGAGAGAAAAGAGAGACTGTGGCAGTTGTGTTGATCTTTCTCATTAAACTAATAATTCAGAGGACTTCCTAATGACTGTCTTCCTCAATAAACCACTATGTAGCCCCCAGGAGGAATGTGTGTGTGTCCACATGTGTGTGTGTGTGGCTGTCTGTATATTGTTGGGTGCAGATCTGTACATGTGTGAGTCAGTGTGCCATGCACCTGTGTGTAAGTACATGCGTGCATGATTGTGTGTGCAGTTTGAGTCTGTTTGTTAGTGCATTTCTGTGTGTGAGTGTGTGTGAATATGTGTCTATTTGTGTGTGCATGTGTGCATAGTTGCGTACTAGAGTCATGAGTGTGAGCATGTGTGTGTGTCTGTTTGTGCATGAGGCTATGGCTAAAACGCTAACAGACTCAGCCCATTTGTACACATAATAACACCCAGCACCCTACGCCGGGCATTCTGGGATACGAGCAGGAGGAAATGCTAAAAGGCATACATTATAGAGTACTGGGGATGGTTACCAGGACACCAGGAAAGACATGGGGGAGTGCAGAGAGAGAGAGAGAGAAAGAGAGAGGGAGGAGGACAGGAAAAGGGAAAAAAGAACCAAAGATAGAGGGAGTTGAAGAAAGAGGGAGGGGGAGAGGAGAGAGACAAGACAGACACAAAATAGGCAAGAGAAAGGAAGAGAGAGGAAATGGGGAGGAAGAAAATAACAAGACTGAGAGTGACACAGCACCGGGGGGAGAGAGAAGAAGGGGATAAAGACAGAGGGAGAGAAAGAAAAAGAAGGAGGAAGAGGGATCAAGGGAGAGGAAGAAAGGGGGATTGAGAGACAGAAAAGGAAAGAGAGAGAGAGCACAAAGGGGAGGTTGAAACAGAGAAAGACAGAGAGATAGAGAGAGGAAATGGGATCGAGAGAGAGAGAGAGAGGGAGAGAGAGAGAGGGGGAGAGCAGAAGAAAAGGGAACGGAGAGAGCTCAGATTCAGGCCTTATTCATTTCCTTTCATCCATTTAACATGAAGCGGACAAACCGCAGGGGCCTCATCCTGTGCCACCCCCGCGACGAGAGATTACATCACAGGTACCAATACGGGGCTCCCCCCCCCCCGGCTCACTGACCCCCTCAAACGGGCCTGAGAGGTGCTGGGCTACAATAGAGGGACCCAACAGGGCTCCTTTGTGTGAAGTCCGGCCTTTCAAAGCGGGACCGAAACGGGTCAGTGTCCAAGTGGCCCGGCAAGCCAAAGAGATGGATCCATCACCCCCCGCTCCTTTCCCATCCTGTCTAATTTAATTACTGTCCCACGAATACCAGCACCCCTCGCCCACCCCACTCTACTAATGAGCACCCCTCTGTTCAAGCTCAGGAGCTGAGCAGCTCCAAGTGAACATGTAGTACAGAGGGGTATTACAGTGGTTATTGAGCTGGGCTTGTAGCTCAGAGGTTACAGTGTAGTATAATGGTTAGGGAGGTGGGCTTGTAGCTCAGAGGTTACAGTGTAGTGTAATGGTTAGGGAGCTGGGCTTGTAACTCAGAGGTTACAGTGTAGTATAATGGTTAGGGAGCTGGGCTTGTAGCTCAGAGGTTACAGTGTAGTGTAATGGTTAGGGAGCTGGGCTTGTAGCTCAGAGGTTACAGTGTAGTATAATGGTTAGGGAGCTGGGCTTGTAGCTCAGAGATTACAGCATAGTATAATGGTAAGTGACCCTGTTACAAAGTATTTTTTCCCCTACAAAAAAAGTTAAAGAAGGTAGAATCCAGCTGGTTTAAACTCTGGTCACTCCGAGTCTGATGTTTTTCATTGCAACCCATCTCCTGATCTGGGTTATTGAAAATCTGTGTAAGTTTCATAACTGTGTGCTGAAGCAGGTTTTAACACGATGCAGATTCAGCTTATCATCTGGCTACCATATTCCTCCGCTTTGAACTCTCTGCATTCTCCACAAACAGCTTACTTCCAGTGTTTAGGAGTCCATGCTCCCAGCAATTGGTAGTTTCATGTGCGGGTCTACAGGTTAATCAATTAAAGCTTCTTAAATTAATAGGTAATATTAATTATTCATTATTAGTATTTATTAACATAGATCATCTCTCATTAAACATGTTATAAATTAACTCTTCCTTTTCCACCTTCCTTGTGTATAAACTTCAGTACTAAAATCTCAACTATTTAAATTTTTGCTGAAACATTTGATCCGCTAACTTTTCTTGGCACCCTAGTTTGGAGTGGCATATCCTGTTTCCTAGACCCAGCCCTTCATTGCAACTTCCTGTCAGGCCTCTGAAGTGGCAGCACGACTGTCACCTTTTTAATTAAATTCTGACAGGCTGCTTTCCTCCGCACGGAGAGCTGGAGCGACCTGTCGATATTTGTACTGCATGCAGATTCAGCCCTGGCAGGTTCCGCTGCGGTCGGCCAGCGAGCTCCGATGTGCTGATCTGCCTGTATCTCGCCGCCACATTTCCTCATGTTACTTACCCACGTGAAGGACCAAGGTACATCCGCGCCAAGCGCTGAAAATGATTTACGAGCGAAAATCCGGTTCACCGATAACCTTTCAGCCTCGGAGGGTATTGCGCTCAACAGCGCGGATAAAAGGACTTCCATGGGAGAGACTGCCTCTGTATTAAATAATAACAAGGGGCCTACTGTCCTCTGCAGCTCAGAGGTTGCAGGTTCAGATCCCATGTATGCCACTGCGACTATACCCCAGAGCAAAGTACAGCTGATTTGTTCCAGCAATGTCTAGTAGCAATGGACAACATGTGTATGAGTGAACATTGCATAAAATGTTTTGGATAGGACTGTCTGCTAAATGCATTTCTGTCTGCTAAACAATTTGTACAAATTGTATTAATGGTAATAAGGCTAATAGGTGAGTATACTGTCTGAGGAGGTGGGCATACTGTAACTCCAAAGCCCATATGTATTCATGGTAAAAAGGCTGATAGGTGAGTATACTGTCTGATAAGGAGTCAAATTAACTCCTATTTTTACTTGTAAATTTAGAAGTGTCGAATTCAAAGTTTAAAAGAATTTCTTAACAGAAAACAGAAGTCTTGCAACAACTCGGAGGGCTAACCCACGTGAAGCGCTGTTGTCTCATTTGGTGTGGCACCCAGGCAACCTAATGTGAATGCAACATGAGAGATGCCTCCACTGGTCAGGAAAGGAGGGAAATTCACATGCAAATAGCAGAGACCATCAGGACAAAGTCCTTTGAATATGCCAGCCAGTACACACTCACAAACACAATAACTAGCTCTGTTTCCTATGCAGGCCAGTCTGACAAAGGCAGACATATGTCTTACTATGGGTGGAGCAAAAGTTATGGGAGAAAGATACATTTCGCTCTATTGAAAACGTGACATTTTGGTCAAGATAAAAACACGGGTATAGTTTGTCTCTCTCTCTCTCTCTCTCTCTCTCTCTCTCTCTCTCGCTCTCTTTCTCTCTCAGCCCTATATTCCAAACTTGTACTTGCACACAACAGGATGTGGAATGAAATGTGCTTTAGTTAAGGAATTGTGTAATATTATTGAGGATCAAAGGTCACAAGGAGCCACATAAGTGCTTCTTCTCTGATACTCATAAGGCACACGACCCTTTAATGAACTAAAACACTTTTTTTAATTAAATGCCACGCCAACTCCAATCCGCAAAATGAGTACATAAACTTAACAAGACAGAATTGCGTGTTTACTGTCTGTTATGCTAATTAAAAAAAAAAGATTTGGAGCCGGCTGTAAAAAGTCTAAAAGTTTGACACATTCTCATTTCCTTGGTCTCCCAACGGCTTTAATTACCAGGGCTACGTAATTAAAAGAGTTTTGTTTTTGCTCATAGCTAACACCCATTCACTCTATAAAAAGACAGGGTGGGTAAACAGTAACCAAGCTACAGACGCAAGGAGCATTGTCTCAAAACGAGCTGCGCAAGAGAGCGAGCGAACAGACGACCTTCTCCAGAGAAGCACCGCCAGCGTGACCACTTTAATATGGCTGGACGGGCACGTTCACGAGCAGAGTCTCACTTGAAGTGAGTCCGTGGTCCATGACACTCTACGGCCTTTCTTTAAAAAAAATGGAAAAAATGAAGGCGAAGAAAAAAGAGAAGATTAAAGCAGGCGATTTCGGATGCCGGCCGCTTTGATCTAGCGCTGTTAAAAGTTTTCTGACGCGAGGGCCAGATTCGTGCATTACCTTGTGGTTGTGGATCCGTGCGTAAAGGAAAAGGAGAAGCAGAGAAGGCGCTGGGATTTCGATCGTGGGTGTGCAGACTATGGGAAGCCTCAGGGCCTCACATCCAGGGCTGCCGGAGGAAACACGGTTTACATTTGCTGTGGTTACCAAAGGTGTTCTGTTTGTCTAAGGACGCACATGTGCAGACACACACTGCGACGGGGAACCATTCCAGCTTTACTATATGCAAAAACACACACACACACACATAGAGATACACACACACACAGCCACATGCATACAAGCACACAGACACACTCATACACGCACACACATGAACACACGCGCTCAAGTTCACAGTCACACACACAATCACACAGTCACACAAACAAAAATACACAGACATACACACAAAGTGCTGGAAGCAAGAATTACTCAACCCTTTTTGCATGCTGGCACACACACTCTTCCCTAATATGTGTATGCGCACACACACACATAACCACACACGCACACACACATATACACTCACATACTCACTCACACTCAGACACACACATAAGCACACACACATATATATACACTCACATACTTACTCACACCAAGATACACACAGACTCGTGCACACACACACATACACACACACACACACACACACACACTCTCCCCTAATATGTGCACGCAGACACACACACACACACACACACACACACACACACACACACGCACATAACCACACACATACACACACACACACACACACACACGCACATAACCACACACATACACACACACATACTTCCTGAAACTCAGATACACACACACACATACACTCAAGGCTGACCTTCAGCCACTGGTTCCCACCAGCTTTGTCTGATACAAAGTGACAGAAGCTGAATAATGCACCATTAATACAGCCACACCAGGAAGAGTGGCTCTGTGCCCCTCACATCCAACCCAGCGCAGCACAGGGACAGTGCCACCTCACAGAGGAAGAGCCCTATCTACACACACGAGGGGTTGCATGTTTGAATCCAATAAGAGTGTGACAATGCCACTGTCACACTGAAGAAATGAAATTAGCCTGAAGTAGATCAATACTGAAGGAACCATATCTGCACTCAAGGTGTTGCAGGTTTGAATCCCATATAGGCACTGCCCCAACGTGCCTGAGCAAAACAATTCACCCTGAAGTGCTTCCCGGAAAGGTGCCAGACCTGAACTGCCCCTAGTGTTATGATATGTTATGCATGGGCCATAAATCTGTGGTGCTCATAAACCACAGCCCTGCACTGACTCCGGGGATGTGGGGTAGGTCACGGGTCCAGGGCTTGGGGGAAGCGGTAGGCCTGGGGGCTTTGGGGGGCACTGCTCTAAGGATTGTTCCAAAAAATGTTCAAGAGAAATTCAACTGCATCCAAAGGAAAAGGGAGAGTGTCCCTGAATAAGATCTACGCAAACTCACCTGGGCAGTACACTACCCTCATTCACTGCCCACAGGGGCTGAGATAGCATGATGTATGATGTAATATTATGAAATATGGAAATGTCAGAGAGTCGTTACGATGGCATTGCAAACACGACTATGACATTACAATCATATTGTTGTTCTTTGTTGGACATTACGGCCCCTCCCCCCTAGACACGATGCCAGCCCCAAACCCCAACCAGAACAAAACAAGACCATACTTCCTCTTCAGTACTGGAATCACTTCATCACTTCTGGGGCATAACACTCTATGCTTGGTATAACCATTAAGGCTAGAACTATTATTAGAATTAATATTACATGACAAAACGTATCATTTAGCAGACACTCTTATTATCCAGAAGAGTTTAATCAATCAATCAATCAATCAATCAATCTGTCATTTTTACAGCTTTTTCTCATTTCCTCTCTCTCTCTCTCCTGTGGTCAGAAAAAACATATCATAGGGTTTTGTTTACACCAGTGTTGCTTAGAAACAAGGAACTTCCTGCGATCACAATTTACGTCAAAGGTCAAAGCTGGCCTCCCTTCACATAACAAACGTTTGATTCATTTTCTCGGACGTTTAGTTGGCCCTGCTATTATCGCTGTTATTTGGGCTAACATCATTAAATCTTTGCAGAAGCATAAGCTGCTGTATATCGTTACATCTGTGCTGCAACAACAACTTCCTTCTTTTCCGCACACTGCTCAGTTGGAACAGCTGTTCTACATAATCACCTTGAATTTAAGGTGGCACTGCCGTTTGGTGATTTTAAATACATAATTAATGACACAGTGACTAAAGCATACCCCGTCTCTTCAGCCCACCTTTAATTGTTCAATTATTATTGACACAACTGTCTTCATTAACTGTATATCATTTTAATTTTGTGTAGTCAGATTGTTTTGATTCTTGACTGTTCTTGCCTTTGCAGTTTAGTGTTTCATGTCAGGTCGCTCTTGATTTTTCAGTCACAGTTGGGTCTTATTGTCGAAAAAAAGTACAAATAAACACATTTCCCAGAATTCTGTTCAGGTTGATGAGTCAGGAGGTAGGGACCTCGTTTATGAGGCGCAAGAACTTCGCTTGCTCAGATGAAACACGCTTGTCAGTCTGGTAATTAGTGCAGTAGCACTGTCTCATCTTCACACTATCAGTTACTGCTTTTGTTGCATTTTAAGAAAACCCGGGGTGTCGGACTAGCACACACACCTTCGAGCTCAGCTTTGTATCTGCATTGAGGTTAATACTCTGACCCACCTGCTTTATGAACTAACATGAAACTAGCAACACAAAAAGACTGTGTATTCATAAACCACACACCGTGAATGTAGCCCTACTAGGTAAAATTTTGAGGAAAGTCCAGCTGTGGAGAGAAAATTAAAAAAGATTCTCATGAAAAAGAACATGCTTGTTGCCGCTCTGGAATGCAGCCCTGTTGGATACAGAATTTTGACAAAACTCCAGCGATTGTGACATCATAAAGAAGACTCCTTTCTAAGAAAATCCCACCCTGTCTTTCTGGCAGGTTTTAGGGAAGTACTGCGTGTTGACTGTAAGAGATAGAGCACACAGGGTCTGTTCTGGACAACCACAGATGCACAGGATTAACGATCACACAGAGCTGCATTGTGGGCCATTCTGGTGCTGCCTGTTTCAGCTGCATGTGGATGATGTCATCCAGTCACGAGTCATTGCCATTTACGTTGTTTTTAATAAAATCCATTTACACAACTATATATCTAACGAGACAGTTTAGGCTTTCTCAAACTATCACACAGCTGGGAATTGAACCTGGAAATTTTGAAGTCCATGCTACACTCCGTGAATCCATGAATGTCTGCATGCTTTAGGCTTTATGGCTGTGACAGATGCAATATGCCCCTGGAGGCAACCCCCAAGCCTCATGCATTGACTGTTTTGGCATAGATATCCTGTTATAGCTTATTGATACTCTCATAATTATGAAGGCTCAGAAAAGTCCACCTTTGTCTACATTTATTACAAAAAAAGCACCATTTATTGTTTATTAGCTGAAAACTTTCCTGAAATTGGGTGGCGTTATACTGCAGTGGAGACAGAAGTTCATCGGGCTCATAGTTATGATGTCATAGTTAGAAGCCGTATAAGTGAGGCTAACCCCACCCAAACATAAGCACCACCTTTCAGCAAGGGTGTCAATCTCACACCCTGGAGGGATGTACCGTCTGCAGGTTTTTGTGGTTTCTTGTAAAACCGCAGTTAATTTAAGCCTTGAACACAAGGTGTGTGTGAACTTAACCAACCCAAGGCGAAGACAGCAGACTGGATTTGGTCAGATCTACCTTGCATCTTCTTAAGCCACAGTCATAAACAACATTTGAGTGTTAATGTGCTGCCCAATAAAAATTACTGCTCAGTTTTTCTGCAGTGGAAAAAAGACACAAAATCCAAAAACGTGACATATACTTTGGCCTGACTTCACCACTAAGATCCCTATTCAGCATACAAAAACCAGCACACCTCCCAAAAAATGTTACAAAATATTTCATTGTTGGGGTGGGGTGAGGGTAACGTGGCTCTGTATTTACGGAATTAGACTTGATTACAATAATCATGGTTTGCGCATCACCGAGGCAGCCGTCCAATCAGCACGCTGCAGACGAACTGAGCTCCTTCACGACCAAACTACTGCAGAGGAAGAGAAGCAGCATCTGCTTCTTATACAGGCGTTGCCCACATCACAAAAAGAAAAAAAAAATCCGGTACTGCGCCGCATTCAACACCGAAGAGGAACATTAATTTCCTGTTCAGAATCAGAGATGAGAAGCAAAAACAGAGAAGTGCGACGAACAATCAGTTTCAAAATAGGCGGCATAAGTTTCCTTCTTCTTTTCCTGCCGCCGTTAAAACATGGGCGGGTCAGTGAAGGCGGGTTGCCCTCCCTGATGCAGGCTCCTGAGTAATGCTATGGTGTTCGGCCTTGGGAGCTAATGTGACCTCCTACAGCGCAATTTACTGCTGTGTTTGTTTGTCTGTGATGTAGTTCCTCCCCACTTCTAAGACTCTTTTCAGCATATGATGCTTCCTATTCTATTTACAGCAGGCATTTCAATAGAATTGGGTATGTATATAAACAGTATGTGTGTGTATATATATATATATATATATATATACTGTATGTCATATATAATATTTATGTGCAGTTGTATACGGTTATTTCTCCTATGCACACAAATACTTCCCTGCTCATTATTTGACGGAAGTGTGGTGTGTGTCACAGTAATCTCCATGTCATAAAAGTCAGGTGTTTGAGGCACGTGGCATTTTGAAAGCCGTGACATGTTTTATTTCATTGCGTTGTTCTGTATGCTCAGTCTCCATTCAGCCAGTATGACACACGTGTGGGGTAAATAACGATTTTATAAAGACTAAACCAACCATAGTTCAGTAATTCGACACGAGATTTTTGTGATCTTAGAAGGTCATTCAATATACTATATCCGTTGTACAGATACACATACACACATGCACACACACATGAAAGTACATACTTTCACCAAGAGACACACACACACACACACACACACAATCATACACACAGACACAAACAGATAAAGGTGTACATATGTGCAGACAACAACACACAAAAACACACATTCAGACACAAACTATTCTGAAAAGTGTTCAGCGTTTCCACACCAGATTTGTGTGGACATCACAAAGCGCGAAAACAACGAAAAAGCAGAGGACGCTGTAGCGTACGTTTGAAGGAAAGCTTGAGAACTTGAGGGGGACAGCACAGCATGTAAGGACGGAGAAAGAAAAGAAAAATAATAAGAGGAAATCGCCACTTCGGGTTATAATTTGACTGGATATAACATCCTTTCTCACTGAACCAATAACATCGTCACTTTGGGAAACTGATACGAAGAAGATTTTGAACCCTTATGCATCTGCTTCAGACCATCGTTAGGTCTGTTTGTGCGTGCATCCTCTTTGAGAGTATGGTGGAAAAAGGGTTTGAGGAGATAACGCAGTCTGCTGCCCACAGCAACCGTTGTGTGACACCACAGACACCTTTCTTGTGTTTCCGTGAAAGGAGACAAACTTCAGTGAGTTCATGTTCCCCTGCTGCCATTATAACTCGAACTGGCCTTTCAGCTCCTAATTACACACTCAGACAGTGGAAGTTACTCAGCATGTCAGGCCTCTGACAATTATGCAGCACTTTCAGAAAGAAAAGTTACGACTTCAAAAGCAATTCTGTGAAAAGGAAAGCGCATTAGTCTTTAAAATCTGTAAAGATGTCCTTGCCCTTTATCAAGTCCAAAAAAAAAAAAACAATTCTGACTTCACAGAGGAAGTCCTTATTTATAAGGCTGTTATACCGTGTCTACATATACAGTCTGGTAGTGTTCTATTTCTGGGTAAACAATGTAGTTTATAGCCTGCAAAAATCTACTTATGAACTCATTAAGTAGTTTATAACGTTGTCGGTACTTCATTAATGAATTGATGAATCGGTACGTATGATTGGTTCATGTGTTTGTGAACATCACTGGCTGGCTAAGTCTGTGGCTGTTACCTTGATTGATTGCTATTGGATACTGACCCAGCACTTAGATAGGCATTCCATGTGTACTATGACCTGTGTCAGCCATTGGGAAAGCAGGCAGTGGACGTTACCCAGCATGCCACAAACCATAAACTCCATTATTTACTCATGTTAAAAAATAATATATCCTTTCAAATCATATACCGTGATTAATAACTGGATTACTAATTATTAACAAATTATGTAATAATGGTTTATATGCAGTTCTTGTCCAGGTCCTAAACAGAAGTGTTACACATGTACATATTTCCACATCTGGTCCAGTTTCGTGCACTGTGTTGTAAGACTCCTAACTGAACTGTGCATGCATGCGCATTCGCAATCACACGCACACACAAACACGCAATCAGACGCACGCATACACACACATGCACGCACGCAAACACACACACACAGATGTGCATGTTCACACACATACCATACAAGTGCACAAACATGCAGACACACAGATGAACACAGACACACATACACAAGCAAACATCCACGTACGTGCACTTATTCACTGACATACATACACACACACACACACACAACACTGTTCTGAATATTTCGGAAATGCCGTTGTCCTGAAAGCCATGTGATCAGCGAACATAATCCGAAAGCAGATCCACTTGTTGACCTAAATGTTTCCTGGTTCACTCTGTTATCCCTCTCCTGATTGGCTGGAGGGGGAGAGGATTCCAGCATTGGTGGAAAAAAACACCACTTTATCCTTCTTTAAAGCTGTGGAAGCTCAACAGCAAAGAGGCTCGACATTCTCATATTTCTGTTTCCAACATCACAAAAAATATGCACTCTGTTAAACTTCCTTTTTTTAAAAAACAAATGTAACTCATCCAATGATCAAAATATCACATTACATCAGACTTTTTCCCCATTGAGAATAGATGACAGTTCAAGGGTTTTAAAAATATAGTAGCATGCTGATATTGCTTTTGATTTGCCCTTCTTAATATTTTAGGATACACATTTGAACCAGCCCCTGATCCCCCTGCCCGAAAGCTAAATCCTGAATTTGACCGAATCGCCTTTCTACCATGCGGTCCCTCTGTCGGTCCCTCATTCATTCCTGCCTGACACCATCCCTCGTTCTTCCCTGACGGACGCCGGCATCGCACAATGCCTGCCGGACGCACTTCCTCCGCACCTGGCACCCGGAGGCAGACAGGAACAATGTCACCATGTCCAGCACATTTATAGAGCTTTGTTCCGCCCCTTGGGCCCCGCTGCTCTAACTTCTGCCCCCAGAACTACCCCCCGGGGGAGAGAAACATAGACTACCCCTCCTACAGAAGTAGCAGCTTGGGAGGGGTGTTCAGTAAAGAGAAGTAGATATGTAAAAAAAGAACTTGTGACAATTTGTGTTGCCAAAAAGTGCTAAACAAATGAAATTGAATTGAACTGAACTGAACTTCAAAAAAAGGAAATTAGACAGGACAGGGGATGTCTATCTTGACAAAGGTTATGTGTGAAGTTCATGTTTTTTTCCTTCTCTAACTTGTATGGTTAAGATCATGAGTTGTTAAATATTTTCAGTCTCTTGAGAGACACATGCCGGCAAAACGTCCCCTTGGGTTACACCTTTGAGTACTGCTGTAAACGCTTAAAGGCGCGCCTTGCAATAAACCACAGCCATTGAACCGCAAACCTTGCTGTCATAATATCAAAACAATGTAGCAGTAGTTCTATGATACGTTACTTTACAAATATGCCCTTTCCTATGATAAAAAGGGATTTGGCTGTCATAAAAATATATGACCACTTGACCACAAACAGCTGTACTAAACTGCGCTGTGTTGTTATAATTGTGTTGCTCAAAAATGTGCAAATAAATATATTGTAGTGGATGGAACTGCTTCTCTGACAATAATTGCAGCATTTGTGCATTTTTGCCCCCAAAGTTTGGAACGTAACACACCCCTAGTATTAACATTCAGAACGTGTAGCTGCCTGCACCAGATTCTTTCGTGCACGCTCTCCTGACAGCGCCGATCCAAGAGAGGGCTCGTGTGCAGAGGAATCAATGGTAACAAATTAAAAAAAAACACAAAACAATCAAAAATCAATAATCCGGTGAAACACTGACGCGTGGAGAATTCTTTACCTGTTGATTTTCAGAGCAAATGCTCTCCTCTCCGCCGCCGGCAGAGTAGCCATGGAAGTTTACTCCAGTTTCACAGCGGTAGCGGCGAAGGTATCCAACCAAAGTGTGGCCAACTTCTGCTCCTCGCTCGAGAGCAGCAGATGTCAGCAGCACGAGCCTCATTCCCTTCTGGTGGCAGCGGTTTTCTGGGTGGAAACTTCCGCATTTTCACCTCCCAAACAGAAAGCTGAAGGGAGGGGGGAATCAGGCGTGCACACGCCTTTTTTTGCTAGATAAGCCCTCGAGGGTTGCTAAATAAGCATTCTGGAGCTACGTCTGCACGAGCCCTCGTCTGAGAAGATCTGTATTTACACACATAGACACGAACCTCGCGCGCATTGCAATTTAAAGTTTTCAAATAGACTCAAATTACTGCACTGCAAATTCACGGGTTTAACACCTCCTAAATCCTTAAGATTGTGGTTAGACAAGCCACCTTCCTACCAGGTGCAGCAAACTTTCACTCAGACATAGCATTCATTTGTTAATCCTTACTGGCCTAAATATGTGTTCCATGTCCAATTGTTCATATTAATATAATATGATACAGTAAGCTAGTTGTGTTTGATACAAAGGCAGACGCCTTGCTTGTTGTTATTATTTATCTATGTAAAATGATATCTGCCAAAATTACGGAAATTGTGTTGACACAGCAGCTACAGCGTTCATTCTGAACCAGTTTATGTAATGAAATCACAAGTAAATGGCAGTCGAACAGACAGAAGACAAACGCACAGAAAGCTCTTATCTCTGATTAGTGGGATATCTCTAAAAATAGGAGCTCTGGATAAAAACCGAAGCTGGCACTCAGAGCATTGCGCTGTAATACACCCATCCTTGATGAGATAAGGCGCATCTAGTCTGGCCTCCATTCCCGGCACAAAGGCAATTTCACAATGAAAGCCGGATCCTGTCACCAACGCCAAGGGTAAATGTCAACGACACTATCCAAATATCTAACTATCCATCAACTTTTTTGCCACTACAGTGTGGATGTTTTGAAGCTCCTTGATCAGTTCAAGTAGACTGTGGACTTCTTGGGCCTCCAATGTGAAATGTAATCTATAAACGCAATTCTAAATAAATACATAAATGAATAATATCGTTGAAATTACACTACTTCACTCATGAAAAATCAGCGGCAAGTGAGTCCCAAAGATGTTTGAGGTTTTTGGGGAACCAGACCATTCGCAGTATTAATTGAATACTGCGTCATCAACCCTCCTTTAAAACAAGAAAAGCACCTCGGTGACCCAGCTAAACAACCCACAGCCATTTGGGACGACACCATATAGGCAACAAGCAGCCAGATAAAGTAACAAATTAACCACGGCTATCTAACTGGGAACAAGTAAAGCACCACGAAGCAAAAATAACAAAATTAAGTCTATAAAATTCAGCACAAATATTCTCACATAATTTGCTTTTCGGCACAACACTGAGCTACCGTCCTCGCCTGCGCGCGAGCGCGTCTGTTTGCGCGCGCATGACAGGAGCTTCTTCCTTCCCCTTTCTTTCATGCGTTTAAAAACTTTATATAATCTTTCATATGTGGCGTGTTGTGGCTTAATACTGGAAAACAAAATGCAAAGGTAAACTCTTGAGACCCGGAGTGGACAAAATGTTTCTCCTGAGAGGGAGTGAGGTTATTACGGTTTTTCAGTTCGCATGGTGTCTTTTTAATTAGGCCTGCCACTTAAAAATCCAAAAGCTTTTAATTACAAAAAAGAAGGAGACACATAATCCTATTTTAAAATTTATGTTTATGGTTGTCATTGGGAGTATGTTTATGATTAATCTGTTTATGATTATGTGGGTCAAACAGAGTAACGTACAGTAGGCCCAGTCCTGGAGGGGTCGGGGGAATGAATTTAGAGTTCTGGCGCCCTCTATTGTCTAATTTTATTCATGCCTGTATGTAGCCGTACTCTTGGTCATACAGGTATCTGTCACGCAATATTTATGACAGATCAGTCCCTTTATTTTTAAACTTTTTAAGTGAAAATAACTTTTTAAATGTTTTTATTATTTCTTATACTGTATAATTTATTATACTGACTAAGAATTCTCTCCCCAAAAGAGGAATCAGTGTAACGTCATCACCATTCAAGAGGGGAACGTTTTCACAGAAACACAGGAAGTAAGAGGATACAGTAGTTCTTGACGAAGCGGCATGGCATAGCATAACGACAGTCGTTAGCAAGTTAAGTTGTGAGCTTGTTACAAAAATACATAATATTTTGAAATTTTGACGCTTTATTTTGACAAAAGGATTGTGCCTCGACTGTGGATGTGTTGGACACCTGGCTGTCATTGAAAGCGAGGTGTGGATTCTCCTTTTGCATTGATGTGTAATAGGATTCATGCTAATTAGTGCATAATAATTGTTCATATTACACATTATGGGTCGCAAACAAGAATGAATTTCACCAATCGGATTTGCTTCTTTGCAGGATAGTTTCATATGCCTGCCACCATTAGCTAGCTAGTAGCATTAGCTAACAACATTAGCTAACGAACAAATTGGTTCGTTATTTTGGAATATGATCCAGTGACATAAATTTGGTTTGTCAGCCAACTCTGTTATCTAGTTAGTTGAAGGATTATTTTATAATCTTAGCCGGTGTTACGAATGATATCACAACAGAGGGCGCATTGTATTTTGAGACGTCAGTGAAATTTGGTGTAGACTAGAAAGCTTGCTTGGTAATGGTGTTTGTCAGTAATCTTACTTCAAATAACTAACCAGGGTTTAGTTAAGGGAATAAACAAGGAAACACATTGTGGGACAGTGGAAGTGTTGGGTAATATTCCTTTCATTAAGTCCGATTTTTTTGTTTGTCATATTTCCAGTGTTTTATGGTAATTATTCTACTTTGGCACTTTAACTCTGCAGTAAAATTCCACTGTCACCCTTTTCACTCAACGACTAACATGTAAATCCCAGTGAAGTGTGTTGTTGTGACAGTCTGTCTTACTGTGTTTTAAACTATTTTTTAAGTTTACATGAAATAAGAGCTCACACCAGCCAAGGTATGCTAACTGTAACGGCTTTGAAAACTTGTCGGTTGTTGTAATATACAACGGTTGTAGGTGTTGAATCGTTGCTGTTTGATTATGTTTCTGTGCAGCAATGGACGGTGTCGTAATGGATGATGAAGACGACTGCCCTGAACTGGTTCCCATTGAAACCAAACAGAATATTTCTGCAGAGCAAATTCCTGTGACGATAATCACTGGCTACCTAGGTAAAATCCTGAGTGGTTAAATAATAGATCAAAAATGTCATCTGTAATGCGATCTACTGAACAGTTTGGAGTTTCCGTTCAGCGGAAATTCAGATGTACCATATTGCATGGAATAATTATTTTTAAACTGCAGCATTGTTCCTTTGTCCTTCCTGAAATGTTTTATCATCAGTCCAAGGTTATTTCCCCACTACTTAATGCAATGCAATGTTGTTGAAATGAATAGCACAACTGCCTTGTTCGGTACTGTGTAATAAATTGTAAATCTGTGCGTGGCTATTGTTCTTTTTTTTTTGTAGGTGCTGGGAAGACGACCCTGTTGAATTATATTTTAACCGAGCAGCATAATAAGAGAATAGCTGTAATACTGAACGAATTTGGAGAAGGTAATTTATACGGCCTTTATATATGAACAACGAGGGGAAAGCAGCTATATAATTTTAGCCCATTATGGCACACAGGCATAGCAAGCACGTTATAATTTTGTGAAGCATAAGTATTTGAAATATTGATGATAAGTAACTGTTTTGTTGTATAAAAGCTCAGCCAAGGTCCGTCAAACCTAGACCGCAGTTTCCCTGTCAATGCCTCGACTGCCCAGCAGAGGGTAGCAGAGGACAGACAGCGTTTCTCAACGTGCAGTCGGGTTTGTCAGCGAGGCATGAAGGTTACTTTATTTACCTGTAATTAGGCTGAGGGAATTACTCTAAATATAAAAGTTCTTGAGGCTAGGACAAACTGGAAACAAGGTTTTTTTTCCCTTCTGTTAACCCCTGCTTCCCTTGTGTAGCTGTACTACAAAGTTAAAAACTTTTTCATTTATTTATAAGATGCCTTTTTGTCACATATCAGGTTTCTTGCTGGATACTTGACTGGAAGCAGTGTTGTTAAATGTTTATAGGTAGTTTAGTTAATTCCTTTACCTCTGAGTTTTTACCCCTTAGTAGCACTTCAAGCACCAGTATTTCCTTCAGTGTAATGAGTGAAGCTGTGACATAATAATCTCATGATGTTGAGTGCAGTCTGGCCTCCGTCCCACAGGGAGCGCTGTGGAGAAGTCCCTCGCCGTCAGCCAAGCTGGAGAGCTGTACGAGGAGTGGTTGGAGCTAAGGAATGGCTGCCTTTGCTGCTCTGTCAAGTATGTTTTACCACTGAGCCACGCAGCCAGAACTACAAATCCTCCTTCAACAACTGCCTCTGTCCACAGTCCAGGGATGTTTTACATTTCTGACTGTTTTTCTCATCTGCACAGGGATAACGGTCTGAAAGCCATTGAGAATCTCATGGAGAAGAAAGGGAAATTTGACTACATCCTCCTGGAGACCACAGGCCTGGCAGACCCAGGTAACAGCCAATGGCTATGCAGGGAGGACCCTTAAACATTCCGTCATTTGAATATTCACCGATGATGTCACTAACATCTCAACTTCTCAAATCAATTGTACTAACATGTCACTTCCTGTGCAGTGCATTGGAGATTCAGCAGATGTTCAGCTCAAGTCTTCCTTCCCTTCTCTGCTTGATAACAGGGATTTCCTGTGCTGTGTAACAGTACAGAACATCCATTATCACAGAAATGGACTCAATCACACTCCTTAATGATGAAACTGCTTCAGCCCACCGGTTCAGACAGAACCATCAGTGTTAGGAAAACAGAGCTGAATATATAGTTGGTTTTAAGAATCTTTGGTAGGAGTTCATCAGTTTCCTGTGTCATTTTCCCTGCTGTGTAATGAAACTAGCTTAGTGCTTAGAGAATGGGGTTCATGATCCTAATGATGGGTGGAGCTACACTGAACTGCCAGTCACAGGCTTGTCTGAACCAATAAAAAGCAGAGATTCATGGAGTGACCGTCGGACTGTGTCGAGTCCAGGCTCGATGCAGTAGTGGGTCCTCGGGAGTCTTTAGGAAAATGACGAGCCTTGTAGGCCCGAATAGCCCGTTGCGCACTCTGATATTCTATAAGGTTGTGTGTCTTAGAGAAGAAAACACAATGATTGGTTCAAATCAGTGTGTCACCGACGGCTCCGGTTCTGGAGCGGTCTGCCTTATGTAGAGTGGAGAGGATGGTAAACAGAAAAGACAACATTAATTACACTGAGTCTCGGTGTCCGCTTCCCGCTCATTTCCGACAGCCGCTGTCGGTTTAGATTACCCAAAACAACACGCGCCCGTACTTTTGGCATTGATCGCGCAAAGCGGGGGGAAAACACCATGAAATAGCTGGGGAAACGGCAAGACGAGAGGCCAGGCCGACCCGCGGACAGCGCGATCCGTTTTAAACGCCCGTCTTCGGACGCACCGTCAGCTTCAATCCGTCGCCCGCCCTGCCGTCGGACGCCCTGCGCTGTCATCGTGTCGGAATGTCGGCTCATTTGCCCGCTCCGTTTGACCATGTACGGCCAGATCTGCTCTTTCGTTCCAAAAGCAAGTTAACAAAACTTTCTTTTGTGTTTTCTGTTTTTTTTGCTTCTTGAGTTTCCTCAAAGAAGTTAAAGAAAAGATTGAATGTTCCGACTTGTTTAAATGCAAGACTTTTTATTCAATACCCCCTGTAAATGCACTTTATGTTAAGGACAAAACATGCTAATTGTCTATTTGCAAAACAATGCCAAATCCTGATTAAAAGCGGACAATGGCATGTTGACATCAAATGTAGCTTTCGCTGAAAAAGGGTCTCATTCACCCCAAGTAAGCCAGCCAAAGCCTGCCTTGTTCCAGCCCAATCAAAGTCCCGTTTGAAGAGTACGTTCAGCTGATTAGCTTAGGCAGGTGGTTTTAGTGCTGGCCTGAAATAAAAGCCTGCTACCCACTTTTGCCCGTCTCAGAGAAGATGAGACTCTTCTCGTTTAGACACGGTTTCAAATGACGTGCTGAACATCCATATGTTCATTTATCTGGTAAATACCCACAAAAATAATAAAAACAAAAGTTCTCTGTGCTGTCTTTGCTCTTGCAATAACTGCGGTTATAACGATTGAAAGTTTTCATGTCATTTGTTCTGCTAAAGTTGAGACTGAAGTAGAAGAGAAATAACAGATGGATTTAGGAGAACCCATCTACGCATTGGGGTGGGGGGGTAGCCATGAGTGGGGGCTATTTTCATTAGGACAGAGAAACTATTAAAATCCTTTGGGCAGAAGAAGGGTGCGTGGAGCACCAAGGGGGGGAGGAAATCGATAAAGAATCAGTGGAGTCATTATCAGGCGCTAGCTCAGACGACTGAACTGTGTAAATAAGTGACAGGTGTCGGGGTCCTAACGGCTGGGGGGCCCGGAGACTCAGTGGGCCGTGGAGGCGGTCAGTGGCAGGAGCTGTTGGAGCACGCTCAGTTCGTCCGCCCGCCCCAATCCGTGCGCTGTCATTGGCCGAGACAGGGCTGTCACTCACCGTGTCATTTTCGGGCCGACGGGACGTGAGACGACCGTCATCCCCTTCTCATCCTCGGCCATGAAACCTGCCACTGGACAAATGGGTTTGCTGTTTGATTTCCTGTTTTTTGGGGGAGGGGAGGTGGGGGAAGGGGGTGTTTTTTTTCATTATATTCCTATCAAATATTTACAGTGCTTTTCTGACTTCTGTTCTACAAAAAAAGGAAAAAGAAAAATTGCATTATGGTGAACAAGCTGAGGTGCGGAGTGAAACACGGGTATCTGAAACAGCTTTCTGAGAAAAGAAAACTGAAAATGTGTCCTGAGTATTAAAAATTTATTTAATGGGAGTTACGCTGTTCAATCTGCTCCTGCAGCAGAAACATAAAATCATAAAATTATGCTTTTAAAAAACTAGAGATATGCATAAACCAAAACTTCGATAAAAGATCTTTAATAAACATAAATATATAACTGAGCATCTGAATGTCCAAAGATTTGGATTTCAGATGCTCTGTATTTTTTCAGATGAGCTTCCAGAAGTCAACGTTTGGTATCATGTATTGGCGTGCACGATTTGTCTGCAGCATTTGAATCAAAACTATTGGAGTTGAGTATTCTGTAACACCATATACAACCAAACACTATGTTGGTTGCTACATTTTTGATTGACTTCTATCTCTCTAACCTTTCTCACTCTCCCCCTCTCTTTCTCGCTTTCTTTGTACAGGGGCTGTTGCCTCCATGTTCTGGGTGGATGCAGAGCTTGGAAGTGAAATTTATTTAGACGGTAGGCAACATGAACTTTAAGCTCATTGTATATGTGTGTTTCTGTGTGTGTCTATTTGCATGTGAATATGTTTTTATGTGAATGTGTCTGTGGTTGTGTATGCATGTATATGTGTATTTGTGTGTGTGTCTGCATGTGTGTAATTGTCTGTCTGTGTTTGGGGTCGTGCTTATATGTGTTTGTGTGAGCGTACCCGAGTGATACAATCCCATAGTACCCTGTAGCTTCCGTAGCATTGGAAATTTCCACATGGAGAAAGGGATGCAGGTTTTAAAGGAGATTGGCTATTGCTAATCTGATCCGGTCTGGGACTGATCGCTCCCTCTCTGTCTCCCTCTCTCCTGCATCTGTTTATGGGCGTCCGCTGATTCCAACACAAACACTGTGGGCCCGGGAATGTTCGGTATGCCGGCCCGGAATTCCCAGCTGTTCCTTTCTGCGTGCGTTTGTCTTAAAGGGCACCGTTGATGGCTCCCTGTGGGGTGGGGCCTGTGTGGGGGGTGGGTGGAGGGGGGTGTGGATGGAGCTCAGAACTTTCTGGAGATTTATTTCAGACCAGTAACTCATTAGATCAGGAAATCCAGCTCAAAGAAGGCCAAAGTGTGTGCCTCACATACCAACCTGATTCTGGTAATTTTGTTTGATTAGTTGAACTGGGTCTTGGGTTGGAACTAAACCTGCCTGGTCGGTGGCTCTGTAGGAGTAGAGTTCCCTACCCCTTCATTGGACATTCATCAGTTTCATCACTTGCATTCTGGGAGTTGTAGGCTCTATGTGGGGGAAAAAAAGAGAAATCAGTGTTTGCTTGAACTACAAAAACAGTAAAGGAAGCCATGCAGCAAATGACTTACAAGGTTCAGGTTAACAACTTATACACGCTAAAAACCAGATCAAAAACATATGACTTTTCATTATGTCATGCAGTATGGTGGAGCCACATTTTTGTGAATTGAAACGGACAATCCGGACGTAGGAAACCTAGGTCAGAAAAGTTAACCGAGTCAGCCTGCAGAGATTAACAGTCCATAGTCAGCGGCAGATGTTTGTTAGCATTTTCCTCCATGACGTGAATTTTTTTTAAGGGGGTCAGGAATAGTGTTGCTGTCCTGCTTAGCTGTAGGGAGCTGAGTGGTGAAGTTTTAATGGGGGGGGGCCACTGGCTCCGTTCCAGGGCAGCCTGATAACCGTTCCGCTGACGGACGGGTTAAAATAGCAGCGTAATCTTCAGCAATGCAGCGTACAATCAGAGGATGTCAAAGAGTACCCATGCCTCGGCCTGAAGTTCTTCTCTGATCGGGACCAAACTGCTTTGTATATTTAGATAACTTTTCGCTGTAAACCTAGAATGCCCACTCCTGTCCACAAGCTGTGCTCATCTCTTTATCATCTACAATAAAGAGAGCAGCGAGCACACACTCAACTCCAAAACTCCTGTTTGCACCGCAGCACTATGCACAAGTAATGCAGGTCCAGCTGTATGGAGCTCAACCTCCACTGGGCATACGGTAAAAGACACATGGCACTGTTAATAAATCCGCTCCGCTATCACCTTAGTCCAGTTATGGAGTCACTCTTCTAAAAATATCTGACAGGGGGCGGCAAAATGGTGTCTGTCTTTATTGTGAGTCATTGCAGGAGAAAAGGACGTGGTGAGATTTTCCTTATTGTGGGGTTTTGTTGTTAAATAGTAAAACACTTACGACAATGACTTTTGTTGCCCTGAAGAGTAAATAATGGCATTGTGATTTAGCGGGGAGGCTTAAAAGAGTCGTGAATGTGTGAGCGTGAAGAAATGTAAAAACTCTTAAAATCTTCATTCGCAGGTATCGTCACCGTCGTCGACGCTAAATACGGGATGCAGGTAAAATTCGTTTGTCTTAATTCTGTATTTTATATCTTTCCTGACCAGCAGGGCCTGATGTTTCAGCTAGTCTAAAGCCAGCTCATGTTGCTTATTCTCCTACTCTATCGTAATAATGCCACCAACATCACTGCAGTTCATTACAACTGATTTTTCTGTAAGGATCTTTTCGTACACTTTACAAATTTTTTATTAGCAAAGTTCGTTGAGATGGAGGAGAGCCTGTTAAACACCTTTACTTAGGTGAAGGATAGGTTCAGTTCTGTACAGGTTTGAGAGCTGTCATGTGCCCCCTCCCCTTGCCCTGTAAGTTGGACAGGGTATAACCCCCCACCCTCCATATCATGAGTGAAGGCTGTGATTTAAACAATGCGGAAACTGGGAGAGGAGCAGCGGTACTGACACCTCGATAATAGGCAGCAATTTAGGGGGTGTCATGCTTGGCGGCTCAACCCCTAGCTGCCCCCTCCACCACCACCTCCACGGCCAGCGCTGTGCAACCTCCCCCACCCCCCACCCCCAAATCTCCACCCCAGAGCTGGCAGAGTCTGATTGAAACTGAAGGGGTAATTGATATCAGTAGCCATCACACTAATGGGATTGTCACCCATGTAAAACGTCCCCCCTCCCCTTTCATGAGTTTAAAAACTCCCACCCCAGTGGCTAACGAGGGCCTGACATGGCCGGGCACCATGGGAACCAGAGCGATGGGGGTGGGGGTGTTGCGGAGTCTCTGTTTCCCAGTTTTTTTCGGTTGATGGAAGGCTTTCCAATCGCGGCTTAAAGACAGGACAGACAAGCCGTAGACAGTAGGGTCATGATAAGGGCACATTTTGTTATTACATATTCCTCACGGCCAAGGAGAACGGGCTCTGCTCCGCAATTGCAGATGGGGGTTTGGGAGCAAGTGTGTGCGTGTGCGCGTGTGCACGTGTGACAGAGAGTTGGTGTGGACAAATAGATAAAAAAAAAATAAATAGGGTTATCTTTCTCAGGTCAAAATGTTTGGGAAATAATTCCATTTCTATAGATCACTCTCTCGCCCTCTCTCTTTTTTTGTGTTTTTCGCTGTTCTTGTCCATTTACGAAGTGTCAGTTTTTCATTTGGTGTGCCGCGGTGGATGGAGGGGCCCTGATATGGGGGCAGGGGAGGTTTGTGGGGGTGGCTGACAGTATTGGGGAAATTGAAGACACCCCCCTGTCTAAACTGGAGGATGCTGGGAGCATCTTCTGTGACAGCCTGTCTGATTTAAATGCCCACTCCAGCCAAATTTGTCTCCTATTTTACTCAAGGAAACACTCATATAATGGAAGCAGAGTGTGGTGACATAGGAGTTCACAGAAATAGTTGGAAATGCAACTAAACTGTGTTAGGAGGAAGTTGGAAAATTGACTCTTAAAGCCAAAATACTCATATTCTCACAATGGAAAAGTCAATTTTTCAGCCATGTTTCATTGTGCTACTTTATTTCCAGCCTACAGGGTTTGATCTATCTCTGAAACAGGTCAGGATGAGTCAAGTAGATTTTTGAAGAGGAAAGAAAGCAGGTTTTGTTATAATTATTATTTCTTCATAGCGGCCTAACCTGATTTGACCCTGTTCTTCTCTTACAGCACCTGATGGAGCAGAAGCCGGAGGGGCTGGTCAATGAGGCAGCCAGGTACGACCTGTGGTCTGTCCCTCTGCTCTATGTGATTCTTATATAGCCTTTCCCTCTCCCTGCCGCTGTCCGGTACATATTTACACAACGAGTCAAATCCTGGCCATTCTGCAGTATTACAGACACCAGCTCAATTGTCCGTCTCGTAGTTGTAAGTCGCACTGGACAAGAGCTTCTGATAACTTCCCAAACAGTTAATTATAAATTAAAATGTACTGAAATAGAGTTGAGAACCTTTCGTTTTATTTTCTTCTTATCGTTAGCTTACATCAAACATCTGTGCATCTTGATGTGGTTTTTGGAGAATACAATTTCCTGAAGGAGGTTGGGGGTGGGCACATTCAAATACCATAACAAAGACTACGTGGAAGTCAGTCGCCCCCTTCTCCCCCAAATTAGGGATTTGAACCTGGAACCATTGGCTGTGCCACAGCACAACCTCTCCCACCCCCAGGTCACTCCTCCTACCCCCAGACACACCTCCCCTGCCTTGAGTTTATGTTTGCCGTTCCTCCTAACAAAATGTTGGTCTTGTCTGAGTCGGACCATGTGGCCTGACCACCCAAGTGTCCACCCTGGGGGGTTTTGGGAGGGGTGTGGAGAGACAAACAGCTGAGGCTGTGTACAGGGGGGGTTTCATGTCGTGCTCTTTGCGGTTGTGTTGTTGTGGAGTTGTGTTATTCCTACTGATGTGGACGCGCTGTGGCGCAGTCGGGGGTTTGGAGTGTCGTCAGAGCGAGGCCAGAGTGGGGTACCGGGCTTTTGTTCCTCCCCTGCTCTAAAAACAATGACTCAGCGAATCAGCCGCTTCTTCCCTGTGTGGCGTCTTGAAAATTGTTTTCTCTACGCTTTTCCCTATGTAGCTGTTCCAGTGCTTTTACGTCTTGTGGGCTCTTAAAACAAACACAGTTCTGTTTTTTTCTCTGTAATGTGGGATTAATTGTAGTGACCTGAACCTGCGAATCAGCATGACGAGTCCGAGAGTCTATATGGTTGTATGGGCCATTTTAAAAATGACGTCTGAACAAGATCATAAGGGACCAAAGCATTATGCAATTCACATAGAAAAGGTGTACATCGGAACTCATGAGAGCTGTGAGCTTTATTATTTTTATCAACTAAAATGCATCAGACAAGTTTATAGCGCAAGTTTTGGAACAAACCACTGAACCTAATGTTAGCCATTCTCTGACAGGACTGGAAAGAACTTACTGACATGAAAATGAATCCACTCTTATGGTAAAATGCTGAATGCGTTTGGTCTCCAGAAAAGAATAATACAGAGCGGTCTGTGTTTCTACAGGCAGGTTGCGCTCGCTGACCTCACCATCATCAATAAGACCGACCTGGTGAGCGAAGAGGAACTGGGCACGCTCAGAGAGACAGTGAGGTATCCGTTCAGTATCTGCGAAGCTACTCACTTGGTACCTCTTCAGCAACTGCCAAACTGTTCACATATTCAAATCAGTAACTACATTCCAGCTTTCATATTGTGTAACTTCTCACACATGAGCTATCAGCTGCAGAGCTACTCACATGGCACCTCTTCACTACCGGCAGAGCTGATCAGAGATCCTCGTTCTCTGTTTGCAGTCATACATTTCACCGCTGTCTGTTCTTTTGTGTTTCTCTGATCAGGTCCATCAATGGGCTAGTGAAAATTCTAGAAACGCAGAAGTCAAGGTGAGAATTTCCACATGTAAAAATCCCAGCCCAGCTCATGAATTACATTTTTTAAAAGGTAACGGTAATGACTAAGAAATTATAAAAATGCTCTAATTAAGATGATTTCATGTGTTTATGCTAGTAATGAGAGACTAAGGTATCACAACAAAAAATGTGTTTTGCTCAAATTTATTTATATTATAACTTGAACCAGTCAACAGATTTTGCTCCTCATAACAGAAGTGAATGATTCTGTCAGAGAAGGACCACATAATCCTTTGAATAATGTTGCTATTGGTATTCTGTGATTAATTGACTTTTTTTCTGCTCCTCAGGGTCGACTTATCTGAAGTTTTAGATCTCCATTCCTTTGATAGCAAAGACAGCACAAAGTAGGTATCCTTTTCATGTGTAATATCTGTTCTTATACTGTCCTATGTACTAAACAGAGCTCACTGTGATGCTACTGTTTGAAATATTTTCAAAAGATTTGCAGATGTGACATACGAGACAGCAATTAAGCGTAAGGGTTAGAGCGCTGGGTTTATCATCCTGCGGTTGCAGGTTTGAATCCAGGCTCTGCCGTTGCAAGATACCTGTACCAAATTGCTTCAGTAAATTTCCAGCTGTTTAAATGGATATAGTTTAGAAATGTAACCTGTATGAGTTGCTGTGGATAAGAGCATTTGCTGAATACTTACATGTAAATATGTATGCTCGCGGTTTGGATTCAGAAATTGAGTCAGCTGTGAACTTGTTTCTGTTTGAAATAGTCTGAGTCATTGTGTATAAATTTAAAGGCCAGATATCACATGTTACACCTAAGATACAGTGTTTTGAGGTTCAGAATGCAGATCAGTGGACAAGACACCCCCAACCCCCAAAACCCAAACACCCATCCTTTCAGTAGCACCCCTGTCCATTTGCCCTGGCCCCCCGCCTCCCCCTGAACTCCTTGTTTGAAGTCCTCACTCTGCACCCCCTCCCCAATTAAACTTGTGTGGCACAAAACAGAGAAGAGTCCAATCTGCCATACTGTGTGTGTCTATCCCTCTCTCTATAGCCAAATGGGTTTGGTTCTGTTTGTTTGTTTTTTGTTTTAAGCCCCCCTACCACACACAAGATACACACACAGGATCTTCGAGGGCTGGATTAGGTTTACTAACGGAACACAGAGCCCCCCCACCTTACCCCCAAAACAAGCCCAGTTAAGCCTGAACATCTGCGGGCTGTCTCATTGGGGGGACGGGGGGGGGTTGGGTAAATTGGGGGGCTGGATTAGCCTTCATACTTCTTGCTTGAAATACACTGGAATCAACGTAAAGACATGCAGATGCACACAACCATGAATACAGGGTTACAGACAGACACACATACGTGCATATTCAAATACACATCTCTCTCACAAACGCATGCACGGCCACACATGTACACAGTCATGCACACAGACACAAATGTACACAATCTCTTTCATGCACGCACATACACACACACACACACACAGCATCAACCATCAACTCTCCCTCTTCCCTTCCACCACATCACTATTGCACAAAGACAATTTATAAAAAAAAATTTATAATTTCATATGCATGTATCTCTCACGGCGTCTAGCTGTGTCACATTTGATTTTGTGGTCACTTTAGGCTCTGAAAATGCAGCGCTTTTTTTATTATTATTTATTCCTTTTTTATTTGCCCGAGGGTCAGGTAAACCATGGCTCAATAAGGGCCTTTTCATGGTCTTCTCCACGCTGATCCGGCTGGTGATCTTAAATAAAACTGAAAAGCAGGCCCATTTCCGCTCTTATGGGACTCTGGGAAGAGAGGCCTCCCTCTGAGTTAGCGAAAGATGGTATTCTGCGCCATAAATCAAACTTTGATAGGACAATTTATGGTATCTGTTCTCCAGTGTTATGCGGTTAGTCGACTTGTTTTTTTTTTACAAGCCCCATGTTTGTGTTTTGTTTCATGATCTCCAGTTTGCAGGAAAAGTTACAACTTGTGAAGACAACACGACCTCATCTAGACAAGGTAAAATTATCGCAACTTTTGATGGTCATATTTTTGCTTCAGCACATTTTTAATTAATTTATTTTTGTTTTTTTATTTAATCTTATATTATTTGTACCAGTGTCATACATGTTCCTGTGTCTTTATTGTCTGTGTTTTTTTTTAATTTAAATTTTTAAATTAATGCTATGAATAGTACACATTATGCATGTTGTGTTGAGAAACTATGCATGTTGTGTAAATGAAGTGTAATAATTTATGGTCATTAATATCTGCAGGGCAATTTCATGGGTGCATTTCAGTATGGCGCGTTAGTGGGAGAAATGGTGCCCACTGCAGTACCAGAGGTGCCATCGTGAGTGCTATGGCATAACTGGGGTTGTTTTTGTGAATTGCCACAGGGGGCGCTGTAGCATACTTTGGGGGTTGTTTTATTTGTGGGTTGGGGGGTGGGCAGGGGGCTGCTCAGAAGGTAGAGGGGGTAGCGAGGTGGGAGGGGGGCATGTCCCATGAGCTTGTCCCTTGCTTTGTTCTCTGTTGCGCTCTTCTCTCATAGCGAGCCTCGCGACGTCCAAACCACAACAGGGGGGTCAAACCTCTACATTGTCATCCCTTACTCCTTTCCATTGCCCCTTCAGACACGCGGCCCTACGCCCCCCACCCCCTCGTCCCCTTTCCCCCTCCCCCAATCCTCCCCCCCCAGCCCCAGTAAGCAAAATCCAGATGCTCTTTTCATGCAAATGGTGTCCCTCTACCCTCTGTTGTTATACCAAATAAAAACAGGAAGCATTTGACTTTAGCATGCGCACACAATGGGATAAATATCTGCAAAGTGCCCTTTAAATGCTGTGGGGAAATTCACGCGGATGCCGCCAGAGCAGGCAAACAAACAGGGCCCAGGATTTAGAGTCCATTTAAAGTAGGCCGTTGTCAGATTCACGCGCCAAACAGCTCATTTAATCGTCAGCTGCTAACTAAACGGGAACACTTGTGTTGTTACGGTAAAACGTTGTCACTTTTTGACCCTAGTTAAGCACAATTTATTCCTTAAGGACTGTGCTTTACCCCTTTGGAACTTGTATAAACTTTGTCAGAGTTAAATGGTTTTACTGTGTGTGTCTTGCTAAAGTGTCCATGACAACTGCTATCAACATGCACATAAAAGCTAGCACTCTTAGGCATTAATGTGCTAAAGATTTCTTAAAAGAATTTGTACAAGCAAACCACTATCAAGGAGTGAAATCCCAGAACTCTGTGATTCATGAAACAACAAAGTCTGTTTTGTGAAGATGCCTATTGAAAAAAGTCATCTAAATGTGTAGGTAGATTAAAAAAAAATTCCATACCTTGCTTTGTTTTTTTTTTTTTTTCCTTTTTCTCTCCTCAGAGCATTCTAACCGTAACATTTGAAGTCCCGGGGACTGTTGCAGAAGATGTCTTAAATATATACATTCAGGTAGTTGTACGTTTAAATTAAGCTAAAATTAATGGTTACCACCAAACTGTATGCTTGTTTTTAATATTTATTTCATTTATGTATTTTTAGAACCTTTTATGGGAGAGGACCTTTAAAAACAAAGCTGGACTGGCCATGCAGGTTATTCGACTAAAGGTATGATATTTCTGAAACTTTCCTTTTACTATACCTTCCTAGTAATAATACTCGGGGTGTTCCAGGGGATCGTGTCACTGTAGTAATGATACTCTGTGTGTTCCAGGGGATCGTGTCACAGTAGTAACGATACTCTGTGTGTTCCAGAGGATCGTGTCACTGTAGTAATGATACTCTGTGTGTTCCAGGGGATCGTGTCACTGTAGTAATGATACTCTGTGTGTTCCAGGGGATTGTGTCGCTGTAGTAATGATACTCTGTGTGTTCCAGGGGATCGTGTCACTGTGGGACAAGCCCCAGCAGGTGATGCTGCAGGGGGTGCAGGAGCTGTACGAGCTGGAGGAGACACCTCAGGTCTGGGGCGAAGGGGAGCCCAGGGTCAACCGCCTCGTCTTCATAGGTCAGATAACACGTACCTCTGTAAACTCACACTCTCTCTCTCACACACACACACAAACACATATACACACTCTCACACACATCCCCAACCAACTAACCGACCAACTTAATTTACAGAGCACCTTTCATTCACAAAATGCAGCCAAAAGTGCTTCACAAGAAAAGAATACGTAGAGTATAAAAAGGAGACATGGTTAAATATTAAGACATAAGAGCTCTCTTAACACTATAAAGCATCCACAAACATAAACACAGACATGTAGAAACAAACAGTACAAACATTAAATACTTTATTGAAGTTGTAACTGTAATAGTTTGACCTGGTACTTGTCCTGCCTCATAACTCTCACACGCATAGGGAATAGCTGTCACTTTTCAGACACATGTCAGCCTCGTGCCACATGGGTTAAATTACACACAGACGCTGGACTTGCACATGAAACGAAGATTCATCCTCTGATCCTGTCAGATTTGGCTCTTTCCGTCTAAAAAAATCTGTTGCTAATAATCTGTCTGTCCTCCTTTCTTCTCCTCTTTATTCTATCTCCTCCCTCTCCCTCTTTCTCTGTAGGGAGGAACCTGGACCAGGAGGTGCTGCAGGAGCAGTTTATTTCCCAGGTTGTCAATGAAGGGGCCAGGCAGCCGTAGGGAGGTGTCTCCTCCCTGTCGCCGTCATGGTAACCAGCATAGCAACGCCACACGCCACAGAGACTGACTCCACCTCACATTTTGCACGGAGACCGGAACACAGCACAGACTCACACGATGCAACCATTTCCAGTTGTTGAATCAGGATTTATGGGTAATGTAGTCTCCACCCTTGATGCTCAATATCTGATAAAGCATCTAAATGGTGTTTTATAGTTTTCTGCCCTAGACTTCCTGCAATTTGATTGGTCCCAACACATTTCTGAGGCTAGATTTGGTGGGGGCTGGGACGGTCTGTCATTTCATCCACCCACCTAGCCACTACTTAGACATGTCATTCGTCACAGCTAACAACTGACCGTTGGTTTATTACCAAACCATGTTCCCACAAGCAAGTTTTACCACATCAAAGTGAAATAAATAGTCAGGCGCATAGTTATGATGTCATATTTAAGAGCCTGACAAGTGAGAGAGGCAATTACCTGAGAGATTTAAATCACTTGATATACAGACATCCTCTGGGCTGAATTGGGAGAGACTGGATCAGTAATTTACTGCATTAAACAGACATTAAACAGGTTTTACCCGGAGAAAAACACTCCCAACGGACACATATGCACAAAACCAACAAACTGGTATGCTCAAAAATAAGGTTTTAAATAACACTGAAAAGAATACCAAACAATTTGCTAATAGTTCTGTGTAATACCAGAAAAGTTATTCTGACTATGAGCAAAGAACCTTGTTAGATATGTGTTTGATGTAGTTTAACTCTCTAGATACAAGATGCTGTTGTAGAATTCCTTGAGAACTTCCAAATAAACCTGTTGCTAAGCTAATTGTATAATCATGTGAACTTGTAGCTAGCCTACCTACATAGCTGAGCAAGTAGAGGTAGAATCATGGGTGGGTCAGATTATTTTGAAGGTTTTTTCCAGTCAATCTTCCAGTCAAGAATTTCATTACTTTCTCACCTTGGCTGAGAGGCAACAGTTGTATGAAAGCCACTGCAAATTCAACTTAGGTGTAAAATATAAATGGTCGTATTTATTTATTTATCTCTGCCATGACTTAAAGCCAGATTTCACGAACTAATAACGCAACATAATTTGGAAAACTGCCTCAACATCTATGGCATGTTAGTTCATTGATGTCACTCAAAAATTATCCAAAATGTTTATAAAATATTCCATTTGTGTGCTTTTGCAAATTTGCCATCTGTCACTAAAATTTTTGCGTTTTTGTTTTGTCAACTTTAACTTGAAAATCACTGTTCAAATTGATCAAATAAGATAGATGTTTTAATTCTGGCATTCACAATTAGCTGGGAATTTTTTAAAACTTTTGAACCAGAATAGTTCCTTTCAAACAAACTTATTGTCAAACCCACAAAACCCCTTTGACAAATGAACTGCGTTGTTGTCCGTTTGTTTTTGCATAAATTAATATTTTAATTATCATAAGTAACGTGTGTGCCGCATTTTGTAGTGGAATTAGAGCGGTTTCTTAGGAGTGGTGTAGCATTTCATTGACGTGTGTGAACTTTCATTGGCGTGTGTAACATCTTTAACTGCTGCTTTTTGTGAAAGCAATGACAATTTACCCATTGTTTTCGTTCTAGTTTATATGTTCAAATCTATTTTTGTACTTTTGTTTTCATGTGAAACTAAAAATGACAGTTGTTTTTGATATGCATTTTGTTGAGTTTAGGTTTTGATTTTAAAATATAGTTTTGTTTTTTTTTGGTTTTTGTTTTTTTTGGTTGAATGTGTTGGAAATACCTGAAATAATAAAGATACGTTGTATGAAAACTCTGTTCGGTTTTTACTTATTATTCAGTCCAGAGTGGTGACGATTTGTCCACATTAAACCCATATCTCTAATCATATCATGTATACTTGATTTCTAATCAGTCTAATTTCCCGGGCTGTTGAAATTTAAGCCTGTTAATTGTGTCTTGCCCTCTTCGGTTAGGCTAACATGTCAAGTCCAGAGCCAGGTTCTTCTGTAAACACAGTTAATCGCCGCTGAACTCAGAGCCACAAACGCTGCATTTCAACACCCGTGTTTTGTTTTGTGTTTTTTTTCTCTCCTTTTTGATTGCCGCGAGGTGAGATCCTTCATTCACATTCAAAACTTTCAGGAAGTTTACACGTGAGAACCGGGGGGTGTTGATGGGCAATTTAACAGGGATATTGCTGTTATTTTTATTATTATTATTACTGTACGTTAGACATCCTGCTGTGTTTTCAGGAATAACTGTTATTTTTAACTCTTATGCTACGCGCTTATAATGTGTGAATGTTACTTGGTAGAGTAGTATGTATGATTAGCCTAGTTTATAATTATACAGTTTATCTCCAAGAATTTTTATTATGAGTGGGGTATCTTACCAGCAATTGAGAAAAGTAATGTCACGTTCAGACACCGAGCATAAGAAACAAAATAATTATAATAATACAGGCATTTTCAAAAACGAGCAGGAGTACAGTGGCATCTCATTGTGTTTATCAAATACTTTTGGTATGTTCTAAAATTTCACTCAAATGTTTAATGGCCAATGTTTGGCAGGTTTAGTTAGGGTAACCTAATATATGACCTGAAACTGTTAAAATGTAAAGTAATTTCATGTTAGTTTATCGATGGTTGTAATTAAAAAATGTCGTTTGATTTGTTGTTGGTTTCATCTCACTTAAATGTAACATTGTCATGTACACAATTGTGTAATTAGATGACACTTATTCTTTATCGTTTTATTTGGCTATTGGAATCTCATCAGCCAGTGCCAAAAGCGCGAACGAACTCTTAAAATCTCCCCCGCTTCCCGTTCTTGGATAACTAGCAAAGGTGAGGAAGTAGGTAGGGCTTTTCTCCAGCCGTCATTTGCAATTGAGATCAACATTAACGGTCTTAAAACACACATCCGAGCTCCAGAGGTTTGCTTTGAGGATCTTGTGCGTCCATTCATTGATAACCCCCCCTCCTCTCCTCTCTCTCAGTATAAAACTCTTTCCCATTCTGCGCTGCCCGAGCTCGCGTTCGCAGCTGCGTCGTTTCCTATTCCGATTTGGATGCTGATGGCCTCGTTTACGCGCCTCTATGGCACCTATTCTCCTGTGCCGACGGGGCGCCGTGCCACGGCCATTTTCATGGTCACGCCACCCGTGGTTGTCCTGAGGTGGGAAACTAAACTGAAGCCCCAGGGGTGGGGGGGTTTCCTTGCAGAGTTTTTTAATCCACGGATAAGGCGTGGTGTGCGAAAAGTCGAACAGCAAGCCTCGTATATCACCTCCCACAGTGCTACCGTGGGTATATGGGCCCTGGATTTGCTACGTGCTTGCAACGGTGGTCTAAGTGATTTGTAATTGAACAGCTGTGAGGTGACTTGTGAAAAGAAAACTCAAACACAAATTTGCTTTTTCCTCTCCTTGTCCTATAATCCGATTTAGTGCACATCTCACAGATCTCTAGAGATCAGTTTTCGAACTGTTGCAATAACCTTAAACGAGATTTTTCATTGGCTTCACTCACTCTCAAAAACTAATTTAAATAAGTAAATAGCTGCGTGATACCTATAGTTGTGCCGACGCCCCATCCTTATCTCAGAGGATAGTTAAAACAGTACACATGGTTAAATACACCACGCCCACCTGATATATTTCAAAACATTCAAGTAGAACAAAAATTGTCATTATATTAGTTGATATAATGTATGTTTTGTATTATTTTTAAAAATACAAATATTAATAGGTGTAATGTTTAAAAAATGAATATTGGCATATAGCTACATTCTTGACCTAGCATCAGTTGACTTATTGATTCTTTAATTCTTTAATCCATTTATACTTTTTCAGGGGAAAAAGTATTCGGTAATTGTATTAAAATGAACAATACAAACTTAAAATCGTACCAATTAAAACACCACTAACTGGCCTATACATTAGCCTATATGGAATATGTATAAATGTTTCTTCTAAATCTTTCGAATTAACTGTGTCCAAATGCCCACGGAGCAAAAGCAGTAACATCGGATATGAACACAAGCATTTTGCATAAGTAGCCTAGATCAATTAGCATTTTAGCATTTAAGAAACCCTTTTCTCTCCCCTTTTTTTTTTACATTAGGGTTGTAGCTACATTGTCTTTTCCGACACCTGCGCAATTGTCCACTCCGATTCCCTGTGGTGACCTGCCATTCTAATGGGTTTGTCCGTCACTGGGGTAGGGGTTGGGTGTAACGACCCACCCTCATAAAAACCCCAATCTCCTCCAGTCATGGCAAACTGTCGGCCACATTTGGGAAGGACAGCTGGAGTAAAGAGGGGACATTTTTTGGCTTAAAACATACTTTTGGGTTTTGTTTTCTTGGTCTTACTTGTTTTCCAGTTTGTCACCCTGGTCAGTAGTTCACGTTTCATAGCAGAGGCCCGAGGTTTCAGCCATGACTCTTTCCACGGGTTACGAGGCGACCCAGCACCAAGCTGTACCTCCTCCGGAGGAGGACGAGATAGACATTGTCGGGGAGGATGACTCGCATGTCCGTCACCTTTCTGCTGCTTTTTTGCCTTGTCGGAGCGAGGGGTCGGACGGGACTGCATCAGCCGTGTCTGCCGAACACGTGGCAGAGCTCGACTCCTCCGAGGTCGACTCGTCTGGGGAGAGCGAGAACAGCTTCTGCGCGGAAGCCGGATCCTCCGGAAGAGCGCAGAGCAGCGCGGTCAAACCCCCTTACTCCTACATCGCCCTCATCACCATGGCAATCCTGCAGAGCCCACAGAAGAAGCTCACGCTGAGCGGAATCTGCGATTTCATCAGCAACAAATTTCCTTACTACAGGGAGAAGTTTCCCGCCTGGCAAAACTCCATCAGACACAACCTGTCCCTTAACGACTGCTTCATCAAGATCCCCCGGGAGCCAGGAAACCCGGGTAAGGGCAACTACTGGTCCCTGGACCCTGCCTCCGAGGACATGTTTGACAACGGCAGCTTCCTCCGTCGCAGAAAAAGGTTTAAAAGAAATCAGCCGGAGTACTTGAAAGATGGCGTTATGTTTTACCCAAACTTCAGCTGCTACCGCCCTTACGCACGGCCTTATAGTGTTCAGGGTCAAGGGAGCGCACAGGCGACGTCGTTCAGGTATATGCCTCTACAGGACGGGGTCGTCTTGCCGCCCTCGCCTTACTTCAACTACCAGGGCATTGGCGCCGGCAAGGTGGCCGAACCCAAGGGCTTCCAGGTGCAGCTCTGCACTAGCGGCCCGGAGCAACAGAAGCCCACGCATACGACGCAGAACAAGTGTTCTTTCAGTATTGAGAGTATCATGGGGAAGACCAATTCGTCCCCCTGTCTGCCCATTCCGACTGGCCCCGAATCCCCACCGATTGACTATTCGCATCTCTTCGCCAGGTCGGCGACTTTGGTTCCAGGGATTCTTTCTGCGCCAAGAACTTCATTTTGTCCAGCTCCTATATTGAACACTGTACCATCCGAAACCGTGATATCACAGTTACCATATCATCACTGTTGAACTTTGGGTTGGGGGGCGAAGATTAGGACCTCGCAGAAATCTTCAGTGCTCATTTCAAATTCAGTCTATCAGTTTCACATTTTGCGTAAATATGTTCCATTTGCGCAGGACTCATTGAAAATTAAAATGCGAGATGCACGTTATTTATTAAATCCAAATAAATATTTCTATATGTGTTCGTATCCCAATGCTGTGTAATGATAACTTTAATGTAAATAAATAGAGATTAATATATTTCTTAAAGAATGTGTGTTGTCCTAACTAGGCTACAAAAAGAATTGACTTTAATGTACATTGTGTTTCAGATATTTCTTCGGTGGTGTATGGTTTGACCAGTTGACAATAAATGTGTGACGTAAAATGCTTTTTCGTGTTTGCCAGTGCTTACTTTTCTTCATACTTAACTTTTCTTCATACGTTAATCACGGAAGAAATATTCCACTGCTTGTATGTAACTCACTGTAAGGAAAACAAACAGTTTAAACTGGAAACAGTTGTAATTCTTCATACTACATCAGCAGCTATAATGCAAATGTATTAATAATTATTAGCCGTATTGTTTATTTTCGATTCAGTTAACTTTGCTTATAAATGTACACATTGGTACAAACGGTCATGATAACTAGGTAGGGCTGAAGCTGCATGTACAATGCTATGAATTAACTATTTACATGGTAGACTACCTCATCTGAACCAAAACATATCTTTGATCAAGTTATTACTTTTGCTGTCTGTTTTACATAAGTGCTTTTTGCCTTCTTATCACGTGGGAAAACTTAATTCAGAAGCCTACCATGAAAAGCCTCCCTCCTCTTCCATTTAAAACGAATACCAAACTAAAACAGTGAAGGTTCGGTACATTTAATTAAAGTGTACTATTTGATTCGGTCGTGTTGATAATAAGAATTAACCAACCTTTACTGAAATATGAATAGTAAGTAAAATAATAAGTTTGTGAAGCTGGGCTGTAACAGAGTCGTAAACGTATTGCAATATTAACAGTAGGCTTGAATAATTCTGCCATCGTGTGGTCAATTGTGAGCACAAAAACTAAATAAATAAGTTCCAAAAAATATTAAAACGGGATATTACTGGATGCTAATTGCTTTGAGATTGCTCTAATTGAATTAATAATTGATATTTGATTCCTTATTTCGATTTCTTGGTTAATTTAATTTGTGCCTCATTGACTTTATCATTACGACATATTATTTTGTCTCAGTACATGCGCTCACTGTTTCATTTCTTTTTGTGTTGTATCTTAATTTGCTCACTGTAATTGTTATTATATAATCAAAGAAGCGCGTTGGGCTGCAGTCCTTTGGATAAACCCAGCTGTAAAATAAATCAAGTTAATTTGTGCAATAATTATCAAGGGGATACATTTATCAAATCCATGACCCCATTTTACATTTTTGCACATGCAATTTCTGTGACATGATTTGTATTTGGAGCAAACAGACTATACTAATAATCACATATTCTTTTAATCTTTTCTTGCGCAAGCAAAACAGTTTTTGCATGTACTAAATGCTTTAGAAAACGAGCCTTACGATCCGCAACATGAAATCGGGAAGTATTATTGTGCAATAATAGTACAATAATTGGAGTACGGTACCCAGTCATTGGAACTCTCAGTGTGTTCAAGTCCAGGGTTACTGCAGTCATGAATACTCTATATAACTGTAGGTGAGTGGCGAGCCTGATTGGGTTGAATGTTTATCATATTGTATTACATTACAGGTATTTAGCAGCTTCTCTTCTCCAGCGCAAAGTGCACAAGTCACGGACAATATTGTAAGATAAGATAAGACTACAAGATAACAATAGGTAAGACTCGGACCTGTGGAGTAACCTGGTGAGGAAGTAAAGAAACAACTGCAATCAGAACACAATAAGACAATCAAACTAAACAGTAATAGCTTAAGTGTGGCTCGGTGTGTTATTGGTTTCTTTACATGGCATTCGTTCACTTTGCCGCATCTTGTGACATCTTGGGAACAAATACCAGCGTACGTATACACGGAGTGTATGAGAGAGAAATGATGAGGATGGAGCGATAGACGGGCAGGCGTAGTATCTGTACAGTTATTTGGGTTGAGATGGTTTTAATTTATTTCCAAGGGAGATTTCCACAGAAAAGCTGAAAGAAGAAATTAAGCACGTGCATATTTTCTATTGTTGAAAACATGCACTTAATAACACTTGATTCTCAGTACTTTCGGTACCTTTACATCACAAATTGTCTGTCCTGTGTCATTTATTTCTGAAATTTTGTTTTAGGTTGTACAGAGGGCTGGCTGCTCGCAGACTGATAGTTAGCAGTGGCCGCACGTTGACGAGTTTGACTCTGTTGGACAAGTGTCGGTGAACAGAGAGAGCGTCCAGTTACACAGCGCCCGAGCTGCACCATTCTCCTTTGCACTCAGTGGGCTATTTTTGGCGTGAGTCGCAGCTGATTGCAAACGTTTTCGGCCCTCCCAGAAATTTTCTGGCAGGCTGTTGTCCTTGATGAAAGGCTTATATGAAACAGGGGGTGTTGACAAACGGAAGACTCGCTCTCGGTTAGCCTCTCTCCCGTCCTATACCTTGCACTTATGATTTTCTGTGCGGCGAGGCAGCAGCATCAAAGCGCTCACTTGTTGCCAGAGAGCAGGCTTACAAGGCAAGGATACGTTACAGCAGCTTCTCTCGCCTTCCCCGCCCTCTAGAACCAGCGACAGTGCCCGCAGATTCATCCTGTTTCCCCCATTCTGACTCAGATTTTGTTTAAGGATTCTCCTCTGTTCTGTCTATCGGATCCACTGCGAGCTAATGTGAGGCTTGATGAAGAGAAGAGGACGAGGTGGCGGAATTCACACGTTTCCACAACAGTACCTGATAGTTAGGGGGGCTTAAAACACTTTTTAAAATTATTATATTTTAATATCCTGACTCACAGAGAGACTACACAGCTGAGGCGTGCGCACAAGCGACAGCACAAACAGGGAAGCAAGCTGCGAAAGTGAGGGACGGGACAGGACGGTTCGTGTGGCTCGCGTGTTCTCGGCTGGGGTTCTGAACCCTAAGAGCAAAAATTACATAAACAATGGAAGCGAATCCAATACCTGTGGTGACCGTCCAGACGACCCCGTATGATGACCAAAGACCAGGGTCTAGCGGGCTGAGGAAGAAGACCGCGGTGTTCGAGAGCAAGAGGAACTACCTGCAGAACTATATCCAGAGCGTGTTGTCCTCCATCGACCTGCGAGACCGCCAGGGGTGCACCATGGTGGTCGGCAGCGACGGCAGGTACTTCAGTCGGACAGCCACCGAGGTCATCGTCCAGATGGCAGCCGCAAATGGGGTAAGACCCAAGGGTCTCCTTTACCTTACAATTTTTGTTAACAATGATTATTCATTATTATAATGATTTATTTGATTAAAAACATTATGTAAGCTGGTAAATAACAAGCGTTTAGCCTTTAGACAGGTTTAGCAATGGTGTTGATATGTAGCAATTTTTTAATCCATGTCAGCTGCTTTCCATTCACTATATTGCATCCTTTTGGATGGAATCCTCAGCTGAACAACATCAAGTCAAATCATTTTTAATGTAAACTCAGCATCTTTTCAAATGCCACTGATCGGGAGCGGCAGTTTTGCTCTTTATTTATGGCTGCTTGAAACTCTGAAAACTTTTCTCATTGATTATTAGTCCTGTGTTATTTTTTTTTATTATTATTTTGAATTACATAACGATGGTAGCATTAAATGGTTGCTTGTAACGTAGGTAAAACCAAAACCGTGGCTTAAAAAAACATCAGGCGAAGTTTGTGCGCAGCTGAAATGTTTAGGAGCTTTTTCAGGGGGGCTTGCTCAGGCGCAAGGCGGATTTATTGAGTTATGCGAACATGTTAAACTCGCAGTGAATATGAATGTGTGTTCGGAGAGGGGCGTCGATGTGGGGTTAGCTTGGGGGCGGATTGGGGGTGGTGGGTGTGGTGTCTGTCCCCTGGGTTGTACGTCAAAGGCACCAACGGTCTAGAACTGTAAGGGATGGGAATGGAATCAGCTGAAACGGGAAAACAGTTTCTTGAAGCCAGAGTTTCTAATGTTCAAAACAAACACAAAAGTAAACACCTTTCAATAATGTAGGAGCCACCAATTAAATGAGAAGTGTCCGGTGCCTTATCTTAGGTCACATCCTCCCTCTAGAGTAAGCGGCGTTTCCCCTCTGCTAACCTCCCCCGGCCTGGATTGGGCGTTACGGATCCCGCGCCAAGTGGGGAATAGTTTCATAAATCATCCACCCAAAATATTTAACACTCTCGCCAGTGATTAAGATTTTAGGAGACTCTGTGCTGTCAGATGTTTGCATAACACGACAAAAAAAGAAGCCGCAAAAAAGATAAAACCAGAAGTAATTATGCGATAGGAATGTGAAATGAAACAAACAATTGGGACAACAAGCCAAACAAACTTGGAGCCTAGTGGTTTTAATGATTTGTGTCCCTATGTTATGTAACCTTTTGATAGAGAAAATGAAATGTTGACGTTGATCTAAAAAGATAATGTGGTCAGCTCTGTCGCCTAGATTGTCATTTATGGGGGAAAATAAACCCCAAACAAACCATGAAAATGAAAACAGGATTTTGGAAAAGCGAACAGAGACCACACCCATCTATCGCTGGCTGACTTGCTGATATTTCACGGTGGTGTAATACGATTTGCTTAGCGTTCGATATTTATTTGCACACAAATAAAGTAAGCTGCATGTGTCATAACGTGCCTAGAAATGGATATTAATCGCGTCTTTATTTATAGAAAGTAAATTAATCAGAGCGCTCCTCTGTTGACAAGGCAGCATTTCGACCGCTCTCGAGAGCTGTGGATTTTTTAGCCCCGCAGCTTCCTTTACATGCGGCCCTCTCAGATCTGCGCCATATAAGGACGCGGCTGCGCCTCCGCACGCGCTCAAAAACAAGCTGCGCACGCCTGCGGCTGAGCGATGAGCGCGAGCGAGCCAGCCAGCTCTGATCCCCGCGCCAGCGCTGAGCAGTGAAACGTCAAACGAAACGTGAGATAATTCTTCCAAAAACGGGCCACGGTCCCATTGCGGTTTTTCTAGAATGGGAAGAAATGAAACTTTCGAAGGCCATTTAAGAAAACACAGTAGTTCACTCGAAACCAACAAACAAAACCAGCACAATGTAATATGTTACTTTATAAATGCATACTATTCCTGTCCCTTACATATTCTCACCGTGGGTATCAATGATATGAAGTGTTTTGAGATGATGTCAGTCAGACATAAGGGGAATTTGCTGTAGTGTTCTTTATTTGGGCCCTCAGCCTTCACAAAATCACAGCAAACCATTAACTTCCAGTCTAGTCAGGTTACTTTGATGAATCTCTTCTCCATTCTCTCGCAGAACATGAGGAAAGTTAAAGAACACCTTACCACCACATGCATTTAACTAGTCTCTTCAACCTTCAAGTCACATAGAACATTATTCTGTTTTATCCCACTGAATAAAGAATTTGAATTGCGGCATGTCATGTAAATTTTACATTGCCTCAGTAGTACTTGATAGTTTAACTTTGCTAACATTTTTGTCAGTGATGTTAGCAATGTTAAACAAATCTGCTATTTCAGATCTTTCATTTGCAACATTTGTAAAATGTATTTGACACCAATCCTCCTCAATTTTTGATTATTATTTATGACTAAATGAAAAACAATAACCATAATGGGAAACCTATTAGGGTTCTTTCCATTTTCCTGTAATGTTTTTCAAGAATGTGTCCATAGCAGTACATTTGGTCTCAGACCTTCTTGGGAATGCTTTCATCCTGATGTAACTTCACAGCTACAGGACAGTTGAGCCAGAATGCTTCCTAACATTCTTAAAACCTTTTGTTAGCTAAGATGGATGCTTTGTCAAGGACCGCTTAACAAGCTGTGAGTTTGACATACCGCCAAAAATATCTCAGTACAGCAAGCAAGCCTCTCCAATCTTTGTGATAATCGTTGGTCACAGAAGCTTCATAATGAAATCTTTCTGCCCATTTTTAATATACACTTACTGTACATTTATATCAAAATCCATGCGGGACAGTTACTTGTCTGTGTAGTCAAGTGGAACACACTTGACCCTTGCATTTTCAGATATATTATTTTCACTTCCTGTAGATGGCAAACATTGAAAATTTTCATCTTCGAAAATATGAGTATTTTGGCGTTAAAAGTAAAATTTTCCTAAAATGATATCCTATGTGCCATGACATACATTCACAGATGTGACATGGATTTGGAGATGTGAAATAACTATCCTGTTTGTAAAGTTACTCACAAAACGAGTATCGCCACCCTCTACTTCTTTTGTCTGACTAAAATCAGAGGGATGAATTTGTCTGGAGTTACCAGTGGTTTGGGTAAGGGTCATTCTTATTAGCTTGCTTTGGTGCTGTAGTGAGGTTACATATGTACTGGCTGGTCTGGGAATGATGTAAGCAGGTCTGGTTCTATTTTCATCTTGTCAAAACTAGTTTTTCCTGAATTTTTCACAGAAAAAAGCAGAATCTTTTGTTCTCATCTTCAGTAGTACTGTCCGAGCAGTTGTTCTGCCAAATTTCATGAGTATTGTATTTGAGGAACTAATCAAAATCTGTTGGTGCTTGGCCATGCTCATTGCGATGCCATATTGGATGTTTGCATTAAGATTGTGAGTGAAACTAATTTCACATGGTGCTTGTCCAACCAGATTGTTGGAAATAAAAGGATTATTGCTTAGCAATCAAATCGTGGCAACGCCCATCCATGCTGGAGGTCTATTGTTTTCACTACAGTTCTTATCCAAACCATTACTTAAAGTGGAAGCGAGGTGGGCAAGAACTTGGTAAGGTCTGCCAATTTCTTTGATTGACAGCTGATTGATCAAATCCAAAGCTGCCCCCAGTCCTGCCCATACACTTGTTCCTCCCACCAGGAATTCAATTTACTTCGCTCAAAACTTCCTTCTATACCCGTTAAGCTGAAACTCATGGGGTGCAATGTGTTTGTTTGTTTCTTTGTGTTTTGTCAAGTGACATGGCTGCATTCAATCAACGTTGTCATAAACTTGACTTCCAGATAAAGCAAAGAATTATCTTTTCTGTCATTGTTTTTATTTATGAGTAGATTGGCTGAGTAAATTAAGATGAATCCTAGGTGTCGTGGTGGGGCAGATAACATATTTTAGGGGTGCTCTGGACTGATATGTTGTCAGCTGTGTTAATTGGTTAATTAAGGGCTTAGAAACAGCATAAAACCAGCACATTATGTAGCTGTTGAGGACCAGGGTTGGCTCATCCAGTTCAAGTCAGGAGGGGGACAATGGGAGGAAAAAAACGTACAGGCTTTGGGTTTGATGCCAGGGGTCTCGCCTCCAGATCGGCCGACTGGTCATCGGCCACAACGGCATCCTGTCCACCCCGGCCGTGTCCTGCATCATCAGAAAGATCAAAGCCATCGGCGGGATCATCCTCACGGCCAGCCACAGCCCTGGGGGGCCCAGTGGTGACTTCGGCATCAAATTCAACGTGGCCAATGGAGGTGAGCGGGCCAGCGCTGTGGTCATGTGACATCACATAAGATACGACATTGACGCTGACATGTACATAAGCACAAACGTTTTTGATCCAGTTACATGAAGTAAATGAAATGCAAAGTAATAATGGTGTCAGTGGCAAGGGTGACATTGTCCAATTTTATCCTCCTGATTCATACTTTTTATGTTTTCCAAAGTCATATGTCCAAATATGTTATAGTTTGTAATAGTGAAGTGCTGCACATCTATTTTACTCATATATACGCGCAGTTTTTAAACATAGTTTGTGTTTTAAAGCTTTCACTCCAGGCACTTTGCTCTGATGTTACATGTTTGGTCCTGATTTTCAGTTCAGTTCTTGCTGTGTCCATCATATTGGTTTTTGCAGTGCATGCTGTCAAGTTCTCTCTGATGGTTCTTTCGCTAACTGTGCTATATTAAGTAAAACGTTAGCGGCTGATTGATGGTTTAATTGATCGATTGAACGCTTAAGCATTCCATGCCCTGGGATTCCAAAAAGCACTTGGCACCCTGCCATTCCCGAACCATTTTTACTCTCCGATACTCCCAAACCGCTATTTGTGTGCCTCCTGAGATCGCGGATGGAATCCCTGCGATCTTACGCGCGTATAAATAGCGCGGCGTGGGGATTGTCTTCTGCGTCACTCACCTCGTTTCGCAGGGCCTGCTGCGTCCTGTTTCCTACAAGGTTTTGTGACCCCTCTCCTCCCCTCAGCGTCCCTGTAGAGCCTCAAATCCCTCTGTGTGTGAATACACCCCCCCCCCCAATTCTAAATAAAACCCAATGCTAGGACAACAGCATCCACACAAACAGCTTCTTCATTATACATCAAAAATAGCTAAAACATGTTCTGCATCACACATAATAACAAGTTATACATATATATAGTATACAACAAAAATCTTTCACATTATACATTATTATACAATGTATTATATGTAATAATGTATAATAGGTTTTGAAATGATCTTTGACTCTTGGGAGGTCACTGATAAGAATGATTTTGGGGTTGGGTTGGGACTGGTGGTGTGATGAATAATAGCATAGTATAGAGGTGGGGTAATTACCCCAAAGATAAAAAGGGACCACCCCCAAAAATTTGGGGATCTGTTTTGGGGTCCATCATGCTCTATGTTGGGTCCTGGACCTCCCCCCCTTCAAACCCTGGCATATAATATGATTTATGTGTAATATTCCAGCCAGACCCACTGCATGCCAGCCAAAAGCAGCAAAAAGGTGCAGGTAGTGTAGGGGATAGGTAAGAGAGACAGACAGACTTCCACACAATGTAAAACGCCATCACTGTGCTGAATTCCTGTTCAGATGCATTCAGGTGAGTCCAGGTGCATCCAGGTGTCATTCCGCTAACTGTTCCCTCTTCTCAGGCCCATCCCCGGACACGGTCACAGACCGGATCCACCAGGTGAGCCGGACCCTGGAGGAGTACGCCATCTGCCCCGACCTGCGGATCGACCTGTCCAGGCTGGGCCGCCAGGAATTCGACCTGGAGAACAAGTTCAAGCCTTTCAGAGGTGAGTAAGAAGTGACCAATAAGAACAAGATGTTTAGTAGAGATGGCTCATGGTACATGTTCTCACCATAAATGTGAAGCAGAGTTACATAGTGAGGCTGATCTGGTCTAGGATAGTAGGCCAGTGTTGAAGCCACAAGTTTTGGGACACAGTGTGTGCAGGTTTTTTGCCCTGCCAGTTACCCTTGCTCAGTTAGATAATTAGGTGCACACACTAATGCCGATCCACTTATTGTTATCAGGAGAACACTCTTTCTATCATTCATGACCTATTCTAAACTTGTAGCCAAAATGTGATATAACAAAAATGATTGAACTAAATTAGTTAATGAAGAGCAGATGTTGGCCAAAAATCTAGAAATAGACACGGTTCTCTTTTACCATCCTGTTGCTGAGTATGTGTATTTTGGCTGAATATGTATTTTATCCTTGGAATTTTCTCCAGTGGAAGGCAGTGGACTGCATGGAGGTATGCCTGTCGCTGATTGTGTGTTTTTGGCTAAGTGTGTTTTTTGTCCTTTGGTGTTTCCCCAGTGGAGGTGGTGGACTGTGTGGAGGTGTACCTGAACATGCTAAAGGGGATCTTTGATTTTGGTGCCATAAAGGGGCTGCTGACCGGCCCGGACCAGCTGAAGATCCGGATAGACGCCATGCATGGGGGTCTGTACCTACATACAGCTCTGTGTGTGTGTATATGTTAATGTGCATGTGTGTATTTGTGGCGCAGTGGCAGGTGTAGCCACTGAACTGGGTGGTGAATGGAAGGAAAACACAACCAGGGTTAAACTAACACTGGCCAAAGGCCTTTTATTTTACCCCTTTTAGTGGGAAAACTCACAAAACAAAGAAAACACAAGAAAAAGGTTTAACACAAAAACAGCACAGCCTATCCAGAAAGCCCAAAAAACCAAACCCAAAAAGTCCCTTTCAGCCTCTCAGGCTGTGCTAAATTAAATGGCCTAATTGAAGGCAAGTGCTCACAGCTGAGTTGATTAGGAATCACTCTCAGGTGAGGCTGTCTGTTAGTGAGGCCTCTGCTGTCACAGATCCGGTTAACTCTCCAGGCTGAGGGAGGGAACCAGGAGCCTGACGGTTGTACGATGGGAGGAGCTGAGTAGCTTGCTCCTCCCTCCACCTCTCCCGGTGCCACAATATATAAGGGTTTGTCTGTGTTAGTGAGTGAGTGTATGTGTGTGTATGTTTGTATGTATGTGTTTGTGTATGTAAGGTGTGTATTAATACATGTCTGTATATCTGGTTTGTCTGTGTGTGTATGGTAATGTGTGTGTGTTTGTGTGTATGTAAGAGTTTCTCTGTGTTAGTGAGTGAATGTATTAGTGTGTGTGTGTTTGCCAATGTAAGGGTGTTGGTCTCACAGAGCCGCTCTGTTGCCATAGTGATGGGCCCCTATGTCAGAAGGATCCTGTGTGAGGAGCTGGGTGCTCCCGCTAACTCCGCTGTTAACTGCGTCCCCCTGGAGGACTTTGGGGGCCAGCACCCCAACCCCACCCTGACCTACGCCACCTCCCTGGTGGAGTCCATGAAGGGGGGTGACTACGGGCTCGGAGCAGCCTTCGACGCAGATGGGGTAACGGCTTCTACTCATCTTCATCCACCACCAAAAATAAGGGGCGAGATTCAATCAAACTCACTTAATCTCTTTTAGGGCATATTGCAATTCAATCCAAACAGACTTTAGTCTCTTTAAGGTCATACACAAATCAGTCAAAACAGATTTCAGTCTTTTTAACGGAATGTGCAATTCAATCAAAACAGAGTTCAGATTCTAAAAGGGCGTGTACAATTTAATCAAAATGGACTTCGGTGTCTTTAAAGGGATGTGTTATTCTGTTAACGAGAGAAGTTGTGAGTCAATTATGTCACACTCTGAGAACCTGACCAAGTGTTGAAGCTGCCACGTTTCTCGGGCGGCGATCCTTGCTTACAGTGAGTATTTTCCCCACACGGTCAGCCAAGAGAGTGTTGAGATTTCTCATGACTAACCGTCAGTTATCTTGGCTACTGCTATCGCTTGGAGTGTGTGACTGTTGATTCAGGTCCTGTAGCTGTGCGTATTCAGCCTGTTCCAACAGCTCGGATTTGTTGTCTGAGTAGAGTTGTTTTGTTGGAACATCCTGACCCCTGAAACCCCTCCCCCCCTCCCCCACACATCCCTGGTGGGAATCTGTATTCCAAGCACGGTTATTTTTGAGAAAAACAGACGGCTGCGCACTAATTTCCGTTTTGTGTTTCTGTGGCACAGTTTTCCATTGCTGCGTTTCTGCTCTGCCATGGTGGACTGTAAAATATCTGTGTTTTACAGGGACGTGCCTGTTGTATCGGCTTCACTGGACTAGATAAGCAGTTATACAGTATAATCACTGCACTATTGCCTAATTCCTTTCTCTATAACAAGGAATCATGTTATGTCATTTTGCATAAACAATGAAGTAAAATGGAATTTAATCAATGTAAGATAGATAGATAGATGGATGGACAGATTTATTGTTCATTGACTGCAACATTAATAACAATCACATAACACATAATAAAATGGTGCTGTGGAGCACTTGGATGGACTTATGAGACACAGTATAAATCTTAAAGACGTGAACTTTACAAGCTTGACATTAAAGTGTGTAATTTGTCTCTGTTGGCAGGACCGGTACATGATCCTGGGCCAGAACGGATTTTTTGTCAACCCGTCGGACTCTGTGGCGGTGATGGCTGCCAACCTATCCTGCATCCCCTACTTCAGACAGATGGGGCTACGTGGCTTTGCACGGAGCATGCCCACCAGCACTGCCCTTGACAGGTAGGCAGCACCCCCTAGCTGACAGGAGGAGGTAGTGTGGCGAGCCACAGGTTTTGTAGACTCAGCATGAGATAAACAAGCTGCCTGTATGCTTCTTTGTAAGAGATGGTAGAATGAGCTTTCAATAATTCATGTTGCTCACTGGATTTTTAGTAGAAGTTGTTCCGTATTTCGTAAGAGGGCAAGATCTTTTGGTCAGTACAGAAAAGGCAGTTATTGATAGGTCTTTGTTTTTTTGAGTGAAATGAAAAACTGAGGAAAAACATGAAACAATAAGCACTATTTCTTCTTCACTGGATTTGACGGCACCAATGAGGACACAAGGGCAGGGTACTGAGCACAGATCCTGGCGCTCAGCTGAGGTCTAAATGAAAGGAAGAGTCCAGTTTCCTCATTTTCCCTTGGGATATGACACAAGAATAATTATTTAGCTGGCACCCAAATATACACACTAACTTGCACTCGCTAACACACCCACACACTAACTCACATAATCACACTCACAGTAACACACTGTCTGGGAGACCCACACACAGTAACGCACATACCTCTGCCTTTATTCCACTTCTCTACTCTGGTGTGTACCAGATAAACATTTAACAGCTTAAAGCGTACAGTGAAGCTCAGTGGTTCCTCACGTTCTCCCATGTTTTTAACCCCCTCCCAGAGGAAATGGATCGGCTCTCTGGGTGGTCCACCACTGTACTGGGTGTTAGTGGTGGAAGATACCATTACGTGTGTATGTGTGTGGTGGGGTGGGGTGCTCTTATGACAGCACCCTCCTGAATTCCTCTTGGTTGATGATGGACCCTCCCCACACCAGCTGGGGAGGGCAGAGGGAAGGGCGGGGCAGGGCGGAGTGGGGTGGGTGTGACGTTTGAAATGGGAACTTGTGACAGACCAGTGGGCAGCCGTGAGGGACTACTGACTGACACTGACTGTAGCTGTGTGTGTAGGGTTATAGGGGTATGTACTTATGGCTTGTTCTACAGAGAGAGTTGATACACACACTGTGTGTGTGTGCGTTTGATGTGTCTTTGCATGTATGTGAGTGTGTATGTTAGTGTGTATGCATGCATGCATGTGTGTGCACTGCGTTTACATTTGGCCTTGTCCGTTCCACTAGCTGGTTTACAGTATTTGTCAGTCCTCTGCTCCTTGTGCATCATTAGCATTCCTTACCCTTCCCATCAGCCCCTGCTGCTGCTGGGGTGGGGATTGAGAGTGGATGATTGGACCTTCAGAGACCCATTCTGGTTGGCAGGTGGCTGGGTACAGTACAGTCTGTCTGACAGTTTAAACTGGATGAACAGGGAGGGTTAGGTGGTTTTGCAGAACATGTCTTTCCTCACTCCCCAAAACCAAACTGCCCCACCCATACAGTCACCCCACTGCACAGACATGCCCCCCCCCACACACACACACACACACACACACACACACACACACACACACACACACTTACACACACGAACACCACCTCCACCCCCTCCTTCTCCTTTCGTTCATTACGCCGAGTCGCATATGGGTGCAGGGTCCAGGCATGAAGAACAGTCTTTCCCAAAGACTCATCCTCTATGAATAACAGAATGACCTCAAAGGCACAGCGGCCAGAGAGAGGAGGACGAGGCTCCCAAAAATAAATGGTCAGATCATCGCTGCACCGAAGAACACCACCCCTACGTGGACCCCTCCCCCCCAACACCCCTTATGTAATCTTTCCCAATTAGTAAGAATTCTCTATGACAGAACAATTCAGCTTCACAGATATCCTTGCCCTTCTGCATTTACAACAGTTTGAATTGTTGAAAAACAAACGAAATTAGATATTTTAATTCCTGAGAGTTGTTGTTACTACCAGTAAAAAAATAGCACTCTCCACTTTGTTTTTTGGAATAATTGTAATATCAAAGTAGTTTCCTTGTCTTCATTAAATATTCAGCCAAACTGAATTCTAAAATAATGTGAATTAGGAACCCATTTGTCGCTTGCAAATAAGCCATGTGAAAAGATAAATGTGGAAAAAATGCATTTTTGTGTTTGAATACTGGGTGAAGTTTTAGCATATTAGCATCAATAGTCACCCTTTCTCCTTTTATTCACAGGCTACAGAGGCGTTTTTCTCTAAACCGTGTAAACATTAATAACTATACAGATTTTATGGTGCTTTGGTAAATTTCTGGCAAAATTCCAGGTGAAGTTCATTTTAGCATTTAGCGCAAAACTGTTGCACTTCATTTTTTTCCCCTTCCACTGGTGGTCGGTTGGCGCTGGCGGTCTCGCGGAGGCGCGTGCTGGGAGACGTCAGGCGGCGTGACAGTGGCCCTGACCCACTTTTCCAACGACACAAAAAGTTTAGTCATCCCAGATATTTGCGCGGAAACTAGCTGTAACGTGAGAAAGCGAAGTCCTGGGCGGCTCGCTTTTAGCGCTGGCAGCCGACACGGAAATTACCTCACATCTGACTTTGGCTCTACGCAGTCCTATCGTACAGTTAGAGTTTGTGCCATAACGTTACTGTACACAAAAAGCGCACGGGGGGGCAGCGTGATGTAATTACAACCGCCTCCTCAAAAAAATACCTACCCCGCCTTCAGCAATGTGTCATTATTTGGGACACTGATACACCATTTTATGAGTGTTCGCACCCATAATATTCTTCAGAATTATCAAGAACAATTGTTGCAAGTTCGTGTAATGTTACACAAAAGGTGTACGTTAAACAGCAGCTAAAGGAGGAGGTAACGTTCTCTCACGGATGTTCGCATTTTCAGGTGGGTCTGAGGAATGTAACTAAAGACAGTGTGCGTTTGAGTGTGTGTGATTGTATTTGGTTTGTGTGGATGCTGTAACACTTTTAGAAAAAGATGTCACTCTTGTCATTTCTATTCACTCTAAAGTCATAACAATGTGTGTATGCTGAAGATTATGAATGAATACCCCTCAAAAAACATCAGAGATTAACATGTGAAGAAGGGTTTCACTGCTGAAGGTGGTCAGACTCTGGTGGGAGGTAGTTGAGTGTTTGGTGATTAAATGTGGTGTTGCAGACAGTTTTGTACAGGGAGTGTGTTGTTGAGACAGTCGAGCCAAGAGGGTTGGGGGCGAAGGGAAACACCTGCATCTGTCTGGGTGTGTGTGTGTGTGTGTGTGTGTGTGTGTGTGTGTGTGTGTCCATGGTTTTGGGGGGGTGTTCTTGTTTCCAGGATGTTTGATGGAAAAAAAAAGCTTGAACACGTAAAACACACTGGAGCCAAATTCTGCTTCAACCTTGATTGTTTGGTTAGCTCCCACGTGAGTCTGTGTTTTTATGTTAGCGAGAGAGTGAGTGACTGAGTGCATGACCAAATGAGTGAGTGAGTGTATGAGAGTTGGTATGGGTGTCTGTGAGTGAATGTGTTGCTGACTGAGTGTGGGTATGAGTATGAATGTGTTAGTGTATGAATGAGTGTATGAAATGTGTGTGGAATTGAGTGGGTATGAGTGTGCCAGTGAGTGAGAGAGCCAAGTTTACATGCTATTCTGTAGACTTCACAAATTAGCCTTCACAAACTCATTTTATCATGTGGAATTCGTGCAAGATAGCACAGTAAAAACAAAGAGGAACAGAGAAATTAAACAGTGTGGAAAAGCGAGGTACTGCACAATCTCACAGAGAGAGAGAGACAGAGACTGGGGGATCAGCTTTGGGGGGGGGGGGTTGAAGGGGGGATTTTTGAGCCCCGCACCTGTTCTGAAATCCTGGCGCACTTGGCTAGCCTGGCTGGTGGATTAGCATGGAGCCGCCAGTCATTCAGTCTGACCATCCTCACAGCCAGGAGTCAGAGAGCCAGAGACACTCACAGGTCTGTCCTGTGGCCCCTGATTGGTCATTTAAGTGTGAATATTTATGAAGGGGTGTGTCTTCTTCTGCTGTCACTGAAGCTGAAAAGCTTTATGATTGGCTGGGTTTCTGTGAATGTTCATGTGGGCATGGGCTCTCATTTATGATTGTTGAATTTGAGAGGCATTCCTGATTTAGCCTAATGTTAATATATATGTAGGGTTATGTCCTTTGCCACAATTGACATTAATGATTGGCCAGTATTCTGTTAATATTCATGAATGGGCGTGTCCACTACTGCAGTTTTGAAGCTAAGAAGCATTCTGATTGGATCACCATGGAAATGGGCAGCAGTGTGGACATAACTTTTACCAGAGAGGTACAAGCCTGGCACAGGAAGCTAACCCTGCACTGGCGCTACCCGATTTACTGCCAATAGCCCACTGGCTTTGCCAAGGCGCCATGTAGTGGTGCCTGTTATCTCACGCTCCAGCAACTACATTTCTACATTTCTTCCAGAGAATCTGTTCCAAGACTTCATTTTTGGGATGTTTCTTTTTCATGGGTGTGTTTCCTAGTTTCACAACTTCATATTTTCATGGGGGCAGAAGCAAAATAGTCGGCCCGCCTCATCTGCGGGTATATGTTTCCAGGACCTCCGCGGATGTGCAAAAACCATGGATGCACAGGACACGGATAAAATGACATAATTTTACCCTATACGTGTTCATGACTTGAAACCCCACCTATATGTACTACTAAGAACTGCTAAAACCCATGTAAATCATACTGACTACGGTATTCTGGGAATACACTGTGCATGGGAATTTCAAATGTTCTTATTTGGTTGGTCAAAATCGTGGATGCCAAACCTGTGGATAAGTGGGCCGACTGAACCTGAAATTGTAGTTAGGTCGACATGACCTTTTGACTCCCCTGCCTTTATGGGGAAGAACTTTTCCAAGACTATTGATTTCTAATGAGGAAGTCAGGAAATAAACTTTTGCAGCAAGAATAGTCATACTTCACGGACATGTCTATGACTGTTATGTGATATCAATTGGTTTTAAGTGGACCTAACATTTACAGCTGTCTTTGTAGTGTAAAAATACTTTTAATAATTTCATATCCATATGAATTTACCCCACTCCCTCCCTTCCAAGGGTGGTCCGGGAACAGGACGGGACTACCTGCTTGTGTTGGCTGGAAACATCAACAATGAGCGGGGCTATGGTGAGAAAGGTGGTGTTGTAGCAACAGGGCAAGGTAGTTCTGAGCTCAGAGTTTTATCACTGATACAACATCTGGGTAACCACTCTTATCCTTACCGCCCCAGACTTGATGCAAGTCTGATTGGTCTTTGCAGATTTCTGATTTTGGATTTGGCTGGTTTAGGTAGGTTTATTGTTGTTATTGTTTTGTGGCACCCATTCTGTTATGTTATTGATCTGAAGTTGTAGATGAAGCAAAACACAATCCTGGAGTTCCATTATTATTATTGTTATGGTTATTGTTATTTTTCATGGCAGTTATGATGTCATAGTTATGACCATGGTAAAGATGTCATAGTTTTGAGCCTGGTAGATATGATGTCATAGTTAGGGGCCAGGTAGTTATGATGTCATAGCTTGGGCAGGGGTCAGAGTTTCTCCTGTGTTATTTGCCTAGTTTGTGCAGTACCTCACTCCCCAGCAAATAGCATCTATTGGATCCTGTATGTTTTATCCCTCTGAAAATAAACAGCCTGAAGAAGCCAGAGGCCTGCATTGGGATGATGTCATCTCCCCTCTCACAGGGCGAGGCCCAGCTGAAGTTTAAACAGTGTCAACTTCATACTTCAGAGTGTGTGTGTGTGTGTGTGTGTGTTTGATTGTGTGCTATTGTGTATGTGTGTGAGAGAGAGAGAGAGAAAGAGAGTTTGAATGTGTGTGTGAGTGAGTGTCTGTGTTATTTTGTGTGTGTGTATGTGTGAGAGTGTGTGTAGGAGTTTGTGTAAGCTCGTGTGTATGTGTGTGGCTGTGCATGTGAGTGAGGGAGTCAGAAAAACAGAGAGAGTGTTGGATTGTGTGTGTGTGTGTGTGTGTGTGTGCACTTTTGTTTATGAGCATGAGTACTTCTCATCAGCATCATGAAAATAAGCAAACCTTGAACCTCTCAAAAGAACTTTTCAAGAACTGAGAGAAAACTGTTGTGTGATGTAATTGAATAAGACCTGCACTTGGTGTTGAAATGCATGAGTCAGTTACAGAGCCATGAAACATCCACAGTGCAGCTGGTGATGTCAGCTTCCTATTCATGTATCAAACTCAAAAATAGAACAATGAGGAATGCTTGTTCATTTTTTAAACGGCAACAACACACAGTATACACGTAGTATGTATAAAAATCATAACTATGAAGGCACTATGAGGTCCCTGTCTCACATTCAGTTGTGGTTTGAGACAGCCTGGTTTATTCTGGGTCCCAATAAGAGGATACAAGAAAAGTAGCAAAGGTAGTAGGAAAAGCAGTTTGGTGTTTTGATTTAATGTATGAAGTTTTTCCCCAGAACTTTAATGATAGTTTTCTTGAATAAAACTTGGAATGATGCAACAAAGATCAACACTACTTTTCAATATAGTAACTGAACTATATGCTGAACTGAATTTGGTGTGTTTTAGAGTATGTATATGGCTAAACAACTAGTACAATATCAGCTTGGTTTGTCAATTAACCTTTATGTGTGGTCCTCTGTGTTAATCTTTGTTTTTCCTGTACTATCCTGCTTAAATTCCACATGATAATGGGAAGCCTGAAGGTTTCTCTGTGTAGTCTGCAGAACAGCATGTAAACTTGGCTTCTCTCTCCATGTCTCTAACCCAACCCCAAGTGGTCGATATGTAAAAAAATTCAAGGGGGATGGTCAACCTCGGAGTTGAAGGATGGTGGTATATGTCTACATTTTTTATATTCATGCATAATCATAAGAAAAAAAGACAGAAAATGTACTTATAACTTGTATTAGTAAAACAAAAACTATCCAGTTATTGACAATATTATTTTATTTATATAATAACAGCAATGATGTTACTAGCACAGGATTTCAAAAACAGACCTTTCCACTTTCACAGCTACGTACAAATTACTGCTTAATATACCTTTTGCATTCAGTACGTCACCCTCTCATTAGAATCTAAAATCGTTCATGATATTTCAAGCAAATAAATACATTAGACAGCTCACATGTTCGTTTGTCCACAAGTGAACAGGTCAGCTGCCAAGCAATATATATATGTATCATGTTCACGAACACTTTTGTTGCCAATGTTTTGTCACACAAGGGACATGTTATCTATTAATAATAATACGAGACTGGTTATCATCTCACCTGTTGTTTTCTTCTTCTTTATTGAAAAACTTCTAAGGTCCGGCTGAACTGGTCGCTTAGCCATTTCAACCTGTAGCATCTGCAATTCTCCTCCAAAGCAAAACTCACGGTGAAGTTGCATTAAATAACCAATAATAAATCAAAAGCCACAAAGGCACAGGGGATACAAAACAACACAAACTGGAGCGTAAATAACGTGATTGGCAAATACTGAGGAGGTTTCACATTTTTGCAATTAGCCAATAAATAGCATAGCTAATTCCATTAAATCAAAGGGGATGGGAAGGGAGAAGACAATTTTACAAGGGGGATGGTTGTGGTCAAGATTTTCAAGGAGGATAGCATCCCCCCACATCCCCCCTCAACTCAAGCCCTGTCTAACCCTAACCCTTCCTCTCTGTCTGAGTCTCCTCTCTCCCCTTCCCTCTTCTTCAGTCTCTTTCTGTCCCTAACCTCTCCCCCTCTTCCCTCTCTCTCCTCCCTCTCTCTCCCTCTTCCTCTCTCTGTCTCCCTCTTACTCCCTTTCTCTCTCTCTCTGAGAAGCTATTTCAGCATATGGCCCGGTCTCAAAACAAACATTATCCAGAAGGTTCGCCTGTTTTGTTCTTGCCTGTTCTTTATTCCTTATTAAGTTACTGGATGAGCAGTAGAAACCCTGGGATTTCCTTATTTCAAAGGTCAGAGTTCGGCATACTTAGCTGTCCTTTCCAAGATGCAAAGTGGCCAATTGAGCCTGCATGCCTCCAGAGACAAACTCAAAGAGATCTTAACCATATGTAGTCAAGCATGCCGGTCATCTCCTTCCCTGCGAATCAGAGGGATTTTGTAGAACAACACTGATGGGAAATGTATTTTGGCCTCACTTGTTGTGTAGTATATTGACCAGACCAAGGCATGAACCTTGGTAGAGTCAGTTGGTTTTTGTTGTGTTTTTTTGTGATTAATGTTTGCCATAAATTGGCTTTTATCCTTCTATATTATCCTGACATATTTTACACACAATCCATTTGTACAGCCAGGGACTTACAGGGAAAATAATAGTTTAAATAACTTGTACAAAGATACAATGGCAGTGCCTCACTGAGGAATCAAACCTGTAACCAGTTAAAGCCCATTAGCCAAGTCGCACACTAATGGTACTGTATAATATGCAGTATAACTGAAAACAACACAGTAAACATATTTTTGAACACACAGTCAACTCTTAAATAGCCTTAATCCTTACAGATGATAGAGCCGGTAGTGTTTTGTCAGATAAGTGTTTGGTATTCCGGAACATGGAATTGTCCTGACCAACCGCCAGTGAAATGCCACAAGGATCTCCCGATAAACTGAAAAAATGTGCCCTTAAACAATAGGTCATGTAGTGACTGTTCTTAGACTGAGGTTAACATTAAGGATGATCCAGGATGTGGTCTTCCGCCTTCGCAACCTTCAGAGAAATTGATGAAGGACATCCGTATGTCTTGCACTTACAAAACAACTACTTTGTGGAAACTGGACCAACACTGACCTCTAACTGTACCTTTGAACATGGAAACAAAACAAAACATTTAAATGATTGATGCCTCTTCTTACTGGTGTTTTGAAATCCAGTCATAGGGGAATAGTACAAATTTGATGAGTCAGGTCCTTAATCCTGGCCTCTTCTTTTAGGACAAAAGGATTTCCTCTGGGTCCATTATGACATCACAATAGCAGTGCTCGAAGTGCTAGCTCCGGCCAGCTGCACTGTCTCAAAACTGAATAGAGCCCCCTGGTGGGCAGAGAAAGAAAGATAGTGTGCTTACAGAGTTGATCTTGAGTCCTCCAAATTGTCTGGCTTCCAATGTTCCACTTGGTCCTCGGCTTAATGTCGAGTGGAAAGCGAATCGTAACCCAAGTGGGACTGAAGCATGGGTCTGTTTGGTTTGCGGGGGCCTTTGAGCTGGGTAAACTGCTGTTTCCATTATCATTGTTTAAAGCCCAACTTTTGCACCATGTCTCCATCAATTGTTGAATTAAGGAAAAGCTTAAAAATAAAAAAATATTAATGCAGGCTATGTAACATGATCAGAAACCTCACTTTCCTTCTACTCTCACTGTATCCTTCTCTTGCACTCTCTTCTCTTGTCTTTTTTCAGGATCATTCAGTAATGCTTTACCAAGCATCTGTTTGTTGGCCTCACTATAGTTAGCATGTGTATTGTAGCTGTGATAGAGGTTTTCAGCTGTTAGCATGTGTTCCCCAGAGGCTAGCTGCTGTTAGCATGTATTCCCTAGACTAGGCTAGCTGCTGTTAGCATGTATGCCCTAGAGGCTAGCTGCTGTTAGCATGTGTTCCCTAGCTGTGATTAAAGCTAGCCACTGTTAGCATGTGTTCCCTAGCTGTGATTAAAGCTAGCCGCCTTTAGCATGTGTTCCCTAGCTGTGATTAAAGCTAGCCACTGTTAGCATGTGTTCCCTAGCTGTGATTAAAGCTAGCCGCTGTTAGCATGTGTTCCCTAGCTGTGATTAAAGCTAGCCACTGTTAGCATGTGTTCCCTAGCTGTGATTAAAGCTAGCCACTGTTAGCATGTGTTCCCTAGCTGTGATTAAAGCTAGCCACTGTTAGCATGCATTACTTAAAACTGTGAGTGGATGAGTGCACACTGTGTGTAAGACACCAATGGGGTCTTTCTTTAACACACTGTCTGAGTGCGTACGGAAGCTTTCACAGGTGGTTCTGCAGGGGTTTATGTGTAGCTTAAACACAAAAACGGGGCAGCAGTTCTTACATCTACACTCTTATAAACTGCGTAGCTCCGTAAATAAAGAAAACGGATACGGCTTGCTCGTCGGACGTCTTTCGGTTTCCACTGTGACCGGTAAACAAGCATCAGGATGCTTTGGTGGCAAGTGAGCTGGGAGATCTTCCAGCCCACCCATCTACAAAGACCCAGAATGCACCTCTCTGGATGTGACCGTCTCCCTGCATGTGCTTGGGATCTGATCCAAAAGGTCCGGTTAGTCTAATGTATACTGAGATCGCGCAATTGTCAAACATGTCATGCTTCATAAACCACCATCTGAGTGGCCATCACTGCTACAGTAAGTCCCTCCCCCACACTTAGTAAAAAAAAATGATTACTTATGAAATCTGTATCTGACTGTTGGGCTTGTTATTTAAGAATATATCCAAAGTTGGGCAGTGGAGGCGGTAGTCATAGTAACCATTATGAGTGCGGGGAGAGCCTTGGTGTCTGGCCTGTTGATCCAGCTGCTCTATTTATAAGGGCCTGTCTGCAAATACCCCCGCGGCAGTTCTGGAAGGGGCTTGGGTCCTCTCCGTACAGGGGGCAGAGGGCCACGTGGGGGGGTTGCGGCCTGCGGTCTCCCAGCGCGTGGTGACAGTCTGTGTTGGCAGGCTGGTGGGTAGGGGGATACGGGGGGGGGTTTGGGGGAGTGTCTGTGGTCGACCCGCTGATCCATCCTCTTGAGCTGGAGTCCAGCGGTAAATCCGTAGGTCTGACTTATGTATGTTAGTGCTCTGGTTTGAGTGCGGCCAGTTGACCCATTTATAACCAGTTTAGCGTTAGCTGCAGTACTCTAATGCGCCATGTTCCAAATGTTCTGCCCATGAAATGTCTTCAATTTTTTTGTGATGACTGAAATGAATTTTTTCATTAAACAGCCCGCAGCGTGTTCCTGACACTGATACCAAAGATGACCCAGATACCCAGAGGTTTTTGAAGGTCTACAGTATATAGGAGGCCATTGATAAACTCAGTGATCCCTGGGATCCTGTCACACAGGCTACTACAGATGATGCATGCTAGCATCTGTGGCCAGAAGGTGCAATGTATACATGCATGATGTCACAAAGGATGATGTCACCTGGGCTGCAATAAATGTTCTATGGAAGCCCCTGTGGCCAAAAATGGTGAAATGGGATTTCAGGATCAAATGTTCAGCTTTACAAAGGTAGCGGGCTTTAACCATTTTGACAGGGATGAAATGTATTCAATGACAGTGTTGTTGGTCTCTCCACCATGTGTATATCCTGGGAGAGCAGGTTTGGAGGGAGTTGGTTCTGGTCTGTTGATTCTCACGCACGCATTCCTGTCTGCAGGGTGGCCAAGGCCCTGAAGGTGGCGCTGTATGAGACACCCACTGGCTGGAGGTTCTTTGGCAACCTGATGGATTCTGGGAGATGCTCGCTGTGTGGAGAGGAAAGCTTTGGAACAGGTGAGACGGAATCCTGAGAACAAACCGCATACTCACACACCTGAGAAAAAACAATTCTGAGGAAAAGGCTCATAGAATCCTGAGAACAGGTCACATACCACATATGGAAAACAGCTCAAACACGTCCGAGAACAGCTCAAACACACACACGCATAGCAAAGAGCTCATGAACCCCTCAAACTGTTCATACACTGACTCTCAGGCTGTACAGTGGCTGTGTCATTATAGGCCTTTTAACTACTCTCCATCTCACTGCATCCAGTTACTGTGGGCCTCATGGAAACCACCCGGACCGCAGTGCTGTTTATCCCCCCTCCCCCTCCCCCTCCCGTGGCACAGCTAACGGCACTCTCACCGAACCTATTTGGCTTCCGTTCAGCAGCCTGTTTATCAGCTTTCCAAATACAGTAAAACCTGCTTTCGCTCGAAACCGTCGCGGCCGAATGGATATCCGCTATTGTAAATAACAGCCATTTTTCTGCTATAAAAGGAAGCGGGGTGCTTGTGGGGGGTTGGGGGTCATTCTCACTCAAAATTCTTGCCCTTTGGCAGCTGGTGAAGGAATTGAGAAAAACTTCCTTTGGTGAGTGTCTTTTCTCTGCAGGTAGAGGGAATCTCCTGTGTGTGTAAGTGTGTGTGTATCTGTATATATGAGTGTGTATGTGTGCCTGTGTGACCATGTGTGTGTATGTGAGAATGTATGTGTGTGTGTGTGTGTATGTGCCTGTGTGTATGAGTGAGTGAGTGTATATGTGTGTGTGTGTGTGTGTGTGTGTGTGCCTGTGCATATGAGTGAGTGTGTGTGTGTGTGCATGTGCCTGTACGTATGAGTGAGTGTATGTGTGTGTGTGAGTGAGTGAGTGTATGTGTTTATGTGTGTGATTGAGTGAGTGTGAGTGAGTGAGTGTGTGTGTGTGTGTATGAGTAAGTGAGTGTATGTGTGTGCGTGTCTGTGAGTGAGTGAGTGTGTGCGTGAGTGTGTGTGTGTGTGTGTATGAGTGAGTAGTGTGTGTGTGTGTGTGTATGAGTGAGTGTGTGTGTGTGTGTATGTGTGATTGAGTGAGTGTGTGCATGTTTCTTATGCCCCTCCCGCAGCACAGACTAGAGATTGTTCTCTCTGCGGCCCATTTAAGGCAGTGCAGCTCAGCACAGCCCAGTCAGGTCTGGCCTACTAAATCATCACAAATCGAAGTACTCTGCCCTCCACTATCCCAGCAGGCTTGGCGGCAGGGCCCACGCTGTAAACATGTCATCCCCATCCCTCCCCCAGCCCCTGGCCCAGTTCATTGGAGGTGTTTCAGCAGCACATCAGGGTGTTTAAACCAAAAGCCCGATGGACACACACTTGAGCGACAGGGACTGACCATAAAAACGCACAGTAGCGCTGTAGCCTCATCCCACCTCCACTGAAACATTTCTCAACATTAAAAAGTGCTGAGTTCACAGCTGTTTACTACAGAGTAGGATCAGAAACTATAAACACTGAATACAGTTAATGACGGACAGATTATAGCCACTCGGCACTCAAAACAAGCAATAAAGTAATTACATTTAAGATATTGAGCAGACTTGCTCATAATGAGTGACTTACACAACTTACATATTTACAGACTATTCGCACAGCTGAATGATGTACTGAAGTAAATCAGGTGACTTGTTTTTCTTAAGGGTACAAAGGCTGTGTCATCTCTTGGAATCAAAATTGCAGTCTTCGAGTTAGAAGCCCAATTGCCCAACCATTACACTAAAAAGTGCCCCAAGTTGCTTGAAAACCTTATGAAAACTACTATTGTCTTAGCCCCACTGAGTTACATTCTGTCAGTGGAAAAAAAAAAAACGTACACAGTTGACTCATCCTATTCATGCAACGACTAGCTCATCCTGTCTATGCCACCAGAGGAACACAAAGTCAGCATCTGGTCAGTTGCAGGCACCCAACCAGCCAGCAGAGGCCACTAGAGAGTGATAACACTGAGGATTCCATCCAGCTCAACCACTGTCTTTCCTCAGCTAGGCTATGCTAACTGTAGGCCTCCAGCCAAAGAGTTTAATGCTGCAGCTGGGACTGAAACACCCAGCTGAGGGACACACAGCTGCCCCATAAACAGGCTCTTTTACTCCCTTAGCAACCCGGAGGCTCCAGCATGTGCTAAAAACAGCAGCACTTCATCTCGTCACAGGGGTTGTGTGTGTATAAACATTTTGGTTTATAAACAGTTTGTAAGATGAAAATTCGGGCTGCTTATCTTTGGTTTATATCTTCACATGACATTGAAGGCCATTTTGGCTCCAGCCCTCCATGGAATGTGCTGGCAGCAAAACAGAAGATGTAGTTTTTTCGGACCTTTAAATGACACTAATGGGGTCCCTGTGAGCAGACGCTGAGATTCCTTGCTTGTTATGGTTGTATTTATTGTAGGGATTTCTCATTCCTTTTCCCATAGTGTACGTAAGGCCGTTAACATTGTCAATGATATCATCAACAGTTCACATAAGGTAGTTAAGAATGTGCATGACATCATCATTAGTGGACATCAGGCCATTAATAATGTTATATTACTCATCTGGGCTGCTTGTAAAATTACAGCCCTTATGTGCGACATTACAAGCATCATATGGCTGGCCATTTTATGTCACGTTATAATAATATGCCATAATAGTATTATTTTGCTAGAGCTGGGTGCACTTTTTGCTAGTTGAGAAAAGTGGATTTCTGAACACAAACAATAAATAGTTGAAAAATAATGGTTGACCTCTTTCTCAAAGTTTTATTATGCACAATGGAAAACACATTCTGATAGACTCATAAATAAATTCGAAACCTCTCTGTTATGACTAAGGGGACTGGGATTATAACTGAGAGGTTGCAGGTTTAACTCCTTGGCAGGGCCCTGTTGTTTTAGTATCCCTAAGCGAAGGTTCATCACCCAAATTGCTTCAGTAAAATTTTTTGTCTATAATGGCATTTGCTGGATCCCTAACATATAATGCAATCCATTTGGGCATGGTGTCTGTTTTAGTGTGTTAGATGCGTCAGTGGTGCTTTTAAAAGGTGCTGTTGTGCAGATATGGCCAGAATTTATTTTTGTGAAACATATGGTCCATCATGAGCGTCAGACAAGAGGCTTAAGGACAGGAGAGTGAGGTCTGAGTGCTGAAGCGATGGCTGTAATAAGGTAAAGTAATATATATAATATAAATAATAAGGTATAGATGTGATCGGGCTCATTTTGTTTGCGCTGGAGTAGCAAATGGAAAGTGACAGCGGATTTATCCTTCGGGGACAGAAAAGAGGTATGGAATGTGCAGTGGACCCCTAACCGCCTGCCCTCTCCCCCCACCCCCAAATCCACAAAGGGAACAGGTGCGATACCATAAGGGCATCACTGTCTGGAACTATGGTGAAGAGTGGCCACGATGCAGGACGGGCCCTTTATGGTGTGACGCGGAAAGTATGGTTGCCAGATATATTCAACACGCCCCATTTAGAAAACCAAAAAACCCTACTCTCATTTTCTAGAGGAAAAATATGAATGTCAGTTGCTGACATACACTGTCGACAGTTTTAGTTATTGTTTAAGAATTGAGTGTGTCCTATGGGGTGGGGGGATTTAAAAAAGAGCTGCAGGAGAGAAGTCTTGAAAGCTTGGGAGTGAAATGAATAGTTTGATATGAAAGTGGAGAGGGTTAAAAAGTGAAAGCATCTGGTTACACAATGCACAACATTTGTTGGCAAGTCAGGCTGAAGGACTCCAGACTACAGTTAATCTTGTGATGGCCATCGCCTGATTTAAAATAAATCATGGAAATGGGAGGACTCATATTTACGGGTTTGTGGTCGAGAGGATCTTAGACTGTTCTGCCCGGGGCTGATGGCCTGCTCATCTCTGACATAGACGACCTCTGTATTTAGACCTGAATGAAAGCATTGTTGAAGTGTCTCACAATGATGACTTCACAGCAAGCAATGAATTCCATGTTAAAGTGTGTCTCACAATGATGACTTCACAGCAAGCCATGAATTCCATGTTAAAGTGTGTCTCACAATGATGACTTCACAGCAAGCCATGAATTCCATGTTAAAGTGTGTCTCACAATGATGACTTCACATGCAAGCCATGTTTCTGAAGTGGGGTATTTTTCCTCCCATACGAAAGACAAAATCCCACTTGTTTTCCTCTGTCAGTTGTCTTTCACCGTCTTGCCAGATCTCTCTTGCAAATTAGATTTTAATTCAAATAAGGCTAAGTAAATGCATGTGTGTGTTTAAAAGTGAGAGTCATGTATGTGTATGTGTTGGTATTTTATGGAGATGGCCTTTCACTTTGATGGCTCTAAAATGTTTTGGCAATTTAGGATCACTGTAAGCCTTTTTTAATCTCTGAGTCTTAGAGAGGAAGGGAGAGAATGGTGGAGGGAAGTGAAGAGAAGGAAAGGAGGAGGAGGGCTTGGCTGGGGATTGGTCTTGAATGCTCATGACCTGAAACTCTTTGGCAGACAGAATAACTCCCATCAAGCTAATAAATCCAGTTTGAGTACACTGAACCCCTCACATTCTCAGAGAGAGCAAGAGAGAGCAGAGAGATGGGAATTAGGGAGAGAAAGTAGGGAGGGAAATGAGAGAGAAAGAGAGAGGTGGAAAGGCAGAGAGAGAGAGGTTGAATTAGGGAAAAGATGAGAATTAGAGGGAGAGAAGGAGGGAAGGAGAGAGAGGGTGAGAAGTAGGGATGGAGATGGAATGGGGCAGAATGAGGAGGATAGGAATAGAGAAAAGAGGGGGAAGAGGGGAAAGAGGAAATGAGATGAAGTAAGCGAGAGATAATTACAGAGAGAGATGGGAATGAGAGAGAGAGAAGGAGGGAGAGAGAGAGAGAGAGAGAGAGAGAGTGTTTGGCTGCAATACTGGCTCACAGCATGGGAAACTGAGCAGCCCAGACTCCAAGCTTTGCTATAGCTCTCACCACTGCTCACACCACTGCTGATCCCCACAGATCTGCTGCTCACACCACCGCTGATCCGCACAGATCTGCTGCTCACACCACCGCTGATCCTGCTCACACCACCACAGATCTGCTGATCTGATCCCCACAGATCTGCTGCTCACACCACCACACCACCGCTGATCCACACAGATCTGCTGCTCACACCACTGCTGATCCCCACAGATCAGCTGCTCACACCACCACTGATCTGCACAGATCTGCTGCTCACATCACTGCTGATCCGCACAGATCTGCTGCTCACACCACCACTGATCTGCACAGATCTGCTGCTCACACCACCACTGATCTGCACAGATCTGCTGCTCACACCACCGCTGATCTGCACAGATCTGCTGCTCACACCACCGCTGATCCGCACAGATCTGCTGCTCACACCACTGCTGATCCGCACAGATCTGCTGCTCACACCACCGCTGATCCGCACAGATCTACTGCTCACACCACCGCTGATCTGCACAGATCTGCTGCTCACACCACCGCTGATCCGCACAGATCTACTGCTCAGATCACCACTGATCCGCACAGATCTGCTGCTCACACCACCGCTGATCTGCACAGATCTGCTGCTCACACCACCGCTGATCCGCACAGATCTGCTGCTCACATTACCACTGATCTGCACAGATCTGCTGCTCACACCACCGCTGATCTGCACAGATCTGCTGCTCACACCACCGCTGATCCCCACATATCTGCTGCTCACACCACCGCTGATCCGCACAGATCTGCTGCTCACACCACCGCTGATCTGTACAGATCTGCTGCTCACACCACTGATCCCCTGATCCCCACATATCTGCTGCTCACACCACCGCTGATCCACACAGATCTACTGCTCACATCACCACTGATCTGCACAGATCTGCTGCTCACACCACCAGCTGATCTGCACAGATCTACTGCTCACATCACCGCTGATCCACACAGATCTGCTGCTCACATCACCACTGATCTGCACATATCTGCTGCTCACACCACCGCTGATCCCCACAGCCCTGAAAGAGCAGACACTCTTGTCCAGAGCGGTTTTCTAAAATGCTGTTTATACAGATGCATACTGAAGTATTTAAGTAGCATAAGTATCGATTTGACAGTGATAATCCTTTTATTTCCAATGATCTAGTTGGACAATAACCAAAAGGCCACCAAATTCAAAGGGTTTTGCAAAACTGCATTCTTTAGCGAGCGAGTCCCTACCTAAAAATTTGACCCACTGTTTTTGAGTTGTCATGTATATCCACAGAAGTTTTTAAGAGTTGGATGTAGGGAATAACAATTTGTTTATTTCTGTCGAAGAAACTTAAAGAAACTTTTTGAACTCACAGCTGAGGTACAAAAACAAGAAAGTATATGTACTCGCATTTCTCAAACGAAGACTAATATTCGAAGGAATAAAATAGAAGTACTAAAACAAAATTTGTTTCACTCACAATTTTAATGCCAAGATTCACTCTGGCATCACAATGAGCATGGCCAAGCGGCAAACAGATTTTTATTAGTTCCCCACATACGATTCTCGTGAAACTCTGCAGAACAATTGCTTGGACAGTTAGACCGAAGATGAGAACAAAAGATTTCGAGAGTTCAGCTTTTTTCTGTGAAAAATTCTGCAAAAACTAACTTTGACCAATGAGAAGGTAGCATTTTCTGGATCCTACTGCACAAGCTGTGCAGCAATGCAGTAAAGTTCTTAGCCAAACCATTACTTAGGTACATCACTTACATACTTAAGTACCTGACTCAAAGGAGTTATTTTTGGGATAGTTTAGTTTATTGGTGTATTTAGCAGGGGCTATACACCAGGGACCAGGCTGCTACAGCACAGTTAGTCAGATGACTCATTTCGCTCTGCCAGCCCTGGGGAGAAGAAAATATTTTGATGCTGTCAACTACTGAACAGAAAGGGAGAGTCCCACAGAGTCACTGTCAAATCTAGTCTCCCTCAAATACTGATTTCTTTATCATGAAGGATGAAAATGTTCCTCTATATAGGTGAAATATATTATCTGCACACTCACCTGTGTTCTGTCCAGGTGACCTTTACCTGCATCATATTTTCACGCTCATCTGTGTCCCTCTGTACATGTGAACTCTACCTGTGTGATATCCTCACACTCACCTGTGCTCCTGTGTACATGTGACCTCTACCTGTGTCATATCCCGAAACTCACCTGTGTTCCTCTGTACAGGTGACCATTGCCTGTTTCATATCCTCACACTCACCTGTGTTGCTGTGAACAGGTGACCTTACCCATGTCATATTTTCATACTCACCTGTGCTCCTGTGTACAGGTGACCTGAACATGCACCATATATTCTCACACACCTGTGTTATTCCCCCACAGGTTCGGACCATGTGCGTGAGAAGGACGGACTGTGGTCGGTTCTGGTGTGGCTGTCCATCATGGCCGCCCGTAAGCAGGGTGTGGAGGAGATTGTGCGGGAGCACTGGGCCAAGATGGGCCGTAACTACTTCTGCCGGTGAGCTCAGATGAACCCAGTGAGCGCAGTGACCCCAACAAACCCAGGCAACCCAATGAACCCAGGAGCATATGTGTGTGTCTGTGAGAGAGAGCGAGTGTGTGTGTATGTGTGTATGTGTGTGTACGTGTGAGTGTGTGTGCCAAACACTCCCTGTGACCCGCACTTAACTGGTCCCCTGTGAAAGATCCAGAATGATCCCAGTTCTCATGGCAACGCTATCAGATACTGGGATGTGCCAGGAAACTTCCTCATTCCCACACAGCCACACTCACTGCTCAGCATGGGAAAGGAATTGTATGTGTGTTCTGCTGGCTAGTCACTTACCACAGAGTAAGTGTGTGTGTGTGTGTTTGTATGTGTGTGTTTGTGTGTGTGTGTGTGTGTGCGTGAGCATGTGAGTGAGATGTTATTATGTTATTTGTTATTATGTATATTGTTATGTTATTATGGTATGTTAGAGAGTGTGTGTTTCTGTGCTTGTGTGATATGTTATTAAGTGTGTGGGATGTGTCAGTGTGTGTAAGTGTGTAATATGTTAATAGGTGTATGCATATATGTGTGTGTAAGTACGTATGTTTATAGGCTGTGTGTGTTTGCGCTGCAGGTTTGACTATGAGGGCGTGGACCCCAGAGCAGCGTACTACCTAATGAGGGATCTGGAGGCTGTGATCACAGACAAGGCCTTTGTCAGCCAGAAATTCGCCGTGGGCAACAACGTCTACAGCGTGGAGAAGGCAGACAACTTCGAGTACATTGACCCCGTGGACGGGACCGTGGCGCGCAATCAGGTCAGAGGTCATTGCCCATAACAAGAAGTACACCACTCAGACAGTGGCTGGTGACAGAGGTGTGCGTTTATTATCGTGAGAGAATTGTGGTGGTTTAGCAGGCCAGCGCAGTCACAAGGTTTGTCATGAAGGCCTTTTGAAAGCCACCCTCATTGTCCGTGTGAATCAATAACGCCCTGCTACTCTCTCCATTGTGACATAATTTTGAGCAACTTCCCGAATGTATCATTTTGACCAGCTTCCGGAATGTCCTTTGCAAACAAACCAACCTTCAGTTTCTGCTTCTGACTAATCATAGACTGTGTTCGAAATCGTTCCCTATAACAGATTTAGTGAACCCGTTTGTGAGTCAGCCATCTTGTAGCGCTGTTCGAATTCTTAACTGAATTTTTGATCACTAACTAGTACACTAATAATGTTTCCACAATGCACTGTGAAAGTAGTCTGCAGTGGATGTTCCCTTGGTCGTTTTTTCTATACCATAATGCAATGCGAGCAACTTGTAACCGTTGATGAAGAGGCAACATCTTGAGGAAACAGTTCAGTTGATTGCTCATGATACATTTCATTACCTTGTGAGCTAAAGTTAACTTGCGAGTGAACATTGACTGGTAAAATGTGTAAACCATTAAATTAAGCATGGGGAACAGATATGTGAAAACACACAGAGCACAGCATTCAGTTTAGAACCTTCGTTAGACCAGTGTACCTACTGCTTTATCGCCTGAAACTCATTAGCCACCAAACAACTTCAGGTTTATTTATGCAACAGGGGACTTTGATGTCAGCTTCACCTCCCAACGCATATTTATGAAGTCATCTTCAGCAATGGTCAAGCTTCCATCATTCAAAAACATTTCTGTTTATTCTCCTAGGTAGCTAATTATGTAGAAAATAGGGATTAGTCAATTAATGAACTAGTGAATAATACTGAACATGGCGATAGTGTCATTTTGTATTCCAGTTCAGAGTAGCTATTCAGAAACTGCCTCAGCCAATCAAATCCTCTCTCAGGAATCTGACGGCCAATCAGGTAGCCTGTGCCCGATAATCAGTATGTTGAGCTTCAGGAGTTGAGACCCAGTGTCTGACTGGCACGGCTCAGTGTGATGTGAGCTTGGCTCTGTTACCTCACAGTTTCGCATCATACAGTAAAAATGACACGGGTCACAGTGCCTCGAGTATTCCCAAGTATGGATGGCACGCTCATGACCTCTGACCTCTGACCCTGCGGGCTCACACTGCATGTGTGCTTTTCTCCCGGAAAATACCGGAAGCCTGGCGAGCTTCAGGCTTGGCCATGTAACAATGCTGGTGTCACTGTAGAGCCCACAGTGCTATAAACCCAAACTGAAAACAGTCACTCCATCACCCCTGTCCCCGCCCCCACTCCCCTTGCTCTGTCTTTGAAGTTCTCCCAGCTGACTCTCTGTCTCTTTGCTGTCCAGGAAACTTTTCCCCTGGCGCCGAGCAACCCCCACCCACCCCCAAACCCCATGCCACATAGCCATCCTTTGAATTCCACCCCCCCACAAAGACAGAAAACCTTTGAAGACATTTTTAAATAATAATCACACATCACAGTTAAATTATTAGTATTACCTAACACCACTTCTCATGTCTCTCCCCTGCATCTAATATGGGGAACACATTTCAGAATTTTTCACTTGTTTTGGATGTTGGCTGATGGTTGTGGATTTGCGTGAGTGTGACCTCCTGCCTCTTATGCCTCCAACTGACCTCTGAACTAACCTCTGACCTTTGACATCTCTCCCCCTCGACCTTGGCCCTGACATTCCATGAGTAGGGGACAGGATAGCGGTGAGGATTGTGTTGCATTTGAGGTTGCTTTAGGGCAGAGGTCGGGCTCGTAGCGTTGTGCGAAACGTCTTGTGGAGCGTAACCAGCGCGTTCACACCAACTGCGTCGATTTAGAGAGGGGGGGACTAAAGAGGAAATAGTGAAATGAAGTGGCACACCCGGCATAAACTACGGCAGGAGAAAATATGTTGCACCATGAATCGTCACATTCAACCTTTTCTCTGCATGATCAACCCTCATGAATGTGAGGGCAGCACATACCAAAAAATCTATGGATGTTTTCTAGAGATTAACCGTCTCGAGTCAACACTACCCAGACCAGTGTGTGTGTATTCATTAACTGTGCTACTGTAGGTATGTCAGAGAGAGTGTGTATATGCGTATGTGTATATTTTTGTGTGTGTGTGTGTGTGTACGTTCTCAGGCACCTTCAAAAAGGCAGCAGACATGGTCGGATTAGACAGCGGAGATCTCCTAGCGCTGTTGCTTGGAGACCTGCGGTTGCAGTCTCTCGCGCCATACCCCCCGCCCCACTAAACCAAACACCCCCCAACCCCGGTCCGGTCTGTGAGTGTGTCAGAAAGCTGAGAGGGGGTGTTGGGCTTTTAGGAAAGTCCAGTGCGCTTTGGGCCCCTCGTCTGCACCTATTTATCCAGGAGTGGATTTCTCACATTCCGGATGGGACAGAGTGGCAGCTGTCGCCTCCTCTGCTCCTGTCTGGGTTTCAGCTGTCCTACTCGGGGTCCGGATGTCCTGCGCACACACACACACACACACACACACACACAAATATACACACTCACAGACACAAACACGCATACACACACACACACACACAGACACACACACTCACACACACACGCACACACACAAACACGCATACACACATGCACACTCACAGTCAGACATAGCTGCCCATGCACACTCATACATGCACACACATACACACTCACACACACGCATATAATAATTTGCATTACCACCCACATGCACAAACATAGCTGAACATCTGCTGTCTAACAGTCTAACACACATACAGTACACACACACACTCACACATACACACACACTTGCTCACACACACAAACACGCATACACACATGCACGCTCACACAGTCAGACATAGCTGCACACTCATACATGCACTCACATACACACTCACACACACGCCCACACACACAGATATAGCTGCACACACGCTCATACATGCACACACACACACTCACACACACGCTCACACACACAGATATAGCTGCACACACACTCATACACGCACACTCACACTCATGCTCACACACAGATACACAATCAGATATAGCTGTACACAAACACGAACACTTACACACACACACACACACGCACACAAACACATGTGCACCCGCACATGCACACACGCTCATATAAACACACACAGTCAGAAGATATAACTACACACACACACACGCACACGTGCATGCACTCACACACACACAAACAGACACACACACACACACTCTCTCAAGCTCCTGGGGCCCTGCTGAGGGTAGGTGTGTGTATGTAGTGACAGCTGATGGAGGCTGAGGGCTTTGCAGAGCTATGCCCAGCTCGCCTTGCCAGTCGCTACTGAATTTGCGCGCGTCGCGTTCTCGCCACGGTGCTGATGACGCCACTAGCCCTCCCTCTCTGCTCGCGGCTTAAACAAGCACGCCAGGACTTCCTGATAACACGTTTCTATTGTTAGGAGCTGAGCGGACACTTCTCATTTCCACTGTCCCTTAACTGTTTCCCAACTCCCCCACACTGCACCACACATTGTCCTGCACTGACCTCTAGTGGTGAAGAGTGCTCACTGCATGAGAGTGCTCTTACTTGGAATTGACCTTAAAGGCCCAGTTACCTAATTCTGAAATTTCAGCTGAAATAGTAATTATTGTTTAGTGCATGGATGGAACAGATTAATGAGGTACTTATTAATTTTGAAGCTGGGGTTGTATACCTATGTGACTCTCAAGAGAGGCTATCTGCAATTATTCTTTGAGATTGTTACGATTCATTCAAGTTACTATTTAATTTCAACTAAAATGTTTAAATGCATTTGAAAGTTTGCTTTTATAACATGTGGTTGTTCTGAGCAGGAGATATTTATTTATGCAGGGAAATTGCAGTGATTTAGTGCAGTAACGCGCTGTGACTCAATGAATAAGTACAATGACTATATCATGACTTAGTACAGTGACTCACTGTATTAACTGTGTAATGACTCAGTTAATACAGTGTTTTGCAGTCAAGTGACTTTGCTGTGACTCAGTGACTCAGTATGTAAATTCTGTACTGTGACTCTGCTATGACTCAGTTACTAAGTACAATGACTCTGCTTTGACTCTGTAACTCAGTCCAATAACTCTACTGTGACTAAGATACTCAGTGTAGTGACTCTGCTGTGACTCAGTGACTCAATGCAGTGACTCTGCTGTGATTTTTTTCCTGCAGGGTCTGCGTATCGTGTTGCAGATGCATCCCGAATCATCTTCAGACTGAGTGGGACCACCGGAGGAGCAGGAGCCACCATCCGCATCTACGCAGAGAGCTACGAGAGAGACCCAGAGAGACAGAACCGAGAGACACAGGTCTGTGTGTGTGTGTGTGTGTATGTGTGATGACTGTGTGTATGTTTGCATGAGTGCATAACTGTGAGCAGGTGTGTGTGTGTGTGAGTGACAGTGTCAGAGTGTATCTGTCTGTGAATATCCATGTGTGAGTCTGTGCATGTGGGAGTGTGTGTTTATGTGTGTATGTGTGTGTTATGACGGTGTTTGTGCCTGCACGTGTTTCTGTTTTCAGGTGTGTAGGTGTGTGTGTGTGCTTGGATGTACAGGTGTGTGTGTGTGTATGTGTTGTTGTTGTTGTTGTGTTGCTTGGTTAAAACACTTAATTACATTAAGCCATGGACACATGCACTGAAACCTGCACTGATGTGGTGACAGAGTTGGTAATGAGTTAGTGCTGTTTGGTTGGGGCTGCGTAACACTGTTTAAGTGTGTTCAGGTCTGATAGAATATGACAGTGTTAAGAACATGCTGTGCCTGTCTTACTGATGTTGTTTTGAAGTCCCAATGGCTTGTTATATGGCTCTGCCAATGGATAATTGTCCTGAACCAGACACGTTTATCAGCTGATAAGGGCTTTATTGAAGGAGTAGCCTAAGTATTTATAAAATAACACCCATTCATTTTGTGGCCAATTTTTTATCATGTTTGTGAGGGGAGATTATCATGGAACGTCTGGTTTTCACTTTGCAAAATAAAAAAAAAAAAGACAATAGTCTGTGTTTGTGGTGCTGGTAGCGGAGGATATGAGACTGCAGTACTGTGTAGGTTAAAGGACTGGTTCAGGATTTTTGACACTGTATATTGTGTCAGTGACAAATGCAAGTAGTCCTTTACTTTGTTGTTGACCTGTTCTCTCTGCCAAATTATGCTCTACACTGTAAAAACTTGGATGTTAATAGAGAAACTGAAATTCAGACAATAACTCTTAATGCTGTATTGAATCTAAGATAAATTTTCTTATCTAGCCTTTTACCACCAGTATAATTTTTTCTTAATCACTTCCACCACTAAACATTATAACAAATACATGTTATCGTTCTCCCTTATTTACCAGGTTTTTATCCTGATTCCTTGTTTGTGCGAGAGCATTTCATTACAACTAAAGATCTGAATCTAACCAGGTGTGGGGCAGGCCAGTAGGGGCAGGCTTCCCTCTGGACACTAAATTACTGCAGGGTACTATAGTTCAGTTATATTTAATAAACATCAGATTGAAACAGAGACAGTGAACAGTTCATGAAGATATGATATCTCTTGCTTTGTGCGGACGGTTTTTTATTGCGCGGTATGATATATAAAACTCTTGTGTGTGATTAGTACACAGGACCAGCCCGTAATAGTAACTTTATTGTTTGCATGGTAACAGCTAACATTCCCTATTAATTTATTGCATGTTTATATCTGCCAGGTCAAAAGACTGTCTGACTCACACATGCCAAAGTCTGGTTGTGTTTTTAAATGGGTTAATGTCTTTCTCAGCGTAAACAGCTTCCTTTATCACATGCTTACAGCTCTGTGATGTTAATTCAGTTTCTTTTATATTCAGTTAATTTCTTGCATCTCTTTCAAAGATATCACATTAAAAACTGAGTGCAAAATAATACCCTGTAATATATGCATGTAAAATCGGAATGAGCAGTGTGTGTGTGTGTGTGTGTGTGTGTGTGTGTGTGTGAGAGAGAGAGTACAGCAGGTGAGTTGTCATGGTTCAGGTGTGCTCAGGTATGTTAACCAGGTACAAATGTATTTATGATTCCCTAAGTGTGCTCAGGTATGATGAGGTCTATAGGTGTAATGTCATAGGACAGGTATACAGGTATGCTCAGGTGGACTGTGGTATAACAGGTGTCTGCGATGGCTCAGGTGTGCTCAGGTGTGGTTCTCCTGCTGCAGGTGGTGCTGGGGCCTCTGATCGCTATTGCGCTGAAGATTTCCGACATCCACGAGCGGACGGGTCGCCGTGGCCCCAACGTCATCACCTGAGCAGGGCCTGCGCGTCGCTTCGCACCCGGGGCCAAAAACAGACACTTTTCCATGAGAACCCAGCCTCCACCTTTCTGTCTACATGCATTCTTCACCTGTGTGTTTGCCTGCAGTCTCCACCTTCCTCTGCACCTTTACCTTCACCTCTCTCTCCACCTGCTTCTCCAACTGCCTCTACTCTGGTGTCCAAACTCCCTGTCAAACCTGCTTCCACTCGTATTCTCCACCTGTGTTCTCACAAAGGCATCTAAAACTTTCTCCTCCTTTCACATTACTACCACACCACTCTTGGTTAATGCATAACGTCCATCTACCTTCCTGTGACATCATTGCAACACTGTAGCTTCATGACAGAGCTGTAGAATGTTATGCGATAGCACGTTAGCCTCTCTGTGTGCCCTTTCCTCCCCCTGTTCCCACACTGCCCCCTACTGGTCACTTTACTCTGTCACTTAAAAAAATGAAGTGACAAGTGCTAATGTATCCTCTGAAATGTAGGCAATGCAATAACTGGTTTTGTTTTGAAAGATGTTTACGTGCGTGTAACAATGAACTTTGTTTTGTGTGATAGTATATTTTTCCAGCATATTCATGGCCGGGAGATGTGTTTTGAAATATAGTGAAATACACAGATTTCTTCCTGTTTTGCTGCTTCCCCTGTTCATGGTTCTTGCTTAAATCTAGCATACGGCAGTAAAGTTAGGGTATAAAGGGAGCTGTTTATACATTTTAGGTTTGAGTTTTGACTTTAGACTGTGACTAAACTCGGAGCTTGGAGTATTCTCTCAGCTGTGTGAAGTTACTGAAACACTACGCAAACAGGAGACCACGTTACATGTTCATTTTAATGTTCAAAACATTTCAAATAAAAAGTTACAGAAATCTCACAGCTCATAGGCTATGGAGTAGTGTTGGGAGAGTGAGGTTTCATTTGCTCTTCAATATGCTATAGTGCTATATAGAGCTGTAGTGTGACGTCAATTACTGACAGTTTGGAACCAATCAGTGTGTTTGTGCTCCACAGTAAAACACATTGATTGGTTCATATTAAGAATGATATCTCCTCCCATTTCAAGTGTAATGAAGCTTTACTGTTCCATTACTCATATGAAGTGTACAAAATATGCACTTGTGTGTGGTGTGTGTATGTGTGTGAGAGGGGAAGAGTGTTTTTGCAAGATAATGCTGAGTATGCACGAGCAAGTAAGCGGGAGTAGTTTGAGGAACAGAAAAAGAGAGAGAGAGAAGGAGAGTGTGTGTGAGAGAGAGAAAGAGAGAGACAATGTTCATTATGGATGTTTATCTCTAAACAATATTTCTGCACTTCCTGCTGTTTTCTTATCAGCAGAGTCCAATGAACACACACGCAGATTTGTCATCATTTATGATAAAATCACTTAAAAAGCAAAGCGTGCCGCATGCAGTGACATTGGTTTGTGTCATAAAAATAATGTACAGCAGTTCTCCTTTTTATTCGTGAGAATACCTACACTGTGTTCATTCTTACGTCTGGTGCTTATAGAGTAGCCCACACTGACAGGAAAGCGTCACCTTCAATGTGAAGTCAGTATAGAATACGTGCTCTCGTTTCTGTGTTCTGAGACTGTTCGCCGTTAATGAAGAGCGTCATAACTGTCGACTGTTCTTTCTTACCTACCGAGCCTGTCCCTTCATGACGGTGAATGTAATTTAAATATTCAAATTAGCAATGTCCCAGAAATGGCCTGCTCGATTCAGCTTTTATAGAAATGCACACATGCTCACACACGCACACACACACGCAAAGCTGATGAAAAAGACCAAACTGGTTATGAGTGAAATGTTCCTCTAGACAACATGACTGTCAAAGAGCAGTGCCCTGTGCCAAATAAAAACCGAAACACTTCAGCCCTTTAAACACGAGTGAAAGCCTTACACGTTAACGTTATAACTGCTAGTTCTGAAAGAAACAGTAATTTTCAACAATATTCAGACACAATTCTTTTATATTATTGTAAATTTTGGATACTGTCATATTTCTTTGAAAATTCTCTCAGATCTACAGGTAGTGTCCAAATTTTCCTGGCATCTAAAGAATTAAAATCATTTTAAATATGTCTTTAACTCAAGTCTGCTCACACATACACTGCTAGTACACGTTTACCCATCAGAGGGCTTGTCCAGAGAAGCATGCATTGAAAGATACCCACTATTTTTTTTAAGTCAAGGGGAATAATTTTCGGGAAGGAGCTGAGCCAGTGCTGTAGTTGCTAGTCATCATAGACACCATACTCTGATGGAAATTTAAAGTTTTGTATCATGGAGCTATAATTACGGACTTTTAGAATTTATAGTATACGGGCGAAGATTACCTGATAGTGTTTTTTTTCCCGGGTGAGATGGAATAACGTCTTCTGTATTCATTTTTTTAAAATCCAAAAATCATCTTAAATAAACTATCTTTTGTGTGAAACCCGTTGTTGTTCTGTTTTTTAAGAATGAAACTGTGACAAATAGATATAATTTTTCCAAAAGTATTGACTTCTGGTCAAAAAAATACAAAAACTCCCAATTTCAAAAAAAAAAAAAAAAAAAAGATATAGAGGTGTTTGTGGATTTTGCATATTTATATACGATACAATACAGTGTATAATTTTTTTAGCCCACCACATTACACATTTCAGGGATTTTTTTTTTTTTTTTGGTAAAGTAGGCCTATTTCTCAATGAATTGTACTTGTGTTCTATCATGGGCCATTGTATGTTTGGAGGTGTAAGGGAGTCATTCAGAAAATCAGGTTTATGAGTGAATGTAAACACCAGTAATGTTTAACGTTGACTGAATGGTAAGAGAGCTTTATAGAGCCATATAACAGAGCTGTACATGACGGCATAATTCTATAAAACAGAATATGCTAACCACAAAAAAAGATTGTTGTTATGTGTAATCCTAGTCAATTTTGGCTTTAAACTATCATTGATTGCACCACAGAAGCCGTCAGGATTCAGTGCTTATGTTTCTTGAGATTTTTAAAACTTATTTGAAAAATGTGGCCCACTCAGCCTGTTAACCTCGAGACCTTAATTAAGCTGCAAACACAAAACAGCAAGTCGTTCAGGAGTTCAGAAGAAATTTGCTTCGTCACTTGTAGTAAAAATAAATATCACTCAGCAAGGACAAGTTTATTATCCAACAAGAAATTCGAAGGTGAAGATATGAATCTATATTGCTGTCGTAAAAGGGTGACTGCGCGTTCCTGTGTGTTTCCTAACGGACATGACATGGTCACGAGCCCGCGGGTGACTGCAATCTTTTCCCTGAACTTTACGCGCACATTACTTCTTATCGCAATGGATTAATACGTGTCGGGGGAATTGCTGTTCCTTTCCGTATTTATGACTCAACTTGGCACTGTTTTCAAGACCACTTCTTGTCGTCTGGGTGTTTTCTTGAAATGAGGAATTAATAATATCCTTACGAAGTATGTGTTTCCGGTAATCGTAAACCCGTGAATTTTATCCTGATATAACGTAGCAAGGGATAATTTCCTGTATGCCAGGCAAGGATGTATTTTTGCCCTTTAAAAATATCATGATGTCATTCATGATTGATATTTTGCGCAGATATCTGAGTATGTAAATGAATGAATATAGGAACTCATTCATCCGTTTTTTTCCCACCAGTCTGAGCAGCCTAGCCAGCACAGTCGTGGTCTTCCCTGGGGTCTCCTCCCAGTTGTATGTGCCCACGAAACACCCCCGAAGGGAGCTACTGACATGATGAACCACCTCAACTGGGTGCTGTCACTGCAGAGGTGCAGAAGCTGTGCTCCAGGGTTCTCTCAGGTCACCAAACTCCTCACCACATCACAGAGAGCAAGCCCAGCCACCCTGAGGATAAAACTCACTTTGGCCGCTTGTATCTCTGGTCTCAGTCTCTCTATCGCTACCCAAAATCCAATTGGGTGACTTTGCCTTATGGCTCAGCTCCATTTTCACCATCACGGCCCTGTGCAATGCCACCCTTAACCAGCGGTGGATCTCATGGTTATTTTTAACCTCATACTCCAGAATACCCAAGTTCCTCCACTCCCCTCCCCAAAGAATGGGGCAAACCATCCTTTGATTGGAAAGATCTATGACCTCATATTCAAAAATGTTACAAGTATCTTTAATTTCTCAAGCGAAAGAAAAATGTATATGTTTGCTTCAGAAAGTATTAGCTCTCCTTGGATATTCTACTTTTACTTTGCTTTAAGATATGCCAAAAATGAGTTAAAATGCATTCCATTGTTGGTTTTGCTACTGATTAATAAAACAATGTTTTATTCTGAAATAATGCATCATACTTCATATTTGTCACACTTGAATGTATTCAAACTCTGTATTACTGTCAGCCTTAAATTGGTTCAGCACAAAATGTTTTCTCAAGAATAGATATAAAAATGGTGCTTGGGTTCAATTTGGACCATGTGGAAAACTCTGGTGTTTTGGAACACCAAAAAAACAGCCTTTTTCTAAGTTGTTTTATTCACTTTTATTTAAAAAAAAAATGCTTTTTCCATGTTGTTTTATTCACATTTATTTTTCAGGCAAAAATAAAAAAAACAGCAGTATTTATCTTCATTGTGCCTTTTATTTGAAAAACCAAAGTTGACATGAAATAACTTTGTGGAAAGACAGCAGTAGGATGTACAGAGACCACCACAGTACCTGATTCAGGAGCCGAGCTCTGTGGTGTGAAGCTAAGTGCAGAAAGAGGTAATCAATCATGACGTTATCGATGAGCGAGACAGGTTAATGAACACCTGTGTCTTACTTAATTAGAGCTAATAAACCCTCTCTGGATCCGGTGTTCATGGAGTCTTATCGCTCACACTGTGTGCAGTTCTCAATTTACTCTTTCTGTTCCCATATGCATCATTGCTTTCATTAGATTTGTTTTCTATTTTAATAACACCTCAATAAAAGTGTTTGTGGAGGACCGCAGTTTAACTCCAGTCCTGGAGGGCGCAGTGTCTTCAAGTTTAACTCCAGTCCTGGAGGGGCGCAGTGTCTTCAGTTTAACTCCAGTCCTGGAGGGCTGCAGTGTCTGCAGGTTTAACTCCAGTCCTGGAGGGCGCAGTGTCTGCAGGTTTAACTCCAGTCCTGGAGGGCCGCAGTGTCTGCAGGTTTAACTCCAGTCCTGGAGGGCCGCAGTGTCTGCAGGTTTAACTCCAGTCCTGGAGGGCCGCAGTGTTTGCAGGTTTAACTCCAGTCCTGGAGGGCGCAGTGTCTGCAGGTTTTAGTCCTGGACTCCAGTCCCTGGAGGGGCAGTGTCTGCAGGTTTAACTCCAGTGTTTGCAGGTTTAACTCCAGTCCTGGAGGGCCGCAGTGTCTGCAGGTTTAACTTCAGTCCTGGAGGGCTGCAGTGTCTGCAGGTTTAACTCCAGTTCTGGAGGGCCGCAGTGTCTGCAGGTTTAACTCCAGTCCTGGAGGGCTGCAGTGTCTGCAGGTTTAACTCCAGTCCCGGAGGGCCACAGAGTCTGCAGGTTTAACTCCAGTCCTGGAGGGCCGCAGTGTCTGCAGGTTTAACTCCAGTCCTGGAGGGTCGCAGTGTCTGCAGGTTTAACTCCAGTCCCGGAGGGCCACAGAGTCTGCAGGTTTAACTCCAGTCCTGGAGGGCCGCAGTGTCTGCAGGTTTAACTCCAGTCCTGGAGGGCCACAGTGTCTGCAGGTTTAACTCCAGTCCTGGAGGGCCGCAGTGTCTGCAGGTTTAACTCCAGTCCTGGAGGGCTGCAGTGTCTGCAGGTTTAACTCCAGTCCTGGAGGGCCACAGTGTCTGCAGGTTTAACTGAAGGGCTGCAGGATCGTAGCCCATTGAATATATCTTCTTCATAAGTAGCTCATCAATTCTTTGAGTACTTTTGGGCTGCAGGAAAACTGGAGTCATCACAAATTTGGCTTCAATCATTGCATCGTCAGGCTTTTCTCTACCCTCGGAGCATGGGACGCTCATTCTCAATTTTTTTTGCCCAATCCCCAGTACCACTCACTGCTAGTCCCACTAAAAGCACTCAGCCTCAGCCAGCATCTGTAAAACAGCCATTGTTTTGTCAGCAAAGGCTTCATGCAAGCTTACTGGTGCCCTCAGATTCTTCTTAAGATGGATTTTGTTGGCCCAGTATTTTGTCTATGTCTAAGTTCATTACAGAATAACCACTAGAGAATTTTCCTGCTCTGCATAGAAGCTTCAGAATGGAATCCTGTCTATATCAGTTCATGATTAGTCAGAAAAACTGACCAGTGGTTTAGTAGTAAAGAACATCCTCAATGTTGGGCAGATTAATGCCACAACAGAGACATTAGTTTGTCTGGCTCATTGTTATGATGTCACAGATATGAACCTGACAATTGACATTACTGGTCACCTAGTCAATCTGGCCACCAATCAGAGGAGGAGGGTAGAAATGCTCTTCCTCTCGCTCTGCATGGGCTTTCTCAGCCACCGTAGTGCAGGTTCCTGGCCAAGACCTGACCACACCTCTCTTGCCCCTCAGGATTTGAGGTGCCTAATGGCTATTTAGCGAGGAGACGGGGGCGTGGCTTCAGGGGTGGGGCTTCCAACAGAATGTGAGTCTGACTGGCTGTGGCCCTGAAGGACAGCGTCCTTGTAAGAGGGCGGCTCCTCACTGCTGTAGTCCTCAGTTGTTGCCTCGGTGGCGCTAAGCGTGTAAAGGGGCGGGGCTATGTTGTAGCTGGGTTCAGTTTCAGAGACCCAAGTAGCTTCGGTGACAACAGTGGCCGTGGAAGCAGTTCTCGCCTGAGATTCTTCGTAGGATGGCGGGTAGAAGCCAGGCCTGAAAACATTACACATATTGTCATATGGTCTTGACAACTGTGATTTACACCAACTGACAAGAGTTTACTTACAGTCACCTGAGTCATTGCTAAACAGCTGAATGACTTCAGTAAAATAATACACAATTTGAATTTGTCAAATGTAAGCATTTAAAGCTAATTTATTTCATGAAAATGTATGACAAATTGTACATTTATATTTGTTGGACTAACGAAGGTAACAAAGAGCAAGATCACAGGGTGGTTCCAAAATCAAGCCATACCTGTCGACAGTGAGGACGTGCGTATTCCTGGGCGAAGGGCGTGACCGACTGCGCTGCTGGTACACCTTGCTCTTCATCCCCAGGAAGACGGTCCAGCTGACCCCCGCGATGAGCAGGATGAACCCCACCGTGACGCAGGCGTAGGCCAAGACGAGTCTGGCAGTTTGTCCGCCACCCCCACCCCCACCCTGGCCACCCCTCCCCCTGCTGCATGGACAGCAGGAAGGCCCCCAGGCAGATGAAGGCGAAGCCAAAGGCTGGCAGGGTGAGTCTGGCCAGAATCACCAGGTACCTCCGAACCGACTTCCTCAGGTTTATGGCATCTGGGCCGCAGGTGCCTGGCTGCAGGTGACAGGCGCACCTGATGCAGGTGTGGCCGGACATTTAAGAGTGCAGGTGTACACAGGTGCTGCGGATGCTGGTGTCGACAGGCGCAGATCTTGCAGGTTTTGGTTTGATGTTAACAGGTGTAGATCTTTGAGGTAAAAGTTCAATGTTCTCGGGTGAAAATCTTGCAGGTTAAAGGCTGATGTTCACCTGTATGGAGATGCAGGTGTAGAATCGATGTTTCCTTGTCTGGTGCCGCAGGTAAGAGGTGGATGTTCGCAGGAGCTGTTTTTGCAGGTGTTGATCTTGATGTTGATCAGCCTGGAGCTGCAAGCGAAAGACGGATCTCTCAGTTGAGACGAAGATGAATGTCTGATCTCTTCACCTGTGGCTCTTTATGCCTTCAGCTCGGGGGGGCGGGTCCCAGGTGAGTTTGCCCGCTGCTCTGCTCATAAACAGCTCGATAATTAAAGCCAGGCTCATATCAGCAATTCAGCCATAAATATGGAGAATGCACCATCATTCTGGAAGTTGCTGGGTGATAAAACATGCAAAAACAAGGCGGCACACCTGCGCGACTCTTCCTGCCTCACCTGTCACCTTCGGCCAGTTCAGTAAGTGGGGTTGGTCTCTTGCCGTTTTCTCCAGGTGGGGATTTCTGTGTGCCTTCATCATGAATTTTGCATAGCAACAAATATAATTTTGAAAAATTTGTGTCTTGAGATTTATAATTCGGATTGTTATGACAAAAAAATAGCCAACCGGGATAACGTGGCATCATGCATTTGAGAGGCCATATTTCTGTGTGTGATGTAGTTTTTGAATTACATTTCAGTATACTATATAATTCAACACGAAGAAAATGAATGTTGAGAACGTAAGTCATTTCCATCTCCTTTTGCTTGGATAAAAGGTCCGTTTGATAAACTGACTGATTTTTTCCTGTGATATTTTTGATAGAAAAAAGAACGAGAATGACAGGAAGTTGTGGTGTCAGACACAAAGCTTTTTGCCTCAGTTTCAAAGAAATGTGGAATATTCTTATGAAATATTTGTGACATTTTACGAAAACTGTTGGAACTAACAGAGGGAAATAGAACAAAACTGAGGCTTGACCTCTGATCTTCAGGGGCAAACATGTATATGTGCTTCTGACGGACAGTATTGCACATCACAGGGTCCTCTCCACAGACCTGTATATTTTTCATATAACTGTTTTCGTTATTGTGTAATAGTGGTTTTCATACAAATGTATTAATTTCATAATGTTTGTCCTAAGAACTACTACAGGAGTGGGACCCTTATGTGAGCTGATTGTAGTTACAACCTATTTCTTGATTAAATTCCTTAAACTCCCTTGACCACTGTACGAATATTCTTCATGACATTTGCTTTATTTTTGAATAAAGATAAGTTTCATCTTTAGAGACCATGTGGAACACTTCGCGCAGGGCTGCTCTGAATTTCTGACCAAAAGCGTCCATTTGACAAACAAAAGGGATGTTTCTGTGGATAGGAAAGTAACAATGACAATAACATGTTGGTCAGAGTTAAGGTCGCATAGCTAAGTGATTAATGGAAGGATGTGCTGCCTACAGTAACAATATCTTTTACTCAGCCTTGTATAAACGCAGTGTTCTTTGTGCAATTTCTGCAGAGGACATTCTCTTCCCCAGATATTGATAAGGAGAATCATGAGGCGGGAAAAGGCAGGGCACGTAAACACGGCTAGGAAATAAAACGTGAAAAACGGCTGAGTAATGCGTGGTTGCGTGTTCAGAGAAGGGTGCGGAGCGCGCTAACACGCACGCACTCCAGTGACTTGACCATCTGACCTCCGCGTGCACAGGAAGCGCGGTCAGGAGATTGAATGCGACAAGGAAAGTGTTTATAGCCTTGACGTAATCTTTCCAGGGATCTTCAGAAGCCGTCGGGACACAGTTCACAGCCCTTCTGGGCCAATTCAAAAGCAGAAAACTGCGTATTTGTCATTAAGTAACTTCTGCAGAAAGGAAGCATATTCCAGTCGTTAATCTCTTGTTTTGTCGTTTTGAGCTTAACGATCATGGACTTAAGTACTATGTCGACGCCTGTAGTATCTTGACAGAGCCATTTACCCTACTCGTGGTTTAGGGGTTTACTAGCTGACCATAAACGCAATTGATATGTTGGACAGCCGTTGCATAAAGATTTTCCGTACATTCGCGGTCAAGGCTGTTAAAAACCAGGTGTCAAGGCTGTTAAAAACCAAGAGCTTCTGATGTCAATGGTAAAATCCCTGGATGTTTGGATAACTATGTGGATTTTTCCACACTGATAGAGCAAATCCGTAAAAGTGAAAATCATGCAAAAGAATGTGCATATGATGTACGAAACGTCCACACATTTACCATACAAGTTATGTATGGGCTTTAGATACAAATAAATATGAAAACTGCAGATTCATTCCAGCTTTGCTTGTAACGCCGAATGCAAAAGAAACAAGACAGGTACAGGCACAGTGACTAGATACGCCTTTGCAATTATGGTCTGAGCAAAGCACTCATTTTGTACTGCTTCATAAAACATGCAACTACACAAGTCAAATGAATGATATATTGGCTGTGTCTGTCATCAAAAGCGAACGAACAATGCCGACCCTTCAAAGTGTAAAAACATGCAGCACATTCAAAAAAATAAAAAAGGCACCAAGAGAGGAATATTTACTTGTAATCATGGGGGAACCTTTTTGGTTCGATCTATTTAGATTAACCAAAGAACCCTGAAGCATCTTTGTTTCAAGAATAAATGTCCTTATGAATATGAAAACATAAAATTCAGTACTGTATACTGTATAATACAATATTTTTTTTCTGTCTGCTGTAGTGGTGTTTGCATTGGTCATTGAAAGAAAACCAGCTACACTACGTTGCACTACTTTACCTAATTGTTAAAACTGTAATCGTTTGCATTTTTTAAGCATTGTTTTATTTCTTTGTTTAAAAATTGTATCTGGTCTGTAAGACATGCAATGCGCAAACAAGACACATCTTACTCAATTTAAATAAAACTACTGAAAAACAATATGGAATGTATCTCACTAAATGGAGTCGATAGTGATAATAGTGTATATGTGAAATTGAATGTTGCATTTTATGTTAAAAGGCGATTTAAACAAAGCCAAGGCACTGCTTTTCACCAATGAAACTTAATTTTAAAAAACATCTGGCGACGTTTGAGTACTCTGAAATAGTCTCAAATCTTATTATCTTCATTATGTCTCTATATTTTGATATGGCACATCACGATGTAACCATTATGATGTGGTCACTGTATCCAACATTGCGCAAGCGTTTTAAGCATTGTGTGAAGTCGGTCCCTTTCTTAGTTATTTCTAAACTAATGTGTAGTCACTCATTATTATGCATGTTTCTTTTTTCAGCTCTTAATATTCAATACAAGTTTCAATACGGTAGACAAATAACCTAAAGTACCCCCTTCCGCAGACAGCCTTCAAAGTCGTTGTTTTGTGAAAGTGACACCTCGGGGTGAAAGATTTCGTTGGTTCAGCAGGTCGTGCAGATAAGGATCTAGGACTTCGGCTGTGAATGAGAAGAACCTTCGGCTCGCGGCCAGGGAGGAAGGGCGCATGGAAAACCGTAATTCATGGCAGGGGAGCGCTTGCTGATAGGGACTTTATGGGGTTGGGGCTATCTGAACAACGGTTTATACTCTCGAGTGTTGTAAGTTTAAAAAGAACTATAAAAAAATCAATGCAAGCCACTAATATAGCCGTGCACCAACAGTGACCGTTTTAATGTTCGAAGGGTGGTGTGTTATTTGCGCTTTCTATCGATGATATTCCAGAGTATCAACATGAGTCATAGACATCTGGCAGTCATATTGTACGTGAACCGCCTTTGGAGAAATAATGGCCCATAATAATAATAATAATAATAATAAAACCAAAACAACAACAACAACAATAATAATAATAATAATATGCGTGGAACTGAATCAAATCATAGCTTAAACGTCACTGGACACAGTGTATATATACTTCAATTGATGTTCCCATGCACACACTTTTAACTGCACAATTTTTGGTGATTTTTGTTCCATTTTCCACGAACATTAAAGTCCATTGAGCTTTTGAAAAAGAAAAATACAAAAAGAAAATCAAAAAGATCGTATAAACGATTATAAATTGATTGATTTATGTTATAAAAGATTTTATGGTACACATCGATGCCACTAAACATAGTCAACAAAATCCATGTTTGATGAAAAAGCAAGAGTGCGCCGCTGTGACTCCCGCAGGCTGTAAAATACTGGTGATCATCTTAACCAGTCACACACAAACAAGGTGCGCTGTCACTCGGTAGCCCTTTGTCCTTGGTTTGTCTAGACTAGCTGAGATAAAGCTCCATTATAGAGGCTTTATAAAACTCACAATTACAGTCCCTGCACGAGTTCGCAATCCATGCGTTTCATTTCCTACAGCCTACAACCATGCGAAGGACGCGTTTAGATTGACTGGTACAAAGTAATCATATGTGTTCTGCTTAATAAACGCCTCAGAGAGCCAATATATTTTCTGAGAAATTGACCCTGACCATACAGGTATGCGCCGCATAACGTCCGTTCGGGCAACGTCCGACTGCATATACGTTCGTGGTCTTATACGGTTATAGAAATCTCGATCGGATAACCTATTTCACCCATATATTACCTTGCCAGATACATTCGCTGAAATACAATACTGTATGTGTAGAGTATCTTGGCTATTTCGTCAATACAGGTACGCTACAGCATCCCATATAGTTTTGATAATATGGTGTTCGCACAACTCACATCACATAAGGTCCTGTTTCACAGAACGTATCGTGGACGTTAAGCAACCTGTATACAAGACATTTTTAGACAATACTTTCTGTGACCACAACAAATTTCTAATGAAATTTCTATGACATACAAAAATAATTCTTTAATGACTACCCAAACAGACGAAATAAATAAAATTACAGAATTGATTTGATTTGAATATGATTCCACACTTTATATACTAATATTTCAAGTTCATGGTTACTTCAGTTATGCCGCTTCTTCATGCCTATATTAAACCTCCCATTCGAGCATAATAGAAACAAAAAATCATTTTGAAATGAACCTGTCAAAGCCATTGTGGTAAAAAAAAATCTCTCAGTCATGCAATAAGAGTTCCGGCCCTATTTTGAAAGTCATACGTCAAAAGTCGGAAATCAGTCATAGCCCTATTTTTGCAACGTTCGACGATTGGGGTGGGAGCTCAAAGCTATTTTAGAGGTCAAACTAAATTCCATAGCGCTACTAGCACTAGGAGGTAGATCACATGGCACAATCTGCAATGGGTGAAGTTCTGTGTTAATATCAACTACAGGGCGTTGGCATGAGGTTATTTCAGTGAATCATAATGACTGTCACATACAATGAAATCACATGCACCCAGCGCTCACAAGACAACATGGATGATCTTAGGCAGAGGAATTAGAATTTCACACCAGAGGAGACAGTGGTACTGGTTTGTGAGGTCTATAGTTGACATGTGCAAATTTTTGGATCTGCCAGCAAGCCTCCAAGACTTGAGGAAATCCAGAGTAGTTGGGATCAGGTGACAGCTTGTGTAAATGCCAGTTCACCTGGTCCACTGAGAACCACTGCACAATGCAAATGGCATTTCAGTGATGCCAGGCGGAGAGGGAAGGCAAAGCTTTCCTCAAATTTGCGAGACATCAGGGCTATTGGAGGGGGTCCTTCCACCACCCAGCCCTTGACCCCAGCAGGGGAGATTGACGCGTCCGCCCTGCCACCTGGTGGTTTTGGGGAAATTAAAGTTGCTATTTCAGGTATTATTATGAGATATGGATAAGTAACAGTGACAATGCAACCTGCAGTTTAAATGTTTTATTGAGATATATTCATGATACACGGTGAACATCTCTGACCATTATTTTAGCAGTCTGCTCCCATCGGACCTCCACCACTCTCCATTAATCCTCTGGTGCTATCCTTGTCACAATGCTATCAATGATTTAATAAAACACAACATGCTACGAAGAACGCACTGACATTCTGAGGGCTGTATTGTAATGTGCCACCTGATCTGTCCAGGCGTCTGAAACGCATTTTCAGAAGGCCAAATGTTCGCTCAGTTACACTCCTTGTCCTCAATAATACATGATTGAATCTTTGTTGCCGTTGAGATGTTGGCACGATGTATGGTGTCAAAAGTCAGGTACGTAATGGAAAGCCATTATCACATATCAGCCACCCGTTCAGGGGCGCAGCACCCTGTAAGGACTGCAGATTGGCCAGAACGAATGAATCGTGTGTAGAACCGGGATAATTGGCGAACACGTATGGTGTGACCTTTCAGTTTGCACCACTGAACCTGGACATTTACTGAATGGAACGTTGCGGCCCTTCTCCTTAGCTGTATTAAAGAAGGAGTGAAGCTGTTTGAAAACTCGTTGGCAGTAACGCCATCTTCTCCTTGCAATTATGTATTCCATTCCATACTATTGGGATCAACAGCAATACAGAGATGTTAAATTCAGCCAAGATTACTAGTCTGCATCCATCATGTTACGAGCATTAAAAAATATAAATTTAAAGAGTCTCATGTTTTCCTGGCTTCCTCGGTTCTGTTCACGCAGATCATGGGGCTGTTCTTATGTACAGGTGGAGAGGTATTTGGAGGAATTAGTATTGTCTCTGCTGAGGGGAAATCTGTTGTTTGCTTGAAATATTTTCATTGCCAAGTCTGAAACTATAACAATTCATGAGATACCAGACACATTTCTATTGAAACGTTTTTATTAGAATTGAATTATTTGTGTTATTAAGAAATTTTGACCATTATTGGCTTTCGGTGATATCTCCAAAGTCAGATTATGACATCTGCTGGCCGAGTCAATGTACGACAGTTTATTTGGCTGCCTTCAAGTTTTGCGGTCTGAATAGACCTGCTATTGAGTATGCTTCAACGCAAAGGTTTCACTTTGGTTGAAAATAGCAATTCGGGCATTGCCCCCATAATTTGTATGGAACTCCCATTTGTTTTCAGACAACACTCCCAGGCATTGTGCTTCTACGCCCTAGTATTATGTCAGAAGCGAAAGTGGCTCTGTGCTTCCACATTCTGTCCCTTGTCTTGCTGGCGTTTTGCCAAAAATGACTTTGTACGTTCCGTAGTTTTAAATCCGTCGTAACACGTTGCGCCTGCATGCGAAAATAGGGCGCATCATCTGAAAAACATATTCTATTGTTGCTATTATAGGGCACTTTAGAAAAAAAATATCAATTCTTCAAATGAATGGAATTGAATGGAACAGAACTGAATAGAAATGCTTCTACCAGAGAAAACGACAGATTTGATATACCATACTGTTTTATTTATTTTCCATTCCTACCATTTTAATCTATTTGGCATTAGATATGTGTACACTTTCTGTGCATTACAAAAGTAATTCCGACAGGTTGTGGACTTTATAGCATACGTTTCTATGTGAGCTGTGGTCTTGACCTTGGTCTTGTTTCAGTCTGTGATAAGATACAGAACAGCAAACCATGTTGTTATCTTCATTCAAGCTTCAGGTAGGTCTGTAAAAAGTCCTCCAGATAAAAGAGGGTGCTATCATTCTCTGAATGCATTTATCTGTAATTACTGATGCTATACTTACGAATAATAATTACTCATGGTTTACACAGTTTGAGACATTTAGTTTAAAAGTACCCTCAGCTTAGGGAGGCAAGAAAGTATAAATATCGCACTGTTAATGAATAATCGAAAAGATTTATCAGAGCTGGGTTTGAAACCGTTTGTAGTGAAATTCCGGCAGATTGAATGCAATTTTGAAATAAGCATCTAATTTGAATCAACACATTTCTTTTTCCACATGATTGTATGTTTTTTGCTGAAGGGAACAGTCAGGGCCCTCTAGGCTCTCAGAAAGGGCCTAAGCTATTCTAAAAAATAATGTTTAAAATGTTGTCAGTTCTATTTTATCAATTCATAATTTGACAATCAACATTAACCAAATTGTTTCTGGGGAAATAAGCCCTTCAAACCTGCCTATTCAGTTTGTGTTGGAATGTGAAGGGTTAAATGAAAGAAGCAACTTTGTCTCCCTGTCAGACTCTTTCCACCTCTGCAGTTGCTGGGAAGAAAATGCTATACTTTCAGCTCTGTGATTGGTGGGTCAGCTATACATTTACAGAGGGCTGAGCAATAGTAATTTGATGAGAGACTAATTTCAAATTACAGTAAAACTGACCAATTATATCTTCCCTGTAAATGGATGGGCTTTGTTATTGCTAACTTCATGACAACTTCCGCCCACTGTGGGGGACACAAATCACAAACAAAATGAACTTTTAATGAACAATTGGTGTTGCATAATGGGGATTTTCCCAACTAAACATATATTATATATGAACATTTTCCCAACTTCGTAACATATATATTAACATATATAATTAATAGGCCACTGTGCCAATCTAATAATATCATTTTTTAACAATATTGCTTGTGTGCGCGCTGTCATGATGTGTAGGCTTACATGACATTCCATCGGTTTTGTGTGGTAGGAGGGGGTGGCTGTCATGCCTTTTCTCATCCCGTCCTGTTGTCACCATATTCCAAATGTGAAGTGTACACAGAGCTTGAGTAACGATGCCGTTATTTGTAAGGGTGATTATACGCAATTAGCTATTTTTTGTTTTGGTGATAACTTTCACTCTCTCCATGCTGTTTGCTCATTGTATTGCTAAGGCTGGACTAGCATCTTAATTTTTGTTTCACAGCTGGAATTGTCACAGGTGACTTTTGCAGTACTATAGAAGGACACATTAAGCTTGGCTGGTAGTGTGCTTTTTTTCCCTGACGAGGGAAGGGGGGTTAGATGGCCAAGGTTTAATAGTCACAATTCGTTACTTTTTTTTTTATGCTTCGTTCAAAATTTTCAAGGGTCTGCTGATGTTTTCAAATTGTTCAGTATCAGATACATATTTGATAAACCTAATACACTAAGTGTGTCTCACACACACACACACACACACACACACACACACACACACACACACACACACACACACACACTCACACACACACACACACACACACACACACACACACACACACACACACACACACACACACACACACACACACACACACACACACACACACACACACACACACACACACACACACACACACACACACACACACACACACACACATCCAGTTTAAGTATGGTTAAACCCATATATTTTTCTGACTCATGTTTTTTGCATCTCTACACATTAACAATATATTCTGGTTTCTATGTTTACCTTTTCCATAGTATAACAATCAATTCCTTCCTAGTCGGTGTATTACTGACGTCCATTATAATCGAATCCCAATGGGAATAGATAATACAGTTTATTCCCTTTCTGTATACACTTTGTTGCCCTCTAGTGGCAAACGTAATATACTGCAACACTATGAACTATGGAGCTTAAATGTTTCTCATTTGCTTAATGTGGCATGAAACACAAGGAAATCATTTACGAGAGCCGTTCTATTTCTATCCAACGATACCCTCTATACTTTGTAAATGAAAACCCCAACCACCACTAGGTGTTGCTAATGCCTCACAAAGTGATTGTCCTGTCGACAGTTAGCATTTGAAGTTGATATTCCCTGACAAAAAAAAACACTACAGATAGCCACAAACAAGCTCAAACACGTACACACTCACACACACTCACGCACACACTGCTCTCATGTTATGCAAACACGCTATACACATGTTGTGTTACATACGTGTTACTATACATTCATACATTTCTGTTTAATATATTAGATATTTTAACATGACGGTCACTATGCTTTTTTTTATACAAACCAAATATTCAAACTAGGTCTGAGTCATACCACATGTAACCAGGATAAAAATAAATTTGTTCCAAACATGTGCTGTTCCATGTGGCTCAGAGAGTGAAATTACCGACACATGTCCCTGTTGGAGTGTTGTTTAGTTTGGTTGCCTGACAAAGACAATATTGGAATATTTCTTAACAAATTCAGTCATAAAAGCGGTAAATGGGTTTTTTCTGTTTTGGATATGTGGAAATCTGCCGAAGAACACCACAGGCACTGGGAGAAGTATTTGTCGTTTGGACAAAGTTTCTCGAAAACAAGAGCTGAGGAACTTTGTGTGGCTAAGTATTTTGAGAACCATTTTATGGTGTATGTGTGTGTGAGTGTGTGTGTGTGTGTTAGAGAGAGAGAGAGAGAGAGAAAGAGAGAGAACAAGAGAGAGAGACCTTTTACTTAGGTTTTTACCCATTAGCATACCCCCAATGGATTCTTCTTTCATTTTAATGGTGAATAAAGAATATTCAAACGAGGCTAAAGGTGGAGAGAGGGAGATGGAGAGTGAAAGAGAGAGACAAGGGAGCAGAGGGAGAGAAAATGAAAGAGAGAAGAGAGACCTTTCAGGAGTATGGGAATGAAAGAGAGAAAGATGAGAGAGAGAGAGAGAGAGAGAGAGAGAGAGAGAGAGCGGCATTCACAGGAAGAATCTAATGTTCAAATTTGTTGTACGTGTGGAGGAATTAAAATGCCTGTAATCGCCAAACAAAATAACTAGTAATTATTGCTCAGCCACCTCCACACTCACATCAGTTAAACCTGATCCCTTCGGTAATCATGACCATATTGGGTTCTAAGGTGGATAGGCATTGTAATGTTTATAGCATTGTTCAGCTCAAGGTCCTGAAGCATAAATTCCCACAGTGTTTGCACGCATTTGCACCAAACACACAAGTTCACCACCTGAGTTTACTCATCAGCTCCACCTCCTGGAGAAAAGAGGTAAACAAATGCAAGGCCCCCTTCAGCCAATTTTACACACATTTTCAAGGGAAAAAGAACAGAAGCAGGAATTGGCAACTCAAGTTTCTTTCAAAACTCATATCTCTGCCCATATTTCTGTTCCTCTTAAACTGTGCACCAAGGAAACAGTTATGCTTCATGTAATCGCCCCCACCAGCACTGTTCAAAATGGTCAGGAGCCATTGTCTCTCCTTCTGTCTCTCCTATCTTAATTTCCTCCTCCCGGTCTCCCCGTTTCTCACCCCTCATCCTGTCTGTCTGTCTCTCTCTGCCAGCAGACACACACACAAGTCTTGTGGGAGCGGTTTGCGCGTTATGTTATTTCTTCTCCGGTCCTCAGCCAGGTTTTGAATGACCCAGCTGGACGCAGCGAGAGGTCAAGGTCCACCCCTCAGGTCAGGCTGACCGCATGTCCACGGTTAGCGTTTCTAATCTCTGCCGACCACACGCCAACCGCAGTTTGGAGCCCTGGGAACCGATGTCACAACCTCTGGTGCTCATGCCCTCTTTAACCCAACCAGAGCTGGGAATGAAGCTCACAGAAACCCATCCACAGAGTTCATGAGAGAACGGGACCGGGAACAGATTCACTCAGATCCACACTCAGTTTCTCAGTCTTTATTGGCTGTCACTCCATTTGCAAAGACACAGAAAAAAAACATTGTAAAGCCTAAAGTAATATTACTGTTACTATTCAATTTCAATGGTTTCATTCAAGGCTATGATTTTTTTTTTACCACAGAGTATTTAAACCCTCCTTCCCCCCGCTCCCCACCACTATAGCTGCCCAGTGACTTATCACGGAATTCCCTGGGTGAGGATTTCCCATGATGCAACTGCACTGTCAAGGCTCAGCATTCTGACAGGCAGACAGCGTGTTCCCGTGGCGCCTGATACCGCGCTGGCGGCCCGACTCCTGAGGAATGCGTGTACTGTATCCCGCCAGCAGCGCTGCAGGCCCCCACCTCTGGGGGGGGATCCGGGGGTGAGGCAAGCAAGGAAACACCACAAAAATAAAGAATAAACACATCCAAAGCAACGTCCAAAAACCTGTCACATTACAGAAAACCATTTAGAATATTCACTGAAGAAACCATCACCATGACATTTTTACAAGTCCAGTCCATGGAATTTGTCATGATTACAAATCAACAGTTATATATGTGTTATATGTAGTGTATAACACATTGTATATGCATTATAGAAGGAGAATGTAGCTGTAGTCAAACACAGACAGTACATCAGGTATACTCCTCCAGACATTTCATATGTCATCCTCTTATGTGGCCAGGTGACGATAGGAACTGTGGCTAAGGACCTAGCTCAGAGGTACAGCAGTAACATTTCTTTCTGTGGATTTGAACTCGCAACCGCCCGGCAGTTAGCTGAGCAAAGTCCTCACCACTAGTTTCCCTGGTTACTAGTTAGGTATTCAGATATAGACACCAAAACCAGCCGGGTCACTTTTAAATTCAGCTACGGGAAAAAATTTTGAAAGGAGGACACAAAAATGTCTTTGGTTATTATTTATGATCTTATCAATAAATGTCGGAAAATCATCAGGTCACATATATAGTTGGTTAATCGATTAAGAGTAAATTGGCAAATTGGTATTGGGATAAAATCCAGAGACAGATGCAGGCTTTCGTTGCCCATTCAGATTTGAAAAATTGTCTGTCAAAATTTGTCGGGAATATAACCCTGGAAAAGAGATACCGTTCCATTTCCTCAATGTTTTTGTTCAGAAATAGAGACGGTGAGAAAGCCAAATGATTCAGCTTCGCCTTTACTACGCTGCAGATGAATTATGTTAAAAAGTATAGCAGATGAATTTTAAATTTGATGAAGTTCAGACCTACGTATCGTGCCTTAGAAGAGCAAGAGGGTTCGTACAAAGTATCCTGACTGTATCCTGTTATGAAAAGTTATTGCAGCCGTTACTCTCCGTTTTCAGCATGATCCTTTTTCTGAGGAACTCTAAGAATTTCTCCTGCAGGATGTCGCTGTGGAGGACCTGAATGGGGATGACCTGCAGGATCCATCCCTGCAGGGAGAACACAACCAACGGACACGCTGTTTGAATTTCTGCATCCATTCTACATGCTTGTGGCTTTGTAATGTTTTCTTTTTATGGAATGTATCGCTTGTATTCAGAGTACAGAATGACAGCCAGCCTGCATTGGTGCGTAGTGTTGTTACATATACACTCACTGCTCCGGAGATGCTGTTCGTCAGTCCTGGTACTATTGCGCATATTAGTCAGCGAGATAAATGTACTTGTGATCTCCCTCACTGTAAGTAACTATGAGTAAGAGTGTGTGCTAAATGAAGCAATGTAGCATAATGTAATACAATGTAATACAATGTGTTGTCCTACTTACTGTGATCAAATGACAAGAGATAAACATCATCATTTTGGACACAAAGAAATAATGATGCGCTGAATTTTGTAGTTTCTAGATTTGGGTTCAATACTGTGTTGATTTCGTCTGGTCAGGAAATGCTTTGCAAAGCACGAGCCGTGATTTCAGTTTTATATCCGTCTGTCATTTGTGTACAATGTCTGTTTAATTTTCTGTAGGTAGAATGAAAATGAGAAGTAGTTGACGTGTGAATGTCTGTGTCGCTGTTGGGAATGGTACCAGGATTTGGTGCGAGATGCTTCCGTGCGTTCGATCACCGGCCATGACGTAATTCAGCGACGATCGCACGAAATCATCGGCGGTGAACGTGATCATGTTTGGCTTCTGATAACCGGTCATCGGTGTGGACACCCCAAACGGCGTCACGGCCTGTAAATGAACCCCAAAAATACTCACTGCAGAACAAAAGTAAATTATTTATTATTTAAAAAACGATCCAGTTAAAACATGCAGGACTGCCAAGAGAGTGATGAGACGAAAAAACTTGGTTTCACTCCTGCTACGAGAGAGTGATGGGACAAACAAACTTAGTTTAACTCCTGCTGTTTACCAATAAGGCTGAGCCAATCATGGCCTCTCCACTATGGACCTCCAGCTGGGGCCAGCAATGGTGAATACTATCACAACTTCTTTTTAAATCTGAGACAAATCACTGTGACTCTTCACTCTCTAAGAGATATTTTAGTGTTAAATGTTTACAATTTATCGTAACCTTACCTGAATTATGATTCCTCTGGATTTATACTCTGCTTGAAGACCTCTGGAAAACCTTTCAATACAGACCTGCATACCAAACGAGCAGATTAGTACAGACCATAATTTAATGGCACGGAAATATCCTGTATGACCGTTGCATAACAGTGTTGCTTTAAGGGCATTGTAAAATAATTTATATTTACTCGTTTAAAAATTAACTAAGGGCTGGTAGACACACAGCAGAACACAGGAGCTGACTATCTGGTTTGCACAGAGTATCTTTGCCATTACTCTGTCTCTACTGACCCCTGCTGGTCACTCTATGAGCCACAATGGCAGATAGCAGGGAAACGTACCTTTGACGCTCCGTAAATGGTGTAGAGAGGACATGGGAATCCCGCCACGCCGGACGAGATGTTGAGAATGAGTCCCTTCCCCCTTTTGTGAGGGAAAAGAGAAGAAGTCTCAGTCCACTACCTCTCCATCTGTGAGGTCACAAGTCTGTCCATACCAAGAGAATCCAGTCTATGTCTGTTTTCCTCCACAACTGGCTTAAAGCTGTATGTCAAATGATCTCAATTTTAGCAAAAAATGAGTCGAAAATGTGTTAAAATGGAAAGCAATTACCTTATCTCCATCCCAGGCAAAACTATCCTGCACATCTACCAGGGAAAATATTCCAACATTAAGCATTAGAGCTGTAATCCCAGTGTGTGTTTAAGCAGAGATAAAAACTTTGTTATACGCTGCCTGACAGGTCGTTTGTGTGTGGTGTGACTCTGAGTCTTAAATGTGTCACTCTTTGTTTCAGGTTTTCACCAGTTCTCACAAAGTGACAAGCCCAGCACACTCCACCGAATGGGAAAAAAACCAGACAAATCTCAAAATGTTGTTTCAGAATGTTACAAATAGCCATTAGGAGTGAACATCGTGTTCAGTGCACACTGTTAAAATGTACCAAACGCCTTTCTGTATCTTGAATGCTGCAGGCATGATGCCCTGATCAGATACAGAAGTCCTGTTTTTGCTTGATTAGTGATAAAACTACAGTTCCCAGAACATGGATTACAGTTACAGTTCCCAGGGCCTTGAATTCTGTTAAAACTACAGTTCCCAGAATCATGATTGCAGTAAAAACTACAGTTCCCAGAGTCTTGATTAGTGCTTTACTACTCAAGTTTAATGGCTATGCACTCACCTTCATTAAGCTCTTAATATTGCAGTTGACCAGCTTTAACATCCACTAAAAGCAAGGAGAAACAACACAAATTATTTATTATGTTCAGTTCTGGTGAAAGCAGTGCAGTACAGAGTGATAGTGCCAGGTTTATACCTCTCTGCTGTAAGCCTGGTGAAAGCAGTGCAGTTCAGAGTGATAGTGCCAGGTTTATACCTCTCTGCTGTAAGCCTGGTGAAAGCAGTGCAGTTCAGAGTGATAGTGCCAGGTTTATACCTCTCTGCTGTAAGCCTGGTGAAAGCAGTGCAGTTCAGAGTGATAGTGCCAGGTTTATACCTCTCTGCTGTAAGCCTGGTGAAAGCAGTGCAGTTCAGAGTGATAGTGCCAGGTTTATACCTCTCTGCTATAAGCCTGGTGAAAGCGGTGCAGTTCAGAGTGATAGTACCAGGTTTATACCTCTCTGCTATAAGCCTGGTGAAAGCAGTGCAGTTCAGAGTGATAGAGCCAGGTTTATACCTCTCTGCTATAAGCCTGGTGAAAGCGGTGCAGTTCAGAGTGATAGAGCCAGGTTTATACAGCTCTACTGTAAACCTGGTTAAAGCAGTGTATTTTATAATGGTAAACTTGGCCACATTCAGAAGGTTGCCAATATTCCCCATCCAGTCGTTTTCAGTCAGTAAAGCAGGGCTAAGGTGCAGGCCGAAGGGCACGTCGGTAAGCTGCTGTCTGCCACTGCGTAAGCTGGCATGTTCATGACATGCTGACTGTTGCTAGCGTAGGTCCGCTGCTGCCAAACAGACTGAGAGTGTATTGACATCTCCTGAGATCTGTCTGTCTGGTTTCTGAGGCTGGGGTCACATTGAAACACCAGGAAGATCAAGATTCCTGACTTTGATGGTTGCGTCAAAAATAATAAATGAATAGATTGCCAGATGTTTTCACTGAATACACTTGAATTTGTGCCATAGAAGCCATTAAAAGGAGTGTTCACTATGTCAGCGTTGTGTTTCTTGTGGCAAGAGAAAATTTAATAACGGTGCTATACGAAATGATTTTATCTGTGCTACAATGAGAATTACTTTTGTAATCCAATATGGCCGAGGAAAAAAAAACATTTAATTTGTGAAGGCTTGTATTTGTCTTTGTGGCACAATGGGCAAAACGTTAAAAAAAAAAAACAGAAAAGCATGTTTGACAGGTGGGAGGGTCACTGAAGGAGAGACAAGTGGGTGTGAAATCCAGTCAAATAGGATTAAGCAGTAAGCTGACGAGGTATGAGGGTGACCAGTTCTCACCTGTTCCAGGTTTTTAGTTTCCAGTACTCTGCACGGAATTCGGCTGGGGAGAATGCCCACATTGTTCACTGGAAAAGCAATCAAATTTGTTCGTTTTCAGATCTGAACAGGAACGGGACAGTACATTAAAGGGATGGAGCGACAGTTTGGCAAGGAAACCCTTTTGTCTGCTTACAAAGAGCAGAGAAACACGCTGGCATTATTCTCATGTCTGTTTGGAGCAGACCAGCTCCAATCACAAGTGAGGAAATCTTCCCACGAGACTGAACATTTCGTAAGGAAAAAGTCTGGAAATGGACACAACCACATTAGCATTTATGGTCTCCAGAAGGTTTTCTTAACTTTGATCTGGGCTATGTCACCTTCCACCTTCCTTCCACTGAACAAAGGGCTTATTTGCCAAAATTTTGGAGTATCTCCAAACGTTGGAGCAGCTCTTATGTTGTGCTTACTTTTTGAAGTTTTCTTTAATGCTGAAAGTGACATAAGCATTGCAGTGATTAAATTGTGAAAAAGTTCACTGTTACGTGATCTTTGTAGAAAATATGCCAAAGCAAAGTTAAAATAGTGCGGTATATCACTTTCCTATTTTAAAAAATTAAAAACAGGTCATTTTGACCCAAACACAAAATAAGGCTTAAGTGAGACACATTTACCTTGCCAAAATGCACAATGTAAGACTTCATGCATGCATACAAGAGCTGACATACCTAAAACACCCACGTTTAAATCAGCAAGGATCTTCTCTAAGTGTTCATAGATGTTGTCCTCAGTGAAATCTGCTACAACCACCTTCACTTCTTGCCCTGTTGCTTCTCCTTCAAAGGTGAAGAGTAAAAAACAATTGTGCAGACTTATCCTTGCAAAATACCAGTAAAATTCTGACATACAGTCCCAGCATGCATTGGGCTAAAGGATGGGAGACATCCTGAATAGACTGACCATACAAGCAAAAACTCACACACACACACACACACACACACACACACACACACACACACACACACACACACATTTGGAACATAAGAGGAAACTGGAGAACCCACAGAAAACCCACACAAACATGGGGAGAACAGAACACAGCCTAGCTATGGTGGAGATCAATCCTGTGTCCTCCTTACTGTGAGGCCACAGTGCTAATCACTGTGCAGACCTATACTGAATTAATTATTAATAACTGATTATTGATTGATTATGGATTATTTATAAAAGTCCATTAAAAAACATCTTTCTCAGACTCAAGAAGTCTTGTGCTGTACTGTGCTGAAATTCTATTATTTAAAGAAACTGTATACTTTCACCTATATTATCATTATTATTATTATTATTATTATTAGAATAAACCTCAGAAACAGGTGTGCACAAACCTCAGAAAAAGACCACTTTTCTCTCACCTATCTCCTTTGCAGCTTTCTGTAGTTTTTCCAGGGATCTACTGATGATGACAACGTTCAACCCGCGTTTCGCCATCTACGGAGACGAGAGGAATACTGAGATCATTGCGGCAGGAGGAAAATCCATACCGCTACAAACAAAAACAGAAAAGTGAACTGGACAAAAACCTATGTAAAAATAAAACAAAACAAGGGATTATGACAGTTTTTAGAGTATAATTAAGAGGGACATTGGCTCTTTCATCGGCCCCATAAGGTTTTCGGGAATTTGGCAACAGGTTGTAGCAGAACTTGGAACTTTATCTTCTCAAATAAGAAGGAGCTCAGTCTTCAGCTCATAGAGGAATGGTTCAGAAGCTCATTGTTCCCACCGAGCTCCCGCTGTAGCTCTCACAAAAGCAGTTCATTCTTTTGGCAAGCACAGAGCGCTTTTTAACTTGCGGTATCCGTGAAAGGGCTGGGAGGTCTGGCCAGGTGCCACTGGGCAATTAGCCTTAGTGACTGACAACGGGAGACATGGCTATGACCGTCGCTGAACCTGAAGGATCTACCTGAATTCAGAAAACCGGCCGGAGTTCTTGGATTTTGTTTCGGCAGCCTTCAGACACCAGATTCACTTTGTTCAGTGCACTTTGTAATGTTTATAATGTTTGCCTGTCCACAATTTAAGATTTGTAGTGAAACTACTCACGTGTGATTAAATAATAATCATAATAATAATAATAATCCCAGTGGTATTATTATATTATATTATATTATATTATATTATATTATATTATATTATATTATATTATATTATATTATATTATATTATATTATATTATATTATATTATATTACAAGTGAATAGCATTATTAATTAAACAAACAAATCATTATTTTGTTACTATAAAATGAGTCTTTCAGTCGTTTTATTGCGATTGGTCAGATTTGCAGATATGTGCAATTAACGGCTCCATACCTCCATGGCATAAGCTCTTCCAATCCCTTCTGATCCGCCTGTGATGACTGAAACAGAGAAGAGTTGGACAGGCATTCACTCAGTCATCACATCACTGTGACATCACCACAATGTCACAGATGATGTCATCTCCACAGAACTCTGCAGTGCATGTTACTAACGCGGCAGATGGATTGACAAAACTCAGCAGATAGATTGAGACAGACTGAAGGGAGAGGATAGGATGGATGGTATGAAAGGTGGGGATGGGGGGAGGATGGATGATGGGAAAGGAGAGCAAAAATGGAGAGAAGGAGTCTGATGATTTATACCTGTATGAAAAGCTGGTTCAAGGCGTTGTGGTATCTGTGTGAAGGGATTTATAAAAATGTCTCCTGAACCTTTGTTGTAACAAACTCCAACAGCTGTATAAACAGCTTCCTATCAGCAACAGGGATTTTTTGGTTGACTTCCTGTTTTAGGGTGTTCAGGTTCACTTTTTTTTATGAGGGGTGTCCTGATCGATGATGAATTTCATATTTGTTTATGGATCATTTCGTTCTGTGTTTCTCGGATCAGGCGTCAGCCCTTAAAAGTGTTTCGGAGGGTGCTTCGTTGGCGAGGTATCCACTTCTGGCCCAGATTCCGACCCCCAGCATCAGTCCCCGAGATCTGCTTTCAATCAAGACGATCGCCGCGCTCCTCTGCCTGAACTGTGAGAAGACTCTGTCCATGGGAGCTACAAAGACATGACACATCAGCATCCCAGCAGAGTTTCGAGTAGCAAAAGAATGCCATGAGCGTTCCTCCGAGCCAACGTTGTGTGCCCTGACATGTTATACTCGTACAAACAGTCCGTGCTCACTTTTCTAAAAATGTTGGATTCAGCAATGCTGATCGAGATTCTGGAATTCTGGACCTGGGGGGTAGGGAGGCAGGGGGAGGTTTAGGGGGCAGTTGAGGGGCAGTGGAACAACGTGGAGGGGGTGGGAGGGGGTGAGGCGCTGTGTCCTTTTCTGAGTCTCTGGACCGAGATGGAATGAGAGAGAAAGTTTGACCAAATGCATTATATTTTTGACCAGAGCACAGAACTCTCTGTTCTGCATGAGGGAGCAATAGAAAGGTTAATCTTGTTATTTTCTGTGGGGTACTTCTCGCATGCGAGCTGCTGCTCCCAGTTCTGCTGTGTTAAGTCCTGAGCAGCCGTCTCCATCAGGACCATCTCTCCAAAGTTTCATCGAGTGATTCTGTAAACCTATTGATGACACTCCTTTAAAATCCCATGATTCTGTAAGCCAGTTGAATGACCTTTTCACAATGAAAGTGTGAACAGTCTCCATGCTCTTGTATCAGATCCAGACTGTGCTAGTTGCTCCACAGAGAGATTCATTATGGATTTTGTGTCATGCTGGGAGGAAGAGATTCATTCAAGAGGGATGCCACTGTCTCATTACTCTCTACTGACCCCTGCTGGTCACCCTATAACCCACAGGGTGACTGCATAAAGTTGCAGATAAGGTGTCTTCCATGGATTCTTGTCTCTGCATGCTGAAATCGTGGACTTTGGTGTAAACAGAAGCAAAGGCTGGCATAGTGTGTTTTGGAATGAATGGCAGAGATTGTGGCAATAAGTTTGGGTTGAGAATACAAGCAAATATTGCTACCATCATGTCATCCTCCTCCTGAGTTGGTGGGAACAGGTTGCTGCAGTCAACTAAACAGTTGGGGAGGGAAAAACCTGCCCCAGCCCCTCAAAAAAAAGGCCATTGGGTGTCACATTGAGTAAAAGCATGTGTCAGTGGTTTCATTTGTGTAACGGCAGAGTTACTTCTCGCTACAGCCAGAAGTTCTGGCAGAGCATCACCGGCATGACGTAGATAGTGGGTTGGTCAAAGTACTCAGCCGCACTGCCCTCGAGGTGGGGAACTGCAGCTAATTTACTGACTTAGTGTGCCTCTGGGAGCAAAGGCAATATTTGATCGCTGTCGCATCTGCAGTGTGAAAAACTACAAATGGTAGTTGCCAAATGAATTACAGGGGTTACATTTGTAACTACTTCCTCCTCAGTTTGTGCAAAGGGCTCAGATGGTGGGTAAACTCCTAACATTGTTCAGTTTGGAATGGGGAAAAAAAGGAGAAAGGACTTTTAGAAACAAGAAAACTAATTCAGTCTTACAGATGACGGGACATTTTTTATTGGCCAGTTAAAAGAGGTGAATTATAAGAGTAATTCACTATTACAGACCAAATAAAATCTTTTTTTGGCAGCTGAAATAGATAACTTGTAAAAGTAATTTATTATATTGAAGATCAAATAATGTTTTTTATTTGGCACTTGAGTAAAGTAGAAAATTCATTTAGTGTTAAACACTGAGGAAAATATTTCTTTGGCTTTCACTTGAAAGGGGGAGAAGTAATTCAAAACTATGGGTAAAGCAGAGTTTAAGGGGGTGAAGGGGGTGAAGGGGGGTGGAACATGAAAAAGCTTAATATGTGCCTCTCCATTCAGCAGAAACAGTTGTAAAACTGGAAAACTATCATGTGTCATATTAACACAAAATATTTTAAACGCAGCTCTGGACAACAACATAACATAAACACAGATGATTAACTGTAAGGAAAAAGAAAAAGAAATGTCTCCGAAAGAACGGAGAAGGTCTGAGAGGACAGTTTTCGCCTCTGCAGACGGTAAGGCAAAGTGCTTTTCTTCAACAACTTTCGTCCTGAAAAGTAAAGTGCACACCCGTAAGACAAGGTTCCATAAGGGTTCTTCATTTGTTCGTCTGAGAATACGCTTGCATGTGCTTCTGACGTGCCGATATCTCTACAGTCTTCCATGTAGAATCTTATTCTGAGGGTTCCACGAAGGACCTTTAAAAGCTGTCCGAGGAGGATGAAGAACCCTTAAGGGTACTAGGACCTTATTTTCTGAGTGCCACTTGACAGGCGCATAGTGATGATGTCATTGTTATGAGTCTGACAAGTGAAGCTGTGAGTACAACATCCAGTCGAAAAAGACTGTGTCTCACTTACCTGAAACTTCCAGCTGTGGTAATTTAAACCATATTTGTTTACCAGCTCGAGGCGCTTGTTTGGCTTTTCCCACCAAATTAAAGGCAAACGCTGGTTTCTGAGGAATGCATCTGGTTGTGCCACGTCTTGGCTCTCTCTTCCTCCATTTAAAATCCCCTTAAATCCTTTCTGCTGCTGGCTAAAGGCTCATTGTGGTGGAAAAAAAGAGATGTTGGAAACATTTTTTCTAATTCTTTTTTTTTTTTTCCTGTGGGTCTAGGGTTTTGCATCTGTTACTTTGGAAATGGATGCACATACACCAGATCACCGGATAAAAACACAAAATTCTGCGATCATACTCCTGGAGGCTGTCCGACTGACTCAATCAATGTCTGCACACCTCCAATGCAAATATTTACCCAGTAGTCAACGCAACTTTCTTATGAAATTCTTTCTTTACAGCTGAATCATTTTAGATATGAATTTCTCTAAAGAATAGTTTATCATTAACATAATTGGTATAACATCCTGAGAGGGTTTTTCCCGTTTTCTGTTTTTATTTAATCTGGTACCAAGTGTGACATTTTACCATTTGGTGAATCGTGGTGTAAACATGGTGTTCCCTTTACAATGCCACAGTCTGACTGGAGCCAACTCTGATTATAACTTATGCTCAGGAACATAATCTATGATAAAATTTTAAATATGCAAACACACAAACCATACATTATATCTAAGTGCATAAAATAATGAAAATAATAATTAAAAATATGTCAGCTGAAAATTTAATCTAAACAAAATATGTAAAGACACTAAACCTGACTAACTTCCTTTGTATTAGAAATGTTTTAAAATGATTGGTCCATGTTTTTTAACCTTGTACTGTATTCCAAAGATAAGATTCAGACACAAGGTGGATAAAGTGTGCAACTGCCTAGTGAGAAAGAGACAGCGAGAGAGGGAGAGAGAGAATGGGAGAGAGAGAGAGAGAGAGAGAGAGATAGAGGGAGACCAGGAGAGATAGAACCATTTATGTGAGAGAGAGAAAAGCAAGGGAGGAGAAGGTGTTGAAAGAGGGGGGCAGAGGTGACAGAGAGGGAAAGACAAAGAAAAAGAGAGAGCAAGAGAGAGAGAGAGCAATTAGAAGATGAGAGCGTAAGCAATTGAGAAGGACTGAGAGAGACTCAGCAGGAGGGAGATAGAGTTTAAACAAGCCTTTAGTTTTCATTAATTGTTCTCCAGAAGAAGGAGAGAAAAAGAACGAGTGGATGAGTGAAAGATTGGGAGACTCACCTGCCCACTCCCCCAGGGAGGGGAACAGGGACTTGGGAATGGGGTGCCAGGCTTTGGGGAAGAGCAGTTTGAAGAACTCCAAGACTTTGAATGCGAAGCAGAGGACTACAGCAGCCCCCAAAGTGATGAAACACAGGTCCGGTAACGGCATAGTGCATCTGCTGCTCCTCCTACGATCCTAATCCCTATCCAGATCCCACTGCCACTGCTGTGTCCGGCAGGGCTCTGCTCTGTGGGAGAGAACTGCTGCTGCTCAGCCAATAACAGAGTCCGGTTCACTTACTGTCCTTCTACTGACCAATCAAATACAGCACCTCCCCCCCCCCACCACACTCTCACTGACTCTCTCACACACAATCAAACAGTCTTACACAGTCACACACATTCCAATAGATACAATTCACACACTCTTAAAATCTTTACACTCTCTCTCTCTCTTCGGTCACACACACGCACACACACACACACATATAGTCAGGCACACTTCAACACACACATGCTTACTCACACACTCTGTCACACACACTCCAACATGTGCACAGATTCACAACCTCACTCTTACGCTCACTCACACTCACACACGCACAAACATGCACAAACATTCTCTTCCTCTCATACACACAGACACACCCACACATGATGGACACAGGCACATAACATTAGCATTCTCTTTGGAAAAACCACAGGAAATCTCTGGATATTAACTAGACCCATGTATTTTCATGAAATTTAATTTGGATCATTACAGAAGGAGAGACCACAAAGAACACTAAACAAATTAGGTGAGGTTTATAATGACTGAATGGGTGACCACACTCTTTAAAAACTCAAAACCTGGGAGACGAGCCACGCCCCCATTCTGTTTACAGTATATCATGTATGATTACTGTATTATCACGATGCCTAAAACGATTTTTAGGATAACATATTATACATTTACAAAATACACAAAAGTTAGTTTTTCATCATCAGTGGTCACAGTTTGTGACGAACGGCTTTGAGACTGTTCGGTTTAGTTTACATGCTGCAGTCAGTGCAAGCACAATTTACGCGCCTGCAAGTTCGGCTTTTCGGCAGGGAAGCGTGCCCAGGGCAGAGCGAAACAGGTCTCTCACCATCCTCATATTGGTCAACAATTCTGAAAACTCATTCGTTAGCATGTCACGTCACGTCCATTTTCAGCAACATTTTAGCAATGACTGAAACAAAACTTACTGGAATCCTGGATATTAAACCTCAGAACTTTATCCAAAAATACATCTGACATAAAAAGTTAGTTAAAAGTCACTCCTCAAAAACAACTTTTGTTGACACGTTTATTATGTAATATGATTCCATTTGCCATCGCTTTTCCACAGACATGCAATGCTTCACGCCAATATGCGCACCGGTAATAATGTGGCCATAATTTTTCCAATTGTCTGACAAAATTGAAATCTGCCTTGCTGCCAGACGCAAGTTTCCATCTTGGTGAAAACTCAGATTCGCAAACTTTTAATATCTTATTTCATTACCTTGCGTATATCTTTGAGTCCGATAGTCCTGCTGAATGTTGAGCTGTCAGTGACGGCGTTGACCACAGTACTGGTTTCGATGACAACGAGGGAGATGAGTACTTGTACCCGGGCTCTCCGCCCTGTTTAATGCCATGTTTGGCCACGAGGGGGCGGGTGTCGCAGCTCTTACATCTTACAACTTATTACATAACATTGCATTACATTACATTACATTACATTATAGGCATTTAGCAGACGCTCTTATCCAGAGCAACTTACAACACAAAGTGCATTTCTTTCGGGACAAAGAAACAAAAAAACATGAGAAATATCAATGACAATCCTTAGCCAACATTATTAGGTCGCTACAAGTGAAACTATGGCTACGTGGGGGAGCTAGGGAGGGAAGGAGAGAGGTGCGTCCTGAAGAGGTGAGTCTTCAGTCTGCGCTTGAAGGTGGACAGACTATCTGCTGTTCTGACCTCTGTAGGAAGGTCATTCCACCAGCGTGGAGCCAGAACGGACAGCAGACGTGACCGGGAAGTGCAGGCATGCAGAGGAGGGGGCACCAGGCGCGCTGAAGGCGCAGACGCGAGCGAACGGGGAGGCGTGTAGGGTCTGATGATCTTTTGAAGATAGAATGGGGCCATTCACTTGACAGCCTGGAATGTAAGCGCCGATGTTTGGAATCTGATGCGTGCAGAGACAGGTAGCCAGCGGAGGTCAGTGAGGAGGGGATTGACATGGGTGTGTCTGGGAATTTGAAGACCAGATGAGCAGCAGCACTGAGTGAGCTGCTAAGGTCTGATGGTAGACGCTGGATGGCCAGCAAGGAGGGGGTTGCAGTAGTCCAGGTGGAACATATTACGCGTTGCCAGCTTCTCTGAGTTCATGACTTTATTAATAAAACAGCTTACAACATTGCAAAAGTAAAGTTAAAGGTCAAAAGGCTAAAAACAGAACAAAAACAAATAAAAACACTACTGAAAATGTAAATAAAAAATTTATTCATGTATATGAGTTTTTTGATTTGTTGGGGAGTGATACATGAAATCAAAAAATAAATAAACATGAAACCAGATGAAATTACAGTGAGGGTTAAATTGAGGGAGTGACAGTGAAAATAATAAGAACAGAATAGCTAAAAGAGGACAAATGTAGATGATTTGTGAAGCAGAGGGGGACTGCTGGATAAAAACGTTTTAGGGTCAGCTCACTCCTTCTGAGTAATTCGTTTTGGTGATAGTAAACCACTGGACTGAGGGTTTGCCCCAGAACAGCTACGCTCACTCCCGCTCACTGTAGGCTGCTAAGCAATACATTGTATTAGCAATACAGCTAATACTGTAAATGCCATTGTAACATTAATGTAACAATGTATCCTTAAGTCACACTACTGTGGATGGTTCCACAGTTGCTGGAGTTCGTTCAAAAAATAATTTGCAAGCATTTTCAGCATTTATTTAAAGAAACCAATAATCTTGTAATGTCAATGTGTATGGAAAAGCAAACCATGTCAATGTTTGATCATCTAAAATAATATGAAATAATATTTCAGATAAAGAAAGGAGTACTGCATAGAATGATGTACCTCGGCAGAATAACTGGTCACTGTCAAAAACGATGAAAGGGGCTTGCTCACGTTAACCAGGCCAGCCATAGAGAGCAGGCCGTGAGGTTACCGTGACAGCTGAGAGGCCAAGCCAGAGATTCGCCCTCTGTTACAATGTAACAAATACTGTCAGGAACAGGATGCAAGTCTCAACAAATGTAACACCGTTCTCCCCCACTTTTGAAACATGTCAGAGGAGGAGTCGTTCTCAGAATATGACAGGGGAGGAGTCAGAACCGTTCCCAGTGATGGCAGGAGGAAGGCCCAGAGACATGTGGCCACACGCCACAGCACGAGGAACTCAGAGAGGACACTCTGTGCTGTACCCGTCTGCATCTGGACTGACCCAAATAATCAAACTGCACCAGCTTTGCGCTGCCAAATGTTAATAAGGTCAATTGTATTTGCAAACAGTTGGATTATCTGTTTCTCTAAATAGTATAGCTTTAAAATGATGTGTTTGGATTGTTACGAGTAATGAGAATGTTTTGCTGCATTCGTTGTTGTATGTAAAAGTGCTTTATTTATTTTTTATGTCAGTTTGCCTGTTTTGTGAATGCACTGGCAATTCATTATGGTGTTCTGCCAATAAAGAAAAATTAAATTGAATAGAGATAATGCAGTCTATATTTTCACACAATGCATTTCGTATTTCCTGTATTTTCATAAAGTTACAAACTGATAGTGAGAGACAGAAAATAGACAGTGTGAGAAAGATGGAGAAATTACAGATAGAAATAAAAAAGGCAGAGCTTCCCAGAAACTGTTCTGTCATTCCAATATTTGTTTATTTATTTTTTTTTGTGGACAGCAGGGCGATCATAATTTGTCACCTCCTAAAACAGACCTTGTGACTTGGGAACATAATTCACTGGAGTGATTTGGCCACCAGGGGGCCCTGCTGTGCCAGTTTTTTTGTCTAATGCGGTTTAGTATTGTTGACATGCAGGTCAGACGGAATGTTCAGGACCCAGAGTTCCGAAGAGTTTCCAGCCGCCCTCCTGGCTCAGGAATGGAAAAAATGTAGGTGTGTCCTAAACAGGAGTAGATAAAACTGGGCGGAGCTTTCTCTGTTTGGCCTGATTTCTGTCCCGTTCCTCCTCAGAAGTGAGCTCTGAGCGGAACCATCTCACTTTGTCTGTTAGAGAGAGGAAAAAGATGGAGAGATGAAGAGAGGGGATGAAAAGAGGAAGCAGATCCCATTGGTGGAGGAATGACATTTCATGATTCCAAAAATGGGTGGAGCAACAATGCACCGTCAACCACTGACTGACTGAATTCTTGGAACCAATTCCGTTCTCCACAAGAAAATACAGGGATTGGTTCAGTTTAGGTGGGTGCTGCTAGCATATAGTACACATAAATAAATTAATGAGTACATTCTATAACACCATCAAAAACATGGAAAAAAATATGGGCAGTTGATTTCCGGTTTGATTCCCTTTCACAGTCAGTTTTAAAATACTTAATACCACACTGAGAGACTTTTATTCAAAAATGATTGCAGGCACGGCCAGGGTACCTCTGAGCTCTGTCAGGACAACGATCTTCTGCTCCAGGATCTGCAGCAGTTCACCGGCGTATGAGTCTACGTCGTAGTCCGAATCATCCCTGTTCTCCAGTAGGGCCTTTTCATCCTCCAGCCATCGGATGGACTCCTGCATAAGGAAAACACACCTGAGATTACCTTTCCGCACCTTACCTGAATTACACACCTGAGATTACCTGTTCCGCTTACTTTAACTCAAAAACCTTTCAATACGCGTCTAATCCCATTACCTGGACCAGACACCTGTAATTTTGGGAGACCGAGTGTTTTTTTCCCACAATGCTAATGATAATGGGGTCGGATTTTCTGATGAAAAAGGGTTCGTCTTACATAATATTCGCAGAGCAGCTTGAAGTATTCCTTCTGGGGGGAGCTCTCGGCACCCCACTGCGCCTCCAAAATGTCCAGCTGCGTCACCCCATGAATACCGGGATGTCCCTTCATCATGACAGGTTCCGCGGTCAGCTCCTTCACCCTGCGGTCACAGGATGACCAAATGTTGACCGCTGTTCCTCGAACTTTAAAGCTCCATGCACACTGGTCAACCAATACCCAATGTATTCCTGCATTCCAACATTAAAAGTTGTTTTGAAATTTCAGAAAGGAAACTGAATGCTGTCCACGCAACACCCAGCAAGACTCCACTGTGAGAGCCTTCTGTTTTGTCTCAGTGTGGTTAACGTGTGCGTACCTGTTACTGTATGTCACCTTTTTGCTGTCTGAATTTATGGTTGTCTGCATACATAAACATATATGTGTGTATGTCATGTATCTGAATGTGTTTCAGTGTGTGTACATGCCTGTTACTGTATGTCAGTGTGGTTAGCGTGTGTGTACCTGTTACTGTATGTCAGTGTGGTTAGCGTGTGTGTACCTGTTACTGTATGTCAGTGTGGTTAGCGTGTGTGTGCCTGTTACTGTATGTCAGTGTGGTTAACGTGTGCGTGCCTGTTACTGTATGTCAGTGTGCTTAGCGTGTGCTTACTTGTTACGGTATGTCAGTGTTTAGTGTGTACTTACCTGTTGGCGTATCGGAGTGTGTTCAGTGTGTTCTCACATGACACCATGCCAGGGGAGATGGTGGCGATCTGCAGAAAAAGACGAAACACCAGGAAGACAATTACACACACACACACACACACACACATAGACTCTGTTTTTAACTCATACACAGAGAGACTAAATCCAATTAAATATGCATGGAATATTGTCGAAACATGACAGTGAGTTGAAAAACAACTATGCAATTTATGGATTATCATGACAAATCGGCACAGTAATTGTTATAAATGTAAGTCTCACTCTCTCTGTCTCCCACACACACATACACACAGGTCATTTTAGGGGCTCAGGTAGTTTTAGCATATGAGTGTTCCCACCATGCAGGTCCTGGAGTTCTCCCCGATGAAGGAATCCTTGAGCACCTGGGTTAGGGTGCTGTCTCTGAACGGGGTGTGTGGTTTGTTTCGGCCCAGGGCCCGGATACACTCCTGTCCAAACCAGAACCACACAGCTCTGTTCCATCACATTACAGCCATTTAAAGGATTCTCTTCTCTCCAGACTGACTTACACAGCTTACATTTTTACACGCGATGAATTTATATAGCGGGATATTTGCTGAAACAATTCAGGTAAAGTTGATGCTCTTGTTCACCTTTGACCCCTCCTGACCTATAGTGCCAGGATGCTCTTGTTCACCTTTGACCCTCCTGACCTATAGTGCCAGGATGCTCTTGTTCACCTTTGACCCCTCCTGACCTATAGTGCCAGGATGCTCTTTTTGACCTCTGACCCCTCCTGACCTTCAGCGCCAGGACGCTCTTGTTGATCTCCACGCCCTCTCGGCAGGCGCGGCGGTTCAGGGTGCTGGGGGTGTCCGCGCCGCGCTCGTTCCCCGCCAGGTCGATGAGGGAGAACTTGCCGTGAAGCTCGCGGTTCCGCCGCAGAATGATCTGGAAGACGGCGTGGCTGCGGGAGGAGTGGGCGTTGGCCGAAGTCTGTCCCAAAGCCCTACAGGAGGAACACGGTCACAATTTCTACTCCTTAAATCTTTGACAACATTTACGTCCTTCTCTTTCAGGAGGGACACGGTTATTAGAAATGTGTCCTTTGTGGATACAAGTTCCTTCACGGTTTTTGGTGATCTGGGCTTTTACTGAAGGCTTATGGTATTATTATTCTTTTTTGTTACCTGCAGCTGTTTCCCAGCTCGATGAGTTTGAGGACGTCGTCCGTGCACTGGACCTCCCGCTCCTGGAGACCGACCACCTGGACCTGCTGGTTCTGGTCCTGCATCACCCGCAGCCGGGCCTTACGATTCAGCAGGTCGAACACCTGGAGCAGTGACCAAAACCCACAGAACACGCGGCTCGGTTACGGACCAAAACAGTGACTGAGCATGCCACGGTTTTCAAACTCCAGTCCTGGAGAGCCACATTGCGCTCAGGTTTCACCAGAGTCCTTGAGGTCTGCAGCATCCAAAGTTCGTGGCCCCTGCCAGTCATTTATTTATGTATATTTACATGCATTTTCAATATTCATATTCAATATTCAATCCTCTGGTTTATTTTTGGGAAAAGGAGAATGGAGACCTACCTTTCCGATGTAGATTTCAAAGAAGGTCGCATACACCTTCAGCCCCTGATCCTTGTACTTTGATTCCTTGAGCAGGAAAAACACATCATGCGCTGCAGGGAAGAAATGGAAAGGGGAGGAGAGTTAGAGAGAAAGAAAGAGAGGGAGAAGCAAAACGTACATATGGATGTTTGACTGTAAACATTGAGCCCTGCTGCATTCCTAGGCTGAGACTAATAGACAATTAGTCTAAGAATAAAAACGGTTTTAAGACCCAACAGAGCAGCTCTTGACTTAGCTTGTGCACTGAGTTGGCTTTCCAGCATACATTGATGTGACACCTTCTATGGTGGTGTAGCTCTGTCTGCTTTTGCACTTCAAACAACATTCTCAAAACTCAGGACAGAGGTCTGTATTAACTACTTTAGCCTTAAGCTCTATTGCTGTGCAAAAACTCTGCTCACCTGCGTACGCGTAAATCCCTTTGGAGTTGTCCTCGCCCCCCATGGTCTGCAACACACAGACTAAACTGTGAGAGACATCCCATGTGTTCCCCCACACTGTATGACAATCTTGGCGATGTAATGGCCGTCATGTAGTATGTAGACTAGAACAACTACAAGTGCAGCTACAGTGGCAGCTACAAATACTACAGTTACAGCTACAGTTACAACTGTGACTACAGCTGCTGCCATTGATGCTAATAATAATAATAATAATAATAATAATAATTAAAAATAATAAAAATCATCATTGAATATCATTATTCAATATGGAAAAAGTATAAATAGCATTAGCACATTAACATATGAGTGACTCACGTATGTTTTCCCACTCCCTGTCTGTCCGTAAGCAAAGCAGGTGGCCTTTCCCCCCTGGAAGACCGTCTCCACCAGAGGTCTGGCAGTGAACCTGCAGGGGGCAGCAGAGAGCGTAAACCCTCCCATATCTACCAGACCGTATAAAAGATGTGATGTAATTAAATGATTTTGACAGGAAATTGGCTCAAAAATCCAGAGACATATAGCTCTTCTTGTCTGCACCAGAAGGCTCAAGAGAATTATGACTGTTACCATTTGCAATAGAATGTGCTTTACTTGCAATTGAATTGTAATGAATCGAGAATGAGAAAGACAAAGAAGGCAAATGGCAAAGTGGTTCACCTGTAAACCATCTCATTGCTGGTGGTGTCGTCGAAGGCGTAGTCGAAACGGTAGGATTGATTCTCCAGGTGACGGGTCAGGTCCACTCTCTGCTTGGGCTCGTGGACCAGCACCAAGTCCTTGCTAGGGATGGTGATGATGTCAACATCTTTCTCTGCCAGCTCTGCCGAGTGACCAAAATATAAATCAAATATATGACATCATAATAATAAATGCACTGATTACTTTGGTTAGATGACTGTTTTTTAACAATGTGGTGACAGTGTATTGAGAAATTGGTTTGTTAATGTGTTACATTGTAATAATGGTGATATTACAGTGTGATAAGTGTTGCAACAGTCTGGCGGTAGAATGTGGCAACAATTTTGTTTAAGTTTGAAGCATATGATGATGTAAGATTATAAGATAATGTTTTGCCTGAATGTAGTGATGATTTTGTGTATAAAATCAGTAAAGAGGAAAAAAGGCATTTTACCTTTCTGGTTGAGTGGTCTTTTCCTCACACTGACACATATCCTGTGTACTTCGCTCTGATACAGATGAAAAATGAAAAGCTCATTTATTTAAAAATCCTAAAACTCGCATCGTTCCATCAAAGAGTCCGATCGTCTGCGCTCACCAGGTCAGTCATGCTGAGTGGCCCGTAGTCCAGGGTCGCCCTGTAGTCTCTGATCATGCACAGTATTTCATAGTTGGGATTGGTGTCCATCGCCTATAAAAAATTCAAACAAAAATGTGTAAAAATGCATTTTAATTACACTCTATGACACCCATCCAAGTAAAAAATATGTTCTATCTCATCTCAAAGTCAAAGTGAAACTGAGGAGGAGAATCCCACTCCTCAGTACAGGTGTGTACAGGTGTGTGTACAGGTATGTTCAGGTACAAAGAGATCTGCACTGGAAAATATGGATGTGTAGAAGTGTGTGTAGGTGCAAACAGGTGAGTGCAGGTGAGGGTGGGGACTTACCTGTGCCTTCTTCTCCCTCAGCTCCTGCTGCTTCAGGCGCCTCCTCTCTCTCTTCTCCTGCAGCTTCTCCACCTCCTTCACACAGTGCGACTTCCGCTGTGCTGCAGAGAGAATGAAAACAGCGCACTTAGAGGCCTGCTAACTGTAGCGTCTGCTGGTCTTTTAGTATTTCAGTCCTTTAGTGCTTACATTAATTCACTCACTCAGCTAATGAGTTTGTACACCTTGTTTACATTTGATTTTCTGCTCGTTGAACTGACAAAAACGTGCAGAAAATTACAGACTTTGATCTTGATTTTCCTTCTTATTAAGATGACGTTTTATGTTTCTGTATCAGATCAGTGTTCCTATCATGTTGCTGTATAATGTTTCTGAGGGACACAGTGCCATCTACAGGCAAACTGGCAAACAGCAGTGAGATCAAAATTGCTCTGAAGCTTCTCTCTTGTCTGCAAATTAAAGAACCAAAAATGTCAGTAAAATAATGGTTTTTGACATGTAATCATAATGTTGTTTGCCAAGAAAATAACACAACGGAAACAAAATTCTACTTTATAAACAGCAAAGTGATCTGCAATCCTTGTGACATCACAGTCTTTAGATTGAAAAAACAAAACACACCATACGAAGCGGAGATCAGGTTCTCCTTCTTCACAGTCAGTGGTGACAGGATGTCCACCAGGTTCCCATTCTGCGGCTGGGCTAGCGTCTGCGCCTGAGTCTCTGCTTGCTTTGGCTGCACTAGCTGCATCGGCTGCTTTGGTTGCACCAATTGTGTCGGCTGCACCAGCTGCGCAGGCTGCGTCTGCTCTGCTGCGGGCTCAGTCAGCTCCGGCTGCAGCTCCACAGGACAGACTTCAGCTGCTGACCTTGCTGTGAAACACGACAAAGCCGAGGGGTCAGAGAGTCACAGGAGACAGGGAAATACAAACACAAACCCATACACACCTGCACACTCTTTCTCACACACACACATAAACCTACATGCACATATACACTCTAACCCATAACTCTTACCTGTACACTCACTCTCACACACACGTAGTCACTAAAATGCGTATACACCCACACACAAAGATGTTTGAGAACATTCTTTGGGGTGCTCCCATTTATTATATAGATATTCCATTAGCTCTGAATGACACATTGTTGTACTGTACTTCTATAAAAACCCCACAGGCCCAGAGGGGTGGAGCCTAGCGCCCTTCCACAGTGACTGCAGCGCATGTCGCCTGTACCTGCGGCCTTTCTCAGTGCCCGCCGCCTGTAAATCTCATCCCGCATCAGCCGTCGAGACTCGTGTTCAGCCTCGCCCTCCAACTCTATGTACCAGGCCACACTCGTCATTTCCCGAACTCTGTGCACAACTAAATGACTAGAGAGAGAGAGAGAGAGAGAGAGAGAGAGGGACAGAGGGAACAATAGTCTAAAATCATACAGGGCCCAGCAAACTCGTCTCATAACTACAAACCGTAAAAGAAGCCCTGTTGAGACTAATTTTCCAAAATCCTATATGTCACATTGTAAAACGGTCTTTGTCCAGAAAGAATAAATAATATGAACACCCAGTTTAGTTTCAAGGTCTAAACGCTTCCTGCTGTTTGCTACCCACTCAGAACTAATAAATTCAGTGGTCTCTGTTGTCAAGACCTTGGATGACCCCTGAAATAATTTTTTGTTTATTATGTGATGCTTGCACAGTTGGAAAGTTGAACAGACATACGGAAGTGAATTTTTCCATACTGCTTGTATAGCCAAGCATTATATCCACAGTGATATAAAAAGTGACATAAAACCTTAAACCACCATCTGAACCCCCCACCCAAAAAAAAAAAAAAAAAAAACATGAAGTGGCTAGTATGGCTCGTAAATAATCTAGTAAATATCTGTAATCTAAAAATCTAGTACCTTTCTAAAAAATCTAGTAAATAATGGCTAGTAAATAATCTCCTTCACTAAAAAGAATACTTGTTTGGTACATACAGAACTATTCTTCTAGGACTGTTTTTATTTTTGCTATGACAAAAGCAAGCTGTAGGGAAATGTGTAATTTCAACAAAAGTGGTCCCAACCATCATTTTAATTAATTCCACTTTGTAGTTAGAAAAACCCAGTCATTTTAAAAGTTAAATTAACGTAATGGTTGCCATGGGAGACCATACACCTGTTGTGTGGATACAAGCCTTCAAACGGAGGACCAACTGAATATTTTTGGGACGAAAAAGGGTACATGTTAATTTCATTGACGGCTTACTCACCTGTGAAACTGTGGTCTAAGTGATTACCTGGTCGTCAACAGAGCTATTTGATCGAGCTTCGAGGACCTGTGTCCTCATAGTGGTATGTTTTCGCTGTCAGCATATTACATCATAATTGAAAACGAACGCGCGCGTTCAATTTACCGAGAGAAATCTCAATTCTGAGCTTATTTAGCGCAGTATTGTGATTTCCTTTGGTAATTGTTTTAAAGGAAAACTCCTGACATGGTGTTCGTATATTGAGATATTAGTCAAAAATATCGTGTGATTTTATAATGAAAAACAGGTTGGAAATAACACTGAAGGCTTTTACCTCAGTGGAAAAGCGTGTGTTAATGTAGTATAAGCCACTTTTAATTTTATTTCAGTATGTTGAATGGAATAACAATCCAGATCTTCACGAAAATGTGAAATTATTTATCAAAGAACCATGGGAGACCTCATATGGGCAATAGAAACCACAGGAGGGAATTATTTAAAAGTTTCCACACAAACACATAAACCATGTTAAATAATTTTATAGAGTAATTGTTAGGAGCCCGCCCTCCTTTAAAATATCTGATGTTGCTTGCGAACAATTTTTCCATTTTCTACCCAATCTCTGTCACTCATCATTGCACCTTTGCTGTCTTTCCGACTATCCATATGGCTGTACCTCTAGGATCAGTGGTATAGTTATGAAGTGGTTTGGTCTGACGTCATCAGTCTGCGCCATACACGGTGTGGATGGCGCCATCCTAACAGCGTGTGTTTGGACTAGCTAGCTCGAGCTGACATCAGCATAGTTTTGTTTTTTCAGAACAGACTTACTTTACAAGAGGTAAGTTATTCGAAATTGCTGTACAACTCACACTGGATGCACAACTAACCCGTTTATCACCGACAGATGCTTATTTATTATTTTATTTGCCTAGGCCAACATGTTGGGTAGCTAGCAAACTAACGCTAGCTCCCTGTATGTGTATCTACTGTCCTGGCACGTTACGTTTGGAATAATTGTGTCAGCAACAATTGACTGTCGTCTGCGTTATCATGCTCCGCCACAACTGAAAGGAAATGCGATGGTCTGATAACGTAGCTAATCAGCTGGCTGACAAACGGGCAGTCTGGACAGCCTGCATATCTTACTAACGTTCGCAGCAACAAAATCAGTGACATTGGTATTTAGATGGCAAGCGGTTTACATTTGGTTCAAGCAACGTGAGTGAGCTGAAGAGTATGTCTAAGCCATGGTCGTTTCTTATTAATACCCCTATCTGTTCAGTCAGTGGAGCTTAATGAAGATGATGCTTGTAATTGAAATTGATAGCTAGCTAGCAGACTAACAGAGCAAGTTTACCTCTAGTAAGCTGGAATACAAATGTAGCTAGTAAGGTCATGATACATCTGGCAGTTCAATTACAACCGTCTTGCTAGCTGACTAGGTAGCCAGCCATGACAGCCAACGATAATGAGATATTTTAGATGACAGCTCACTAGATGCATAGGTACTCAATGGTGGCATCGGTGGTTTGAGACACGTTTTACTTGTCTCTAATGGTAACCCTGACTGGCAGCAGTTGCTTTAACCCATATGGTTCTCCCATGGCTTTGTTTAGTAGAGAAATTGCAGTCCACACCTAAATTCAAATCTCAGTGCGAGATACGAGATTGACAGTCCTGACGTCAGCAGCCACAGTATGTTATTTTTTAAATCAGGTAGTGAACTCCTGCTCTTGCTAACTAATTGAATTTGCAATGTGGAGCAACAGTTTTGATCTGCACTGCAGGCACAGTGTAACAGCGTTCAGCTGGAACACTGATTCTTTCTTGCAGTAACATTCATCCTGAAGACATCCATATGGTAACGGCTGGGTTGCCATGGCCACTGACTCTACCAACTCAGTGTATGCACAACGGGGTCCTGATAAATGAATACCCTTAAAAGGGAATGTTATGTGTGTTTTCTGGTTAAGGTTATAGTCAAAGTCCTCACCATGTGCTGTTCCCTGTTCTGTGATCCTTGTACATCAATCTAGTGCTTGGTTACCAGTCTGTAGTTACGATGGTTAGTTCAGTGTTTCCAGGGTTGAGTTGCCTGGTGCTTGCAGCCGACTCACACTAGACATAGAAAGGTACAGGTGTTTTAGTTCAGGTGGTCATGAGTCAGTACAGATGGACAGGTAGGCTCAGGTAGGACAGGCACTTTGTACTCAGCTCTTGGGAAGTGGCTAGCAACAGGATGCTGTACACAGCCTACCTGAGAGCAACAGGATGCCGATGCTGAGAGATTCTGCAGTCATGCTTGCTGTTCTCTGATTGGCTGATTGCCTGTTGTGTGTGAGGGAGAGAATTTTCTGTTGTTGTAACAGTTATCTTTGCATATAACTCCATCGTTTGGGACTAAAGTCTTTACATGTTTTCCTGATTAGCTAGGTGTGCTTAGTAGCCTCCTTAGTGCAGATATAAGACAACTGTAAGTATCTATTCTTGTTCCAAGGCTTCTGATTGCCTTTGGGGTCTGTTAGCGGCATTTGTTAGCCAATGGAAACCATTATGAGGTCGAGAAAGGAAAATAGCGTCAGAGACGTATGCCAAGTCTCGGGTTCACCAAAAACAACTGTTTGGAGTGTCATTAAGGTGAAAGCAAGCACTGCTGAGCTCAGTAACTGCAAAGGGTCTGGTAGGCCAAGGAATACAGTTTACTAGGAGTATTACAGGCTGTGGTGCAAGGATGTCTTTGGGTCACAGACTTTGCCATTGCATGCAAAGTATATGCAATAATGCACTAAACACGATAAGTTTAATTTTTGTAATATTAATATGTCCCAAATGTTATGGCGTGAAATGGAGGGGGTGTATCTATTAAAAGTGCTTTAATTTCTACTCCCTGAAAACAACATGTATAAAAATACCCTTCAATAAAATCTGAGAATCTGCACTTTAGCCACATATGAACAGTTTGAATACTAATCTGAAATTGTAGAGAACAGAGCCAAATCAATAAAAATGCCCTTGTCCCTGATATTGTGGAGGGCACCGTTTATGATTAGATTACAAGTTAATTGCTCATTGTAGGTACACACAGTGTTTTTTTTATTTAGGCTAAATTGATTTACAATTATAGTCCGTTTTCCTCTGCAGTGGACAATCATAAGCTTGAAAACAATACCTTTTCCTGATTGTAATTTTGTGGATGTACCACTAGATGGCAGCGTTTCCACATCCTTCGTTCAGCATCATGTTGACTTCAGATCTACTTCTTTATTTCTGATGAATTGCATGTATTTATCATGCAGGGTGATTACAACACTGCTCACCCACGTGGCTGGAAAGGGGGTTATCACTGGGCAAGTCCTGCATCTCGCATTTTCCCAGAGAAGACCGGTTTAATGCCTCACCTTTTAATCTGATCCTTCTGTCGAAGTCTTTCACTCAATCCAAGTGCAGAGATTTGCATACGATTAACCCCCAAAGCGGCGTCAGTCTAGTGTTATGTAACAAAATTCATGTGTGTATTTATCATTTATGTATATGTCATGTTCCTCTTCATATGCACACAGAGAGGGTCTGACAGGTGTAGGTGCTGACTGGGGTAACTTAGTTGTCAGACTGGTTCCAGCTCTACAGTGGGAAAGGGGGTATAATGAACCAGCCTGGTTCCAGATCTACAGTGGGAAAGGGGTATAATGAGCCAGCCTGGTTCCAGCTCTACAGTGGGGAAATGGGGGGTCCATAATGAGCCAGCCTGGTTCCAGCTCTACAGTGGGAAAGGGGTATAATGAGCCAGCCTGGTTCCAGCTCTCTACAGGGGGAAAGCCAGGTTCCAACAGTGAGAAAGGGCGTATAATGAGCCAGCCTGGTTCCACCTCTACAGTGGGAAAGGGGGTATAATGAACCAGCCTGGTTCCAGATCTACAGTGGGAAAGGGGTATAATGAACCAGCCTGGTTCCAACTCTACAGTGGGAAAGGGGGTATAATGAGCCAGCCTGGTTCCAGCTCTACAGTGGGAAAGGGGGTATAATGAACCAGCCTGGTTCCAACTCTACAGTGGGAAAGGGGGTATAATGAGCCAGCCTGGTTCCAGATCTACAGTGGGAAAGGGGGTATAATGAACCAGCCTGGTTCCAGATCTACAGTGGGAAAGGAGGTATAATGAACCAGCCTGGTTCCAGCTCTACAGTGGGAAAGGGGGTATAATGAGCCAGCCTGGTTCCAGCTCTACAGTGGGAAAGGGGGTATAATGAGCCAGCCTGGTTCTAATGGGAAAAAAGTGTAGTAATTCTAGCCCCACATACATTTATAAATAGTGTTAACATAATTGGGGTCAGGCTACATGCTTTTACTTTTAAGTTCAGCTTCCTTTGAGAACAAAAGAGAAATAACCTGGAAAATACAACATAACAAGTATATACATAGTATAAATAGGTTTATACTGCATATTGTATGTGTTATGCTTGCTTTTGGCGACATTGCTCCAGTTGTCATGCCAACAAAAAGCCATTGAATTGAAGTGAATTGAATTAAAAGAGAGTGCGAGAGAGAAGGAGCAGCACTGGATTGTTTTTGACTTTTATCTCTATACAGAAATGAGCAGCTTTGTGAAGACGCTTTCATCACGGCAAATAGGAGTTGGTTTTTTGGGAGGGGGTTTTTGGGATGGAAACGGGGGGGGGGGGGGGGGTGGGGCTTCATTTTCAAAGGCACATTAAGGCAGGTGTGCCACCATTGTTGTGTCAGACCTGCTTGTGCTGTCTTTGAACCGTGGTGGAAGAGTAGGAGAAAGAAGAGTAAATGTGGAAGTGAGATGGTGAATCAGAGAGGAGATGCTCATTGAAAGCTCTTCTGTTTTCTGTCTCCACCCTTCCCCCTCCTCTTCCTTTACACAGACTCCGGCCTCCATCCTGTTTTTTTGAAAAGTGAACTTTTTATTTGAGCAGTGCTGAACACAAACGTGGATGTTTCATAGAGTCCATTTGTGATCAATTATTATTTATTTGGTTAAATAATAGAGCTGTTATCCAGAGTGACTTAATCAGTCTTCATTCATTGGCATCAACATTGGCTTTACCCCATTTAGGAATGAAACCTGCAACTGCAGGTTCTTAACTATGTCGTTGTACCATTGTACTCGCAACACGAGATTCTTTACTATTTTATCATATTGTTACTTCATAAACCTGGTTCCATTTTTTGAGTGGTAAAATCAAGAAGTTAATTTGATTGCGTGTGAATCTGTGTGCCCCGCCCTGTCTTATTTCTGTGAGGACATTCATGTGATGAGCGATTGGCTATGTGTTGTGGGTGTGAATGTTTGAATCTGTCAGTCTCTCTGTCATGTTTCTGTGTGTGGATGTGCGATGATTGTTTTAATCTTTTTTTTTTTTTTGCTCCTCTGTGTCCCACAGCATCATGGACATCCACAGCGCAAGCTCTGTGGTGCTACAGGCTCTGACCCAGGCCACCAGCCAGGACACGGCCGTGCTGAAGCCGGCCGAAGAGCAGCTCAGACAGTGGGAGACGCAGCCCGGCTTCTACTCCGTACTGCTGGTGGGGACCATGCTACGCTACGTTGCACCACACCGTATCACCACTGCTACACTGTGCTAGGCTGTGCTAAGATATGGCCTGCTATGCTAAGATATGCTATGCTACAACCGCTATGGTACAGCATGCTATTACACTATGCCGCATTACTCAATGCCGACCAGTGCCCATACGCTATAGCATACCATGCCCTCGTTGTAATGCTATGCTAAATTACACCATGGCTTACGGCAACAGCTATGCTATGGCCCTACAGTACACTATACCACTACGACACACTATGCTATGCTGCACCTCAACTTTACTGCTATGCTATGCTAATATATGTCATACTGGGACTGCACTGCTATGCTACTCTCTTCAGCAATGGTAATGCTAAACACTACAACCCGCTAATAAAGCTGTAACCTTATCAAGTGCTGTGCTACACTATATGGCAGCACACAACGCAATACCCTAAAAATATGTGGATTTCAATTGTAAAGACTGATGTTGAGAGTCTGATGTCAAGCTTGCCTTCAGGTTGGTGCTGAAGGTCTGAAGTTACTGTTACTTCCTGTAAAACTTATACCAGTGACGATACATGAAATTGCATGGCCATTCAAAGGACTTTGTTATTCAACTCTTGAGCGAGGATAACATTTATTCTCCTGTATGTAAATTTAGTAGCAGTCTCAGTGATAATCTGTACCTTGTACTACAAATCCCACAGTTTAGTCTGTTCCTCGGCCTCCCTATTGCTCCTTTTTCCTCTCAGCAAACTGACTGTTGCTATAGAGGCACTGAGGCGCCCTCTGGTGGAACTATGAGCTTACTGCACGTGTCCTTCAGTCAGATTTGTGAGACCTGCAGGAGGAGGCCAAGGGTTTTGGCTGCCAGCCTTTTTTGTGAGCCATCTGCTCACTGAAATACTGATAACTCCCAAGCTCTGCATTTTTTTCTAAACCCATTGTGTACATTTTCAGACCCAGAGCGAATAATTGACTCATGATTCAGTTAGGTATGTTTTGGACAGAAATGCTTAAATACCTGCTACTGTGGCCTATTTCAGCCCACCTGTGAATATGGAATGTTCTAGATTGGTATTGGATTGCATCCAGACCAGCCATTAGTATAATGGCCCTCTTTGTAATCACACACTGGTAATGTTCTGTAGCGTAGTTTATCATAATAAAAAAACTTGGGCGCTCTCACTAACGAGGACACAGTAATGTCCATGAGGTCGACTGCGAATAGATTGTGTTTTCTCTCAACATTAAACGGAAAAAAAATACGTTAAGAGTGAATCACAACGGGCTCTGTGGTATATTCCTCTCATTCAACATTATGAAATAATCCTAGACTTGTTACTTTTTGAATTTTGAATGGCTTCAGTCGTAGCGTTCTGAAATGATTTTGAATGCGGATAAGACCACTGTTTCTGGAACTGCTTCATAGCCTTGTGTTATATTTTTTAATAACATATGTTCCTTCAGGTTTTTATTGGGTTCTTTGTTTCAGTAGAATACTCTCAGTTATTACAGGGTGCGTTATTACCAAAGGGTAATATATGTTATCTGTATTAATGCAACAACATCGTTTACCTGTGAGTGTAATGTACTTCTGTAAAATTGAACAAATTTGTGAAAGTATACTTTTATTTATTATTTCAGTGCATGATAATAAACTTGCTGACAGTTTCCTCATTTTTATGACTTGATTCTGTTTAACATAACAACCCTGTTTACGTATTTGTGCATCTTATTTCTGTCTAACCGGAGAAAGTTTGAGAAAGCGTACTTGTATGTAAAAGTTAATTCGGGTGAAGATAACAAACTGCAAAATCCTGCTTAATATTTAAAACTCAATTCCGTTTTCGATAGCAAACTTTGCAAAAGTCCACTCGTGTTTGTGACTCCATTCTGTTTAATAGAAGAACGGCGAAAGTTAACTCATATTCATAACTTATATATATTCCTAACTGACTGAGATTTCTGGTGCCAGCACAGTTCAGTAACCTCAGACATGGCGTATCCTTCATTTCACAGCTGTAGGCTGGATTTAAATGATGATGAGCTTCAGAATGTGTAATTTCTGCAGTCGGTGTGTCGCTCGTGGCTGTTTTTCGCACTCGTAAGATTAATGCGTGAGAAGGTCTCGGGTGGAGATAGAGCCGTTCTGCTGAGACCTGCCCATCACTAGGCAGACATCTCGGGGCCCTGTGGTGCGAGGGCTCTCTGTCTCCAGTCGGCTCGTTCGGGGGAAGGGAGCAGAGCAGAACACATCGGTTTCTGCGGCCCCCACTGCGGCGACGGCGTTTCTGAGTGAGCCGAATTAAATTTATGCAAAGCCTTTGGGACAGTAGCCCTCTTTCCAAAAAAAGAGTAGAAATACAAGCAAGATAGAAATAAGAATAAAAATGTAAGCCCAGTTTCGAGGTGTGGAGGGGCTCTGTATTCTGCATCCTGTTAAGGCACTGTTCCAGTGTGTGGATGGGCCCCACGGTCTGCATCCTGTTAAGGCATTGTTCCAGTGTGTGGATGGGCCCCACGGTCTGCATCCTGTTAAGGCACTGTTCCAGTGTGTGGATGTCTGCATCCTGTTAAGGCACTGTTCCAGTGTGTGGATGGGCCCCACGGTCTGCATCCTGTTAAGTTAAGGCACTGTTCCAGTGTGTGGATGGGCCCCACAGTCTGCATCCTGTTAAGGCACTGTTCCAGTGTGTGGATGGGCCCCACAGTCTGCATCCTGTTAAGGCACTGTTCCAGTGTGTGGATGGGCCCCACAGTCTGCATCCTGTTAAGGCACTGTTCCAGTGTGTGGATGGGCCCCACGGTCTGCATCCTGTTAAGGCACTGTTCCAGTGTGTGGATGGGCCCACAGTCTGCATCCTGTTAAGGCACTGTTCCAGTGTGTGTGGATGGGCCCCACGGTCTGCATCCTGTTAAGGCACTGTTCCAGTGTGTGGATGGGCCCCACGGTCTGCATCCTGTTAAGGCACTGTTCCAGTGTGTGGATGGGCCCCAGTGTGTGGACGGTCTGCATCCTGTTAAGGCACTGTTGGGCCCCACGGTCTGTGTTAAGGCACTGTTCCATGGATGGGCCCCCATGGTCTGCATCCTGTTAAGACACTGTTCCAGTGTGTGGATGGGCCCCACAGTCTGCATCCTGTTAAGGCACTGTTCCAGTGTGTGGATGGGCCCCACAGTCTGCATCCTGTTAAGGCACTGTTCCAGTGTGTGGATGGGCCCCACGGTCTGCATCCTGTTAAGGCACTGTTCCAGTGTGTGGATGGGCCCCACGGTCTGCATCCTGTTAAGGCACTGTTCCAGTGTGTGGATGGGCCCCACAGTCTGCATCCTGTTAAGGCACTGTTCCAGTGTGTGGATGGGCCCCACAGTCTGCATCCTGTTAAGGCACTGTTCCAGTGTGTGGATGGGCACTGTTCCCACGGTCTGCATCCTGTTAAGGCACTGTTCCAGTGTGTGGATGGGCCCCACGGTCTGCATCCTGTTAAGGCACTGTTCCAGTGTGTGGATGGGCCCCACAGTCTGCATCCTGTTAAGGCACTGTTCCAGTGTGTGGATGGGCCCCACTGTCTGCATCCTGTTAACGCACTGTTTCAGTGTGTGGAAGGGCCCCACAGTCTGCATCCTGTTAAGGCACTGTTCCAGTGTGTGGATGGGCCCCACGGTCTGCATCCTGTTAAGGCACTGCTCCAGTGTGTGGATGGGCCCCACGGTCTGCATCCTGTTAAGGCACTGTTCCAGTGTGTGGATGGGCCCCACGGTCTGCATCCTGTTAAGGCACTGTTCCAGTGTGTGGATGGGCCCCACGGTCTGCATCCTGTTAAGGCACTGCTCCAGTGTGTGGATGGGCCCCATGGTCTGCATGCCGTTAAGGCACCATTAAACTATTGTGTAAAGACAATATTGTTTGTCATTTTTTTTAGTTTCATTCCTTTGTTTTTGTCTCCTCCAGAACATCTTCAACAACCACATGCTGGACGTGAACGTGCGGTGGTTAGCTGTGCTGTACTTCAAAAATGGCATCGACCGCTACTGGAGAAGAGTAGCCCCACAGTGAGTCTGCCGTCCTACCCCCCTCTCCCCCTCTCCCCCCCCCGCTCATTCCTCTAGCCCTTTCTCCCTCTGTCCCTCATTCCCTCTCTCCCTCCCTCTCTCTCCTTCCTCCCCTCCTCCCTCACACTATTCCTCTCTCTTTACCTTCTCTATATCTCTCCTCACTCCCTCGTTCTTTCTTTGTCCCACTGTCCCTTCACTCTCTTTCTACCCCTTCCCTCCCTTTCCTCCACTGTTTTATGAGTGCATGCGGAATGATTTTTAATAGTGTGTGACTATTAAGCTCTTCACCCATCGAACCATGACACTGATTAATTGATTGTCTACATCCAGCACTGAAGCCCTAATTAAATAACCAAAAAACCGGGAAAATAAAATCCAGAAATCTACTCTTCCTTAACGAATGACCTCTGAGGACAGCCTTCAGAGTCTAGCATTAAACGACAGGACGGTTCCTTAATGTTAGAGATTTTTCCACCTGCCTGTGAGATTTGTAGGGGTTGATATTTTGGCTGAGAGAGCCGGAGCCAAGCACGCAACCAGGGTGTATGCGGCTCATTATCCAATCCTGACATTTGAGCGGAACCGTGAAGGGAGGGAATGGGTGTGTCTGGGGATGCCAGATTTGGGAGAAAAGTACCCCTAAATTGTGGAGTCTTTAAAAAATGAACAGGGGTAGTGTCTGGATAAAAAATTCAGTGGGAATCCAGAGATTATCTGATAGATCATGCGTCGATTATAGAGGGGTTTTAAAACGAAGAAGAGGGATTGGAAAAGTATTGGGAAAATTAGGATGATAGTCCGTTAAGGATGAATGGAGGATTTTCGGGAGTCGTTTTTGAGGGGGAATAAAATCCCACCTGGCAACACTTGACGTGTTAGGCCTTTGGGGGGAAAGCACAGGCTGAAAGCCTCCAGCCACGCTCAGACGTTCGGAAGGCGCCGTGTTAGTGAGGCGCTCTGTTTTTTTTTGGGTTTTGTCACACGCGAAACTGGGCTCCAGCTGTGCTAAAATCCCCCCTCCCTGTCCTCAGCCGACCTCTCACTGAATCTCTCTTGCTGAATGTAAATTGTCTTTTTTTTTTTTTTTTCGTCTTGCACAGAGAAAGCTAATGAGTTATGCTCAAAGAGTTTGGCTGTTACGCCTCACAGGTTTCCCCCCTAACCGCTATTGTTTTAAATGACTTAATTTCTTTTTAAACATATCAATTAGGCTCCTTTTGTTGTAAGACTTTTTGCTGAAGGGGGAGGGTCAGGGGGTAGACGAGGTCTTAATTGATTGGAGGTCGGCTCTCTCCTTTGACTGGCTTAGCAGAGCTTTCGGTTTTCTCCTCGCCGCTTCCTCCTTTGATCCGTAATCTGCCTGACGACGGGAGGAGAGAGTGCCACTTCCCTTTGTGTGTGTGACCCCCTCTTTCAGCTCCAATGCTGAAGAAAAGGATCATGGGATACCTACTTTGAGGGCCACCATTTTTTTTTTGTTGGTTGTGTTGCTCAAGGCCGAGCATGTTGTATAAAATTGGGGGAATTAAAATGTTTAAAAAACGACATTTTCAGCACCTGTGTTGGTTCTTTCCGTGGCCTCAGTTAAACTGAGGCGTCACCCACTGCATGCTGTTTACTGTAGTGATGTCACTACTAGACCTACATCGACTGGCCAATCAGGAGTGACTGCTAGAGAATGATGAGCCCAATGAGCTTCACTGGCTTATCTCCTTCGTTCCCTAACGAGGCTCACCTCTGGCCGCAGTCGGTGTCTGTGTGGGTGGGACTCTCGGTCGCAGGGCTCACGTCTGCTTCCAGAACCAGCATCTTCCCGCACGAGCCCTGCTCCCCAGTAAAGCGTTAATGCGTTTCAATGTGACTGTGAGGAGCCATTGGGTGAAACACCATCACCTTGTGTTTCAGTGTCACATGACCATGGCGGCAGCATTTGCATTAGACGTTAGTTTCCACTCCGTGACTTTAAGATGTCGGAGTTGCAGCTCAATGGTCGAGGTGCATGAATCGTGTTATAGGCCTTATGAGGAAAGTGGTCGTCCCACTCCTGAGCGAAATGTTTTACGTTTTAATTTGATTCCAGTGCCAGTATGTCCAATGCGTGCAGTAGTTTCTCTTGTCCCGTGTTTGTTACTGCATGGTAAGGGTGTTATTTCCGGCCTGGCAACGACTTATAGAAACGTCTCACTCCGCAATAGTTGTCTCACAAAAGTGACAAACCACCATCTACGCCCTCCAGTTAATCTGGAAACTTCCCTTCAGGGAAATCAGTCTCAGGCTTTGTCGTCGTCTGAACGATCGTTTTATTGCGGCATTATCGAATGGAGGCAGTGTTGTTTACCTTCAGGCTGTTGTTCAAGTGTCAAAGTGTCCGTGTTACTGCATGGTGCAGCCCCCTGTAGATCAGGGGGTGGTCAATCTTATCTGAAAACGTGCGGCGTGGGTGTGGGCTTGTGTTTTATTCCAATGCCGAAGCACCTGATTCGGCTAAACAGTTTATCGCAGTTCTCGGTCAGGACCTTGATTAGTTTCGCGTTGTTCTCGGGCACGTCTCTCTTCCGCTCTCACCCATCGCAAGTGCAGTGAGCTCCACGCCGCTGTCCAGTCTCTAGATAGACAAGTCCATGTCAGTCCATGTCTATCAGACTGAAAAAGGCATCCGTTTAAAATGCACCTCAGCTAAACCTGAACTCTGAGAATCTCTTTTTGTTTGACAATATTCTTGTCTTCAACTTGTCAATTATTCACGCCCCTCAAACTTACTTTTCGTCAATCGCATTTCCCAGTTTCCCCCTTGTACCTACAAAGTCACTTAATGATATGTTTGAAGTTGATGACTACTGCTGGTGGCTGTTACACTGACAGCTTTGTGTAGTCTTTTTGTTCTCATCTAGACTGATTGTGTGCGCCTTCGTCAGTCAATTTGAATAAGAGCCTCTGCTAAATGCTTAAACATGAAAATGATTTTGAAGTAGCGATATGCGCAGTGGTACGTGCCTAAATGTAAACATACTGGTGTAAAAATGGATGTGTAAAATGTGGACAGGCCTACCCGATATGCAGCAGATGTTTTGTAGTCTGTTTACTCTTCCCAGAGCTGGCAGTGACATAGGCTACGATGCAGGCTAACTGTGGGGTGACTGTTTGGTTTGCAGTGCTCTGTCAGAGGAGGAGAAGACATCGCTACGTGCCGGCCTCATCACCAACTTCAATGAGCCCGTCAACCAGGTCAGTGTCACAGACAAAGAGCGCCCCCTGCAGGCCCTTTTCTGTCTGTCTGTCTGTCTGTCGGTGTGTCATAGACTTTGATGTAGGTCTTGGTCCCCATAGTGAAGATGTGTGCATGTTGCAAATAGTGACACAGATTGCTGTGTGTGTGGTGTGTGTATATATATGTGTGTATACCTATTTAACCATAACTGTGTGTGTGTGTGTAACCGTAATGATGTGTGTCTGTGTGTACAGATAACCACACAGATCGTGGTCCTCATAGCAAAGGTGCGTGTGTGTTCGTGCGTGTGTGTAACAGTAATAGTGTGTGTATGCGCATCACAGATAGCCGATCACGGTCCTCATAGCCAAGGTGCGTGTGTGCACCTGTTTAACCATAATGATGTGTGTGTATGTGTTTTACAGATAGCCACACAGATCGCGGTCCTCATAGCGAAGGTGGCTCGTCTGGACTGCCCGAGGCGTGGCCCGAACTCATCCCCATCTTGTTGGAGTCAGTGAAGGTGCAGGACGGCCTGCGGCAGCACCGCGCCCTGCTCACCTTCTACCACGTCACCAAAACACTGTCCTCCAAGCGCCTGGCCGCCGACCGCAAGCTCTTCCAGGACGTGAGTACACCACTGTGACACCATAACTGTGCGTCTGACCAACCAATGGAATGTGCTTATGTTTGACTCTTTTGCTTCATGAATGGAACTGCTGGTAGTTGGGTGTCCTCACTTGTCGCAGTCATCGCCGCAGGTCTATAATTAAGAGCCTGACAGACGGCGCTCTTTGTTTGGCTTAAAGCTGGCCATCTTCATGGATGTTCTTAGATAACAAAGCAATGGTCAGGAAGTCCTGGCTAATTGCAATCCTGTGTAGGTGGGACTCTGATCGGAGGTTGCTGTTCAGAGATGAACAATTTGCTGGCGTTCTTTTGCGCTTAAATGTGTACATTGGCAGGTTCACGACCATGACAGGATAACAAAGAGCCCAACGAACCTGCATAATGCTGCCAGACTTCGTGGACGAAATTTGCAGAAACGAAGAGTTTAAGCATTTGGAGCTTAATCGTGCTCCGGCATGCGTGCGTGCGTGTCTGTGTGAGTGTGCGCGCGCGTGTGTGTGGGTGTTCGTGCCTCCCCTGAGGCAGCAGAAAAAGGGGCTTGGATTAGAATGGTGGTAATCACGCGGCTCCGAAAAAAGCTTCTCCGGGACACGGGGGCCACACAAGGACGCTTCGCTATAAGCCGTTTCACCAACGGCTGCTTGTTTAGAGAAACGACAGACATCATTATACCAGTGATTTGGGGAGGCATACCTGAGATCAGGTGATGGAGGTAAAGCAATGTTAGCAATAGCAGTGATACAGACCTGGGGTTTTGGCCAAAGGCGATCCTGCAGGAGCCTTCTACTGGGACAAAGATCGAACGTCAGAGCGGTTAAGAGAGGCAAAGAGACCTACCCATCCTTCAAAAGCTCGCCCAGGGGAAAGCGGGAATCAGCTGTTGAGCAATGACGATAAGCAAAGTTTCTGCCCCAAAAAAAATAGCTGCAGGCTTCTCCATTCCCGTCTCCAGACTGTAACTAATAGACTTATAAGCTTGTTTAAGGTGGCTTTTTTAAAGGCTAGACTTCTACAGCCTGCTGCTTTCTTTCTCTTTTTGTAGATGCCTTTATCCAGGGTGACTTGTGTAACTGCGCCTTTTGCGATATCGTCAGCTGCATGTTTTTGAGTTCAGGTACTTTGCTGAAGGATATAGTTGTGCTTAAGTCTGCCGCCACCTGCGACCCTTTCATAGTAACTTCTCTGTCTGCGATCCAGCCGAGAGAGTGATGTAAGGAGGTGCTTGGAGTGATTTGGTTGTGTAAAGACGTGGTGATGTCATCTCCAGGGGTGTTCTGGGGCCAAGGTCTCAAACCCATCTCAGACAGACCCTACAGTTGAGTTCTGTCACTTTTTCCTCAGCTGTTGCAGTACCGTTGCCGGCCTCTGGGTGGGGCTGTTTGGCTTTGAGCATCTACAATGGACATGAATTCCTTCCCTTGGTTCTCAGAAAGGAGAGTGTATGTGTGTGTCTGTATGTTTGTGTGGTTGTGTGTTGTGTGGGGATTGTGATTTTGTGTGTGTCAGCAAACAGCAAAATAGGAACTTCTCTTTGAAGAGATTTCCTGTAATGTGCTGTCTGAAAGCACAGTACATAAGCTGGATTGATAGGCCTATTCCTGCAACAACAATAAAGAATAATACATTTCATTTCTATAGCACCTTTCTGGAATCCAGGGACACTTATGCAGAGTTTAGTGAGACAATACAAAATTATCAAAATACAGAATGCACAAAGAATAAAAAATACAATGAAGGATGAGCTTGGGGCATGACAGGTAATTGACTTTGTGTGGGAAATTCATATAGGCTTAGATCCATTAAAAATTTAAAGGTTTAAGATTTTTCTTGAATCTGAAATGAAAAGTTGAGAGATAGTTAAAAGGGGGGAGAGAGAGCCAAGCAATCTGAAGCAGCAGTTTGTTCCTGCGAGCGAAAGCCCAGGGTCTCACAGCGGGAGTCCGTCACCCCGCAAAAACCTCCAAAACCTTCAAATTTTCACAAAAACAAAAAAGGAAAAAAAATCAAAGACTTTGAAAGAAATAAAAAGTTGAAAGCGTCAGGGTGTTCTTGACGATCGTGAACACTTCGACAGTACTTAGGTGCCTCCAAAGTCCTTAGATCTTTTCGTTGAGAGTTTTGCGATCATATTGAGTCGCTTCAATGTGTATCTCCTTGTTTTGTACAAACAATGCCCTTTAATCATGTTCTCGGAGGTGATCCTTCCCCCATTTTTGGGGATAGGATAGGTTTCCCTATACTGACACACAAACACGGTGTACCTGGGGTCCAGTCTTATCTGAGATGGAGTGTTTTGACTTCAGGCTTGGATTCCACCCAGCAATAAAATACCTGATACAGCTAAGGAAAGCTTTGACAACACCACGATTATTAATTATCCACGTCTACTGATTTAGCTACTAAAATATGAAAAGATGTGAAAACTAAAGTAAAAAGTATGGAGTGTTTTGGCTGAATTAGCGGTTTTAATGTAAAATTCATGTCATGTAACAGACCTTGTGAAGGCAAGTACCATATCGTGGTTCTGGTTCTTTGTTTGGAGGATGTAGTGCGCCACCTTGTGGCAACATTCTGGGAGAACCGTGAAATCCATTTGCCACTTGTTAAGTCCATGTTAAGTCTCTTGCACCTATTATGGTACTTACGGTTAAGTTGTAGGTTTATATAACAGCTGCTGCCATTTGTCGCGGACTTGATAATTTTGTACTGTCTCTGCTTAAATCCTAACCTCCTTGTGTGCTCCTCGGTCAGTCTGAATGTAGATGTAACATCAAGTTCACGCCCCGAGGGCGGCAAAGAGTGGCAACGAGGGGAATGTCCCCTCCGGACCGAGCTACAGACGCACTTAATCACCTGATGGAGTGCCGCTCTGTCTCTTTCTGGATTTTTCCATAATTAAAACCAGTCGGAAAAATGAGGGCTGTGTATATGAATTATTAAATAAGCGGGAGAAGAGGAGAGGGCCGCGGTCGGCGTGCTTGTCGGACATGCCGGGAGCTTGGCTCTCATCCTGTTAGCGGCGGGCTAATTTGTTTCAGTTCTGCAGAGCTGCGCGATGAGAATTAGTATAATGGAACCCCTTACATAAAGTTGTGTCTAATTAATTGCGCCTTAAATCTACTTAAGTATGAATGTGCACTTTGTTAACTGCCATGTAAGTGCACACTTACGAAATTACTCTGATGTCTGGAGGTGGGGCACGGTTCGGTGTGACTTATGATAGCGTGAAGAGCCGCAGGACTCCTTAGATACTGCCCGAACGCTGTTGCCATGGGTTTGGTTGAGGTTTGGTTAAGACTCGATCTCGCTGTTGTCAGGGTTCAGTCAGATTTCGGTGTAGGTTTAGTCCATTTTTGGTCAGTGGTTAGCTTGGGCTTGATTAGGGTTACATCCGTTGATCAAGGGGTTATTCAGAGCTTGGTCCGGATTTGGTCCAGTTTTAGTCCGGGCTTGGTCAGCGTTTATTTAGTTTTGTCAGAATCCCATCACGTGATCAAGCGGTCATTCAGAAGTTGGTCTGAATTTGGTCCGGGTTTGGTCAGTGTTTATTTAGTTTAGAATTCCATCACTCGATCAAGCGGTCATTCAGAGTTGGTCCGGATTTGGTCCAGTTTTAACCCAGGTTTAATCGGGGTTGGTAAGGATTGAGATGTGGGCCTTGGGGCCTGTTGTGTTACTGAATTTCAGCTTCTCTGCAGGGTATGCCACTCGGGAGCCCATTATAAAAGTGTTTTTGAGATTCCGAACTTCTGCTGAACTTTTCTGAAACCCCAGCTGTGTTCTGCCGTATCCTTGTTCTTTGCGCGAGCCTTTTTGTCGGAGCCAATCAATACGTAATTAAAAAGAGTTCCTCTGAAATCTCTGTGAATAACTTGGGGTTTATTTATTTATTTTTTGTGGAGACATTAGTACATTACTATGTACCCAGGTGCTTCGCCCTCAGGTTGATGGTGTGTGTTTGTATTGCGGGGGTCGGCGGGGGGGTGGGGGGGTGTCAGCTTTGATCCAGTTGGTCTTTAGATGCCCTGCAGGAAGAGTACAGATGCTGAGTCCTGGCATCTAATCCCGATAGAGTGAAGAGGGGATGAAAACTCGCAGCAGGCTTACCCAGCAAAGCGGGGAGGTGAAACGCAGGCTTGGGAAGCTTGTCCTGGCTGAGCGAGTGCTTTGTGCTCTCCCCATGGGGTCCGTTGCAGAAAAACCAAAAAACTAAAACAAAATTCTCTGGTTTTATTTCTTGGTACTCTGGCCACTTCCTCACAGTGTCATGTTGTATTGGTATTTATTTCATCCAGGTAAAAGACTGCCCCCTGCTGGCCCATCAGCACCTACCACTGACCACACCTGCTTAGCATCAGCAGTGTGACAGTGGAAGGGTACAGTGTGGTGTGGCTGCTTAGCTTCAGCAGTGTGACAGTGGAAGGGTACAGTGTGGTATGGCTGCTTAGCTTCAGCAGTGTGGCAATAAGAGGGTACAGGGTGGTATGGCTGCTTAGCTTCAGCAGTGTGGCAGTAGAAGGGTACAGGGTGGTATGGCTGCTTAGCTTCAGCAGTGTGACAGTAGAAGGGTACAGGGTGGTGTGGCTGCTTAGCTTCAGCAGTGTGGCAGTAGAAGGGTACAGTGTGGTATGGCTGCTTAGCTTCAGCAGTGTGACAGTAGAAGGGTACAATGTGGTATGGCTGCTTAGCTTCAGCAGTGTGGCAGTAGAAGGTTACTGTGTGGTATGGCTGCTTAGCTACAGCAGTGTGACAGTAGAAGGTTACTGTGTGGTATGGCTGCTTAGCTTCAGTAGTGTGACAGTAGAAGGGTACAGTGTGGTGTGGCCGCTTAGCTTCAGCAGTGTGACAGTAGAAGGTTACTGTGTGGTATGGCTGCTTAGCTTCAGCAGTGTGACAGTAGAAGGTTACTGTGTGGTATGGCTGCTTAGCTTCAGCAGTGTGACAGTAGAAGGTTACTGTGTGGTATGGCTGCTTAGCTTCAGCAGTGTGACAGTAGAAGGTTACTGTGTGGTATGGCTGCTTAGCTTCAGCAGTGTGACAGTAGAAGGGTACAGTGTGGTGTGGCCGCTTAGCTTCAGCAGTGTGACAGTAGAAGGGTACAGTGTGGTATGGCTGCTTAGCTTCAGCAGTGTGACAGTAGAAGGGTACAGTGTGGTATGGCTGCTTAGCTGCAGTTCTCGATCTGTTTTCAGTAAATGAATCAATATAATTTCTTTAACTTTTCATGTCTATACTTCTTGTGTCTTGGTTCCCTTTTATATCCGATGGTGGATGTTATTTCACCCATTCTGATGATTTGTTCGAGGCACCGAATTTTTGTTTATTAGCCAAGCACATCAGGAAGTGGGCGGCGCTATGCCGTGGAGATTGGCTCTTTGGCTCTGTTTGGCCCAGGTGATGAAAGCTGAGCTCGGGTTCTCTGCATCGTGTGGCGCACGTCTTTGCATCAAAAGCGTTGGAGTGGGGGCTTGTCTTGAGGTTCTTTCGATGTTTAGTGCTGTGATTCAGTAATGGCTGTTGTGAATCTCATGGAAAACACTGGCACGACCTTGGAGGTGCGTTCGTATGTCATTGCCCCGCATACGGCTGTTAAACACCCCGCTCTACAGGTCCGTAGAGGAGGAGAGAAAGAGAGAGGGAGAGGAGGGAGAAAAAGAGCGAGATGAAGGGAGGGAAGGACATAGGAGAAGAGAAAAGAGGTAGTGAAGGAGGAGAAGGAGATAAACAGGGAGAAACAGGGGAGGGACAGAGAGAGAAATGGAAATGAGAGAGGGAGAGAAAGCTTGGTTGAAAGAGAGAGAAAAGGGAGGGAGAGACACAAATACACAGCCTTGTTAATTGAGGAGCATTCTTAGTAAGTGTGTGTGTGTGTGTGTGTGTGTGTGTGTGTGTGTGTGTGTGTGTGTGTCTCTCTCTCTCTCTCTCTCTCCCTCCCTCCCTCCCCCTCTCTCTCTGTGATTTTCTCTGAGCTGTCCCGAGGTCTTCTCTCTGGGTGTGTGATGACTGGGTAAGGTCAGGACACACACACACACACACACACACACACACACACACACACACACACACACACACACACACACACACACACACACACACACACACACGGTAGACCTGACTGTGCAACACTTAATCGTGCCCTTGTGGACCAGGACAGTGTTTCTTTGTCGAAAAAAACGTAATTGTTCTTAATTAGTCTCTTATAATTTGTATTCAGGGATTGTTTCACCCTCTTAAGGACCAATTATGTTTGAAACAGCAGTGTATGCCTCGAAGAATAAATTACACATATTAACATGGCAGAACTTAGGATCAGTCAACTCATCACCTCATGCTTTTATTTCATTTTTTTAAATGTACTATAAGACAAATTGCCCATTTAGAGGGAGGTAAGAGTTGTTTCATTGATTAAATTATGGACTGAAAGGTAAAATGAGCAAGGTCCTGTTTGCAAGTGCGAACACCTGGACATTGACACCAAACCACTTGTTTCAATAATGAGGACTTCAGTTCATTTCCTGATATAATTGCAGGTATAACATCTGCCGATGAAGATACTCCGCCCATAATATGGTGAGAGCCCCCAGTTGGTCCACCATTTCATAGACGTGACCAATCACAATCTTTTAGAGGTGGGGTCTGTGATATTCAGCCAATACAAATTACCTCAGAAGTTCTGGAAAACTGTCAGATACTATCACCCTCCCTCCTTTTTTTACCTGAAATTTTACTTTGAGGAATTTAGTAAGATGAGGACTTACGGTTTAAGACTAAATTGAGGTGGTGATGTAAGAGGCAGGTAGTTAGTTATCTCCTCCACCAGGGGGCGGCGTGGATCCACCCCTGTTCCATCCCATAGGTTCCCTGTATTCATTAATCATGGAGTTAGTTGTAGAAATGTGTGAAATGTGAGGCCGAAAGGCGAATCCGTGTTCACGCTGGGGCCGGTAACAGGTGTTTTTGCTGCTTGAATGCCATTGGCCAGGGCTTTGCCTGTGAGAGTCCTGCAGGGATCGAGAACATTCCTTTTCTAATTAGGCCTGTAGAATATTTGTGAAAACCTGCATGTTTCTGTTATTTTAATGTAAGAAAAGTATGTAAATGTGAGCTTCATTGTGTGTGTGTGTGTGTGTGTGTGTGTGTGAGTGAGAGTGTGTGTGAGAGAGTGATAGGAGTCCATTTGAGGTGACCGGTCTGGCCGTTACTGGCTGAGAGCTGCCAAGACAGACCACTGTTTTGTTTTGTCACAGGGCCGCATTCCGATCAGTTTTCCACTGGACCGTTTCCGCCATCGGCTGGCGCCGCATTCCAGCGCTCCGGCTTCAGAATCCCCACTTCGGAACTCAATTAGAGAGAGGGAGTGGTGAGAGAAACAGAGAGAAAGAGTTTCAGAGTGGCCGAGAGCACAGAGACGGAGGGAGAGTGAGAACGAGAGAGAGAGAGAGAGAGAGACTTATTATCAACCAATTTCGCCCGCAATCTCCTCTGTGTTGGAGTGTTTTTCCCTTCATGGTGCGGTGACAGTAAATATAGGTGTTGAGGAACTTTCTAGAAGCTAGTGTAGCGTAAAGCCATCTGGTGCGTAGTGTAAATCCATACAAACACCTACCCCCCCTCCCTAGACAGGTATTTTACAAGCTCCTTATTTATATGGGTGAAATAGTGAGGTGTACCGGGGAGCAAAGTCTCTGAGGTCTGTTTGGCAGAACCCGTTTGGCTGAACATTTGTCAGAGAACAAAAGCGCGAAAGCATTTATGTGTAAAGGTTTTTAAACTCGGCTGAAATGAGGCGGCCCTCCTGGAGCTATTGGCGCGTTTTAGTGTGGACGCCGTCGGGGCCGTGGCGCCACAAACTGTTTGGCTATGAGCTCACCGAGCAGAGGAGAGGGTGAGAGGTGTTGCATAGCTACAGAGATTTTTTTTAAATGTTACATTTTCAAGTTTATTGTCTGAGTTTTCAAAAACTGAAAGACAGTTTGAACTTTGAGTGTTTTTATGCATGTTAGCAACCCTAGAGTTTGTCTTCAATTCTTTTAGAAGGTTCATTTCAGTCTGTATCTACATTGTAACACATTGTAGTTTTCAGCTGTGATACATTGTAGTATTGATAACAATAAGTTATTTGTGATTTTTGGGGTCTTTAACTCACAGCTGTTTGAACATTTTTTCAGTTGTACTTGCATAAGTCCTGATATTATTGGCTGGTTGCTTGACCTCAACATGACCTTGTAATTTACTCCCCATGTCCCTGTAAGAAGCTTTAGTGAAAAATCGTAAATTTGCTGAACCCCTTCCAAGTGGAGAAAAAAACAAGCAGCAATCCCTGTATAAATATCATCACGTCTCGATCTTAATTGGTCAGTTTGAAACTTCAGACTGCTGCTCATGAATAAAAAAAAAACCGAAGATGAAAACGAGCACAATAAACAGACTTGACTGTCTCTGTGGGTGGGGTCACGGCTTTGTGAGTGAGATCCGTTTAACGTTTAAGAATCAACCCCCCACCCGACGGAGACCTGAGACGCGCACACTTTACAAAACACCAAATCGTCTCTCTCTTTGGTTTTAGCGCCGTAGAGATGGAGGGAGAGAGAGAGGGAGACAGAGGGGAAAAAAAACTGCAATTACACAGTTTAGGCCATGTTTCTTATTTGTACATCCTAGTTTTATTGTTAATTCACAGCATATATAACACAATACTCTGCTGATGTGCGGCCATACCAATAAAGTTAATTTGAATTTGAATTATATAGAGGAGAGAGAGAGAGAGATGGGATGAGATTTGGAGGCCAGTGAGAAGTGAACTTAGAAATAGCAGTGTGTTGCTGAGGATAAAGATGCAAGCAAAAAACCACAGAACAGGCATGACCAAGAAGGCCTGGTTTAGATGCATTGTAGCCCAGCAGAAAAAACCCTGATTTATCAGATTAAGATCTTGACTGAGTGCTAGTTGACTCAGTTAATCAATGTCTCGATTGAAAGCCATGATCACTCTCATTACTGTGCTGGCATTCAGCAGGCCCTCCTCTCCAGAGGGATGTGTGTTTACTGACGTTAGCCGAGTCATCCACCTTCGGTAATTAGGTAATTAGCAGTACCCTACCTGGGAATGGAAACTTCAACCTCTGAGACACAAAGCTAGTTCTTAAATCAATATACTGCTGGATGCAGACTGTGGGGCCCATCCACACACTGGAACAGTGCCTTAACAGGATGCAGACCGTGGGGCCCATCCACACACTGGAACAGTGCCTTAACAGGATGCAGACTGTGGGGCCCATCCACACACTGAAACAGTGCCTTAACAGGATGCAGACTGTGGGGCCCATCCACACACTGGAGCAGTGCCTTAACAGGATGCAGACCATGGGGCCCATCCACACACTGGAGCAGTGCCTTAACAGGATGCAGACCGTGGGGCCCATCCACACACTGGAGCAGTGCCTTAACAGGATGCAGGCTGTGGGGCCCATCCACGCACTGGAACAGTGCCTTAACAGGATGCAGACCGTGGGGCCCATCCACACACTGGAACAGTGCCTTAACAGGATGCAGACCGTGGGGCCCATCCACACACTGGAACAGTGCCTTAACAGGATGCAGACTGGAACAGGGCCCATCCACATCCACACACTGGAACAGTGCCTTAACAGGATGCAGACCGTGGGGCCCATCCACACACTGGAACAGTGCCTTAACAGGATGCAGACCGTGGGGCCCATCCACACACTGGAACAGTGCCTTAACAGGATGCAGACTGTAACAGGGCCCATCCACACACTGGAACAGTGCCTTAACAGGATGCAGACTGTGGGGTCCATCCACACACTGGAACAGTGCCTTAACAGGATGCAGACTGTGGGGCCCATCCACACACTGGAACAGTGCCTTAACAGGATGCAGACTGTGGGGCCCATCCACACACTGGAACAGTGCCTTAACAGGATGCAGACTGTGGGGCCCATCCACACACTGGAACAGTGCCTTAACAGGATGAGGAGTTCACTCACAAACATTCTCGTCTCTCAGTCACACACACACACACACACACTCCCTCTTTCTCACACACCCAGTTTTACAGCCACACACACACACACACACACACACACACACACACACACACACACACACACACTTCCTCTCTCTCACACACCCAATTTTACACACACACACACACAGAATTATTAATCTGTGATGCACTCGCGGTCTCTTTCTCCTTAAACACCTTATCAGCTCCCCCCGTCTCCCACAGACACTAAAGAGCCTCTCCTCCACCATACATCAGCTTTCACAACAACCAGCACAACAAACACAGGCACAACCGGAGCAACAACAAAGGCTAATCCTCCTGTGAAAAACTCTCACTTTTAGCATGCAGTTATCATTTACCACGCTGCTCTCATTAAAGTTTGAAAGCATGCTTGATGTTTTTTTTTTTTGTTTTGTATTTTTTTTTTTGTTTTTCTGGCGGGCGGTGGAAGATAAAGTCAAGAGGTGTTTTAGCATGAAGCCGTGGGTGATTTTCACTTGGGCAAAAGGTCCTTTTCAGGCGGGGGAGGGAGACAGCAAAAAAATTAAATTAGGCACTTACCCAGAATGCATTGCGTTTGGTGAAAATAGCTGGGGATGGGATCCTGGCCAATGCAGCTCAACTTTATGCTTCAGAATATATTACCAAGGTTATCGGCTCCCTTGCATTTTGCTGCCATGCACAGACTTGCCAAAGATTTGTTTTTACTGTTGTATATTTGATTGACAGGTTCATAATTATGACATCATAACAATGAGACAGACTAGTTTCTCACTGTGTTGTGGTGGAACTCTATTAAGGTTACGCAGAGGACATTTGCTAATAAGTCAGGTACTGCTTGTGATGAATAGTGTTGGTAGATGAAATGAGAAACCAATCAAATGCATTTCTGGAAATCTGCTGAGACCAATCAGATTGCAGGATGCAGAAAGCTTTGCTCAGAAAAGCAGTGTCAGAGTTTTAGAGAGAAATTTAGACACTAATAGTTTTAATATGAATGAGATGTTCAGTGTAAGAATTGGACACCAGGGGAGAGTTTTATGGAGCAGTGTTTCTGAACCTTGCAAAATATATTTAAGTATGTCACAGCACCAGTCTGGTTCTGGGATATGATTTAATGATGGATTTGTACATCCTGAAATGGATTGAAAGTTCTTCCGTTACGTTCTGTTAATTTCTTTTTTGTTAGTATTTTTAACTGTTTTTCCCCTGCAGTGGGTCCAGCTCAGTCGGTTCGTCCTTCGCCAGGGGCTGTGATGTTTCCTGACTTTTCGCAAGCAGCAAATTATGGCTTTTTCCCGACGAAATGACTCGGGGGGGGGGGCCACTAGCGTTTGGCGTTATCGCAGCTATTGGCTGTCATACAGTGTGTGTGCAGGCGATGTGGCCAAGCGCTCGGCCCCTGGTTCAGACATTTAGGGTCTGAGATTAAATACCCTCTTGATTAAAGACGTGCAAAGAAAATGATATCTCTGCTCTTTTACTGTTCTAGGTCCAGTCTAGGAATGTGTGCTGGCGCACTCACAGTAGGGTCCATGCCAGAATGCTTACGTGGCTTTTACTCTCCACTCCAGTAAAATCAGTCAAGTGAAGTTGAACCTCACGGATACGAGCACCTTGGGAACAAGGGTGGTTCCTGTTTCTGAAAAGTCTATAAATCTGAAAGCGATGTTTAAATACAAGATAACGAATTTGAATCCTTTATTGTTTGGAATTGGTACTTAAATAACTTGTCTTGTTTTGAAATTACAGTTAAATTTTAAAAAATACACCTGTAATATGTTTCCACTTGTTCGGTTGACAGGTGTTTTTGTATATCTTGGTCAGTATCGCTGAAGTTTTACTTTTGAACCTTTTTTGGGTGTGGTTACCCATCCCATGAGGGTGGAATCGGCACCCTTACACACTTTATTCTTGTAATCCATCTTTTTGTGGTGTTTTCAAGAGGGTAGTTTATTTAATTGTGGCGGGGGTGTGGGCAGGGTTGAGGTGCAGGTGGGGGGTGGCGGCGTGGGGTTGGGGGTGAGATAATATCTGAGCCTCGTGTTCGAACACGTTAACGAATGGCGTGAATTGACATGGGAACACAAGGGCATGTCAAGATGTATTGGGCAAACAAAGTTATGTTTTTAAATGGATTTCTCATGTTCAATTTCATATGCAAACACACAGACCAGAGCGCCACCTAGTGTTGTGCAGGGGAAATACCCTTTGTGAAAATGTTTTGTATTGATGAGATTATTGCATGAACCCATTGTATCCAAAATGTCAGGAGAATGTGAACTTTAATTAAGAACTATCAAAGCAAACCGAAAAACAGTAAATGTCACTGATATGATTAATATCCCTCCCTGAAAGTGTAGGGAAAGACAAAGCGCGTTGCAGTGAAGCATTTTTTATGCTGAAAGAGCGAGAAATGCATGCCGTTGTTTTGGTTGTTATTTAAATAATTGTTCATTAGGAGCCATTACTAGTGTGGAAATCAGCTTGGGTTGAATGGCAGTGTGTCTGGCCTGTCGCATAAAGACTCTTTTGAATTTTGAAGGTGTAGTTTTGGCGAGGGGTTGGCGGCGGTGCTGGAGAGCGAACAGAAAGGCCAGACGGCGACAGGCTGCTGGACGGCTGCTTGATTACCTGCCAGCGGGGTTTCACTGCTCTGAGTCACCTTAGAAACAGCATGCGGCACCAGCACAGGGCCGAGGACTTTGTGTAGAGTATGTCCGTGAGTGCGCGCGTGTGTGGGTGAGACTGTGTTTGTGTGTATGTGTGTGTGTGTGTGTGAGTGTTTGTATGTGTGTGTGTGTGTGGAGGTGAGTGAGTGAGTGTGTGTGAGTGTTTGTGTGTGTGTGTGTGTGTGTGTGTGTGTGTGTGTGAGGTGAGTGAGTGAGTGAGTGTGTGTGTGTGTGTGTGTGTGTGTGTGTGTGGTGAGTGAGTGTGTGTGAGTGTGAGTGTGTGTGTGTGTGTGTGAGTGTGTGTGAGTGTGTGTGTGTGTGTGGAGGTGAGTGAGTGAGTGAGTGAGTGTGTGTGGAGGTGAGTGTGTGTGAGTTTGTGTGTGTGTGGAGGTGAGTGAGTGAGTGTGTGTGTGTGTGTGAGTGTGTGGAGGTGAGTGAGTGAGTGTGTGTGTGTGTGTGTGGAGGTGAGTGAGTGAGTGAGTGTGTGTGTGAGACTGTGTGTGTGTGTGTGTGTGTGTGTGTGTGTGTGTGTGTGTGTGTGTGTGTGTGGAGGTGAGTGAGTGAGTGTGTGTGTGTGTGTGTGTGTGTGGAGGTGAGTGAGTGTGTGTGTGTGTGTGTGAGTGTTTGTGTGTGTGTGTGTGTGTGTGTGTGTGTGGAGGAGTGTGTGTGTGTGTGTGTGTGTGTGTGTGTGTGTGTGTGTGTGTGTGTGTGGAGGTGAGTGAGTGAGTGTGTGTGTGTGTGTGTGTGTGTGTGTGTGTGTGGAGGTGAGTGAGTGTGTGTGAGTGTGTGTGTGTGTGTGTGTGGAGGTGAGTGAGTGAGTGAGTGTGTGTGGAGGTGAGTGTGTGAGTGTGTGTGAGTTTGTGTGTGTGTGGAGGTGAGTGAGTGAGTGTGAGTGAGTGTGAGTGTGTGTGAGTGTGTGTGAGTGTGTGGAGGTGAGTGAGTGAGTGTGAGTGAGTGTGAGTGAGTGAGTGTGAGTGAGTGTGAGTGAGTGTGAGTGTGTGGAGGTGAGTGTGTGTGAGTGTGTGTGTGGAGGTGAGTGGAGTGAGTGTGTGTGTGAGACAGTGTGTGTGTGTGTGTGTGTGTGTGTGTGGAGGTGAGTGAGTGAGTGTGTGTGTGTGTGTGTGTGTGTGTGTGTGTGTGTGTGTGTGTGTGTGTGTGGAGGTGAGTGTGTGTGTGTGTGTGTGTGTGTGTGGAAGTGAGTGAGTGTGTGTGTGTGTGTGTGTGTGGAGGTGAGTGAGTGTGTGTGTGTGTGTGTGGAGGTGAGTGAGTGAGTGTGTGTGTGTGTGTGTGTGTGTGTGTGTGTGTGTGTGTGTGTGTGTGGAGGTGAGTGAGTGAGTGAGTGAGTGAGTGAGTGAGTGTGTGTGTGTGTGTGTGTGTGTGTGTGTGGAGGTGAGTGAGTGTGTGTGTGTGTGTGTGTGTGTGTGTGTGGAGGTGAGTGAGTGAGTGTGTGTGGAGTTGAGTGAGTTTGTGTGTGTGAGTGTGAGTGTGTGTGTGTGTGTGTGTGTGTGTGTGTGTGTGTGTGTGGAGGTGAGTGTGGCAGCGTATGGGTCCGTGTTTGATTACGCACATGCGTGTGTGTGCATATACATGCCTGCACGCTCCGTGTGCGTTTGTGTTTGTTTGTGTGATGCAAAGCCGCGGCTCTGTTCTCTTTATTGCAGGAAACAGGGAGACAGGAGAGCCTTATAAAGCAGGCTTTCATCAGGCCATTCCATTCAAACAATGGCGATCATTATCTTCAGAGAGACGCAGCTCCTGCGCACGCAGGGGAGGGAAGGGAGAGCTCTTTCATATCAACTTCATTTCCATGTGACTGCCGCGGTTTGATGGTAATCACGGCACGACCCGAGTTTCGCCCCCCTACCTACCTTTCTCTTCCTCCTCTCTCTCTCCTCCTCCGAGTGTTTCAAAAGAGAGCGAAAATAAAAAAAAAAAAAACAGAAAAACATGTCCGCCTCTCACTGAGTACGATTGGGTGCGGGGTTCGGCTAGACAAGCCTCTGCGTTGGTTTGATATTTGATGGAGAACAAAAGCACAGTGCATCCAGGTCAGAATCTGGAGCGGTGGTATAAAACATCCGTGCCACTGCTTTCGTTGAAGATTATTAAAAATGCCTTTGTCATAACATGGCATTTTCTTTATAGAAAATTTATTAAAAGCTATTTTTCAACACAGTCTGACCAGAGGTATATAGGTAGCATATGTAAATATGGCCTCATTTGTCCGTCTCTTAACTATGACATCATAACTATGCGCCAGACTAGCTCATCACTTTGACATAGTGCAGCTTTGTGTGAGTGGAAGAAGTCACATACTTACGGCTCTCTCCTCCTGAAGTCAGCAGGAAAGGGTTGCTAAAGAGACCCTGAGAAGTTCAGGTTGGGGAAAAAGGCAGAAAAATTGGGGATTAAACAAAAAAATCAGAACTGTGCAAGAAGCTTGGGCCAGGAAAGTTAACAGAGCTGTCCTAGCCGCTCTGTTGGAGCATGGGCTTGAGGCTAGGACGCGGGGTAAGAGCTATCTAAAGAGAGCCAAACTGAGTGATATGTTCACTATGGTGCAGGACCTACAGGGACTGCCTCTGTTTGGAGCTGACAGCTCCCCATATCCCCCCGGGTTTCACAGTCTGCAGGGGGCCCAAAATAAAGGTCCCTTATCTGGATCATCTCACTCCCGTTCCGTTGAAGGTTCGTTTTTTTTTTAATGCTTTGCCTTTTTTTGGATACATTCTTCCGCTGTGATTGCTTTGGCTTGTGATGTGATCTTTTCGCATATCAGAGAGATCCCATTGACTCTGAGCGAAAGCCTGCGTGTTCTTTCTGGCTCCTTGTGTTTGTCTCTATCAGATATGACTCCGTCTTTAGCTCGCATTGCAGATGACGGCGCTTGACTTTGTCGGCAGGAAACTTTCTGCCAGAGATGTGTATGTATTTCTATTCTTTATGTTTCAGAACAAACACAAAGCCAAAAAAAGTAGTGAAGCTCAAATAAAAGCAGCAGCGCAAGGCCAAATATGTTTGAAATGCCTTAATTCTGGAAATCCTGTGAGAAAAACCACTCCTAGTGGTTAGTTTGTCTTGAACATTGGTGAAATCAGATTATATAACTGACAACTGTCAGTACACTGAGGTAGGGAGGGGGAGGTGAGGTTTCGTTACAATCAAAAATGGGAGGAGCTTCCATATTGTGTCGGTGACTCTGATCTGGACCAATAACTGCATTGACTGTAGAGAGAAAAGCATGATTTTGATTGGTTCATGCAAGTCAGTGATTGACAGTGGTTTAGCCTAATTTGGGTCATGAAACCTCATTTCAATTGTCAGTACTCTTCAAATGTTTGAGGTGTTGGCGGACAGTATTTTAATAAAGTATTTTATTACTAGGGAAGCTCTATAAAGGCCTATAAAGGCCGATCAGATGACACAGAATACGTGAGACATTTCTCTTTGTAAAGGCAAAGGCCATTAAGGATGTGGATCTACCCATCCTACCCTGTATGGCGTATACACTCCAGCAGAGCATGGCTGAGGGAGTATTTCACAGCGAAACATCTCTGATATAATAGCCGCAGGGAGACTGATCGTCTGTCATTTTACACATTCCCCGTTAGCATACTCCCGACTCCAAAGCACTCAGCCACATCTGGGCCAGCCTACAAGAAGACGACAGCAAGATGTGTCTTCTAGGTGGAATAGTACTTGGTATATACTACACAGTCTACTAGAACAGGAACTATCTGCTTATGCAGCTGACTACGACTTGCCTTCAACGTTCTCCGGCAATCAGTGGAAATTATTCGTAAATATGAATTCCCTGCTCACACCATTCGAAGAGCTCACGCAACAGGTTAGTTCATCAGCTGCATCATCTGCAGATGTTGTACCATCCATTACAGCTAGAGAAAACCACAGAGACCGAAGGCGTGAAAATGTCAAAATCTGCTTTGTTGGAAGCGATCCAGAAGCAATTCAGTGACATCTGAGCGCCTGTATGCAGTTGCTACAATTCTCGATCCGAGGTGAGAAAATGAAGTAGACCTACTACGTAAATATTTCTGTTATGTAGGCCAAATGACTGATAAAAAATAAAAGTACGCTATTGGTAAAAGGAATGCTGAAAAGTGTCATTTTCCTAAATTTCACCTAACTTTGCTTTAAGAATAAGCAGACTTGTGCAATTTAATAAGAGAGGCTATAAAAACGCAAATAGCCTAACCTACGGAAATTAATAAAGTAGACCTAATGTGTCTTTTTTGTTAATGGAAAGGTATAAAGGCCGCTATTTCCCAGACACACTCAAGCCACAGCTTTGTGTTCTGCTGTCGGGCATCCTGGCCGCCCGTTCATGCCCCCGGCCCGAACAGTTTGGAGGTCGAACGGCGAACGTACACCAGCAACCAAACTGCATCACAGATGAATGTCTACTGGTCAGAGCTACTTATTCCACAAAGCGGACAGCAATTTGCTTTCCATCAGGACAATTACAGCCAGTTCACGGCACGAGCCTACCTCTGCGCGCCGTGCACAAGTGTAGATACCAAGCGACTTTTCAGCACAGCGGCGAATGTCTCATCTATGAAGAAAAACTTGCCGTCAATGCTTAAGAAGTAACTAAGCTGAAGAGTAGTAGTCATAGCAGGTTGTAAAAACATGTAAATGCTGAGTAATGTTTATACAGTATTTGGCTGTAGCCTTTCTTTGTTGTCGTTTTACATTGTCTAAGTTTGTAGTAGCCCTTAATTTAGAAAGGCCCTGTATTTTGTTCTGTCTATTGGAATTGATTTTTATTGGCTTATATAGGCTATAATGGTTTCTTATGCTTTGAAACATAGTGCATATTGTTGAGGACTTTTAACTTTTATTCCACAGGAAGGCTAAAATACTTGCTAAACTGATTTTTAGCAAAGCATAGGCTATTATATTGGTTTCGGTTTCATCAGGTGATCGCTGAACGGCACCAAAAACCCTGATCGGAGCATTCCGATTTGCGACTGAGTGAGTGTTATTTGTTTTTTTTTCCATCAGTTTAGCAGGATGTGTTGGTTTCTCTCATTTATATTGTCCTCTTTCCCATATTGTCTCAGTATGCCGATGGTGACATAGCGAAAATACATACTTTCAAGCTTTTGTGTGTATGAATAAATCAGATCTCTGGTGTTCACTTGCTGGTTTTGTTTTCACAAAAAGCAAAGCCAGTGCCTTTTATGGCAGTTGAAAAGAATTGCTGGATCTTCCAGAAAAGCGACGCGGAAATGACCCTGAAACAGCCGCGTGGCTCCCTCTGCTCCAGCGGGCCGCGGGAGGGAGGTGGCAGATTGATCGCGGCGCGTCAGATTGATGACGTCGTTCGTCATGGTCGTTTAGTACAGTAAAGAAGCCGGAAAGAGAAAAACAACACTTCAGTCTGCCGCCCGCGTTCGGAGAGATCGTTTGTTCACTCCATCTCTTCTGTATTCCCTCGGGGAGAGTTTTTTTTGGTCTGAAAAACGTCTATTTGTTCAGGGGAGGGGGAAAAAGGACATTCTTTTTTTTTTAATCGTCATAGCAGCAGAGAAGAGAGTGGAGTCACCTTTCCTCTCTCCACTCCCATCTCCAATTCAGTGTATCCACAAAACTAAACTGTTTAACCGTAGCCACAATTATAACCCCTATTAAATACACTTACTTCATTTAACTTCTTGTGTGTAATTACAGTACAAATTATTTTCCATTTTTGCAATAACATAGTTTATGGAACTATAATTACATACAATTATAATAAATAAAAATGTAAGAAGTCCAACCGTTCTGCATGGAGAAGAAGGCCACAATTCCTCCACTGCGCTGTGAGAGACTCTTCAATAACTACAGGAAGTGGTTGCTTGCAGTCAGTGCTGCTGACGGTAGCGTAACCAAGTATTGAGTCTAACGGCAATGGGTAAATGCATATTTATGACATGTGGCATATTACAGTTATTTATGGAATAACTGTCATAAATGAAACAGTGGTATGAGGTAAATGCGCGGGTTACCTTTCATAGGTGATATGGTTAAGGTTTAAGATCTGTTAACATGCGGGGTCATAAATATACATCAATGCAGGAAAGCGGACGTTTCCACAATAAATCGTATCTGTAAACCTTTCACTACCGCGTTGCTTATGTGTTATTTTGTCAGCTTATATAATTACTGCCTACTGTCATTTGGTGTCGCTGAAGACTTGGTATGGTTTCTGCTCTTTGGCTAAACCTTATGTGCACTTTAGCGATTCTCTCTGTATCGGAGTCTGTGCCAAACGTCTCACTGTAGATCTACTGTCGCGTGATGTTAATTGGTTTTGTGTCTTATCAAGTGTCTCAGAGCTTAATTTGGAAATTCACTCACTTAAGTGTTGGCTGAGTTCCATCTTAGTTGTTCTTTTTGTCTGTGGAGACGGCTACGATCCAACAATTGCAGTCACCCCCGTCGGTTTGGTGCGACGGGCAAAAGCTCGCACCACATGAATAAACTGGAAAAACCTGGGCCGGTGTTGGTTTAATTCATTCATCAATGTTTCAACCAGGAAAATCTCACTGAGATGAAGATTTTTCAAGACCTGGCCAAGAAAGCATCAGAGCATACAGAAGAACAATGGGTGTTACTGCGATACAAAACACTGACTTCTGATTGGCTGTCCTCACTGTGCCTTGGAACTTATAGAGCGCATAATTGATGATGCAAGCATTCTGTTCGCTTGGATCCAAAATGTCAGAGATCGAGCTGAATAAATACCACGGTTACGTCATCAGCTGTAGTGTCAGTGTCTTATGGCTCCGCGACTGATAAAGATTATTCAAAACACAGTCAGTTAAACTTCAACTTAAAACTTAAAAGTTTTTTTTCTCCTTCCCTGTACAGTAGTTTTTATAGAGGTTTCATAAAGGTTTTGTTTTGTTTTTATGACGAAATGATGCAGCAATAGAGGAGTGCATAGGCACACATGCAGAAATAAGTGGCCGTTTTTGTTTTGTTTTCGTGACAGCTGGCGTCGGGGATCTACAGCTTCGCATGTTCGCTTTGGAACCACCACACCGACTGTTTCCTGCAGCAGATATGCGCCAGGGATGAAGCTGCCGCCCTCAGCTCCCTGGAGAGGACCCTGCTGTCTCTCAAAGGTGGGTGTGTCTGCCGCCATTTATCTGCGATTCCCGTCCCCCTCTTTACTTGTCTTGCCCTAACCATTTTTGTTTTCATCTCCGCCCCATGTCAGTTTAGTTCTGCCCTCTTTTCACTTCACTGCACCAAGTTTTGATTCTACCCTTTATGGACGAACCCATACAGTCTCACATGCGCGCACACTCGCACGCACGCACACAAACATATGAAAACATGGTGCTGTATTTAATTTATGAATCAAAAGGAGACATGGGGAGGGTAAAAACAGAACTATGGAGAGGGTGGTGCAGCTGTGGGACAACCATTTAGGATTACAAGGTCTAACTCTCAGCCAATCACAGGAGAGTTAGGCCTGGGTTTAGAACAGCCAATCAGAATCATGAAGCCTGACTCTGGTGCAACCAATCAGAAGTGTTATCCCAGGCTGCTAAGATTCTTGTTAAATGCTGCATAGATTTGTGTAGTGAAGACTTGTGGCTCCTTAGGGGCAGAACATAACACAATGAGTCAGCTACTTTCTCTCCTGCCCTGTCTGTCCATTCTCACTCTGTGGAGGCCACAACTCTTCTGAGATGTCTGCGCGAAATTGTTTTGTAAAATTTATTTTCGTTATTTTGTATGAGCATGTTCAACAGAAGCATTCTGTGACCTTCCTCTCAGTTTTTTGCTTGCATTGTCAGGGGTGTTAAAGTCCCATTTTCCATTTCACAAGTGCTGTGCGGGTTCACGGAGCAGGACCTGCTGTTCCTTCTGCTGTCGCTGCCGTTTTGCAGCGTTGGGTGGTAAATGGACCTGGTGAAAGGGTGTGTGTATGACTTACATCTTTGTGTTCTGTTTCCTCCCCCTGTTACCCCCACCATTGCAGTTCTGAGGAAACTGACAGTACACGGATTCAACGAGCCCCATCAGAACATAGAGGTCATGGTGAGTTTTTGGAACATTGCAAAAAAAAAAAAAAAAATTAAAAAGTTGAAGTCGTGGTTAAAGCAAAATTACCATCAACTATGCAAAAGCAACATTACTCCCCATTCCAAAACAGAAAAAAACACTTGGCAGTCAATATTGAGGTCAACCTTTGACCTGTGACCCCCCTCAAGGTTGAAAGGTCATAGGTAGGGGCTCTCTGTGACGTAAAACTCATGTGACGTATACAGACATGAGGAAAAACCTGAGTGAATTGTAGGTATTTGGTTGCCATCTGTCTCCTGTGGAGGTAGATTTGAAATCCAACTCTGTAACTAAAACACATCCTAGACAAAAAGTAAACTGATACACTTTGTCTGGGATTCTCAAATACATCTGTCAAGAAGGTTTTTTTTTTTTTCTCTTCACTCATTTAGATCAACTGAGCTGCCATGACAATTCTCAGGTGCATTCCGAAGTTTCCCATTTGAGCTCTAATGGCAGGGCTCCGATGTATTTCACCGGCCTTGTCTAATAATAGCAGTGATAATGAAGTCAAATTATGAGTTTTATTTAAAAAACTGAAGTACAAAGAATCAATCAATGTCATCCAGTGAGACGAGTTCTTCTACTCCCCTCTCTCTCTCTGCTCTTCTCCCTTTCTCTCGTGTTCTCCCTCTCTGTCTCCTTCACACTCTCACTGTCTTTGTCCCTCTCCCCTCCCTTTCTCTCTGTCCGCCTCTCTCTTTTCCCTCGCTCTCTCTGTGTTCACCTCCATCCCCCTCTCTCTGTTTGAGGGCTGAAGTACTGATGGATGAGGTGAGGGTGTCACTGTCTGATCCCGCTGCTCTCTCTTGATAAGGAGAGTCAATCGGGAGAACAGAGCAACTTTATAGAGACTTAAGCTACAATCAGGAGAGCTGTGAGACTTTACAGAGACTTAAGCTACAAACAGGAGAGCTGTGAGACTTTACAGAGACTTAAGCTACAAACAGGAGAGCTGTGAGACTTTACAGAGACTTAAGATACAATGAAGGGAACTGTGAAACTTTACTGAGACTTTAGCAACAATTAGTGCAGCTGTTGAACTTCAAAGGAGCTAAAGCAACAATCAGGGGAGCTGGGGGACTTTACAGAGACAATCACTCAATAAATTGTTCAGTTGCTCTCCCAAACCGAGAGGGTACAACAAAACCGTAGAGGTGGATTAAAGTAGCTACCTGTGCAGCGGTGCCTGGTGTTCACATTATGGAGCTCTGCTAATCTTCATACCGTAATCACAGAAGAAGATGAGTGTTTGTGGGCCAAACATTATCAGAGTTGAGCATGAACGGGAGCTCAGAGGAGCAGATAAAAGTGGCTACATCGCCAGGGGCCAGGCTAGACAGAAACCTGTCGGCCCCAATACTTTATCTCTGTGTTAAATTGAACTCTAGAGCTTTCTGAAACATTAATGTGTTTCTGTGTAGCGCGGGTCACTGCGCAGCTAATGGGGGGGGGGGTGGGGGGGGGGGTTTGGACAGGCGGGGTTGGGTATACGCACTTCAGTATTCTGCTGGTGAATCACCGTCCTGTCTGCTGTTGTTATTATTGCAATGTGCTTTTGCTTGTTACACGTTCACAAAACTGTATGAAGTCAGCAAGGTCATAAAGTTAGAAAGCTTTGCTTTGGTCTCTATATTCGTGCTCGTTCTCCTCACCATTTCTCATTCCCTCCCTTTCTCTTGCTCTCTCTCCCCCATCACTCTATCCCTCCCTCCGTCTCTATTCCCCTCCCAACTTCCTACCTCTTTCGTTCCTACTTTCAGTGTTTCTCCTGTTCCCCCATTTCTCTGCCTGTCTCTCTTCATTTCTCCCCCTCTCTCTCTGTGTTAGAGATCTATCCCCCATTTAACCCCCCAACTGGGAATCTGCACCCTCCCTGGAGAACAGTGTTCCAGTGCTCTTACCTGCAAGTCTTATAATTACCTTAATTGCATGACCATAATTGCGTTCTCTTAATTGCGGAGCAGGGGAAAATGGTGATCGATTATGTGTCGTAATCCCCCTAATGAAGCGCACCTGCTTCTCGGGCCTGTTTTCACGTCTCTAATGACGGGTTTGGTGATTAAGCACTTTTGTGACATTTGGCCTGTACGCCATTACAAGGAATTAAGTTTGAATAACTTTAAAGCCTTTTTTTGGGGTGTTGGCACAGATCCTATGAACGTTTTTATTTTTTGTTTCTGCTGTGGAAAGCTTCTGGATGCTTCTAAGTTTCCCTCTTCAGCTGAGCCTCTGCCCTTCTCTCACCACAGACTGAAAAAGCTTCTCTCTGGTTTGACCATATTTGTCTTCAACCCACCAATAAATAAATCCTCAAACCCATTTTCTCCTCAGTTTTCTTGAACATAATTCTGTGCTGATACAATGGCTACCGCTATCGTTTGTGATGCTAAGTACTTGGTTTGTTTGTTTGGATGTACTTCTATAATAGTGTCTAGTGAACAGGTCTAGTGTCTGTTTTCCTTCAGTACAGAACACATGGAGCTACAGGAGAGCTATCGCTGAGACATCTGAAGGAAAGTTGTGTCTGTCTCTGGTAATAGCTACTAATTGGTAGAGAGGCGTGTCTGTCACTGGTAATAGCTACTAATTGGAAGAGAGGTGTGTCTGTCACTGGTAATAGCTACTAAATGGAAGAGAGAGGAGTCTCTCAATGGTGATAACTACTGATTGGAGAAGAAGCGTGTCTCTCACTGGTAGTAACTGCTGTTGGAGGAGAGGCATGTCTCTCTGCTGTTTGGAGAGCCACCTCCCCAGGGCTGGTGTCGAGGAACACTGCCCATGAAGAACCTCGATTTAGGGGGGTTTGTAATGAGAGCAAGTGGGAGTAAATTCCCTGTATCTTTCCCCCAGAAAAGCCCCCCCTCGAATAAATGAGCATAAAACATCGTGAGTCCTCGTTTTCAGCCCCGCTGTCCCTGGCGGGTGTGTCTGTAGAGGAATTTTGTCCCGATTACATAGAAGAGGGTCCATTTAAGTCTCACCCTCGTGAGTCACACTGATCTGATGACTCACCAGAGCAATGTCCCTGAAAGCGGCTTTCCCTCCCAGAGCAGAAATCCTCCCACTTTTGTTCCTCGAATGTAGCTCTGTCTCACCTGCCAGTGGGCCTCGAGCCTGCCTGTTTCATCGAGAGATCATTATCACGCGAGAATAAATGTGAGTGAAACAACCAATTAGGAAGTTTCCGGAGCTTTCAGACAAAAAAAATGCAGACTCTCAACTCAACGCTGCTTTCAGCGATGTCTGCTGTCACACTGGAGTGACGGGAATTTTGATTGGTCAGAATCCCACTGGGGAAGTTTGAGGAAATGTGTGACTTTTTTGGTAGAGAACTCTCAGTTCAACTACTTCTGCCTCACTCTTTTGTTCAATTTCCTCGAGCAATGTTATTCCCAGGAGAGTTAGCATAGCTACAGCTTTTGCTGATTACTGCAGAACAAACTGGAGATTGCTATCTCTTTTGCCTTGGTGTTAAGCTATGATTAGGGCTGAGAGTTATATTGGATATATTCAATATACTCGAAAGTTGTTTTCACACAAGATACAAGAAGTTGCCATATCGTAATATCGAATTAGTCTGTTAGTTTGCAGTGTAATCATTTGCGTGTTTGTTTTTAAAGAACAGTTTAACGGGCAGACACTGTATCACGCCCATCAATCGTTGTCGTGTCCTGCTAGTTCAAAATGGGAGAGAACCGCGAAGAGAAGGCTGCTGGAACTGAGGAAGACCCAATTCCTAAACAGTCATGGGTCTGTTGTATGGAAGTTGTTTGGATTCAAGAGGAAAGACCTGCAACAGACTACAGTCTTGTGTAACTTATGCTAAAAAAGATGGCAACAGAAGGTAGCAGTACCACACATTTATTTAACAAGATATTGTTTTTTAAGTCATATCACCTAGCCCTAGCTACAGTTGAGTGCAAAAGTTTGCATCCCTGTACTTTGAAATGGCATAAAGAGTAAAACAAAGAAAATTTTTTTTCATCAACATAATATTTAACGCGCATTCATCATTGTTAAAAGTAACAAAATAGTCAAAGAGTATATAAAAAGAAAGTTTAGTGAAATAATGAAAATTATATCAGTCCAAAAGTTTGCATCCCCCTTGATAAACCCTCTAGGTACTTAACTTTAATATGTAAACTCAGGTGTCGGATCTTTAAAAAACACTGTCAACACTTAATGCTTGAAGAGTGGCACCAGGTGTGTTAAATTGGGTTTGCATTTTATATTTGCAAGTGGGTAGAGCTCCAGGGCCAGTCTCAAGCAGTTTGCTGAGAGCAACAAAAACAATGGGATCAGAAAAACAGCTGTCAGAAGACCTCAAAATGACATTGGTAAACCTTTATAAAACTTGAGAGGGATATAAAAATATTTAAAAGCGTTTAGGGATGCCAGTACCAACTGTGAAGACCATAATCCAGAAATGGAAGAAACGTGGACACACAGAGACTCTGTCAAGAAGTGGAAGACCAGGAAAAATGACTGAAAGAGCTGCTATGAAACTTGCGCGAGAGTTATGTAAGAATCAAAAACAAACAGCAGGGGACCTGAAAAAGTTGTAGGAGGCAACTGGAATAAAAGTCCACGTCTCCACAGTGAAGCGTAGTCTGATTAGGTCTGGATTGTTTGGGAGAAAAACATGCAGGAAGCCATTGCTTACTCCTAGACATAAGGCAGCATGCTTGGAGTATACTAAAGAGCATAGGAACAAACAAAAAGTTTTGGAGCAAGATTATGTGGTCTGATGAGACCAAAGTCAAATTATTTGGTCACAATTCACACAGGTATGTGTGGCGAGAAGAAAACTCAGCCTGTGGGGAGAGGAACACCATTCCCACAGTCAAACATGGTGGAGGCTCGCCAATGTTTTGGGGGTGTATGTCTGCATCAGACATTGGAGCTCTGCATAAAGTGGACGGAAGAATGAATGCAGCCCAGTATCAGACGATTTTAAAGCAAAGCCTCCAACCATCTGTCAAAAAGCTAAAAGTGAAGAGGCAGTGGATCCTTCAACAACAAAATGATCCAAAGCACAAAGCAAAGTCAACCCAGGAATGGTTTAAAAAGAATAAGGTGAATGTTTTACCCTGGCCTTCCCAGTCTCCAGACTTGAAATTCATTATCATTGAAAACCTGTGGATGGATTTGAAGAAGGTTGTACGTGGCAGACAACCAAGCAATCTGGTAGACTTGGAACACATATGCCATGAAAAATGAGCTAAAATTACACCTAAGAGGATACAAAAGCTGCTCTGATGGTACCCAGAGAGGCTGGAGGAGGTTATAAAGGCAAAAGGAGGACGTACAAAGTATCCGAGAACATTTCATAAAGGGGGATGCAAACTTTTGGACTGATTTTCATTATGTCACTATAACTTCATTTTTGTACAATCTTTGACCATTTTTGTTACTTTTGGTGATGAAAAAACATTTATATTAGCTGAATGTGGATTAAAGATTGTGTTGATGGAAAAAAAAATCTTTGCTTTACTCCTTTTGTCAATTCAAAGAAAGGGGATGCAAACTTTTGCACTCAACTGTATGTTACGAATAATCACCTTTCTGATACACGTGTGATTCACAGGGGCTTGGCTTGTAATTCAGACGTTGAATGCTCAATGCCCGGGTGATTTACCTGAATCGTGGTTTTTAACCCTGAAGCTGCTGTGCGGGTTTTTCTGCATTCATAAATGGCAAAGAATATAAAAATTCTGTGAATACAAAATGGCGGGAAATTCTTTGGTTTTGGTTAACTGCAGGCTGCGATTGAGAGATGCATAATCTGATTCTTTTGTTAAGGTGGCCTTTCGGTTCCTGGTATAACTAGCAGTGTAAATAACCCTATAGGTGGTGGTAAATCCGACCGAAAAAATAAAGAAAAGAATCGAGTCAATTTTTTAAAACCGTTATAAGAATTATTCCTCCGGCCCTTCAGCCACGATGAAGGCTTTGATCAAAGACTTGAGCTCCTGGAATCCAATCCAGTCTCTGGATGCATTAATTTAGTTACAGTATTAGAGAACCTGCTCTCATTGTCTTCCAGGGTTGGAGTTAAAACGGCCGTCTTCAAAAGAGTGATTATTTTCGTGTCAGGATAATCGAGTATCGCTCTTGGAATCTCATTACTCTGTGGTGAACCACAGACTGTGAAACGAAAGGAAATAGCCCTGACCCCAGTCCTTAGGCTTCACAAGCAAACTTACGACACGGGTGTTTTATTCCGCCCCCTTCCCCCTCCACGCCTTCCCATGTCCCGTTTGATGGATGACAATTAAATTCTCGTAACACTTCAGATCCTCACAAACGCAGCTTCTGGAACCGTGAAAGTTTTTTTTATTTTATTTTATCTTCTTTAATGAAGACTGAAAATGGAATTCTTTGAAGTTGGGGGTAAGATCTAGGCTGGGAGGGGGCGGAAGATGCAATACCCTTCACATTAAAGTTTAAAGTGCTCTGTTTAATACGCTTTTTCTCTCTCTTTCCAAAGTAAGAAAATTGCGGTTTTGCTTATATTTTTAAGTGGATTGTTGTATATGATACCAACTTGAAAGGAGGGTAAAATTTTCTTGTTAATGAGTGTGGATTGTATGCAGGGCGCTCTCGGAGGTGTCTCTCTGTCTGTTGACTCCGGCCTCCATGTTCAGCACAGATTTATGAAGCGGATAGTGTCACCCACCAGGGCTTTTAGTGTCCATATTTATGCACCTGACTGTTCCCCCCCTTACCCTCTGCACTACTGTACATAATTCTTTTTTATTCTTCTTCTTTTTTTACTGTGTCAGTATATGTAAAAAATCGTCTTCATCCAAAGCACTTGTTGTGTGTCTGTGGATGTAGCCTGTGTAAAACGTTTCAGCGACAGCACTGCGGCGAATCCCAGAGTATGGCATTGCGATGTCACGTATCCGTTGTGAATGTTTATTTTTACGGTATGCCGCTACTTTGCGGCTAGTTAACAGAAAGCATGTTTCCTTTAAAAATCACGGGCGACCTTTCATCCAAGGGACAGACGAAGTCTCAGTGAGCATGAAGACATGAGGAAAATCTTTAGCTATCGTTCACGGGCTTAGCCGGGAATTTAGGTAATGTATCCGATTATATAAATGATGTGATTGATTTCATAATTAAGAGCAGAAGTTGGCGTAGATGGAACTACCGCCCTGTCTGGTTAATGTCCCAAATGTAAACTTGTATCTCTTTCCAGGAAATGAGGAAAATAGCTATTTAATTCATACATTTAACAAGCTTTACTTACTTGGGTGTTCTGAATAAACTTTATTAGTCGTGCAAATTAATGAGCGTTTTTCAACACCATCTGCTCCACAGAGCAGCTTTAGACACCGGCTAAATTACCATAATAAGCAGCTATTTCATCAGCCAAAACAAACTTCTTCTCTTTTAAAACATCGTATTGGCCTTGTTAAAAAAAAAAAAAAACCGTCTCATCATCACCATCAGATTCTAAACGAGAAGATTCTTCAAAAGTGAATAGAGGGGTTTATCAAATAGGGTAAATTAGAACTTTCTAGAAGATCTGGGTTTATCTTTAGCTTTGAAAGGAACATCATATGAAGTAATTTAAATAATGTCAGCAGCTAAGCCAAAAGCGCTTTTTTTTTTTAAAAGCCAGTTATGTTGTGAAAAGACAGAAAGATCCCTGGCCGTGGTTCGAATTTTTATTTTGTTTTTAAAAGTCATGCATCTTAAGAGGAGCATAACAGCAAATTTAACAGAAACAGTTTTTAACGTACCGTCACTCATATTGATATGTATGAAATGTATGTATTCATCACTCATTTAATTCTCTTGACGGGGCGTTTCAGGTATGATTGAGTCTTTCCCATAACTTATACATTCTAAAGCGACGTTAATGATATTTAGATTTTGTGCAATTTTATGGGCTGACTTTTCCTGAGATCAGGTCATCCTTTTTCTGAAGACAAAATTTCTATAATTCCCTCAGCAACAACCGGTAGAGGGAAAGAGAGAGAGATGAGAAGAGAAAGAAAAGGAGAGAGAGAAAGACAGAGAGAGGGAGACTGAGTGATGGAGACTGTGTGTGTGAAGGTGACATGTTAATTTTTGTTGCATCCATTACCACTGAGCTACAGTGCCGTAACCGCCCCACCCCTGGAGATTTAGGATCTCACCGGTGTTCCTCCCTAACACGCCCGCGGGGCGGAAACCTGATTTGCGGGTTTGGAAACTGATTTGCTCCATCACCCCTGGCCCGGGACGCTGCATTACTGCAGACTTTTGTGGGAGAGGACTCTGCAGACTCTGTCTCTATCCCATTCTGTCTCTCTTTACCTCTGCCGCTTTCTCTCTCTCTCTCTCTCTCTCTCTCTCTCTCTCTCTCTCTCTGTCCTATCCTCATTTCTTACAGTGCCCAGTGTCTTTCTCTGTATGCTGTTTGACTCTTATTTACCTGTGTAACAGCATTATGCCATTTGTGGATTTTATTTGGAGGTCGTATTTTTTTCATTTTAATTCAAATAAGGACCTTCAAGTTGCTTTTGTTGTAGGTAAACAAAAATCTCTAAAAATATGAATTGTCTACAGTCTGTTAAAATGCAGATTCCTTCTGAATGATAATTCTCTATGCCTCCACCCCCACTCCCCCCCACCCCCCAGGGTTTCCTGAATGCCGTGTTTGAGAGACTGCGGCAGTTCCTGGAATGCTGTAAGTACGATCTCAGCTTTGCATTATGGGTACTGTAGTTTACCTCAAGCCACTTCACTGCTCCTCCCACTACAACCCAATAGGAACAGGCAGAGAGACAGGCACCTAATGTGCCCTGATATCCTACACAGGTCTCATTACAGCTGTGACATTAGGAGATTTTCTTTACCCCCCTGCAAAGGGGTGATAAAGGAAGCTTAACAGCAAACGGGGTGGAAATCTCCACCAGCTTCGGTCTGCTGCATCCTATTTGGCCACCTGTTTGTATTTGGTATGAGTTGTGCCCCCAAGCTGCCTATATGCTTCTTTCTGCCGCTCACTCACGGTTAATGAGCACGTCCGGTGCCTGGACGGAGGGAAGTACTCGCTCACACTCTTCTGATAATCAACCCAATGCAGTGGTCATCAACAATCACACATCGCCAAAGTCAACATACAGGAAAAGTTATTATTTAAATAACATTTTTCAGCAGAGTTTGGTAGTCACCTTTGCGGAGGGAGAAAAAAAAAAAGAGTATTAAACCAACCATGCAATGAACCCATTAATGCAAGGCCGATATTACCGCAAAGCATTCTGGGAAAAAATACCAAAACCTTTTGTGGATAAAGGAGTCTGTCTTTCCCTGGCGGGGGCCCGGCTTCACGCTCGTCGCGCTGATTGGCTTAGGCTGACGAGCCGAGCGCTTACCCTGACTCCCGTCTGGGGCTGGGCTCGGGTAAAAAGGGCCGTTTCTCCCTGGATTTCACACCAACTCCTGGGCTTTATGACTTAAAATGGCTCACTCGCTCAGCACTCATTCTGACATTTTAGCTATACTTTGTGATAAGCCTGTGAATGACGGTTAGGGGCTGCTCTTGAGTCCCTGTGTGAGACGTTGTACCAGGTTATTTTCTCAAACAATGACCTGCTTTTACACCAGCCCTACAGCGTTATAATCAGCCATGTCTGGTGTAGGTGGATGTAGGCAGGTGATGGGGGGGGGGCCTGTTTCAGATGTCGTGATGAGAGAGGTACCCCCTGCTATGGTGAAAACGGAGTGCCTCGGTGGGAAATGGCACGTGGAGGCCTCACTGCCTCCGTCAGCCTCCGCTCGCTTGATCGAACCGCGTTGGCGGGTAGATGCGCAGGTGCGCTGATTCGTTACCTGCGGTGCGCTGACGGCCGTCACCGAGGGTGCCCACCACGACCCACTGGGGATTCGCTGGCTCGGCTTGGGTTAGCTTAGCCGCTGCGTGTTTGGTGAACTGTCAGCGGGGGGCTAATGCTAACGCAAGCTGACAGAGGAGAGTCCTGCTTGAATTCAGACCCGTGTCAGACGCGTTATTTCGAATCCTTTTCTCCTTAAAGTGTAGTAATAAAATGGTAAATTCTTTAATGCTATAATTTGTTGTAATTATATGACACGTAGGAAAATGAATGTTGGTGAAAAGACTGCAGATGTTAGTTTTTCAATTGACAGGGAGCTGCCGTAAGAATTTTAACGTTGGCCGTAGGGCCTGAGCAGGGATTTAAGTGATAAGGCACTGCTGATGGACTCATCGCTGGAGGGATGCCGCGTCGGTCTGCCGTATTAAGTGTTTAATTTAAGTTATTGATTGGCCAAAGAGTCCGCACACACACACACACGCGCACACACACAGATATTAAATTAGCTACTTATGAAAAGCAAACCAAATCTAAACCCCACAGATGCTGCAGTCCTCCAGCCCTTGTGTTTGAGTTACCTTGGTTGACCCCAACCTTATTTCTATCTCACCTTGATGCCCCACCCTCACAGGTAGACAGGTGGGCCCCGGTAGCGTTTGTCGAGAGAAGCTGGAGAAGACCGTCATCCTCTACACGAAAGTCGTGAGTGTTACCCTTTATTTTATATTACAGTCAGAATTTAGCAACTCGGGCGCTTAATATCTCAGACATATCGTTTGTTCGGTATCGAATGCCATGACAACCTCAAGGAAAAGAGTTCTTGGAGCATATTCACAAAAGATGACCCATTTGATGAATTTGGGGAGTGTCTGCACAGTGTTGGCACAAAGATGCCGGTCGGGTCAAAATTTGACCTACCGGCATAGAGCAGGGATGGAGAATCCAGGAGAGAGAATATACGTCATTAAATTTAATCGACTGACAGAAAGAGAGAGAGAGAAACACAGCATGCTGCCATATGGTTGCACAGGAGCGTTAGCCTCCTAAAACTAAGGGCCGGAGAGGATAAGAGAGTATTAAATTTGGGGGAAAGGGTTTAAATTTTGGTGTTTCTGACCCCCCCCATCCCTCAGCTGCTGGACTTCCTGGAGTACCACCCGTTCCCCTTCATCCCACTGATCCAGCGCTCGCTGGAGTTCGCCGTCAGCTACGTCTTCACCGAGGCCGGCGAGGGCGTGGCCTTCGAGCGCTTCATCGTCCAGTGCATGAACCTCATCAAGATGATCGTCAAGAACGACTCCTACAAACCCGCCAAGAACATCGAAGGTGCGTCGTCCTTCGTGCCGCTAGCTTACACGCTACAAGGTGTGAGGTGTAGTGTCGGGTGGGAATTTAAGTGAACGGCCTCGCATGTCACTGTGAGCTGCATTGCAGAAGGGGTTTACACCAAAGACATACATTATTTGTTGGTAAAGCACGTTGATGTAAAAGTATCGTCTATTAGTCAACACTGGTCAATTGTGGAAGAGGGTTTGAGTCTGGTGTAAAATTTTAAAATGCACTGAAAACCAGTCTTGCATTATGATACATTTCCATAAGAATTTGTATTTTGTGCAAAATATTTATGAACTATGGTTCATGTCATGTACTTAAGTTAAAATGATTGATTTGAGAGGATGGGAGCAATATTTTTGTTTCAGTAAAATGACTGTTTATGTGCCCTGCTTTGCCACCTGGAAAACAGCAAGATCACTGAGGTTTGAGTGAACGCTGTCTCTTCCTATGACAACTTGTCAAGTTATATTTCAGAACAAAGCTGTACATGATATGCGTTCCAAAAAAGAGAAAAATAAAGCCAAACTAGCGAGTGAAAATGTCGGAGTTGCAATATTTCTGTGAAATCGCTGGCAGAACTGGTGGATAAGCAGAATGCAGATATTGGAAGCTGTCAGAGGAGCTTTCATTGTCTTGTCTGTAATTTCATCAACCCACCTGAAATTTCCGGTCCCCTCCTGTCACTTTGCTGTAAGATGTCAGCTTCAAAACAACTTTTGCAGCAGGAAAGTTGTATTATTTGTTGAATCAGTAATAAATAATTGTATCCCAAAAGGAACCCTGTGTATTGACAATTTTGATATAAAAGTTCGTCTGATTCAGGGTTATTGAGCAGAAAATTAAACAGAGATGTTTTATTTGTCTTTTTTATTATCTTTTTGATATTATTTAATGTATATATTTTTAAATATATATTTTTGTATCTGTTTATATCTTTTTTGAAAAATAATTATATTCAAATAATTTTCCTCAGCTCTCGTGAATAGCAGCCATCTGTTCTTATATATAGTATCAAACGAAGATAGTGAAGTATGTCACAAAGGCTCCCAGATGTTCTATAAAGGTTTATGTGGTTTGACTGCAGTTTATTAACTAGCCTCATTTATCAGGCTGATAATTATGACATCATAACTGTGAGCCTAACTTCTCAATCTGTTACCACTCCTGACAAATCGCACAATAGTGCATCAGAGAGAAATTATAAACCATCCTATACGAATCATTTCCAGTAGACCTGCACGATGTGAGGAGAATCTGTGATGTGCAACAACGTTGTTCGTCAACATTGTTCGATATTGCGATGACGATATGATTTGCGATAAATTTCCTACTGAATAAAGAAATGAAGTAAATTATATTGAAAATTCTTGGTAAATGCTTTTGCTTTCGTCCGTCATGCGCTGGTCAAAGAATTTCACCTATAGCGGCACAATACGAATGCCCCTGGGCTCCATCTGGGCTCCATCGGCCAAATGTATTCGTCCGAACCGGACGTTACAGTTCGGTGCATGCAGTTGTACAGAGAATATGCAGTAGCCTATGTGTGAAGTTTGATTAATGTGATGCGGAACCAAATTTCACTTGCGAGAGAACCACCTGGAAACCTTAAGCTGTAAGCCGTTAGCAAGTTAGCAACATGCCATGCTAAAGCTTAGCTCAAGCTGAATGGCGTCTGACTAAGCCAGTCACGTTATGGCAAGTGCAAATGACACACAGGAGATAGAAGACCCGCCTGCTTCTTGAACTACTGTCTGTTCAAAATGAATGAAGAGAAACCTAGCCGTACGCATCTGTGGTTGTTTTGCTGCTTTTTTCCCCACTGTACCGAATGTGATGTCCAAACCATGGTGTGAACCGAACACCCGAGTGAGAATGCATGGCGCGTGTAAATAAAATGATTATTCTGATTCATTGCGTTTCACACAGTCTTTTGCGATATGTTCATCGTGCACGTTCATATCGCAGTGACGATGAAAATAGATTTATCGGCCAGCGCTAACATCCACCATCAGACATCTGATTGCACCAATCAGATTGCAGGAAGACTCTACCAGAAAGGTGAACTAGGCCATCCAGACTCCGTGGCCTGATGAATAACACACATGGAATTTCTTTGCCTTTAGGAAAAATGTTTATTTACAATGCGTGAATTCTTTTTTTGTGTTTTTATTAGAACACATGTAGAAGGACACAAATCCTTCAGCGCGTTTTTGCTCCAATCACATATCTTGTCATTGAAATTGCACGTGCAAACAAACTACATGTTTTTTTGGACCAGCAGAACCGTTTTGCACAAAGTAAATGCTTTAGTAACTTAGGCTCTTGGTCTTGGCTCTTTTGATGTAACTGTTTAAATTAAGGTGGTGGAGGAAAAAAAACCTTTAAAAAGTCATACCTTCCCACCTGCTGTGGCAAAAGACGTCCTGTTATAGGTTTATGTAATAACTTTGGCTGTCTTCTGTGACACTAATAGCAGTATCATCTCAGCCCTAGCGAAAACCTTCTTCTGTACGTTTGCTCTGGGTAATGGAGTTTGCTAAATGACTGAAAATGTGGCGTAATAGCTTCATCCTCTCAATGCGTTCTCCCCCTTCCCACTTTCAGACAGCAAGCCGGAGAGCCTGGAAGCGCACAAGATAAAGACGGCTTTCTTCACGCACCCTACGCTCACCGAGATTGGCCGACGGCTTGTGTCCCACTACTTCCTGCTGACGGAGGAAGAGCTTGCCATGTGGGAAGAGGACCCCGAAAGTTTCGGTAATTTCGCTCCCCTTCCCCTAACCCTAGCCCATCAGCCGTGAAAGCTTTAAAGCTGTGAGAATGTGATGTATATAGCTTGGTAAGGGTTTTTTCTAAATGGAAACATAATTATATATAAATAGGAAACTCTTATCCAGAACAAGTTACTCAGCGACTAAATCAAAGCCCAATATAAAATTAGACAGTTATCCAATGTTGGCTCAAGTTGGCTAATGAGGCATGCATACAAAGGTAGAGCTCAAATTGCATCACACGGAATATTAACTAACCACGGCTTGAATCTATCCATAATATGTCAGTCTTCATTTCAGTTCTCTGAAGTCTTTTTGTGAAAAAAGACGTATATAGGTCTTTGTGCGTGTAGTCCAGTGTTTTGCAGGCAGTTGAGAGGATCACCTCCACGTCCCATTGTGTCGTCATGTGGACCGTCACATTTTTGACGTAGCGCAGAGCCAGGAAGTAACACACAGAAGCGGTGGGGGTGTGGGGGGATGTTGGTCTCCAGTAGCGACAGGGTCTTCCAACAAGGAATGAAATGCACGAAAACTCGATTTAAATGAAAGTGATTGGTTTCTGTAAATCGGCTTTGGCATGAAACATGTGCATTGCATCAGATGCCGTACCCGTAGCGCGTTAGTGTTTCAGCGCAGACTCAGCGATTGGACTCACTCTGTGTGAAACAAGGGCGGCGAAGCCATCCCTGGCACGGAAGTGAGGGATGGCGCCCTCCAAAATTCTGATTACTGACTCTGGAAGCTGGAACAGACAGTACCTCCCCCCACCCATCCTGCTAACGCTGCAGTTTTTTATGAGGAAGGTGACACTAATTGGCCCACATTAATATTCCGATCTGCAAAGCGGTGTTAGTCACTGCACTTACGGTTCTGACTCCGTTTAGCCCTGCAGTTCTCTCGTCTCGCGTTCGGTCCTGCAGACCCGAAGAGATTGTCGAAGCCGCTCTCTTCATCAGGCGAGGTTGATTAAAACACGTTTCATGAGTTCTACCAAAATTTTGTTTCACCTCAGACTTATTTTGATGCTCTGCTTGGTGCCATTTTCTGTGTCGTGTAAATAGATGCTCCTATCCAGACATACTTTTATACAGCTGAGTATTTCCTTACCAAATCAGGTGAAGTACTTGCTTTAAGGATACAATGACGGTGCCCAGTTGGAAATCGAGTTACTAAGTTACAAGAACAGCTCAACTTTTCCAAAGCGTTGAGGTGTGTTGCCATGGTTGCCTTCCAATCCACACTGAAATGACCTTTACTCTGACAGATATCACACAGACCTTGGTTTTCAAATAAACCATGCACCAATCATTCAGTATTTTTTTTTTTTAACTTTGCAAGACAAGTTTGGACTGTCAACATTGAGACCTTGGTCTCTTTGATGAATTCGGCAGGTTATTGATGTCTGCTATTTTCAGTCTGCTCCACATCTGTAAAGGTGTTAGAAAGCTTTAGCAGGATTTGGATCAAATAATTGTAATTTAGCTTCCAAATACCACACATACACAGAGCACAAGTGAGTCACTCTCTGACATTCACACACACAGAGCATAGGTTACATGCTCACAGTACTTTTAAGTTATATAAAATATGATATTATGTTTTGATATTTTCTTATTACTAATATTGCAGCGATCTTTTCCGCTGCATCCAAGCTTGACATTTCAGCTCACGTCTTTTTCTCCCCATCTTTAGAAGCTAAATTTACTTTCACAGCAACAGTCTTTACTTGGGGGAATTGACAGGGGCAGCGGTGGCCTGGCAACCGCCGCGTTCCTAACACCTCTTTAAAGAAAAAATGGAAATAAATGAGGGGTTATATTGCAGGAGAAGTGTCCCCTTGACAGGAGAGTGGCAGTGCTGGGCGGTTTCTGAAGGGCACTCAGGCGTAGGCCTCCGTCTCCGGTCTGGCGGTTCGGGACTGTCTAACGGCGCGTCCGTCCCGCTGGGCCGCCGGGTTGTTAGAGGTTTACGGCCCATTTCACTCCCGCAACCCTGGGCAGCTGGGGCGAGCTGGTGGCCGGACGGCGGGGTTAGCTCAAGGGGGGAGCCTGTCCGTGAATGGAATGACGACAGATGGGTTTTTCACACCGGTTTGGCGTTTTTGTATGGCTTTTGTTGAAACCAGTGTTGAAACAAAGATCTCGCCAGAAGCTGCTATTGGCTCTCTGAAATGTCGCTAAAAGTCCCTAGATTGCGTGATGACGTCACACAGCATGTAGCCATGTCTAATTTGCATACGTCGAGTAGCTGAATGGTATCCCATTCACATGGTGACAGGCATAGTGTAGGTTTTGTGTAGTATCAGTTAGATCTGTAGATCATCTACTTCCATGTAATTACAGTGGCTGATTCTACACAGGTCAGTCATTACTATTATAAACATGGGCAACGCTAGAGCACTAGGAAAGGCAGGCGTGATGTCACAAAGTGGTGAAAGGTGATTTTTGCTGTTGCCAGACAACGAGAATGGACGATGCCAAAGTTGCGAGAAGTCGCCATATTTGTTGCTGGTAGCTAGATAAGATTTTTAGTCGCTAGAAAAGGTTAAAAAGTCGCTAAATCTAGCAACAAAGTCGCTAAATTGGCAACACCGGTTGAAACATAATATTCCTCCAAACCTTCCAAACTGGAAGTCATTTGGTAGGGGTAAGGAGGTAGAGAAACGTTGTTTTTCCACAGCAGTTTTTGTAAAGAATGAACAGTGACCAGAAACTGCTATCCAGCTAGACTAGGCCAGTCTACATGTTTGTGATGCTAGTTTTAATTTCCCTTGCCACTTGTTTTTACTTTATCTGTGAATATGTTCAAATTAGGATGTCTAGCTCAATGGGGGTAGGCATTGTGGGTAATTGCTCCATAGGAGAGATTTATGCCATGCGAATGACTTTGTTGGTGTTTAGGTTTTTACATTTAGTACATTTATTTAGTTTACAACTGCGAATGATGTGAAATGTTGATTTGATCTATTTCGATCACAAAGCATGAGAGAGATAACGATTCTGAATGAGGAGTGTGAGGAAATTAAATGAACCGTTTTTGTTCCCATGGCAGCTGTTTTTGCGAGCAAATCATTTGCGTGGGACTGTTTTTTTTTTCAGTTTTCTGAATACTTTAAAATTAGTTGCGGTAATGTTGTTGCTTTGCATAGAAAGGGTGTTTGAGTTTGTTTTTCTGCATGTGTTCACGGTTCTGTATAGGAATTATTCGCAGAAAGGGTGTTATAGTGACATGTTTTAATCAGGCATATTGTTAGTGTGTGTATGGTTTGTTTAAATGATTTGTTTGTGGAATCAGATGTTGAAGTGCGGAAGCATAGGGGGTTGTACCGTTAGTTTCAGAAAGCTGGATTGGTACATCTTGATTATGTACGTTGAACTGAAACAGGTTTTTCCATTTAAATCTGAACATTATTCGAGCCTAAATGACATTGCATAATTATGTCACCACTTGATCTGTTATTTTGTCGAAAGACCTCAAACTTAACACAAAATACAGGTGACTTCTAATATTCCAGTCTTCGTCTCTCCATTTTGGCTTTTATTTATTTTTAGAATACTTTTTAAGATTTAGGCAAAATATTTCTGAGAGACATACATCTATGGCCAAATCAGGCCTGCTTTGGGTTCCCACTACCTGCTGAAAATCTAAATTTTCTGATCTTGGTTTCTCTTTGTTACTCTTACAGATGCTGGAACACCGCACCACAAAACTTCAGGGCTGCCCATTTTAAATTTTAAATTTTAAAACTTAATTTTTACTCCCTGTAATTATTATTGTAATTTTTTTTTTTTTACAATTTTTTTTTGGTCACCGATATGTTTATGTTCTGTGTTTGGCTCCATTTCTCAGTAGCCTATACCTGCCTTGTCTAGCCTTTATTTATTTTATGTGTGTTTGCATTCATTGTTTTTCCTGGTGTGGAACAGCTTAGAACTCATGCGTGAGTAGCGCTGTATAAATAACGCACATTCGAGTCTGCCATCTCTGTATTTATGGTGAGGAAGGAGTATTAAACTTCCTGATCTGCCGGTAGGTGCTCCCAGCTGGAAATGTACATTATTCTTCAATTGATTAATTAATGAATTCATAACTTTCCCCTGAAAGGAACCCTGTGGTTCCTTTCCAGTTCCTATTTTAATGCTCATCCGGCTGAGGACTGGTTAGTGACGCAATAAATTAGACACGCCAGTACGCTCTGTCTTTCTTTTTCAATTTTCCAATTTTTTAGAGATCTGTATTGAAATATTTAAAACCCGAAATTATCCTAAACCTTCCTGACCAGTAACCGTGTCCGCGACTGATATGAATTTGCCCGGAAACCGCGTGTAATAAAATAAAGAGCTGTCACCCTCTCTCTCTCTCTACTGCTGCTGCAGCTTTCACAGGAGCATAATTAAGTTTATTAAGATAAATCCTGCAGCTTACTAGCTATCAGATTCCATTAAAGTCAAGTTCAGAACTATTTATGTGGGGGCGTTTATACAGAGAAAAAAAAGGAAGAAAGAGGAGAATGGAAAAAAGAAAAACCCTTGGACTCTCCAAGGATCTCAAGGGTGGAGACAGAAAGATGATAACTTTAATGAAGGTTATTTACTTTAATAGCATTTTTCAGTACAGGTTAAGCTCTCCTGGTCTCCTGCTTGGATGGATGTGGGGGATGTGGGGGGATCCGGGGGTGTTTGTGGGCGGTTGCTGTGGTAATGGCACTGTAGATGACTGTCAGCTTGCGTATTGTATGTATGTCTGTGCATGTGTACGTAATTGCATTTAAATGGATTGCTATTAGAACGAAAGTTGCTGTGAAATTTAAGTTGAAGCCTCACCTTTTCAACCCTTTTTTCTTCTTTTTTTCTTTCTTTTGCTTTTCCCAGCTGTGGAAGAAACCGGGGGTGACTCCTGGAAGTACAGTATACGGGTGAGTGGCACTGAACTCATGAAAACAGACGCATACACACACACACACACACACAAACACACACAAACACACAGAAAGAACAGCCTTGACGCAGACATGTTTCAGTGGACAAGGTCATCCATATTATATTTTTTTTATTATATCATAGGAATCACTGGATGTACTGACCCAACAGGCAGCACAAACATGCTCTCCTATTTAACTGAGTAAAACTGTCAGGTAATGGCCAGTTTGCTCAAGGTTTCTCTCTTTCAGTCAGAGAGTTCTTCCTTGCCCCTGTCGCTCTCGGCTTGCTCTGAGGAGGTCTCCGGCCCAGGGTGTACATAAAGCTGCTTTGCTACAATGTTGTTGTAAAAAGTGCCCTGCAAATAAAATTGAATTGAATCCCATGCTTATCAGAATCCAAAGAAAATAATATTTCTGTAAAACGCATGGAGCATCAGAAGGGACCTCAAAAAAAAGAACCCAGAACACTGGGGTGCGTCACGTGTCCGTGACCGAAATGTGGACCGAAATCTCCCTTCTCCGAGTAGCGGGGTCTGGGTTTTTGACTGGCCTCTGGAGATAAGGCCTCTTCCAAGACAGATGCACTCGGGGGCCGGGCAGTTCTGAGCGGCTGGGGATACCGTCGCTTTCGGGGCGGGTTGTCATTTCTGAAGCGGCCTTTAATCGGGGGTATTCCTGGAGAATTCGCGCTCCGATGGGAGAAAACCGCGTTCTTTTTGGCGATAGTGATGCAAATGCTAGCACCGACAGAGATAAGCACTCTGCCTGGCGGCCCAGAGGTACGAGGGTTATTGCGGAAAAATAAATAAATAAAACTAAATACATTCATTACTTTTCCAGCAACTTGCATGTACAAGGGAAAAATAGACTGTTTTGTATTTTATTCATATTGATATGGTTTTTAAAATATGAATTCTGGAACTGTAAACTTTTTGAAATGGATAACTTCAAAAAGAAGAAGGCAGCACCGGTGAGCTTTCCGCTTTTATATCCGAATCACAGCAGTGCATTTTGGGCCGTTGCCATGCGCAGACCATGGTCTGTGCCGGCTGTCTGTCTGCGTCCTGCCTCGGGAACGAACGTGATCTCTGGCTAGGTGGCAGCGAAAGATGGCTGGCGGTTTTTGTTTTGGTCGCATGCAGCTAAGATGCCTCCCAGTGCTGTTTTTGTTTTGGTTGCGCTGATGTGGCCTTGGTCTCATGCCGTTAAAATGCCTTCACATGCGTTGTTTGTTTTGGTCACACTCAGCAGAGATGTCTTCAGTTTGGGTCGCTCGTTGCTGAATCGCCCTCTGGCACGGTCTGCCCGCTGCCTTCCCTCTCAGACTTGTGCGGTCCGGGGTGTGTTTTTTTTAGCGTAGATAATCTCTTGGCCTCCTGCCAGCCCCCTCTAATCTCCTCTGTTCATGTGTCTCCTGGTCTCATCTCTCCTCCTCACACTCTTTTTTACCTCATAAAGATACACTTTTGTGGCAGTCTTTTTTTTGCCGTGTAGGCTTTAGCTGTGAGGATGTAGTGTAAAAGTAGGAGACAGTATGAGCATGGCTTTGGGAATTTGTGCATGCCTCTCCACCCCGTCACGCTGCAGATAAAGACAGCCCAGCATCACCAGCCTAATGGGGTGTCATGGCTGTGTGCACACTCTCTCACACTCTCACACACACACACACACACACACACACACACACATGCACACACTCACACACACACACACAAACATACACACACACACACACACACATTCATACACACTCACACACACAAATACATATAGATACTCACACACACATACAGATACACACACAGATACACATAGATTCACAAAATCACACACACAGACACACACATGCACATATACACATAGATACACACACACACACATGCAAATACACACAAACACACACACACACAAAGATGCACACAAATACACACACTCGCACACAGATATACACACGCTCGCAAACACACATGCACACACACACGCACACACAAAAACACACAGATATATGCGCGCACACACGCACAGATATACACACACACATAGATATACGCACACACACGCTCATGCGTGTATCGAATGCACAGACAATCATTTGTGCATACTTTCATGCCCAGAGTGCGTATAGGCATGTACATGTGCATACATATACAGGCTCACACACACACACACACGCACAAAGGCATAATGTGTGTGTGCGTTATTTTTTTATGGATGTGTGCATGTTGGCATTTACATGTAGTTGTATCATGGAGAGTTCCTCAGTGTGTGCTCTGGGATTTGATGAGGCTTATCTCTTTTTTCTTTCCCTCTCTACCTTTCCCTCTACCCCACCCCCCTTCAGCCGTGCACCGAGGTCTTATTTCTGGACATTTTCCACAACTACAGCCAGACTCTTACTCCCGTACTGCTGGAAATGGTGCAGAATCTACAAGGTAAAGAGCGTCTGTACTACATTCTTGCTGTAGCATTGGTCCAACAGATTTTACTAACACACCTGGTTCCAGCTCTACAGTGGGAAAGGAGGTATAATGAGCCAGCCTGGTTCCAGCTCTACAGTGGGAAAGGGGGTATAATGAGCCAGCCTGGTTCCAGCTCTACAGTGGGAAAGGGGTTATAATGAGCCAGTTTGGTTCCAGCTCTACAGTGGGAAAGGGGTTATGATGAGCCAGCCTGGTTCCAGATCTACAGTGGGAAAGGGGTATAATGAGCCAGCCTGGTTCCAGCTCTACAGTGGGAAAGGGGGTATAATGAGCCAGCCTGGTTCCAGCTCTGCAGTGGGAAAGGGGGTATAATGAGCCAGCCTGGTTCCAGATCTACAGTGGGAAAGGGGGTATAATGAGCCAGCCTGGTTCCAGCTCTACAGTGGGAAAGGAGGTATAATGAGCCAGCCTGGTTCCAGCTCTACAGTGGGAAAGGGGGTATAATGAGCCAGCCTGGTTCCAGCTCTGCAGTGGGAAAGGGGGTATAATGAGCCAGTTTGGTTCTAGCTCTGCAGTGGGAAAGGGGGTATGATGAGCCAGCCTGGTTCCAGATATTCAGTGGGAAAGGGGGTATAATGAGCCAGCCTGGTTCCAGCTCCACAGTGGGGAAAGGGGGTATAATGAGCCAGCCTGGTTCCAGCTCTACAGTGGGAAAGGGGGTATGATGAGCCAGCCTGGTTCCAGCTCTACAGTGGGAAAGGGGGTATAATGAGCCAGCCTGGTTCCAGCTCTACAGTGGGAAAGGGGGTATAATGAGCCAGCCTGGTTCCAGATCTACAGTGGGAAAGATTAAAGACAAAACGAGAATGAGATTCTCAGCTGTAAATTCCCAGAGAACCAGATGAAACAAGGCGGAATTGTCTAATTAAATAAGTCAGTATCAATTTAGAGAGATAACTGTAATTTTCTCAGAGCAAAATGAAACGGGAAAAGGATGCTTGTTATTAGCTTGTTTCCCCTCTCGCAGCTGACAGGCCCGTGTTGCTCATGAATGGGGAAGGAGATGGCAGTCATTCTTCCTCGTTAATAATTCACTTTCTCCTTGGGGCTTGTTTGTTTCATTATTAAGTGTAGTGTGTTGCTACGCTACATCAGTGGGTTTGGCTGTTGATAATCTCACTCGTGTGAAAGATCTGGTTTTCTTGTCTTTCTTATTCCCACTTCCTCTGTTTGTTCTCTGTCTTTTTTAGTATCCAGAAAGCAAATTTTGATCTCTGTTCAGTGTTTTGGAATCCAAACAGCCAGGGGGCTGGAAGCACAGAATGATAATCCTTGAGTTGTTGAATTTGGTTATTTATTAATTTTTTATTATTTGTATATTTTTCCATTTTCCGTTGTCCCTTAAAATTGCAGGCGTTGGTTTTGAATGTGGAAAAATTCAAGGTTTTTGGTATTCCTCGTGGTGTTTAATTTTTATGCCTCTCTGTGCATAAAATCACAGCACAAAATCATCATAATAATTTAATTGATAACAATGACAAACAAAAACAGTGTCAGATTTAGCTGTAAGCTAATTTCCGTGTGTTGGTTCCGTTACGAACATGGGCAGGTCTGTCCCTGTGACATGCTCAGATTTCGCTGCTCAGATTTCGCTGAGCTGAAAAGTGTCAGCTCAGCACGTTTACCATGAATTCAGCCTCATCAGAAAGCTGTTGTCCAAAGTGTCCCGCCCTCCCTGGTGCGCCAGTTACCGTGAACACCAGTAGACAGTTGTCAATTTACAAATAACCTCCTTTAAAAATGAGCAAATTAGTGCTTGAAAATCTTTGAAGTTAATATTAGAAATGCAGAAAGCTGTAGAGAGCCCTGTTTATTTTGAGCTATGTTTCAGGCCTAACACAATATGTGAGTAACAATATTGATTTTCTATAAAACATGAGTACACAAGATTACAGAACAGACTATTGTATTTCCTTGTGGACACAGCATCTCCTGCTTGCCAAGTCGAGACCTTTAACAGTATATGGCAGATACGTATTTAAAATAATGTCAACGAAGCAGGGTCGATCCCCAGTTGAGACACTTGGACTGCGTCAAGGTACTGCACCCAAATAGCTTCATTGAAACAGTGAAATATCCAGCTGTATAGAAACGGAGAATATGTAAAAATCTAACCTGTTTAAGTCACTCTGAATAAAGGAATTGGGTACATGCTTTAATGTAAGAACACATCAGCATGTGATGTCATGCACTCTTTCCTGGTGCTGAATTTCTACACTCTTGGTTGTTAGTTCATGTTGATTGGTCGGTACGGTATGTAAATCTGCTCCTGAAGACAAAAACAGGGCACAGAAACGTTGGTGCGTACGACTGGGGTGTGTTTGGGAATATGGGAGGTTTTCAGAGGGGGTTAGGGCTGTGACCCGCCTTGCCGAATGGCGTTTTAATACATTCGTAATGAAAGTTTAATGAGGGGTCGGGGCGTGGGGCCCAGAGGCGGCGGCCGGCCTCCGTCCTGACCCCCGGATGACAGACTAACGCACTCATGTTCTCTCTTACATCTTCAGGACCGACCAGTGTGGAGGAGCCCGTGACACTGCTAATCAAGGATGCAGGTACTGATTCCGGTTTCTAACACTGTGAACTCTCTCTCTCTCGCTCTCTCTCTCTCTCTCCCTCCCTCCTCTCTCTCGTGCTTTGTCCCCCTCTCCCCCTCCCTCCTCTGCCTCTAAATGCATTCAAATGGAATTTAAATTCATTGGTGCTTAATTTGCAGGACAACCATGGTAGCATTGCTAAAGCAAAACATATGCAAAATATACAGAGGTTGCATATGAACATATAATAAAACACAAATGCCTTAATGAACACTGTAAAAATACTGTCGTAAACACAGGACAGTGCAGTCTGTACTCCTTCTCTTTCTCCCTCTCTCTCTAGCTGTTTGTCTCTTTAACCAACCTCTCGCAGTCTGTTGACAGATAACAGTAGATGTTTTTTGGATCTCTCTCACAGCAATTTTTAGCTCACATCTCCAACAGTGAAGCAAATCCAGCCAATCATGGCAAAGTATTGTCTGAGCCCGCATCAGGGTTGCCAGATCTGTGACAAAAACAGCACCATGCCCAATTAAAACCAGGCCAAAATGAGACCAATTTTCCAGAACGCCAAATAACATTGCAGCCAGAACCAAAATGCCACTGGTACTCCTGTCCAAATTCCTGCACTCAAAACATTGCTACAAAAAAAAACAAAATGTGTTACCAAACAGTAAATCAGTACTGGAATAATGCCTAAAAACTACTAAACTGCAGTTTAAAAGTTCAATATTGTATCACAGAAAATACACATAGCACCTACCTATGGATGTCATAAGAGATTAGAGATGCATGATGGCTACTGGCTTTTAGACAAAAAGCTGAAGCTGTTTTACTTAAAACTATGTTTTTACAAGCTCAAAGTGTGGGCCAGGAAAGAGAGTCCGCCACAGCACTCCGAAAGCGCGCCATCTGGGCAGGGAAACGACGACTTTGCAGTGCTGAAGGTGCTTATGCGTTGATTGTGTTTGCAGTAATAAAGCGTTATTGCTTTAGACCAGGGGTGGTGTCTGAATTTCGTGCCAAATTTGGCTCATAAATATTTAATCGGCCCTCACCTGTGCAATCTGCATTTCTCTTGATAAGCTTGTGAGTTGCAGTCAAAGAAATCTCAGATTTTTATCTTTGATCCTTGACAATCTTGTATCTGAATAAGACACATTTCATAATGGCCTAATCTGTGAGTAAATCAACGCTGGTTCATGTAGCTAATTCGCTAATCTGAGCCAGATTAATTGGCTCCTCAGCAGCCCCTCAACAGCAAGTTTGGCTGTCAGTGCATACGCTAACGGTCAATTTATATTTTACCGTTATTGTCATAGTTATGGTGGAGGACATTTAAAGACTCTTTGGTCATCAGTCACTGGTTAGTTTCCATCTTCACTTCGTAGCTTATTCCTTCATCAAAATAAAAAAAGACCTTTTTATCTCACTGTCCCCATGCCACCGAATGGAAATTTCCTGAAGGTTCTTTTAACCGCCGTCATCCCCAGCGAGCGAGGCGAATGCAGGTCGGGTGGCGTTGGCGAAAGCCATTTGGGTGACGGGGCGTGCAGATGGAAGGGGCTGCGGGGGCGATGCGGAACGTATGTATGAATTTAATGCAAATGAATCATATGGAAAAAGACATAATCTCCACCGCCAGCCGTGGAAATTGCGCGGCTCGGGGTGGAAGGTGCTGCTGCAGGATAACACAAGTGGGGCGGGGTGGGGGAGTATCTGTCCATACTACACCGAGCTGCGGGGTCTATCTGAAAACATTACCTCTCCCTTTCTCCAGTCTCTCTCTCTGATCTCTGACTTTTGTCAGCCTTTGCTCTATTTAAAGTCATTTATTAGATAAAGTAAAAATTCAGTTTGACATCGAAACATTCAGCATTTCAACCAGGGCTAGTTTCAGCCGCGTCTGTCACGAGGTGAATTTCCGAGAAAGGGGAAAAGAGAAAGGACGGAGGATAAAAATGTGTAAAGATTAGATTCTCAGTCTCTCCCTCTCCATCTCTCTAATCCTCTCTTTCACTCACCCCTCTCTCTCTCTGTCTCTCTCTCTCTCTCTCTCATCCCCATCTCTCCCTCTCCCTTGCAGTGTACAATGCGGTTGGCCTTGCTGCCTATGAGCTGTTTGACAACGTGGACTTTGATTTGTGGTTCAAGAACCAGCTGCTGGGAGAGTTGCAAGTCAGCCATCACAGGTACTTTACCCCCCTCCATTCCCTTTCGACCCCCCACCCAAAATGTCATAACACTGTTCTGCTGGATCTTCTTCCACCCAATTGCTTTTGTTCCACCCCATTTCCCCCTGGCTTAATTGGCCTGGGCAGTAATTAAATCCCTGGTTTTGGGGCACGTGTGCGTCTCCTCAGCTGGAATGGACCCTTTAATTAGACGATGGCAAACAGTGTAAATAATTGGGCTAATTTAGAGATTAAGTGCTGAGGCTGGATGAGAAACCCACGCATGTGCTGAGTTATCCGTACTACGCTAACCCTACTGACACACCCCTACCATAGCGAAAGAACACAGGCATGCACGGGGGAACCATAGCAATGAAGCACAGGCCTGCACAGCTGTATCCTAGCGACAGAACACAGGGTTGAACGAGGGCACCATGGTGAAAAAATGCAGAAGATATCACAGAAACAAAACACAGCTTTGCAAAATGGGTACAATCGTTACAGGACTAGTTTTCAAATGTATGCTGATTCTGCTTTTGGGGTCAGCTTCCTTATATTTGGCACTCAGCAAATATGTAGGCCCAGACTGCGCCCCTCCCATCAGGTGCACTGGGCCAGAGTGACAGCAGGGGGTGGGGCGGGGCGGGGGGGTTATGCCCCCAGCTGGTGAAAGAGACAGGAAGAGACAGCCCCACTCACTGCTAGATTAAAAGCCTGGAGGTGTTTTGAAAGATGAAAGACTTCCTGTTACCTCCTCTCTCTTATATTTAGGTGATATACTTTTTCAAAGGGAATTTTGAGCAAACTACTCTTCCACCTGAATCTTGTACAAAGCCTCTTTATGGGGGGAAAAAAACTATTTACTTGTGTATTTGGCTGTCACTAGCGATTATTGGTAATCGAGAAATCAACTGATTAATAATCGATTAATCGAGTAATATTTTAAAATAATAGTAAAAATTTACTTAAATGAAGGATGAATGAATGATAAACAACACATGTATTGCAGTCCACCCTCAATATAATATATATATGTGGTGTTGTTTATTGCCAAAATGCATGGTGCAAAACTCCAAACTATACAGGCCTGGGCTTCTTCAGCTACTGGTGTTAAAGACCTTCTGTAAGAATTGTATACAGTCGGCCTTATCCACAGGTTTAACCAAGAAGAAATCAATAATATTCTTGAAAAAGAACATTTATTCTTGTGGATGCTAGAATACTGCAGTTAGTATGATTTATGTAGGTTTTAGCAGTTCTTAGTGTACATATAGGTGGGGTTTCAAGTTATGAACACTATAAGGTAAAATTACGTCATTTTAAATAAGTGTCCTGAGCATCCACGGTTTTTGCATCTGTGGGGGTCCTGGATACCCACAGAGAAAATGGGCCGACTGTATTCATTTTAATAGCTCTTTACTTCTACCCAAGTCAGACTGGACTGATTTTTATTTTGTTACATACTGTATATTCAATGTACATCATGTGATGCTGTGTGTGTGTGTGGGGGAATAAAGAATTATCACATTTATTTACAAATCTCAAACTAATAGGTTTAACAATTCACAAAAAATACAAATAAGTTTTGTTTTACAGTTATCCAATATTATTTATTTAGACAAATTTGTCACTATATTTATGCAGTTTCGGGGTCTTTTCACTCACTTTTTCCAGTTTTCTGTGATCTTTGAATGCGCAAGTTAAAATGGTCCGTACACTGCAGCGCTGGTCTGCAGCATGGGGAAACTAAAAAAAAATAAACAAAGCTTCGAGGCACAAAATTTTCAAGGATTTTTACGATTCAAAATACTCTAGTTACTGGAATAATCATTTCAGCCCTACTTGTGTATTGTTTGCCAAATTCATTACTCATTTTGCCTTTTATATTTCAGTCTCTTCATATTTTAACCTGTGGTGGAAACTTAATAGGAAATTCGAACTTTTGATGTTATTCTTTTGTTGCTGGCACTATTAAAGAGTAAGAACTGATAGAAGTCTGCACCTGTTTAGCGGAAGGAGCGAAAATCAAGTCCTCATTACAAGAAAGAGAAAAGCCTTTTTTGTTCTGCTGAGGAATAGCATAAGATTGTTTGTGTGTCTGTTGAGGTTTGGATGCCTGCTCATTAAGGAGGTGAGGAGTGGATCGCCCCCTGCAGGTGGAGGACTGTATCAGCACCACCCACTGTAATCATCTGTCTTTACACTTCTCCTTCTCTCCCTCTTTCCATATATCTATCTTTCCATCCCTTGGCTAGTCTGTCTCTCCCTTTCCACTCATGTGCTTTCTGTTATCTCTCCCCATCACTCTTTCCATTTCTTTATCTCTTCATCGCTCCATTCCTCTGTAATCACCATCTTTCACCTCCCACCATCTCAATCTTTGTCTGTCCAGCTCTCATTTCTCCTTTTCCTCTGTCTCCGCATCTGTTTCCCTCTTCCCATATCTCATCCCTCCACCTGCTCATCCTTTCATCTGTCAGTCCCTCTCTTTCCATCTCTTCTCTTGCCCACCTCCCCATCCTTCCTGGTGGAAAGGGTAGGACCAAGTTAAATGGAACAGCTCAGTCACAGGTGCTGTCAAAACTAAGAACCAATTATATGTGTCGCTGGAACGCTCACAGATCTAGGAGTGAAATAAAACACTCTTAGGATGGATTGGGGGAAAGAAAGAGAGAGAGAGAGACACCTTGGCAACTGAAGTAGCAGTGGTAATTAATATAATAAGTTATCAGAAGGGCAGAGGCAATGAGAGATTAGGCAGACCCTATACACCTGTACATGTATGGGTGTTTGTTCTATGGCACGGTAGAGTGGGTGCATTGGTGGTTGGTGAACTGTTGCTCTGGTCACACACACTCATACACTCTCACACACACACACTCACACTCTCGCACACAGTAGATGAAAGCTCGGAGGGAGGCGTCTGGAGTGAGTTCGGCCAGGGTCGCCGTTGACGCTTGTCAGGATTCGCGAAGCACGGTGCACAATCTCACCGCACCTGTGTGAGCGAAAGGGCGCCACGCCAACGTCAAACAGGCTCACCTGCAGGAGCAAAAGGGTGCCACGGCAACGTCAAACAAGCTCACCAGCGAGAGCGAAAGGGCGCCGTGGCAACGTCACACCAGCTCACCCGTGAGTTTACACAGAGAAGGGGGTTGAGCCGGAAAACACAAAACTGGCACAAAGAAACCCGCTCCGTGACGACATCGCTAACGCTAAACACCAACACGGCTGACACTGGGCCTTGCCCCTGGCGCTTCCGACTCATGAGTCAGCATCTCCGCGCCAGCATCGTCTCCTGCAACGGACCCGGGTCCCACAGCTGCGACCCCAGAGGCACGATGGGATTAAAAACCTAACGACTCGATTAATGAACTCAAGCTAACGATGCTGAGCGGTCTGTAACCAGACTCACAAGGGAGACGTTCGACTAATGACTGCGGGGAGTTTTATCTGATGTCCTTAGCTTTATGCAGTCCTTAATGTTTAATGTCAGGCATCTGGGGACTTTCTTATGCTAGCATCCTCTCATTTTGGTTTTTATCTCAGTGGTTGCGGGTTTGATTTCCAGGGAGGACACTGCTGGTGTGCTTAAAGTGCTTCAGTTAAAATAGTGACTTACTATTTTACATATAAAAATAACTAAAATGCACTTCTGTACATTCAGATTAGTTTTTTTTTTTAATTCAAATGTAGATATCTAGTCCACTGTAACCTTCTGCCATGTCTCATTGTTTTTAACATATGAACAAAAATAATGTACTTTCAGGGGTATTTGTTTGTCAAATGATAAATTCGGATGTTGTTTTCCTGGTTAACAGTCAAAGGGTTCGAGATGGATGGTGACGGAAACAGTCTTCTTAAATTGCGAAGTGAAATGGCGCGTAAGGTCAACCCAAAGCTTGTGCTGGAAAGTGGTTTTGGTGCAAGGTGATGTCAGGCCATTCTGTATCCAGGAGGGAGTCATGGGAGAGCCAGTGAAATACCGCCAAGCCTCCTAGAGTGAGCGGTGTGTGTGTGACGCCAAATCGGGAGAGTGGGGATGATACAGGCTATCTTTAGCCGGCCCGTCTACAGCCTCCTCAACAAAACACCCCCCACACCACAGCTGTACCCTCCAGGCCCTCCATCGATTGATCTCTGCAGACTGACGCACTTGTCTAACTGCACCCCCACCCCCCCCCCCCTGCCCCTCCCCAGACACCAAATACATCCTCCTCTTTGCTTTTTTCTTTTTGGAACGGACTGCGTCAGAGTGTTGAAACTCTGGGCCTGAGGGCGCAGAACTTCATACAGGACTTCATACAGCAGCCTCCCATCTGTCTGCAGCCAATTTAGGCCTTGGAAACAAGTGTGTGGCTTTTTTTTTTGCTTAGATTGTTTTAAAAGTTACAGAGAAATGGACACGACCAACCAACAATGAAACATTAGCACGTTAGCAAGCTAACTACCCACAAAGTAGCTTGCTTGCCAAGTTAAAAGAGCGTGTCCACGGCGTAAATTCAATGCAGAACCATCGGCCCCAGTCTCTGACTTGGAGAGCAAACGAGAGGACAGAAGCAGTGAGACTGACTAAAATGTTGATGACATGGTCAGCAAAAATGATCGAGGTCATGTCCATATATCGTAGGTAAGTCAATAACATAATTAGCGTGACAGGCCTACTCTTTAGCCAACCAGAGACTTAAATAAATCATGTAAGAGCTGAAAGCATATCGGAAACCTGCACACAGCTCGGCCCTCCAGGACTGGAGTTAAACCTGCAGACACTGTGGCCCTCCAGGACTGGAGTTAAACCTGCAGACACTGTGGCCCTCCAGGACTGGAGTTAAACCTGCAGACACTGCGGCCCTCCAGGACTGGAGTTAAACCTGCAGACACTGTGGCCCTCCAGGACTGGAGTTAAACCTGCAGACACTGTGGCCCTCCAGCACTGGAGTTAACCCTGCAGACACTGCGGCTCTCCAGGACTGGAGTTAAACCTGCAAACACTGCGGTCCTCCAGGACTGGAGTTAAACCTGCAGACACTGCAGCCCTCCAGGACTGGAGTTAAACCTGCAGATACTGCGGCCCCCAGGACTGGAGTTAAACCTGCAGACACTGTGTCCCTCCAGGACTGGATTTACACCTGCAGACACTGCGGCTCTCCAGGACTGGAGTTAAACTTGCAGACACTCTGTCTGATGTAATAACATTTCAGTAAATTTTATTTATTTTTACCCTAATCTATTCTTCCCACCACGTTTATCTGTAATTGTGCGGGAAATAAAAAAATAAGATAATTAAAATTACCTTATTGAAAAAAAGAATTTAATTTCCTTTCAGGTAAATGGATTCTGAATACAATTAACAAAACCATTTTTTTTCTTATTTTGATTAAAAGGGTGAATTATGTAAAACCTAAATTTTGGTTTGATTTACTGGTTATCTGGGAAATCTTCTGATGAATACAGAAATGAAAAGGGATAATTTGCATTGGTGCTTTGGTACTTTTATTCTTTCATAAGTGCGCCCCGGGGTCTTTCTGAGGCTCCTGGCTATGTTTGCCTGTAGATTTATTCATTTCGGGGCAGGGCGGAAGAGCGGTCAGTCTGGAATATTAACATGGACGTCCATCTCTGGAGGGAACGCTAGCACTGTGCTTATTAAATCTGACTGACGGTCAGAGTACTGCCTCTGCTTCTTTGTGGGCTCTTGGCCCGAGTCCCGAGAATCTGGTACGGTTTCAGCAGGAGTCATTATTGACACTTTAGGTCCCCAAGGCAGAACCCGCGAGCCAAACACACTCGGATGAAAATTTTGGTCAGTCCAGCGTACGCCAGTTAATCAAAGTAGTCAATAGCAGTAATGATAATTGCCTATTTCCTGTCTCTTATTTTTTTTCTAGTCTCTCTCTAGGTTCTGAAAAAAAATCAGGCTTATTGTTTTTGTTTAATTCATTTTGTTTGATTTCGTCCTGCTTGATCAAATTAAGTTTTGTGATGTCTGTCTTTCGCCCGATACCAAGACATGTAGTGGTACGCCAAAGAGTCACATGCCCTGTACCCCAATACTATACCCCCACTACCTGGATTAACATGGCAAGGTCACCAAAATAAACTGACAAAAGAGACATACCCAACCCGCTAAATGAAATGTTTCCTCCTCATGACTGCATCTTGAAATCCTGTTTAGACAATATCTGTCAGGTTATTTGCTTATATGTAGGATGTGTTTGGTGTGAATGAAAGATTCCACAAAAAGTAATTGCTCTGGTCAAAGAAAGTTTTTCCATAGACTGCAATAGAACAGCGCCTCCTAGAGTGAAGGGGTTATTGCACCACTTGATTACTTTGCTGTGTTCAGTGACAGAGCTGCGTTGTCTAGGTTAATTTTACCTGTGACCTCTGAAGTGGAACATGCTTTTCGTTGATTCATTTTTGTTCTCTGAGGTTCGGTGGTATGGGGCGGGAGGAATGGGGGGGTGGGGTGGCGTCGCTGTCTGAGCTCTACGAGAGGATGATGTGTTGGAAATGGGGGCCACGGGCCGCGGAGTGCATGTTAAATCACCAGCACAACATTTCTCTGGGCCAAAGAACGAACGCAGGACTCCATCTTATTCGCGTTTGCCTGACGTTTTTCTAAAGTGGTCTCTCCTTCCTCCATTTGTCACTGGGAAAATTACCTCTCTGCAGAGCCCTGGCCCACCGTGCCCAATTTCAGCGCACGCCCCTGCCGCTTCTCAAAGCGAGACCTTCCACTCACTCAAAGAAATACATCCCCCTCTGTGTTTGAATGCTTGACATATTTTTCTCTACCCCCCCTCCACCTTCCCATTCTTTCTCCTCTCACGAGCTCCTCCTTTCAAGACACTTTGAAATGACTTTGAGAAACAGTCGTGTAAATAAAAAAAAGGCCACTGTAACAGATGGGTGCCATTTACAGCTCCAGACTAATTTGTCTTTTCCGTATTACACCTGTATTCTGATCGATCCGAATGTAATGACTTATTTTTTATTGCTCATTCTGAAATTATTTTGGGGTTAAAACATTGGACTCCGTGATCTGGGTTCGTAGCAGATTCTGCACTGCAGACCGAATTGCTGTGCTTCAGTTTCACCTGCGGCCTATAGGGGGTGCTCTTTCCTGTGGAGGTAATAAAAAAAAAAAAAAAAAAAAAGCTGGTGCACTTGTGCAGTGATGGGTACACTGCTGTAGAGGGCGCTGTAATGTTCAGCTGCGGTCCTGACTGACTCTCTGTGGTCACTGGAGAGATCATACGTCGCTATTTGAAAGAGTTTGGCTGTTAAAACAAAGAAGGAAAGATTCTTTGCATAAAAGTTGGAAAGGCCAGTCATTGGTCAGCTCTCCGAATGGATACTGTGCGACACTGTGGGGATGCAGTGATAGCTCGCTGCGCCGTCATATCTCACATCTCAGTTTTCTTAGTTGAATCATGAAAGAATTGACCACCAGCAGTGCGCTGTCTACGGCGTGGCAAGTCACTGGGTGGCAGAACAATCAACTAATGACAGCGTGATGCTAATAGCAGTTTGACTATTTGAAATGGACTGCACTGAGAGGTGTAAATTGAGAGGGCTACAGTGGTGAGCCTGTCAGGAGCTGTTTCAGATGAGTTCTAGGTTAGAGAAAAGGCACCTGAAGGTCCATGACTTGGTCTTTTAAAGCATGATTGACAAAGAGGGGTGACAGTGCAGAAAGGTGCTAAGTGTGATGTGTTGTGTTGTCTTGTGTTGTGTTGTGTTGTTTTGTGATGAATTGTTCTTGTGCTGTTGTTGTGTTGCGATATGTATTGTGATGTGTTGTGTTGTGATGTGTTGTGGTGTGTTTTTCTTGTGTTGTTGTTGTGTTTTTTGCTGTTGTGTTGTTGTTGTGATGTGTCGTGTTGTGTTTTTGTTGTGTTTTGCTGTTGTGTTGTTGTTGTGATGTGTTGTGTTGTTGTGATGTTGTGTTTTGCTGTTGTGCTGTTGTTGTGATGTGTTGTTCTTCTTGTGTTGTTGTCGCCGTTGTGTTGTTGTTGTGATGTGTTATGTTGTTCTTGTGATGTTGTGTTTTGCTGTTGTGCTGTTTTTGTGATGTGTTCTTCTTGTGTTGTTGTTGTGATGTGTTGTTTTTGTGTTGTTGTCGTGATGTGTTGTGTTGGTCTTGTGATGTTATGTGATGTGATGTGTTGTGTGTTATGATGTAATGGCATCTTTGAGTCTGAGCTCTCCTGGCAGGATCAACACGTGCTGTCGCGTCGATCATCGTGGCGATTCGCGAAGGACTCCCACTCCCGTTTATTTTAATTATGTCATCTGGAGCGGACATGACAGGCGTCTCAGCAACAGATGCGGTGCCTAAACGCCGATCCAGAATGAAGCATTTTTAAACGCATTAGGAAAAATCAAATCAAATTGCAGCTAATGAGCGGGCCGGTTTAACCGCCTTCACGGTTAGCGCCACGCTGTGATCAAAGAACAGAGATGGTGGGGGGGGAAGCTTGTGAAATGAGCAGCCAATGTTTATTGGAGTCATTTTTGATCTGCGATGAAATACAGTCGCAGCAGCGCTTGAGTGCAGAGAAACAAAGTCGAATTCGCAAAGGAAACTTCGCGAAACCTGACTTGTGAAACTCCACCCGGAGTTACGTGCATATGGCGTATTGACTAAATTAAGCAGTTCAGGCCACAATAATCGGCTAGGCTGAAAACCAACATAAACACGGTCCACTGTGTCACCGAGTTTTGACACCGTATGTTGTTTTTATGTTTATGTTGGTAGGAATCTGTACCGAATGTGGATTGACTAGTTTTCGTGAGTAATAAATCAAACCTTTTTAGAATTCTGTCACGAGCTGCAGAACCAATGTTCCGATTTGGCATTGTGATTCTTTAACGATGGACTGGCAGTGTACTTCTGCGAATGGGGAATTTAGGCCTCCTGTGTTCTGTGGAGGAGAGAAAATAAGTGAAACTCTCATTGTCGTCTGAATGTTGTTTCTCTCAGTTTCTGGCTCTGACGGAACAGGTTTCTTAGGAGGAGATGAGAATAGACTGCCAAATCAGCTCCACTCCTCCAAAATATTTTAGCTTCAACCAACACTGCATTGGATGAAGAGATCGGTTCTGCGTCGTTAAAGCTGTTTATAGTTGGTTTCCTAAAAAAATAGCCTGGACAGACGATTTTATTGTCTACAAAAGTAGACAATTAAACGACTTCATTGTTTTATTTCTTAACAGATGAGAAGTTGTAGTCGCATAGAGTTTTGAGTGAATTTTATTGGGCGCTGAGCATTGACCGTTGATATAAGCTGTGTTAAAGAAAAAAGCGCAGTGGGTAGTATGACCATTTTAATCACAAATGGTCCCTGAGAGACCCCGGTTCAAGACCGAGCTTCAGATTTCCTCACGATGCTCCCTCTGCATGTTCTCTGCCTTCCAGCTGTCTTTGTAAAGAAAAATAACCTCAACAAAAAACAAAAAAAAGAACAGAGATATGAGTTTTTGTTTTTTTGTAATGTCATTATTGAAACGCTCACAGGCAGCATGGAGGAGAATGCCTCGAGCGTGCCTTTTGCCCTCACCCAACACCTGTCTAGATGCATTCTGGGAACGCAGAGCCTCGTTAACCCAGGACCTTTGGCCGTTTCTGGAGCGCCATGGCGAGAGCCGGAGGGTAGATGCGTCGCCCGGGGAACAACAAGCCAAAAAAAAAACACTCTTGGAAACACAGACCTTTCGTGACCCAGCCAGTGCACTCTCCCCGGGCTTCCCTGGCAGGAAATAAAAGCATCTACACTTCCCTTTCAGCAGAAGCTGCAGCAAAGCATCATGGGACTGGGGGTTAATTGACTCTGTGGGGAGCAGTGGCATGACTTGATGATTTTTTTGGGGAGGAGTGGAAAATGTGCATCAAGGTAGCGGAGGTGGCTGTCTCACCCCCTAGTTCTGTGATCCCTTTTTGGGGGGGGGGGGTTGGCTGGTTGTTGGGGCACCAGGTGTGGAGTTCAACATGTTGCTTTCTGTCAGGTTTAAAAAGCACATTAACTTCTGATTTGACTCCTGATGTTTTTCAGTTACATATCACATCCTGCAGTTCAATGGTTCTTTTCTTCTTGGTGATGATGATGGTGGTAGTGATATTGATTATAATAATTATGAAGATGTTGAAGGTGGAGGTGATCATGTTGATGATGATGATGATGATGATGATGATGGTTTTTATGATGGAGATGTTTCTGAGATGTTTCCTGTGAGTTTGTCTCTCTGTGTATAAGCTTGATTGTATATTAACCATGTCTCTGTCTGTCTGTCTGTCTGTCTGTCTGTGTGTGTGTGTGTGTGTGTGTGTGTGTGTGTGTGTGTGTGTGTGTGTGTGTGTGTGTGTGTAAAGTTTCTCATGATGATGATGGTGTCTCCCCATCTCTGTGTGCAGGTATAAGCTGATCCGGCGCAGGGTGATCTGGCTGGTGGGCCAGTGGATCTCAGTGAAGTTTAAATCAGACCTGCGACCCCTGCTGTATGAGGCCATCCTCACCCTAATGCAGGACCCTGACCTGGTGGTGAGTCCCTCTAACACACACACACTCACACATGCACACACTCTCACACACACACACACACACACGTATCATAGTTATTAGGTCCTGTCGCTCTTGCAGCATGTGGTTTGGTCAGTCACTGTGAGCCAGGCTTTTCCCTTCCTGTCTGTTCCTGCAGTGACTTTTACTCTCACCCCGCCCATCTCTCTCCTTCCTGTCACAAACACAACCTTGTCCCCTTTCTGCAGGATCGCCCATTTTAGGGCAGTGTGTTTTTTTTTTGTGTCATTTGGCAATTTTCACCCCACAGCAGCAGTCATCTATCACTAGGCTAGCGCCAGCCCTTGGATCCTCTCCAGAAACACTTGTCCCGCTTTTTCGCTCTGTGACAGAAACACAATCTGTCAATCACGGCTGCCTTAAAATGAATTTGTCTCCCTCAAAGTTTGGTCCGGGAGCCATGCAGTGCTGCTTTGATCGCTGGGTAGAATTAGGGACGGTAGGAGCCGCTTGTGAGAGGGACTGTAAAAGTTAGACACGACGACGGCGGGGAAAAGTAATCTGAAGTTTTTAATACTCCTGCGGGACTTTCATATTGCAGTGTTCTGTGATCTAATATGAAGGAATGAATGAATTTATGTGTCACCGATTCTTGCAATTCTGCACAATAAAAGTCATGCTTTGCTTTCTTGTGATTGTTCTTGTAATACTTTTCCCAATAGTTTTTTCTCTCAATTTGGAATGCCCAATAATATTTATGAGCCAAGCTCTTTGCTGCAGGTTTTGCTCTCATCCGGTTCAGACAAGCATTGGCCATGCTTTAGACACAGATCCCTGTCAGCTGTTACCCTCCCTCCCTGGGTGATGCTACAGCCAATCACCTGTTGTCCCTGCTGTGTTGCTGGGCAGAGTTGACCCAGGCCCAGTCCAGATTGGATACCAGATGGTGGGACTCAACCACTCATTGAAACAGTACCTTTAAGGCCCACTGCAGCCAATATGACTTCCTGTTTTTATTCAGAGACACTCTTATCCAGAGTGGCTTACAACACATAAATCATAAATCAGGGATAACAGTGCCTAAAACCCAGGCGTGGAGTCCCAAGTGCCAACATAAGATAAGGCCTCTTGAGTAGATGTAGAAATAAAAACAATCCTCGCTCAAACAGGGTAATCAGACTAGTAATAGAACAAATGTGACTAAGTATAAAAGGTAGGTCCATTCTGTGCTATCTTCTGCCCTTCAGCATCTTCCTTAATGGCCATAGAAGTGTATAAAATCACTCTCTACTATACGTCTAATGATCCTGCCATCAAAAAGTGAAGAAACACTCACCAGTTGAATATTCTTTTTGCTATTTCGGATTAGATTATTCTGAAATATTGGGATTTCAGCTTTAAAATGACTCATCATTCGGGCCAAAAGTCTGCCAGAGAAGAAGAAATCTTGTACTTTTAAATTGAAAAGGGTCATGTTAGAGTTATATTCATTATCTCTAAAAAATGAAAATATTATTTCTCGTTTAAGTCTTGGAAAGCATGTATAACATTGAAAGATTCTGACAGGCTTGAAGTGGGGATGTTGTTTCCAAAAATACTTCTGTGCTGCTGCTAGAGAACTGATTCGAGAGCGGAAATATCTAACGAGCCTCGTGCTTTTGAGCGCTGTGTTTGAAAGCCTCTGTTCGGCACGCCCGCGTTTGTTTTGGGCAGGTGTTCTGGGGTTTATGAAACCCATTATGGTTGCGTCGTGGCAAACGTGGAACGGTGGCACATCTGCACCAAATGGCCCCCTGCCCCTGATTGGTCGTGGTATCGATTACTGATTTGTACTGTCGCGGTGGTTTTTCGGAAGTCGCCTGGGTGAAGCGGTTTTATCGGGGTCGGTGGCGCTAATTGGTAATTGTCCGGGGGGCGGCTGGGGGCTGATTAGCAGGGCTCCAGGTCGGAACGATCAATGGAGGTGGGGGGGTGGCGTAGGGGGAAGCTGTGTCCATCAGTCAAACCCCACTGGATCGTTAGCGCTCATTGATTCACCTGAAGCTTAATCTGATAACGATCTCTCAGCGATGCCCCCTGGTGGACTCAGGCCTGACCTTGTTTGAGCTGTCATGCGATCGGGTTAGGACCCCATGCCGAGAACCTGCTCCTATTTTTGCTCACCGCTGGCGGTACGAGAGCGTATAAAGGGTCACATCCTAGCGCTCGTCAAGAGAAGGGTTTCTGGCTGTTCTCTTTGTTGGGGGGGGGTTGCAACACTGTAGAATCAGGCCAGCGCACATGGCAACCATGGTTGTCACGGAGATGGCTGATTCCACAGTGGGCGCTGCAGTGTCAATCAAATGAGATGTGACAGGGGCTAAATATTAAATTTTTTTAAATCTTAATTTCTTTAATTAAGTCTTGAGAGTCTGGCAGTTGACAGTTGGGGCCTGAAGTCTCTGATTCTGTTCCATTAGCACTGCTCCCTCACCTGATTAAGCTGTGAGTTTGACTGCTAGATTAACGAATGCCTAAATTTAACATGGGACCATATTTTTTGGACTCATCTATTATTTGTTTTCTTTCCAGAGAACTTGAGTTTTACGTGAATGGCTTGCAGCTTAGAGGTTGCAAGTTTGATTTCGAAGTAGGACACCTCAAATTGCTCAACATGAGTGAACTGTTTTGATGCGAAAGGTAGTCTGGTGACATTTCTTAATGCTTACTGAGTCAAAGAAATTGTTTTCATACAATAATTTAATATAGGTGGATGTTTTAAACGGTTCGGGTGAAGTGCACGTTTCACCTCAGATAGAGTTACCTGAATTGCCCCACCTGGGAGTCAATCCTGCAACCTCTTAGTTACAACATTGACTTTTGTAGTCTTAATGCTTTTCTGCAGCCCCACAGGGCACAGACGCTACAGGCTAGGGGTCGGGACCTTGAAGCTTTATGCTGCAGAACCGATAGCTCAACGAGGTGACGAGTTAAAGTGCTAGTGACCCCATGTGAGTTAAATTACGAACACACTTTCTTATCACGCAGCGTGGCCTCTTCCTGACATCTCCGCTGTTCCTGCTATTGTTGGTATTGATTTTCAATTCTCCCCTCGTGTTGGGCTCTTTTCTTCAGAGTGACGTACAGAAGGCCGCAGTTCAGTTTGCAGAAACACAGCAGCTTCACAAAGGCAGTTTCGCCATTCAACAAAGCAGTACGGCAATTCACTCATCCATACAGTTCCGCCATTCAACAATGCAGTACGGCAATTCACTCATTCCAAACAGTTTTGCCATTCAACAAAGCAATACAACAATTCACTCAGTCGCTCAGTTTCACCATTTAACCTTCAGCATTCACCCATTCACACAGTTTCGTCATTCAACCTGCAGCAGTTCACCCCTTTAGACTGACCGTTTCACATTTCAACATACAGCTACACCACATTCACTCATTCACACAGACAGTTCAAATATTCAAGTTATGGTTGCACAAACATCTTTTGTGTTCACAGACTGAAACTTTGGAAATGCAGCGCGAGGGCTTAGAGTACGAAGGCTAAGAAGGCGGCTCATGGTCACACGGGACGGGGAAGTGGTTGCTGGCTTAACTCATTCAGACCAGCTTTACCCAAACAGACATATTTTGCACACCTTACTCATGCAGATCTCTGACTGGGTGGTTCAGTGTAATTGCTGAGCTCACCTTGGACTCAGACCCAAAGCATTGTGGTCACAAGGCCAGACCCTAGATGGGGAAACACTGGCTGCACTCATTGTCTGCCACTGCCACAAGTTTGAAATATGTATTTTTGTTTTATTTATTTAAATTTCCTCTGGCCCCTGATTAATCATTCTGTCTCAAATGCTGAAACTACTGTGCCTAGCGGACACAGAACAGTCCAAATGTTTCCTTTATAGGGGGACTTGCACAGAGATCCATTTCTATACATATTCATTTGCACTCATACATTTGCACACATGTGCATTTGCACACGGATACATGTGCACACGCATTCTTTTGCACACATTTATTTGAACACATTTTCTTATGGATGCATTTGCACATAGATATATAAGGCACAATCACAAAGGGCTGAAACAATTATTTGTGCAATGGTCCATTATAACTGGTGCACTCAAAGATAGCGGGACCTTGACTATCGTAATAGCATATCGTCCATGCTTTGACACTTTAAAAGAAAGCATCCTGCATGTGACCAAAATGAAGCGGGTACAAGGTAAGGAACTAACACAGAATGCTGTTGCTAGTTGTGAGGCTATGTTGAAATTCACATCACCTGTTCAGTTAAACAGGCTGACAGAAGAGACGGTTTATTTGAATGCAAATGTATTTTGTCTGTCTACTTTGACAGTCAGAGTCAGAGTCCTGCATTTTAATGCCTTCACTAGCACTCTTCCATCTGGCGTCATCTTATTCTTAGATAACAGATGTGCTTGTACGTACACCGGTCTTCATAAATGATCTTAGCTGTAAGCACAAGTTTTTTCACTCATCGCGTAAGCATAAATATTAAAGAATTCTGTAAAATGTATCATTATTACACTTATACAAGTAGACTTCTTAAAATCGATCTAACAATTTTTGTAAATAAATAATATAGGGTAATTGTAATACAAAACTGATTTTTATTTTTTGTGAATGGTTCAACTTATTAGTTGGAAGTTTCATTATAATTAAATGTATTGTTTATCATTCAGTCATCCCTCATTTAAGTAAATATTTACTATTTTATTTTCAGGTTACTCGATTAATCGTCAAATTAATCGATAGATTACTCGATTACCAATATAATCATTAGTGACAGCCCTACAATCACCGTGCTCATGTCTTTTTCTCCAAATTCTCTCTAAGCCAGTTGGGCAGCTGGCGGCCTGTCCCCCTCTTCCACGGAGGCCCTCAGGGGCCACACAGAAGAGGCCTGTTTGTCTCACATGCAGATGTGAGGGCCGATTGTAACGCAGCCTCTCTCCGCTGTGGAATATTTCCGCGGGGGCCCCTCAGGGGCCACACAGAACATTTCTCACATGTTGCGCGCAGATGTGAGGGCCGATTTAATGCGGTCTCTCTCCGCTGTGGAATATTTCACCGGATCCGTAATGACATGCACTGGGAGACAAAGCGGACCGCAAAGCTTCATCTCAGTTTCCACAGACACACTGAACCCAGATTAATGCGCCTTTTCTCTGCCCTTTTTCCCCCATTCTTGCTCTTCTCGCCGCTCTGAGGTTATCAGCTGACATGCCTGGCCGAGGCGAACGAGAGCGCACAATGATTCTGTTTGTAGTTGGCTGTTCGAGATTATTAGCGCTTTATTTTTCTCCGGAGGGCTGCCTTTGCCAGTTAGAAAAATAGGAAGAATGTACAAATCAAGGCAGCGGTGTCTTTGAAGTCCTGCATGCAGCAATTAAAATCAGTGCGTTCTGTCCTACAGCATTTCATCTGTTATGTAAACCAGTAATACACCAATTTACTAAATTCCCAGATATGGGACTGCAGAAAACAGCCTGAATATGAAACTCAGTTGTTTTTCTCCTGATATAATAGAAGGTGAATGCTGACATGTTATTATTGTATCTGGTCATTAGTAAGTGATTGACTGAAACAGTTGGTCATGATAACTCTAACACTAACACTATAAAACATGCAGACACAAACGTCCACACACACAAGAATATTCATGCACTCACACACACTCGCATTCAGACATGCACATGCATTTATTCACACCCAGAGACACACACAAGCATGCACATCACATTCAAACGTAAACTCACACATACAAACTCATACACAAGCAAAAGAAATTTTGCTACTTTGACTACTCAAACAGCCATTCATCACCTTTAAAAGCAGTGGCTGACAGTGGTCTCGCACTCCTCTTGCCTCTTGCTAAATTCAGTGAAAAATCCCTTTATAAAAGCAAACATTTGCACAGCCTCCACCTAACCCCCCCGCCCCACCCCATCCCACCCCGTCGCTGTCAGTAGATGCCGGGTGACCGATGTGAATGAAATGAGCTGCATCCACGTTCTGAGCGAGGGGGCTCCCCCGGAATTTTAACTCCGCCGCTCGATACTTGTCATCTCCCGGGCCTGTTGCCTGTTGGCACGGCCGTGCTGTACGTGCAAGGTGGTGGCAGGGTCGGCAACGCTGGTGTCAGAAACACCGCGCCCGGCATGAAGGTCCATGCCTCTCAAGAAAACGCAAACGCATTGTGCAGATGTGTTCTAGAACTCCCGCCATCGTTTCGCACCCTGAACTTTCATATATACTGGGCTACAGTGTAGTATGATGTTTAGTGCATATTTATAGTCAGTTTAAGTTTCAACAAGTGAGACTGCCTTCAGGTCACTGTGTTATCGTAATGTATATTATTTTTTGTTGTATGCTCCAAGCTGAAAGACCTAAATCAACTCGTCAAATTTGATTCTGCCCCACTGTTGTTTGAATTCAGATTGTGACAAAGTGTTTGATAGTGGGCGTTTTCCCTTGCGTATGTAAACACATGAATAAATAAATACATAAATAAATAAATACATAAATGCAAACATATGTGGATAAATTGCCCCGGGACATTATTTTGCCAATATGGAGAAAATGTTTTCCCTTCGCTTCTCTTCTGAAGGCAATCAAATTAAACTCCTGAAACAACATTTAAAAAAAAAAAAACGAATGAGCACGTTAGCATTTTTATTTCATTAAAACGCTGCAGATCAAAGCCTTATATTTTAAACAGAATCTAAAAATTTACAGAATAATTATTAAGCAAATTAATGCTGGCTTTTCAAAGCTGACACTTCTCCACCACCTACTGAGCTGCGTTTTGAAATTTCGCACATTAAATTACAAGAAAATTTATAAATCAGTTAATTCTCTTTTTGCTGTCAAGAGCCAAAAGCTTATGATGTTTGGCAGTTTAAAGACCAACTCCCGGAAATTTCAGAAAGAAGACTGTTACGGAAATTTAGTCCCACCCTGCCCCTCCTACCCCCGCTTGGCAACATTTTGGGGGAAGGTTTTTAAGTTTACTGTATAATATTTAACAAGCCACAACACACTGGCAGTGTAGTTGTACCATAAATTTAATGTGGGTCACGGTTCACTGTAGGCCGTAATAATATGACTACCTGAATCATTCACACTGTCATTCAGCCTGCAGCATGGAATTCAATGTTGAAATTGTCTCTTCTCTTTAGGTAGAGATGTTATGCTTAGCCCAGTGATTGGTCAGTCCTGTGGTCACATGCCCCACAGAAGGCAGAAACTCCACAGTTAGCCTGGATCTGCCTCCATGACCCCTGCCCGTATGCTCCTTGCTCCCTGTTACCCGCTCCATCTCTCTTTCCACTCCGGAGACACCCGGTGGGTATTTACCCAAGGGGCAAATTGGAAAGGTGGTGAAGCAAGGGCTGAGGGGACCATCACCCCCGTCACCCCCGGTTACGCTTCCCCAAAGCAGGAAATCACACTTTCGGGAGGGGGCTGCTCACTGTTCACTCAGGCATCTCCCAGAATGCAGTGGGGCAAGGGGCAGGGGCACTATCTCATTCTTTACAGATGCTGCTGTTCTATCTGTCCTCTCTACCTCTCAACTGCAGGAGCTTTTAATTGGTAACAGGAGATTCTGGGCTGTATTACGGTACAGAGCATCCATACATAGCTGTGGTATTGTACTTGGTCATTTCCCTTAATGAATTTTAAGATGATGCATCAACTTGGGAATTTTCTGATTTCAATGTTAAGTATATGGTGGGATTGATAGAAACAATGACAGTATTTTCAGTGCTAAGAGCAGAGAGCTGAGTAACTGGTCATCCATAGACTGTGACAGAACTGTCAGTGTTATGATAATGGAGACGAATACCTGATATGTCTGTAGTTAGACTCTGTCGCTGTGGATGGTATGTGAGCAGACGATCGCAGAGGGACTGTTGATCTGTTACAATTGATGGGTGGGTGGGGGGGTGGGAATCTTGATGGCGGCAGCCAGGGAGTGCAGCTCACTAAAATCAGGCCAGTGCGCTTGGCAGAGTTTCGCCACGGGAACTGCGGTTTCCATTGCATGGACTGCAGTGTCAATCAACCAAGATGCCGCAGAGGGCAACATTAAATTTTTAAAATCTTCATTTCTTAAATTGGGGCCTAATAGCTGTAACTTTGGCGGCTGGGACGGAATCCTCTCCAGGGGTTTAGACCATGCTCCACTCAGAGATGTGTTCTCCAGTGCGTCTCAATGAGCCAATCAAGGAGGCTCCGCCTTCAGTCTGCCAATGACCTCATTCTGTGGAACCTTGGTGAGCGCGCTGTTGCCATGTGGGATGAGCATCAAGGCCACCAGCAGAGATTAATCTTCCAATTAAAACTCTGATCCTGATGGACAGCTGCCAATCAGAAGACAGGAAACAGACCCTTGCAGAGTCCTGGTTTAGCTTCCCCTAGTTTTGTTTTTCCTGTTTTTAACATTTCACATTTTCGGCATTTCACAGATGCTCTCATCTACAGCTCCTTACAGGGTTTATGTTTCATCACATTTTAGGGGATGCTGGGGATAACTGTGTTAGTAGCTAGAGACATTTTATGATCCAAAATTAGCACATCATTAGCCCCACTGACTCAGGACGAAGCAGCCCCACACGTGAGTCCTTTGCAAGCTTTCGCATTCCCTGTGCGACATCGGTCACATGTTGACAAACACAAATGCAACATATGACCAGCTCATGATGCGCCAGGCACCTTGCTGGCCAGGGCACCCGAGAGCGATGATACTGAGTTTATCTGACTTACCCACAGTTTGAAACTGTCTAAGAGACAGCTGACTAAACCTTGCCAGTGTGGACCTCTGGCCATGGTTGGAAATGACATGTCTGAGACTTACCACTAAGAGGTGCATATGCTCCTTGAGCCACATGACAGCTCAGAAAAATTAACTTTCACACCGTTTATTTAGCAGAATGTTGACTGAGGCCAGGTGAAGTTTCTTGCTAAAGAGTGCTTTGCCCCAACCTGGGAATCAGACCTTGAACATCCTTTTCTAATGTCATTTCCATTGCCCCATTTCTAATCATTTTCAGTTTGTTTTTTTATATTGAATAAACCTTCTGTTTTTTAAAAACAGTTTATTTTTTGCTGTTGCTTGTGGTTTGTTGTGGGAGAAGTGGCAGGGCTCGCCATGTAATTTGGAGGGGGAATATTGCCACTGTGGCATGCTGAATGGGAGGAAGCCGTTGGCGGAAGATGGCACCCCAGGCGCCAATTTGTGCCTCACTAATTAAGCCTGCCGGGCGCAGGGCGCCGATGCTTGTAGCAGTTAGCCATCTGCTACAAGTTTTTCAGGTTTTCATGGTAACAGATCCTTCAGGTGTGGGCGCCAGGAGACTCGCACCTGGTCACCCCTGGTGATGTCTGCATTCTGAAAAATAATGAGTGGAATAACACAGGTTTGTAATCTGGCCAAAGGGGGCGCTCTGACGATCACTGGTCAGAAGCTCGCTTTTAGCATTGTAGCAATGCCTTTGGCTGTGTGCCTGACAAAACAAAAAAAAAAAAAAAAACAAACACATAAGTAAATATCTGTGAAGTCTGTCATGTGCGTTCAATGCCAAGAGAGGATTTGCGCTGTATTGAAACACAAAAATCCAGTCAGTGAGCTGTAACAAAATAGTGTGGTATTTGTTTATGGACATAACAGTTGGCCCTCAAACACCAGCTGATACAAGGCTATTAAGCTTCACTGACTTCAGTCAGCCAAATGCCTAAAATACAGAAGTTTCAGGAAATATGCAGCTGTAAAAATGATATTTTGTAAAAATGTTACGTATGTAAAGCACTCTGGAAAAGATTTGCTGAACGAAATTTGAGAAAAGAGTAACTTGTATTGGCATGACTCCTTGCTGATTGGCTATTGTTGTTTTCTCCACCTCCAGGTTCGGATTGAGACGGCTACGACCCTGAAGTTGAATATCCTTTAATGCTGGAATCGAGTTTAAGCCTAAAAGGGTTTTAATTATATAGTGCATTTCATCACATTTCATCTCAGGACTGGACACTGTGATGTCATAAACACCATAATAGGTGGGGCTACAATGAGCTGTCAGTCAACCCAACTTTAACCAATCAAAACACTACTCTGCAGAGAGAGACACAGTGATTGGATCAAGACAGTGTGTCACTTACTAAAAACTGTAGCTATGCCAGTTTTTGGCTTTATGACAGCTCATTCTCCCTAATGCCATATAGTAGGCCTCATGCTCTTTAAATGATACTACTTGGATACAATGTACAACATTCCCCCATATCCCGGGTTTCCATAGGAACACCATCATTCACTCTTACACCTCTTCAGTCCAACTGCCTTAATGTAACTGTTACCTGTCGATGACTTTGAGTTCCGGACAGAGCAGTTCTTACCGGTAAGAGAATTTATTTTTGTCATATAAAATAGAAGTAAAAGAAAATGTGCTTTTGCCCCTATTCCCCTGTGTAGAGAAGCTTAATGAGGCCTGGAAGATTCTAGAATGAGAGGGTGTGATCACCAGAGAGAGAGAGAAAGCTAGACAGAGGCTGCAGCAAAGGCAATTGGGGTGAAACTTTGCGGAGTTGGAGAATGGATCACACCCTCCTCCCCACCTGACCCACGCTGGCCTTTTATTTTAATGTCCCCTCCCTCGCACTTTGGTATTAAATTGGTCCATTTTTTGGTGAAGCCAGCTATGATTTAATGGAGAGGTGTGATATTCACCTCTCTTTGCTCAGCTGAGTTTGATGCCAGCTTTTTTATGGTTCATTTTTCTGATTGGCACAATTCAAGAAGATCAGTTCTGTTAGTACCCTGCTCCTTTGGATGGCTTTCAGTGGAGTTCACTTGATTCTGATAAGTGCTATAGTTATGATTTGTACTCATCTGCAGTACTCTGTTTATGTTTAGTACTCATAACATTGTCAAATTCTGAGTAATAGCTAGATCAGTATACTCAGTACTATTAGTGCTCTAATCAGTTTAGTATTTGTCCTTGAAACTCTGGGCAGTCATCTCATTGTGATCTACACTAACATCCATGATTGTTATTAATAAGTGTATTAGTCATTTGAACAATAGTTGGTTTTAGGAGTAATATTTCGATCAGCACTCCATATCATCTATAAATATAATTTTTATGAGTCCGTGTTCTCCATAATTCTCGAGCAGTAATGTCTTACAATTCTTAGTTAATACGGTCTCGCAGTAATTTTATGATTCTTATGTTAATAGTATGTTTGTGAGTAATGAAATAAAGATAAGAAATTGTTCTCTTTTTTTTTTTATTACTGTTTCAGTGCTTCAGATCAGAGTGAGTGACTTAAGGAGTTTACTTAGGTATAATTTAGGTATAATGTTGACATCGACAAGTTGATCTGTATCGAGGACCCCCTCTATATTTGAGTAATGTAAAATCCTGCTTTGTCTGTTTTGGGTAAACCTGCTCTTGTCTGTTTTGCGGCCGCAGTACCTGGAGTCCATCTTCAGCCTCCTGTTTCAGCTGCTGCAGCAGGTGACCGAGTGCGACACCAAGATGCAGGTGCTGCACGTCATCTCCTGCGTCATCGAGAGGGTCAACATCCAGGTGCGTCGCCGCCGGGGTCAGGCGTCAAAGGGTCACGGGTCGGGTGTTTATGATCATGTCCACGCATAAAACAGAGGCACCGGTGGTATGTCATGATTCGTCATGGCCAGCGGTATATCATGATTCATTCATATTGACAAAAATATATTTTTTTAAATAAGCTCTGAAAATCGCAGCTAGCCGTTCATCGATGTAGCTCAGTGGTGGCACCCCCGTATTGCCGCCCATTGTTCCTTGCACAAGTATACGCCTGTTTGCCTCAACCTTGATGTCACACCATCATTTATTGATCTAGATCTGTGTGCGGCTCTCTATACCTCAGAAACTGACAGCCGCAGAAACCTCCCGCCATGCAAGCTTTTTTTGTATTTGTTACCTTGATACCGGTTGCTCCATTAAATTATATTTTTTTCTAATCTCTGTTTAGAAGACTAAAGCTTCAATTCACACTCCGTGAAGTTTGTTTTTTCCCATTTTCCAGCTATTATTGCAATTAAAATGTATTGCTCTGTCCCACACATAAATTGAAAGATCTTTCTTAGTTGATTTCAACTTCTGGAGCACCATGTATGCTTAAATGTGGGCGTTTCAGGGCGTGGTAGTTGTATGCGTTCATGCACGCACAAGCATAGGATTAGTTGTGATTTATAATAGAAAACATGCATATGTTTGGCGTACACAGGTTTATAAATTGTAGGTTTTGTCGTACATAGCTGTTTACTAGGGATGGGACAATAAAGTTATCTCATGGTTCGGTTCGATATACGATATAAGGTTCATGATACTCTGCTAAGTTTGAAACCAGAGGAGTTTGAAACTCTTTACCAAACAAGTTGCTACCTGAATTTGCCACTCTAGTCTACAGCCTCCTGAAGTGTCTTTCAAAGCATGTTTGCAAGGAGATGCTTTTGGTGTGAATTTTTTGACCTTTCTTTTTATCTGAAATAGAATGTCTGGGCATTACAGTTTGAGAAAATGAAAGCAAAGTCACATCCATATTCTATCAGACCTCACAGGGAATTTTTAAAACGGCCCTTTGAAAGGGCATAATGATATTTCATTTCCACCCCTCTTCAGTATTCGTGATGCTTTTTGACTTAAGTGGATTTTAAATTTAATATTTTTCTTATCTTTTTTTTAAAAGAACACAACTTTTTTATTCCTTTGATGTTACATAATGCCCCCCTTGATTATGGGGTTTGCCAAGAACTTGACGGGGAAAAACAATCACAAGTGAGGGTAGGGGGGTCACGAAAGGTTGTGGGTTCAAGTCCATTGAGAGAGGGGATTGTTTCTGGCCTTGCCTCTTGAGTAAGGAACTCTTTCTGCTGCATATCATTCGCTTTCCAATCAGATACATTTCAAGAAGAGCAGAGACTATTTCAGTCACCTTTACATGTGATACTTCAGTCGTTGCTGTGAACGTGAGACTGAGGTACCTTCTTCCTGTTGCATATGCACACACACAAACACACACGCACACACATATAATGGATGCCCCTGAATTTAAACTGGACAGGAATTCCCCCCCACCCAAATCTAAATAAATGAGTAAGTTTCTGCTCTGAATAAAAGTGGGCAGAGGTGGGCTCATTTCTCATTTTCACTGTCATTACCAGCGAACCTCTGGAGTATTTAAAGTTACAGTCTGTTGTGGCAGTTACTCTCAGAATGGATGGCTTCACACCAAGTCTGATCGATTTTTTTTTTCGGCAGAATGATACTGTCTGAGATTTTCCTCTGCCCTTCTGAAAATGCATAAAGTCAGCGTTAATGTTTGCGTTTTTGGCAGAACTTCCCTGGCGAGCCCCGCCTCAACATTCAGAGTAGGGTTTATTCCTCCATGTTTACTGTCATCGTTATGGTCTGATAGGAAGTCTGAACTTTTTATTGTTTTGTCGTTGTGCAGTCTACTTTGGTAATGACTGAAAAAGTCAACTTTTTATGATGTATTCCTCAGAAATGATTTTAATTATAAAAACAGCTTCATAGTGGAAGACAGTATTACTTTGTGTAGAAGTCATTTTACTTGTTCCTCCATAATGGAAAATAAATTCACCCCAAGACAACCCAAACCATCTTGGTAGAAAATTCTAGAACAACAAACTGCTTACCATTCAGACGAGGCTTGAAAGGTCAAGCATTTCTTATAGCTTATCAGCAGAATTTTTGTTGTTTAGTGGTGTTAGAGTCTGCTGTAATTATTGGGTTTGCTGGCATTTGGTAGTGTGTAAAGGCTTGGCTGCAGGTGTGTGGTTTGTCTGTGTTTTTAGTTGTCTTTGGGGACCTAGCTGTAATTGTGGGGTTTGTTATTGTTGTTTGGGGGTTGTGTTGTGACCTAGCTGTTAATGTGGAGTTTATGTCTGTTGTTTTTGGTGACCTGGCTGGGAGTGTGTGGTTTGTTGGGGACCTGGCTGTGAGTGACTGGTTTGTGAGAACATGGCTATGAGTGTGTGGTTTGTGAGGACCTGGCTATGAGTGTCTGGTTTGTGAGAACATGGCTATGAGTGTGTGTTTTGTGAGGACCTAGCTGTGATTGTCTGGTTTGCGAGGACCTGGCTGTAAGTCTGTGGTTTGTTTCTGTCTCTGCAGATCCGGCCGTATGTGGGCTGCCTGGTGCAGTACCTCCCACTCCTGTGGAAGCAGTCAGAGGAGCACAACATGCTACGCTGTGCCATCCTGACCACCCTCATCCACCTCGTACAGGTACAGTATGGCACCCCATGAGGGACACACAGCCCCATCGATCAATGGACATGAGATGAAATTAGGGCCCTGAGTCTACCTTGTTGTGCAAATAAAGGATGACAAAATAAAATAAGGAAGATTTTGAAACTGAGGGTGGAGAGAGAGAGAGAGAGAGAAAGCAAAGAAGAGAAAGTTAGATAGAAAGGGGAGAGACAGAGAACATAGACGGAGAAGAGGGTTATGGAGAGAGCATAGGTGTGTTCTCCTGTGGTAAATTGGACCCGTGGGGAGGGTGAGGGCCAGCCGATGCTAATGTGTTCAGACAGGTCGGACAGTCGGCGCCGTCTCATGTCTGCACCTTGCAGCTTTCAACCTTGTCCGCGTTCCGTATGCCGGTCGGGCAAGAGGTCAAACCGCCACGTAACGGGCTTCCGGTCTGCCGGGTTCATGGGATGGAGCCAGGTGAGGGATTAGCCGGTGCCCTGTCCTCTTCAACAGCTACTGCTCTCTCCTGCCCCCAAATAAAATAGATAAAACTGCATCCCCAACACTCCACAAAATAAAAGATCAATACAATAGTAAAGCATAAAACCGCAAGCCGTTGGCTGGCGCCCCCTGCTGGAGCCGTGGTGGTCGTGACGCAGTTGGAGGCGAGTCCTCGCAGGTCATGTCGCGTCGTGGCGACCTCCCGTCTGTTCGCTAAGAGAGTTTTCGAATTATGGAACGGTTCTGGAGGGAATAGAGCCACTTTGAGTCGATTAGCTTGGCCCCTTAAGAAGCCCAATCCCAAAAAAAACGTACTTCTTGTTATTGTTGAGACAAATACTCATGACATGGCAGCAGACCAGTGATGGAAGAAGCAGCTGGAAAAGCAAGGCAATCTGCTCAGAAACCTTTAAAGGTTTGCTACGTAACACCTGTAAAACATACATGGAAACGTTTTAGATAGAAGTCAGAAGATTAACTCTGACAGCCAAAACGCTCACGCTTTCACTGATGTCGGCTTTCGGACCTGCATCGACGCGCAAAATACCGATTTCAAACCGCGTGATGTAGCAGCCTGGAAGCGTCGGGATGAGTCAAGTGGCACTTCTGCGCCGGACTCCCCCCAGACGGAGGTGCGATCTCCATTAACGCTCACCCCCGCTGTCATTACCGTGGGCCCGAGACAGACCTCAGGCACGCGTGGAGTGCGAGACCGTCGGGAGGGTTCAGAAACACGTGGCGACACTATGGAAACGCTACGGAAGCGCTTTCACACCGCACCTGAGTCACATCGAACTCTTAAAGGTGACTGGGATAAAAACAGTAAAATCCCTCGTGACTTTCTGACAAACATGTAACTAACCAAAACCCGCAATCATATGACAGACGAGTATTTTTGCTGTGAATGTTGAGAATTTATGGTGTATAAAGGGATAAAATATTTCAATTAATTATCTGACCCAGTTCTGATTACAGGCAAAATTAGATCTAATTAATTTTTGTGTTTTTTTGTTAATGTTTTATTTTTAATTATTTCACTGTCTGCCCTGCTGTCGGTGAGAAAGTGATATCGTTTCGCCAGTTTGCATCAGGTGTTCTCCGTCACATTGATGAAGTTGGAACATGAACAGTCCTCATTTTCCAGATTTTGCCTGTTTTTCTGGTGCCCTCATTCCAGCCTGGCTAATTCTACAGATGAAGTTCTGCTCTGGTGAAGCTCGTCCGCCTAAAGGGGGGCGAGGACGGGGCGGGGGCGGGGGGCATATCCACAGTGATGGAAGAGACATTTCTCTTTTTGTTCGCCAGGTTAAAGTCCAATTTCCTAAATGTAATTTAATGAAAACTGAAAAAGTTTTTTCAGTTGATCTGACACCAACGGGCACCGAACGTCTGATGTGAAAAGCAGGGAAAGACTCAGAGATAAAGCAGTTTTTTTTCCATTTCTGCTCCACGCACAAGTTGATCATCGCCATGACTACGTTAACCGGCCCGGCTTTGATCTTGTGGCCCCCACCTCCCCCCGACCAGAGTGTGACAGCTCTCTCTGTTTCAGAGCTAAACATTCGTTCGCTCGGGCTCGAGGTTGAGCTTGCGGCTCCTTGTTATTTAACGCTGTGCTCGGCCGAAAAGGAGAGCGTTCCCCCTGCTAAGCCAGAGGACCACGGCGGCAGAGATAAAAGCTTTCTCCTCGTTTATCTAATTACATCATCTCTCTCTCTCTCTCTCTCTCTCTCTCTCTCTGCTGAGGCATGGAGGTGTTTAGCCCAGGAGATGTGGGAGGAATTTAAAGAGGGATCATCGTCTTCATTTTTTTCCATCTTTCTCTCTCCCTCTCTCTTTCTTTCTCTCCCTCAATTCAATTAATTTCCAGAGCTTTGTTGGCATGGCATAGCATAAACAGCGATGAAGTAGAAGCACACAAAACAGGAAGTTGTTTTTTTGTCGAATCTTGATTTTTCCCAGCAGTCCTTGCTCATAGAGTATGGTACCGTTGGGGTTCCTCCTGACCCTAACCCTCCGACGTTGTAGGCAGTCAACGACAGTTGTCCTCATGCGTGATCAGTCAGGACCAGTTTGAACCAAGCAAACAATTTTTCCAACTGAACCACTTGCAGCAGAAGCAGTTCATTAAAACTGAAGCCTATGCTCTCTGTCTGTATGAGTGGTGAGATGTGGTGAAGATAGCTGTGATTGTCCTGCTTGGTGAAAACTCTTCAGTATCCTACACTGTCTGTAATGGACAGCTGTGATTGTACTTCAGTCTAGACTCAAGTTTTGAAGTGTTGAGGCCGTTTAGAGACCGTTATTAGATTTCAACTGAACAGTTTCCTTGAAAACACTAACATAGTTTTGAGGACCAAAAGTTTTTTCTGGGTCTTTTATGATGTCACATGAGACGTGTTTGTGATGTCGTAGTTGTGTTCTTTCCTCAAATGTCATAGTTATGTGTTTGTTATGAGACAGATGTGTGTTGCTATGATGTCACAGGTATATGTTTGTGATGTCACAGGGCCTGGGGGCGGAGAGTAAGAACCTGTACCCGTTCCTTCTTCCGGTGATTCAGCTGAGCACAGACGTGTCACAGCCCCCCCACGTTTACCTGCTGGAGGATGGCCTGGAGCTCTGGTATGCTGCACCTGCCCAAACACACGCAAAAAACATGCTTGCACACGTACACACACACACACACATACACACACGCTCGCATGCTCTTACACACATACACAAACACAGATGCACACTCGTGCACACACACACACATATGCAAACACACACATGCACGCACTCTCTTACATGCATACACAAAAACAGGTGCACACTCACACACACAGACATATGCACGCATTCACACACACATGCACGCACTCTCTTACATGCATACTCAAACACAGGTGCACACTCACACACACAGACATATGCACACACACTCACACACACATGCACGCACTCTCTTACATGCATACACAAACACAGATGCACACTCACACATACAGACATGCAGACACACACACGCGCACACACACACAGACATATACACACACACACACTCACACACACATGCTCGCATTCTCTTACACACATACACAAACGCAGATGCACACTCACACACACACACACACACACACACACACACACACACACACACTCACAGACGTCCTCAGATGCCCCCTATTCACACACTCATGTATGCAGTCTGGGCTCCTCTCCTCAGTTGTTTATTCTTTTAGGCCTGTGATACCCAGTTTGTGGATTAAGTCTGGATCTCTGTGAAGCTTGTTGCATCTGCTCTGACAGCGAACCCCAGCTTACAGCAGCCTTTCCCTGATAAGCAATCACAGCCCCGTCCAGACCAGCGTTTTGGTTGTCATAGAGACGCGTTTGCTGGTTGCCACGAGGAACGATTGGGAATGTTTTTGTATCTGAGATTGAGCTGTCTGCATTATTAAGCTGTTTGTCTGCTGTGGCCATTTGGAGACCTGCACTGGTTTGTGTGTCACTCTTAGTGTATGCCTGTGTGTGTGTTTGTGGGGGTGTATTTGTGTGCATGTGTGAAGTGGTCTTTGTGTGCGCATTTGTATGTGCACACATGCAATAATGTGTGTGGGTGTGTATTGTGTATGTGTGCTTGTCTGGACAATGTGTGTGTGTGCGTTTATATTCAGTGCGAAAGGTCTGGCTCTGTCAGTCTCTGTTCTCTGTTCTGTCATTAGACTGAAGACTTCAGCCTCTGACAGATCCTTAATTTGGCCCTTTGGCATGTATTTATCAGGCTCTGCCTCTACACACACACACACACACACACACACTCCTGATGAGTCCATAAACATACCCCTGTCCCCAGACCCTAGTGGGCTATTCTTCAGTTTCTGTGCCGACCATCTGGGACTGGGAAGGACATGTTACCTTGAACATGGGTGACTGTAGGATGGGTCTTTTCTGTGTGTGCGTGAGTGTTGATATGTGCAACTCTGTGTGTATGCGCCTTTTGTTATGTGCGTCTCTATGTGCGTGTGTGTGTGTTTGTGTCAGTTTGCATGTGTGCATGTTGGTATGTGCATCTCTGTGTGTCTGTGTGTGTGTGAGAGAGAGTGTAGGTGTTGGTCATTGTTGTGTAGATTACAATGATAACCTGTCCTTGGCATCCAAGGCAAAAGTGGAACAAAAAGCCTGGTGGTTTTTAAAAGCCTTATGGTTTATTGTGCAGGACAGTTTGTCAGGGGAAAAAAAGTTTTTCCCAAACACAAAAATTTCAATTAACAGTCAAAATTGCCTCACCCTAAAAACCATTTCATCTGAAATTTTTTCGAGTTGGTGAAAGAGGGGAAAAAGAAAGGATAAAAGGACAGACAGATGAGCTTCATTGTGCGTTGTGTTAATGTTTTACGCCGACTGTACTGAAGCGCTGCTTTGCGGAGCGGCTGAACGACCTCCAGACCCCCCCAATCTCAGGCCTGAGCTCTGCGTGCCGTCTCTTCTCCCGCTCCCACCAGAGAGCGTGTTTACCGCTGCTTATCACCTGCAAGTGCGCCCGAACGAATCCTTATCCTTTAAACCACACCCGCAGTGCCCCCTCCCTAAAGATGGCGGACTACTCTCTTTATTTAACCCTGATCCAGAGGCGCCCCTCTGAGCTCTCTCTCTCTCATTCTCTCTCTCTTTCTCTCTCCCCTTACTATTCTCTCTCTCTCTATCCCTCTCTCCTTTCACACAAAAAATAAATACACATATACATACGCACACGTACATTATATGTATTCACACATATACTATACGCATACATACATACATATGTGCATACTTATATTTCTTTTTTCCTTTATTTATACAGGGATTGTCCTCATCCTGTCCCTTATACTATGGCAGGTAGCTACATATTCGGCTGCTTGTTGGGCTGTAGGCCCTTCTCCTAATATTATCGCTTATTTTTCCATATCACTCCATTTTTGAAAGTTAGGGAAGTTTATATTTTGTTAAGAGTACTTCTCTTTCTTGATCATAATTTGTACAATGTAAAAGAAAGTGAATCTCTGTCTCTACCTCTTTGGTCTTACATTGCTCACACAGCCTGTCCTTTCTGGCCAGCCAGGATTTGTCTGTGTCGGCCCTTTTCAATGGCCAGGCTAACATAAAGAGTAATTGGTTTAATTATACTTTCAAAAATTTGAATCCGGATTTTAATAGGTGGGTTTAAACTGTAGGGCCTTCTCTTTATGGTGTAGAAAACCCTTTTCCTGCCCTGTATTCACTGCCAGGTCAAACTTCCCTGACACACTGATAATCAGACCCAGGTAAGTGTAATTAGTGGTATGTTCTAGGGCAGTGTTACCTAAAGTAAAATGGAACTCATTAGCCTGAGATCTGGCCTTCTTCTGAAATATCATGACTCTGGTCTTATTCAGGTTGACTGTCAGGGCCCAGGTCTGGCAGTACTGTTCCAACAGTACTTCTCTCTCTCTCTCTCTCTCTCTCTGTCTCTCTTTCTCTCTCTTTGTCCTTGCTATTCTCTCTGTCTCTATTTCAATTTCAGTCCCCTTTATTGGCATGACCTGGGCCGTGTTGCCAAAGCAAATGGTCCAATTAACACAAATGAATGACCATTAACGATCATTTATACACTTTTCTATCCCTCTCTCAGTTTTCTCTCTTTGCTCTCTTTCTGTGCAAGCTCTTTCCTCATCTCCCCCTCTCCTCTTGGCTTTTCTGTCTCTCTGTCCTCTCTCCATTTCTCTCTTCTTTCATCTTTTTATTTATATTAGGTATGTACATATAATTTTCCATTTTTCCTTTATTTACACAGAAAGGACCTACTGAGACTGTCTTTTGTAATTATTAAATTTTTTTTTTTTACAACACATGTAATACAAAATTGTTAATACAGGCAACAATCAAATGACGATAAGGTCCTGGGAATGAGGCAGGTGTGTAAAGAGGAATTGAAAGTACTGGAACATTCTTCATGCGCTGCATCATGAGTCAGGTGGTTATAATCAGCTCATATAATCAGCCCATTTGTTTTGTGCTCCTTCTGCAGATTTCTCTCGCAGGATGGTACTTACTGCCTGAAGGCTTCTCTTGTCTCTGGCAAAAGTTGAAATTCACATTCTGTCTTTCTCATTTCCTCTCTTTGCAACTCTCCCTTTTCCTTAAGTTTAAATTTATACTTCCATCTTTGTCTTTCTTTTGTCTGTGAAATTAAATTTTAAATGTACACTACATAGTCGAATGTGGATGGACTGTTTTTTTATACCAGTTTTTTTGATGTACAGTGTCTCTCTCTCACACTGTTATCACTTTCTTGTTCTTGTATTCTCTGTACGTTTCTCCACGACTCTGTTTTCCTCACTCTGCTCTGCTCATGTCTTCCTTTGTATTCTTTGCCCTCTTTCTCTCTCTGAATCTTTCAGTTCCCATCTCTCGTTCCTCCATCTCTTTGTAGCGGGCATTCCGTAGCCCTTGCACTTTCTTTCACTGTCTCTTTCTCTTCCACTCTCCCCCTTTTATCTCTCTCTCTCTGTCTCTCTCTGCCTGTCCATTTATCGCTCTGTCCGTCCTGTAATATTTTCCCTGGCTCTGCGGTTTTATACTGAAGATTAATACTCTGTCAGAGGTAATCGATTTGTTTGCAGTAAGGCCTCCCCGCTGCTCCTTGCCTTAATGGCGTCTATAAGGAGCTCAAGCCGCCCCGGCTTCGATCATCGGTTCCGGCCCGAATTCCGTCCTCTGTCCATCTCGTTAGACCTGAGCATGTCCCCCCCACCTTCCTTTCCCCCCTCTCACAGTCTACTGTGTGCATTGTCCGTGGAAGGGGTTTATAATGTATGTGCTCTCTGCTCGGTCCCGTTAACATAATATCACTCGGGCGGGGTGAGGTCAACTTGTAAGTAACGGTAATTTTTTTTTTCTAAATTCTCGGAAGGTTTGGGAATGTAGGAGATGGGGGAAGGGATGGATGGATTGTGCGGTTCGATGGTGACCTGCGGAGTAACCTCCACCAATCACGGCTCTCCCAGGAGCCGGGCTCTGGCACCGCGCCGTCTAATCAGCACCAAATGCGCCGTTACATCATCAGTTATTCATTATAATTGGACAGAATAAACTTTTACATAGACGTGAGCCCTGAGGTTATTTGCATTGATTTTACACAAGAGAAAAAACAAGCGCATACACACTCACAAAATCACACACACACACACACACACACACCCAGTCAGTTATGTACACAATATGCATGACTAAGGGCACGCTGTGACAAAAGAGGTGGATCAAAAGAGAGTGTTGAACCGTATGCTTTTTTTATAGCACAAATAAATAAAAAGTTTTATCGCTGTACCTCAGCTGCATTTCTGATTGGCGTTATCGTCCCTCCTCTCCGCAGGTTGGTGACTCTTGAGAACAGCCCGTCCATTACCCCGGAGCTCCTCAGAATCTTCCAGAACATGTCTGCCCTCCTCGGTGAGTGCCCCCCGGACCCCCCTGGGCCCCAGACTGGAATGGAGCCAGTGTCTCTGAGCTCCCCGCTGGGGGTGCAGCCCGTGGCTGAGCTGTTTGTTTTGCGCTGTGACCAGGCTGTCTGGCCCCGGCCTCGCCCGCAGGCCTGTTTGATCAGATGGAAGGGCTCCTGTCATTAGCATCCACTGCTGGAGTGCGCTGGTGTTTGTTTGTGTGTGTGTGTGTGTGTGTGTGTGTGTGTGTCTTCATATGAGAGAGGTGAGTGTGTATTCATGATTGTGTGTTCACAAAGGTGTGTGTGTGTGTGTGTGTGTGTGTGTGTGTGTGTGTGTGTGTGTGTGTGTGTGTGCACCCAATTGTGTGTGTGTATGCACCATTTGATCTCTGGTGTAGCTGTTGTTTGTGGTTGTTATACATATAAAATACTGGGTATTTTATCCCTGTACCCTCTGGGATTCAAACCTGCAATCTCAGAGTTACAGGCCTAGCACCATAACTCTACACTGCCGTCCACAAACGGGCAGCATAATTGGGTGTTATCAGTGATTGACATGACCGCTCACCATTTACAGGTGGAGTTTTGGTTTAAATCAGCTCGTCTGATTGGCTCTTCCTGTGATGGAGCTGATTGATTTTCATTGGCAGGTTGTGTGAGGAAAGTTTCAGGACGATATCGATTTTTAAGATTTGGATCGTTAAAGGGGTTTGGGGAATCCACAGTGAACGTTACGATTTAGACCTCTCGTGACTTTCTGACGGTGCAGGGAAAGTGACAGCAATCTTACAACATCCCTCTTTTCCTCTCTTTTTTAATGGTTGTTATCTGAAGTATGATGTCTTTTTCAGAATGCTGTGTTTTGTCAGCTGTCTGGTTGTGTTCCGGCCATTTGACATATAAAATATTGTTCATTTTTCCCTGAATTGTATTTCAGCTTTAGTGGCGTGATGTGCACCTTGGATCTGATTTTGATAGTATTTTTCTGTTTTCTGTTATCATATATAAATGTGAATTGGCTTTGCAACAGCTCAGCCAGGCATGGTTTTTGGGCTGCCTAGTCTCGGGGGACGGAGGGGGGCAGGGGTGTGTTGCCCCCTCATTGGGTCCTCTGCTGTTTCCTGAAAATCCACCAATTTTTTTTTTTTTAGAACTGAAAAATCAAGATCGCTCAAGGATGTTGCTTGTACTGTCCCCTTATCTACAGACTATTACACGTAATATAATAGTTTTGGGGGAAAAAAGGAATAGTATATGACAATATGTGAATGTAGTTATGATAATGGAAGCCGTCCATTCCTCACAGTGTAGCTGTCGTTGTGCTATTGTGTGCTGTTGCTGGTTGATTGGCTCACTCTCTGGTGTGTGTATTAAGTCCTCTGCCAAAAGTCATTAGCGGTGGCTACAAGCTGCCAAGCATCCCGACAGATGCACTTTTGTTCAGATGACGGGCCCCAGGAAGGAATTCCAGCCTGGGTGAAGAGCCAGGTCTTTCTAGAACACACCGAATAGCAGAAAATGAGCAAAAAATGAGCACCAAAAGTCTGAAAAACATTCACATCCAGTCTAACGTCTATGCTTGAAATGACATGGGAAAAGTCATGAAAAAATTAGTCTGGGTCATGAATACTGCAAGCCAAGACACTTTTGTGTGTTCTTACAAGATTGAAAGCTTCCTACTGGCATAGAATTTGAATATTAAAATGTTTATGTTTGATATTTGTAGAGTAGTTTCCGTCTGTAGTCCCCCAGTTATGTTTTCTGTTTATTTGAGGCTTTTAAATTCATAAAAGGGATTAACAACATGAACTACAGAAGATTTTGCAGGGAGGATTTTGCCAGAAGAACAACGGGGCATCCATGGAAACTTGTCAGGCATTTGTAATTCAGTCTAAACAGATTTTTCATAGCGAGATTATTTGAGCACGCATTTTATTTTTTTATTTAAGACAAGAAAACTAGCGATCAAAACGTGTGACACGTTTTGAATGTGTTCTTTTCGTTTTGAGATTTCGTTATGGATGTCTTTGATATGCCCTAAAGAGGCCGAGGTCTGTTTTGATTGACTTGCATATGGTCGTAAAGAGTCCCTTTCTTGTCACATAAAGATCATTGACTGATGCTAATGAAAAAGTGGCTTCCCATCCTTAATGAAGAGTTTGACAGCTATTTTAATGAGCTCCTGCTTAATGTGAAATGGTTCCTGCGATTGGAGCCAGCCCAGCCTCATCAATTATGTGCACGCTCATATTTTAGCCTATTAGCATTTGCATTTGCAGAATTAGCCATTTTTAACGACTTAAATGAATTGAATAAATAGGTTAAGTGCTGTTTAGAGGTTCAAATACTTTGTTTTATTTCTGGTCTTTTTTTAATGGTGAGTAATAAGCTGCATTGTGGCAAGGATTGTGGAGATTGTGCTTGGTTGGCAAAACCTGCATTTTTAAGAAGTATCGTAGTATGTTGGGTAGCGAACTGGGCCCGAAGTCAGAGGTCACAAGATCGATTCCCAAACGGGGCACAGCCAATGAGTAAGGGTGTTTCACCTGAATCGCTCCAATAAAATATCCGTAAAATATGAATGAATAGCATGTCTTAAAAATGTAAGTTCTTGTGGATGAAGGCCGGATGTAATTGCAGATTTCCCCACAGAGAGGAGAGGTTGTCAGTCTCAGCCATTTTGATGAAAAGATCATAACTTGGGGAAATGAGGCATATAATATCTTAGGTTAATGGCGGGAGAACAAGCACTTATGAAGTGGGCGGAACTGTCACTTATCAGTTACACACCATTTGGATTGAAATCTTCTGATTGGTTGATGCTAGTGTGGGGGGATTGAGGTTCCATTGAACCAAAAATGGGAGGAGCTAACATGTTGGCTCATTGCTTTGGACCAGTGACGGCATTGGCTACATTTTTGATTGGTTCAAACAAGTCGATGATTGACAGTGTAACTGTACCCCTAGCAGGGGTTCATGAAACCTCATTCCGACTGGCAATAGCGGATTAAAACCAAGTCTTCGTGACCTTGTGATAGCCCCACTCATTACGAGCTTCATGAAGTAGTAACGGACACATTCAATTGAGTCATGGATGTTCCAGCCTCGCTGTCAAATCCATAGATACAAATCACAGTTTCACTTCATTATCTGAAATGACCGAACTGAAATTGAGTTAGCTCCAATCCCTGTCGCTAAGAATAATTCCTTTGGCAAAAACTGGAGGAGTGGTGGGGGGGATATACATTACACATATTTCAAATTGTGTCATTACATTGTAATGTAAATTATATTATGTCATTGCGAAGGCTGTGCCATTGAAACCTTTTAAACATTAATCAGGTAATGAGGGCAGTGTTATCTCTCATTAGCCTGGGTTTAAATCCCTGTTCCAGGGGTAATCTATCCTCTCTCTCCCCCACGTACCTCCTTCACAGTGTTCTCTCTTATTTTAGGTCATGGGCATAGAATATACTGAAGTATACCATGAATATATGGCGGTTGCTTTCTCAATTTATTGAAGATACACTGCAGTATATTACATGACGATAAGGTGAAGAGCTAAATGAATGTAACACACTGCAATTACCACAGGAGCCAAGCAATATAAGTGCAGTGCTTACAGTAACTCGATACAGGAGACTATCAGTGGGAGTGCAGCAGTCTTAGCTGCATGTTCACTTTCTAGAAAGGAGTGCCGTGACACAGGTGTGTATCACAAGTGGATCGTGTCTATTTAAACAAATGCAATGCAGCGTAATTACTACATTCTGTTGGAGACCAGTGTAGTTGTTATAGTAACTCGCCATAGAAGACCTGCAGCAGTACTGAAGTGTGACAGTCCTCCTTTTGTGTGTTTAACTCTATGGTATGGAAGTGTAGTTACTCCGGTATGTATCACTTTTGTTCATGTAACTCATGTTGATGCACATGTTAGCTCTCTCTGTAAGTCGCTCCGGATAAGAGCATCTGCAGAATTAATCTAACGTAACGTACTGTACAGTGCCCCACATTACGACCTGAAAGGTCATCGACCCCGAGGCTGAGCAAGGTGCATGCTGGGATATCTTCCAGGTGAAGGAAACCCTACTGTGCTTGGTGTCATGATCAATTAAGGCTATAAACAGAACCAAACATGTATTAAAAGTGTTTCCATGGTATCAACTTTTTTTCCTGAATAGGTAGTAGGTTTGGCTCTCTCCGAATCAAATTCTACTCCTAAAGACAGTCTTTGGAAGCATGGTGGAAAAAGGGGCGGAGTCAGACTGCAGTGGGAATCTAACCTTGTGTTCTTTATCTTCTGTTGGTCCTACTATTGTCTGCTTTGCTGGCACAGGCAGATATAGATAAAACACTCTTATCCCATGCTTTTATTTTTCTATCCGTATATAAATATCTCCGCTTGTGCGCGTGGCTCCAGTGTTCCACGTTGGCAGAGGGCTTGTTCCTCGTCGGCTGCTGTCTCCGTAAGCCTGTGTCTCTGGATGATAACCGGGCTTGTAAAGGGTTTTAATGGGGAATTAACTGTGTGCACTGCAGTTATATCGCCCAGAGAAAACAGCGCAGTGTACTGGCCCTAGATCAAATCCGCTGACATTATCAGAGAGAGAGTGAGAGAGACCGTGTTCTCTCTCTCCTGCTCGGAAGCAAATAAGTACTCTCACGCTTTTAAAAACTTGTTTTATTACCCTGCTAGCGGTCGTTACCCCAAATTACAGCAGACGGTCAGTATTCCTGATCCTGCAAGCGCTCGGTCGGCTCAGTCCAGAGAATCTCAGACAGGAGCACCAGGGCGGTCTGGAGTAGGTTCCGAGCACACACTGTATCACCAGCTCGAAGTTCGAAATGATGTTTACTTTGGTTTAACAGTAAATTGGATGCTTGAACATGTTTTACCCTCAGTGTTGTCACCAACTTGCAATTTTTGTCAGACCGTAAGAATTTTTTAAAAGCATCAACGAGCTTTTAGCACCTGAATATAACTGTGGGGGTAAGTAGCTGAAACCCTGTCTGATAATCATGTGCCAAAGCCCGACACACAGAGAAATGACTTTCCAACGTGATTAAACTTTTTTCGAAGCTGTGAGGTAAAGCCTTTTTATGATGGCCACATGGTTTAAACCTTCACCAATCTTCACGGTGGTGATTTGGCCTAAAATGATCAGTTATTGTAAATTTTGTAATTGTGACAGCCATACCTCTGGAAATGACTGAGAACTGCACTTTTTGGAGAGAATTCCAGTCGCTGAGAAACTAAATTTGTAATGAGAAATAGTGTTTAATTAAATGTCAACAAAGACACAGAAGAGGGTGGGATAGGGGAAACGGTGGTGGGGGGGTGTTGTGTACTTGTGGTGTTTGCTGTAGCTTGCTTTAGCTGAGTGTAGCTGTGCTCTGTTTGCTGTGGATTTCTGGCTGGTGCTGGCAAACCGAGGTTCATCCAGCCATCTGTGGGCCGCCATGCACTGAAACACAGAACCCCCCCAGCAGGGATGACTTCTCTGATGAGACGATGAGACATTTTGGTTTTAGTTGCTTTTTTCTTCCCCATCTTTTGTTTGTGTTTGTAGTGTCGTAAGGTACACAGTGATCAATATCAATGTACTCACACACACACACACACACACGCACTCTTTCTCTCTCACACGCACACAATCTCTCTTTCTCTCTCACACGTACGCACACACTCTTTCTCTTTCTCACACACACACACACACACACTGTCTCTTTCTCACACACACACACACACACACACACACACTTTCTCAGACACAAACTCACACTCTCTCTCTTTCTTACACGCACACAGACACACACACTCTCTCTCTTTCTCACGCACAAACTCACACACTCTCTTTCTTTCTCATACACACAAACTCACACACTCTTTTTCTCACACAAACAAACACACACATTCTCTCTCGCACACTCACACACAAACTCACACACTCTCTTTTTCACACACACATGCACACACTCTCTCTCTCACACACACACACTCACACCCAGCTGCGTAGCTGCCTGGGGTCGGCTCTCTCTGACAGCCCATCTGCCCGACGCTGCAGCCTGTCAGGGTTACCGGCTCCACAGCCCAGGGAAAGGGCACGATGACAGCCCCCCAGCCCCGTATACACCCCCCCCTCACCCCCCCACACACCGCCCGCCACCCCCAGGGGAGATCCTCACCCACACTGCCCTCACAAACAGCCACTTCCCAGGCATCAGTCACCTACCTGCTGCCCCACACTGCTGTTCTGTTCTGCATGCTGAGGCATTTAGCAGATGCTCTCATCCACAGCCATAGGCACAACTTACCATTTTAGGCACTGTCCGTTTATACAGCCACATTATTTCCTGAAGCAGTTTGTGTGTAGCACTGTGCTCTATGGAACAACAGCGGTTCCCCTAAACTGGAATCAAACCTGCAACCCTTCTGTTCCGAGCCACCTTCATTACTAGGTGTCCTCATTTCATGGTGCCCATTTTGGTTAAAGTTTTTACACAATGTCCACAGTTTATACAGGTTTATATTTTACTGAAGTTATTCAGGCGAACCTTGCTAGTACATTGGGAATTGAACCTGCAATCTCTGCGTGTCAAGCTCAGCTCCCTAACCATAATACTACCCTGTCACCCCCTTATCTAGAGTATCATTTCCATCCATACCATAGGACATTCACAGAAAATAATCGTCCTTATGTTCACTAACTGATACGCCACTCTGCCCCCTGGAGGCGGGGAGGGGGACATCCAAGTTTGAGCGTTCAGTGGGTATTTTTTTTTTATACATGCATTCTGTTAATGAAGTTCAGTTATAATATTATATTTATAATATAAATAACTTACGTTGTTTCATCTTGTTTCTATGACGATATCTTGCCCACTTCAGCACAGGCTGGCAAATTTGGGCCATGTAGGGCACCGGCGATAAGCCATGTCCGCACCTGATTTCTGCAGCTCCCCGGCAACAGCGAGAGCAGGGGGAAAATTACACCTGCCCCGGCAATCTGGTATGATTCTGAAACCGTGGAAACGGTCGCCAGGGCCAGCTAGCACGCTCCAGGCTTTTCCTCCGCTGTTGACACTGAAGAGGCCCGAAGTGGAATCCTCCTCCTTCTGTCTGTGATTTCTACACACACTCAAACACACACAAACACACACACATACGCTAGGGAAGGGGCGCCAAAAATCAGCTTGCCGTTAAGGAGGACTATGCTTTTGACCTTTTCTCTTCCTTACAGACAGTTAATGATGATAATCCCTTCAGAGGGACGATTTAATCTGCTCTCTCCTGAACTTCCTCATAAATGTGTATCTCATCAGGAGAGTGCAGCGACGTCTGGAGAGCTCCGCTTTGTGTAAATTGGAAGGCAGTGAGCGCATTAGCGCGTTAGAACGTTTCTGTGTGTATTCAGAGTGTGCAGCCATTATGTATATGTGTGCGTGTGCTTTGGTTCGTGTCTGTGTGCTTTCATATGACCGTAATCATATATACACATGTCCACAGGCATTGAACGTACACCGGCACATAAACATACACTTGTTTTGTGTCTGTATGTCACATATGTGTCAACGTACATGAGTTCGTCTTTGTATATTTCACATGTGCTCGTTTTAGATCCCATCAAACGTTTTCAATCCTTGTGCCTGGCCCAGCCGTTTCGATTTGCATTCCTGCGTCCGCTCAAAGGAAAGCGATGAATTTTCAGGAAGGATTATGACACACCTGCCAGCAGTGTGTCAGACAGAGGTACCTTTATTTATCTAATGGGGGTTTAGGAACCCCACGTTCATAATCTGCGCATTCATCGCGTCTCCCGGACAACCTTCGAGAAGGCGGCTGTCATCTTTCCCTTTCATGCCCGGAATTTCAAAACCTGAAAGCCGACGGCGGATCATTTCGCTTCAGGGCTCTCCGGATTCGTAGTGACCTTCCCCCGGATTCGTGCGGAAAAGCAGAAACTGTTCTGGCCTTTAAATCAAGGCTTAAAACTCACCCTTTTAAGTCACTCTTTCACACAAGGCCCGTCCCCCATAATCCAAGTCTGTGCCCCGCTTCAGTCCGGTTTTCTTAAACTACTTACGGCCTGTCAATCACTGTTGTCACCAGGCCGACCGGTGATTGACGTGAACTTGAATGATTCATTGATTGGTTAGTATGGTATAGCTCATTGCGGTTTTAAAGGGGGCTTACCTGTTAACGCCCCAGGTAAGCTGTGGCTGTACTCAAGTGTAAGTTACTTCATTTTAATGTATCCAGGAAAATGTTCTCTGCATTTAAAAAAATAAATACATTTTGTGCCGTTTGTCTGCATACATGAATTCTGTTCCCTGTAATCCAATTCTGTACTGTGCTTCAGTCAGGTTTTTCTTAAGCATTTTAATGCCTTTATAGGCGGTCTTGTCACCAGGCCAACCGTTGATTTGAATAATTGATTGATTAATTAATTGATTTTACCTCAGTGATCTGTGACTGTACCCGAACGGTAGTTACTTCATGTTGATCTCTTCAGGAAAAAAAAACATCCACCTGAATTTAAAAGATGTTTTTGTTTGTTTGTAATTGTTTGTGTTAGGGTAAGCTAATTCACGTGTGGGGGGGAAAATACAAACATCACACAAATCAGCGTGATGGCCGTCCCGCTGGCTCTGGGACGCAGCATCGGCGGCGTACGGCTCGGATACAGCGTTCCCGCCGTAGACGAGTCACGCAGTCGGAGTTAATAAACAGGAGAATGGGGTCGTTAATGCCATTACCTGGGCCTATTTCACACGCTAATTTAATGGCGGCGCTTTGCGAAGCTGTAAAATCTAATATTTATGGATCTGTGTTTTTCCCCTGTTGGGGAGTAAACTGTCGTGAGAGTCTTTAGGGAGGGCTGGATGGGGACAACAAACACAAATGCACAAAAAAGCGCAAAAAAATAAATGTAGCATTAATCACCCAGAAAACTATTTAATATCCTTTTTTTATGAGTTCAAATGAAGCGAGAGCACATCGATCCTGTTTAGCCTCTTAATCGATATCGTCCCATCCTTTAATAACTTGCTGCCTCGCCGCTAATTGTCTAATTTTATTTCCCGCGGGTCTGTCGATCGTCCCTTGTCTCGAAACAGGTAACCAAAGCGATCAGGTCGTCTATAAAAAAAAGGATAACATCAGAAGGCAGAACAAACAACAGAATAAAGAAAACTCAAAACAAAATGATCGATTTTATGTGGGTTATATTTTAGACAATAAAATGACCTTTTTTTAAACACTTGACCCAATGCCACCAACTGTTGGTATCCGATTAAAGATTACGTTTGTGTTTGGGGAAAGTGTTTAGAATACTACCTTGGGCATAATCAAAATTTCGACTTGACAGAAAAGTATAACTGGGGAAAGAAGGATACAGCGACACCAAGCATATTTTAATTACATTCTAATTTAAGTCTTCGCACACCCTGCTTCAACTTCTCTCTGATTTCGACAAAAAACATCTGGACTGGAGAGATTACACAAAAGGACAGGAACCATTTGTTTTATTCATGTGATTTATGTCCCACTAAAAGCAAGACATTTTGTCCTGGAACCCTAACAATTAACAGACAACAATAAAGCGGGGAACACACACAGTTCAAATTGGGTAATTTTTTTGCATTTTTAAAATGATTTTAATTTCCTCATACATCAGCATTTTCCTTTGGCAGTTGAATATAGAGCGCGCAAAATGAGCTGGGCTCGATGTCCGGCAGTTCCAAATGGCCTTTTCATAAAGTTAGTCAAAGCGGAGGTATCTTTGAGGGATGATCAATCAACGTGTTTTTACGGGGGTTTTGGCATCACTTTGCCGAACATTGCCAGATGCGACGAGATCTCCGCCTGGGGGGAAAGTGGCGGGAAGTGAGGAGATGGCATGCGTGCCGTCAGAATATCGCGTATGATTGATGTTACCGGAACATCGAGGAAGACAGCGGAAACATTTCAAACAGGCAGCACTCAGGAGGACGGGGAAAAAGTCCAGCTGTAATTTATCAGTTTTAAAAAGGGCTAGGCCACTCATTCAAGGTGCACCAACACTTCTGTGTCTTATCTTTAAATGTTACAGGATTCATTAAAATGCTTGGTGATAATAATAATAATAATGTTTTTTATTTAGTTTTGGAACATTGCTTAGTCATAATGCATACTTTATTCAAAGGAAAACTCCACACTTATCAGTTAAGCAGCTTAGGGAATTAGGTCTAGGTGCAAACTTCCTATTGTCCTGTTTTTAAGGTGTAAATTATCTTTTGGTTGATGATTATGATAACTTCCTTTTTTTGCCCTCTAAGTCAAGCGAATTTTAATTTAATCACGAATCTTTTACAACACGGAGCTACATGTAAGTGCTTTACAGGGACGCTTTGAAAGGCACAACTGGGGTGTCGATGAGGTGTCAGGGCAGGATGAGAATTTCGCTCACGGTTTTACGATAAGTACCCTGGGATCTTTAATGACCACAATGAGCTAGGACCTCGTTTAAAGTCTCAGCCAATAACAGACAGATTAGTTCTCCTTCAGTTTAGCCGCTCTTCTGCTCTTCTGCCAGCCACCTTAACCGCTAATGCCTTTGCAGAAACAACTCCAGCGCTCATGACGTTTCTGTGCCTTTGCGATGAGCGGAGGATTACGACACCCCTGCCGTTTATTTTGTTTCCTGCCGTGTGTATGTGTGCGCCCGCATGCGTGTGTTCGTGCATTTACACACTCCCATTGCAACTTAATCCACTGAACGATCGATTTTAGCTCCGAGAGCGCTTCAGCCAAACCCGGGAGCATTCTCCAGTGATGGGACCTGATCCGTACATGAGCCGATGACATCACAATCCTTACCCACGCTCACCGCTCAAACGACCGTTTCCCAGGCCCTTTGTACCCGCCAAGCACCCTCAGCCGTGAACTATAGCACGCTGAATCCAGCCGTTTAATGGCGTGGCGAGGTCTCAAACCTGCTGTTTCAAGGCTCACGTCTGATCCCGGAATGAGCAACTTTGCTGCTCGAGCCACCCAGAGCCAGAATATGGATTCTGATCTAAGATCAGTTTTATCAGGGCATACCTCATGAATATAATTCACTTCTGAATACAGTACATGAACATTCTGCTTTTCAAGGTGAATGCCAAAGTCTCTCAACAGAAAATTAAAGCAATTTAAAATACCGCTGTGATAAAAATGGTGTTCTTTTTAAGAATTCCACCTTGTGATTTTTTTTTTTTTAATTTTCTCAATTTGAGAACTTTCAAGGATTTTCAAGGAGCATATTAAACCATTCTGGGACACCTGCCAAGTTCTGGAACAACATTACGCTCAATTAAAATTATATGCTCTCATATTATGTGACAAAACGTTATGACCAGGAGTGCTTCGATCAAAAGGATTTGGGAAACTGCCATGCTTAATGGTAGAGATAAAGGCTTTTTGCTGCTGGCAGCTAAGGCCCCCTTTAATATCTGCATTGTCTTAAGCCACACCACCGGAATATTCAAGTCCAAAGACCAACGCCGGCCAGACTTACTTCCTGACCTCACCTGAAGAAACACTCGTAAAACGCAACCAGAGAGCGATGACTTACGACTTTTCAAACTGAGCGGAGAGCTCAGTTTCTGTCAGGACCATATCAGTCCCTTTTCCGAGTGTCTGTGATTCTTAGCATCTGAGCGCAACTCTCAGCTGGATCTCCATACAGACAACCATATCGTTTCGAAATTTGAAGCTGGCACCTAAACCAAGGAGGAGAGAAGGAAAAACACTTGGCAGTTTTATATCGGGAAAATGAGAGGACAAAAAAAAAACAGATGAAATTCAGAGATATTATGTTTGCTCATATACATTTTTTCTTTTGATGTGTCAGGTTTAAATGCCTGATTTTGCCTGGCGATAGCGGGTTCCTGGGAGACCTCCAACCTCCAAACTCTCTCCGATTCCCGTCCAAGAGGCACCGTGAAATGTGACTTGAGGTCCCCGTGGAACGGCACGCAGCGCAGAACAACAAATCGAGAGCTCTCCTCTCCTCGACATCCCCCTCTCCTCTCCTCTCCTCTCCTCTCTGATGATGAATGCTATCAATCTCTCGCTCAGAATAGGCCTTTCAAAGCATTCTTGTGTACTCACTCAGTCACTCATGAGCTCTTCTGAGACAAGTGCACCCTTCCCTCCTACCCCCCCCCAACCCCCTGTCCTCACAAAACCGCCCACCAACCCTCACCCCACCCCCAGGGCTGTTTAAAAGCTCAGTTAATGCTAAGGACCATGAACGTTGAAAGTTGATGAAAGCTACCCTCATCCCCAAGTGGGTGTAAGTGAGGGGGGGGGGGTTGGTGGGGTTGGCTGAAGGCTTCAAGCCTCTGGCGGTGTGCGGAGCCGGCAGGGGTGGGTGGGTGATTGGGCGAGAGACCAATGAACCTAGCCCGGGGGGGACACTGGCAGAATTGTGAGTTTGTGGGTCTCCGCTGGACGTAGCGATGGCGTGAGCCATCAGCTGGCGATCTTCTGTCCCGATCAAAGAATGAAAGCATTCCGGCAAAGGGAACGCTGTACTGTAGGAGACCCGTGACTGACCGTTGTGTCGTTAGCGTAGCGCTCCTTTGGAATACTGGCCGAGTTCCTCCAAGCTGTCCCTAATGATAATGAAACATCTAATAAAGTCCTTTAACGTAATGTAATGCAATGTAATCTGTAACAGTGTAACTAGAGGCACTGCAGCAGAGGGCTTTTATTGGAGTCCCTTCTGTCAGGGTGATAAGGTTGGAAAAATACTGCTTTTTTTTTGTAACCGAATTTATTTTGAATTTACATCACTCTGCAGTGGACGAGAGAAGGAGAGAGAGCAGAGTGAGAAAATAGTGATGGCTGGAAAAGAGAGGAAGAGGGGAAGGAGAGAGAGGGAGAGAAAGTGGGAGCAAACAAGGAAAATGCCTGGCAGCGTAGGAGATACACATCCGAGCGCCAACAAGCCTCTACCTTGTCAGCTCGCATCACTCTCCTCCTCTGTAGCCCTGGGGGGGTGAGGTGGGGGGGGGGGGGGGGGGGGGGGGGGCGTGACAAGGGAGTTCAAAGAAAAGCTAAATCAAAGTCGTCTTCCCTCAGACCAGGGACGAGGTTCCGTTTGCAATCTCTTTGATTCATTAAGTAAGTAACCTTTATTCAACCGGATACGGCCGCTGAGGACTCAATTCTCACTTGTTGTGACTACCTGGGGGATCAGTGAGAGACTGGGAACACCAGGGATTGAGTTAGCACGTTAGCCCGTTAGCCAGGATGTTAGAGAGGCGGAGGATTAAATCGCCAGATGGTGAGCCAGATTTTTATAGGTGGGGGATTTGACAGGAATGCCAGGGTTAACACGTCTGCTAATTTCAAAAAGCCCCATAAAAATCCCGCCTCTTCACATCTGGGTATTTTTCATGACCATAATGAGTAAGGTTCTTGTTTTAAAGGGGTGTCTCACCCAATTGTATATTTACTTATTAAGTGATTTTAGGCATTTCTTAGCGAAGTGCTGGCTGGACACTCCCTGCTGGTGTGTAGATTATCTGCAGAGAATGTGATGCATTGCAGAAATAGAAAATAGGAAGTTTGAGTGTGGTGTCTCTTTAACGTCTTATCTGAGGCCCGGCGACCTTTGACCTTTTACGGGTTCAGCTGCCCCCTCAAAGGCCTTGCGAACCAGTCTCAGCTGCCAAACGGAGAGGGGGTGATAAAACGCTGGTGAGAAACGGTGCGAAAAGAGTGTGAAAACAGCAGGGTGAGGAGGGAGATCTTCACATGTGGGTCCTCTGGCCGCCTGGTGTCTGTGGGGAGGGGAAAGACGCTGGTGGGCGGAGTTGGGGAGCAACCTCAGATGTCCCCCTCCCTGACACCAAACTGGTTGCTTCGGCAACCTCACTAATCGGGCTCGCAGTAGTCTTGACTGTAGACGCATCATGTCTGATTGACATCACGTCTGCAAAGCTTTGCCAGATTTTTTTGCCCTTTGCTTTCTGTGATCTGATTGGTGGCATCAGATTTCAGGTAGTGGATTTGGATTGGTGCATCTTTTAATTTTATGCTCCCAATAGAAACTGATTGTTGGTTCTGTATCCTGGAAGCTTGGCAAAGTTTTTCTACGTCAGAGTTTTTCACATCAGAATGCGAAGTCACTTAGGCTCATTATGATGTCATAGCAATGAGACCCACGATTGAGACAAAGCTCACATCTATGACATCATAACTGTGAGACAGGGTACCTTCTCACTCTTATGTGGTATGACTCTGCCCATGACAGGAAATAAATATATTTATCATCTTTGAAAATGGTTGCTTTTTAAAATTCTTCTTAGAGCGCAATCACTAAGGAACAATTTTAAATATTAAGGCCCATTTTTGAGTGGACCATCTTTTTGAATGGAAATCACCATCACCTCAAACACGCACACACACACACACACACACACACACACCCTCAGTGGACAGCTATATCATCCTCCAGTGGTTCTATGAATATTAATATGAAGTTAAATTGCTTTATAGGGAGAGATTAAAATTTGGTTTCATTGCAAATGGAAAGAGATAATTGGAACTGAACTTAATGCGGCCCTTTCTGCTGTTTGGAAAGTTCCCCACAGGTTTGGAGTGGGGGCACCAGTCTCTATTTTTTAAGATTCATGTGGATTGTATATGGAAACGGTGTCTGGTATGTTAATATTTGTGCATTTATGTGGATCTAAATGTGGTTTTAATTTGTGTGTTTGTGTGATTACATGTTCGTGTGCCTGTTTGTATAAGTGTGTGTACAAGCTAGCATTTGTAGGTGTGTCTGTGTGTCTCGTGTGTGTGTAGGTCTGTGTGTGTGTGTGTCTGTATTTGTGTGTGTATGTCTCTGTAAGTTTGTGTGTGTGTCTCTGTATTTGTGTGTGTTTCTCTGTAAGTGTGTGTGTGTCTCTGTAAGTGTGTGTGTCTGTATTTGTGTGTGTATGTCTCTGTATGTGTGTGTCTATATTTGTGTGTGTACGTCTCTGTAAGTGTGTGTTCTCCGTACCCCTCTCTCTGTGCCTGAGGTTGGCTCAGCAGTGGGAATCTGCTCCTGTCAGTAGCCCTGCCACAGCGCATTACTGTGAAGGCTGAGATCTGCCCTCCACCCAGCCGTCTGGGACAGAGACTCAGAATCAGAGAAACGCCCCCGCCCCCTCCACCCGCCACCCCACCACACCCAGAGAGATGCTCCGTTCTCTCAGCCGTAACTGCCGTTTGACATCAGTCCCCCGGCCCCCAAAAGCTAACGCACAAGTGGGTCCCCTTCCTTCACAGCTCTGCCTGGACTTCCGCTCCGAGGCGAACATCGCGGTATCACATTTCAGCCCGTTTGCTGCTGCCATTAACGCCCGTCTCCGCTCCTGTCACCTTCATTCGTGGCTTTGTTCTTCATATTTTCACCGTTTTTCTCCATTTTTTTAACTGGAGCGATCGAGCTGATATAGCACCTTGCTCAAGGGGGATGAGAGCTGTCTGATTCTGGATTTGAACTGACAGCTCATCAAAAAAAATTTCCCAAAAAAGAGGTCCAGAGGTCTTCTTTTGACCCCTACTTCAGGCTGCTGTGGGCCAGTCTCTTCCCAAATCTACTGTAGGTCACAACTCAGAATACATTAAACAAAACAATTTTATCCAAGACCCTGCAGCCCCCGGTTACCGGTTACCGCTTGCATAATCCATCAGAATTAACTATGTCAGGATCTCTAACTCAAGTCCAAAGTGACTGAAGGTTTTGGTTTCGGTTTCATCTCGACCAGCTGCCAGTTCAGCGGCCCTGAACTTAAGTTGTGTTTTGGAACCCGAAACTTGAAAGGCAAACGTATTTGCATGTGTTTGTGTGTCATGTGTGCATTTGTGTTTGTAAGGGTGCAGGTGTAACACTATACACTGGGGTCCTCCAAGATTTGAGTTCCTGGTCCCTGATTAATTTGAATTAATTTTCGTCATGCTCAAGTTTAAAGTAGATTCTGCAAACAGCTTCAAGAATAACCTGACGTTTTCCTCCAATCACAAGCCTCTAAAAAAAAAAAAAAAAAAAAAAAAAACAATGTGACATTCTGCTCCAATCGTAGGCAGCCTCAGCAACCACACGACATTCCAACAAACAGGTTCTGAACCCAGTGAACTGCTGCCGAAATGGCTTCTTGGAAACTTACTACAAGTTAGGAAGACATAAAACAACACTACATGATTATCCCGTGCCATTCCGAGGTCCGTCGGAACTGTTCGATCTCCTTGCGACAAGCAGTCGGCTCTTTTTAGGTTTTGGGCGGTTCACTGTCAGCAAATTATTTACGCAGGCTCGGAGAGACCACAAAATCTGTTTGGCTTCACTTTGCTTTACGACGTGAAAAGATGATTAAGAACTTAATGATAATTTAACCGCGTTCGTATTTTTATGGACCTCGGCCAGTTGCCATGGGTGTAAATAACCCACCAGCCCGATGCTCCAGGTTTCAGGTCTATAAATATAACCGTTTGGCTTTGGCAGAGCAGGCCGTATCTTCATGGTAGCACAGAGACACTGAAAGCTGATAGCTGCACTGCTGTCTTTCTGATTCTTTCCACTGTATGGTCAGATACATTCATCTGCGCTATTTGAAAGTCGGTATTCACATAAGGACACAAGACATATGATGGCAACAGCAGGATATTCAGTCCAACCAGGCTCGCCACTTGCCTGCTATCTGTGGAGTAACATTAAATTTATTAAGTGAAACACTTCACTGGTGTCTGGAGGTGAATAGAAAAGAGCAGTGAGTGGAAAAACCGCTGCTATGAAAAACCTACAAAGTCCACCTGTAGCGTTTGACCCCATACTGAGAGCCACAGAGTCTGTCTTTATCCCAGTTCTGACCCCAATAACAGCACCCCAGCCTCAGGGCTCAACGACAGTTGTGTTTTTCGCACCCCCATCCCCCAGGCCGTTCGCATTCCTGAAAACGAACCGACTGTGAGAGCGTGTACCTCTGCCGCTGTCTCTGTCGGCACAGACCAAAGCGCCGTAACTGTAATCGCCGTGGCACTGCCACCGCTGTGCTGTTATCTCCTCTCTCCTACAAGATGGCTGCTTGTGAATAAGCACTTCATAGTATTTCATACACTTTTATTTGTCATAAACCTGAACTTCACCTTTTTCTCCCCCACCCCCACACACACACACACACACTCATCCAGACCTATAAAAAGCCATGAAATAAACAGAAATATATAAGAGTAATGATTGGCTTGCATGGGAATGTACCGAGCGTGGTCGTTTCGGCTAAGAGTGTCCTCCATTAGCCGCAGAGCTCTGGTCAGGAGGCCACTGGAGAGGCACTTGTTTTGAGACCCAGTTCATGAGATTACGGCTCGCAGAGCCTCCGCACTCAGCACTTCACATTTATATTTACATTCAGGTATTTAAGCGGACGCGCTCTCGTCCAGAGCAGCTTTTGAGCGTGCGTGTACAACGAGGCAAGGAGAACCGCACTAGACCTGAAAAATCGATGAAGTCACAGACGCGTCTCAGTTAATTGTAGAGACAAGTGTTGGAACAAGTTTTCTCCCACCCACCCCCCACCGCGCTGCAAAAACTGCTTCACAGCGAACTCATCCATGACTCTGGGCTCATGAGAACACTGCGTACAGACTGCGTTAATAAAGTTGCTGGTTTCTGATGGACCTGTGATGCACAGTCCATTAGACCGACGATGAGGCACGGTGAACGGCAGTGCGGTGGGCACCCCTGACCCCGGAGAGGCAGAGATGTTTTCTGGGATCGGTTCCAGTTCCAGCTCCCGGTTGCAGCTGAGCAGTTATTGAGTGTATTTTCAGAGACGGAGTGGTGAGACTCCAACCTCCAGCTCAAGCAAACGGTTCACCGGCGATAATTAAACCACGTAATTGATGAGATTATGAAGTGAGTTTCAGAGAGTTCCTGGGTAAGTCTGGCGTGAGGTTTTCTGGCATCTTCCCTCGTCGCTGATGTGATTCTCCATTTTCCCCTTCCAGAACTCAGCTCTGAAAACCTCCGCACCTGTTTCCAGATCATCAACGCCTACACATACCTGTCAGCCACTGAATTCTTACAGGTGAGCACAGAAACTGAAGATAAAAGCATAACACTGTGAATAGAAGAAGTATTGTAAACAGTCTGAATCTAGCTTCCTTACAGTGATTAAAAGCTTATTAAAACACTTTATAGTGCAGTCTGGGAAACTGAGTTTGGAGCTCCACTTTACCCTGTAGCATGAGCTCCCACTCTTGCAAACAGTCCAGTCACAGACAGCCTCAGGAGTCACCTGACATTCTACTCCAATCACAAGCAAGCCTAAAAAACCCTGATATTCTCCTCCAATCGTAGGCAGCCCCAGGAGCCATGTGACATTTTGCTCCAGTCACAATCTCAGCTGGCATTCTAACAAACACACTCAGAAACCCAGAGACATGCTGGCCCAATGACCGAGCTACAGTCATGCTTCTCCAATGAGCAAGCTGTAGTTATGGTCATAAATATGCCAGGACCATGCTGTGGTTCTGCTTTATTCTGTGACTAAAGGCTTGGCCTCTCCTTGCTCAGCTCTCTCTCTCTCTCTCTCTCTTCCTCAGTTCTCTCTGTCTGTCTCTCTCAGTTCTGACTGTCTGTCTCTCTCTCTCTCTGCCAGCCTGCTTTGCCATCTTGATGCAGGAACGAGGTGACAGGAAACAGCAACAAACAACAATTAATTATGCAGCTAAACTGACAGCTGTCACCCCCTTTCTCCTGCTGCCGGTCCCTCTTCTCATCTCTCTCTGCCCCTCTCCCCCCATCCCTCTCTCTCTCTCTGTAGAACTACGCAGAGTCGCTGTGTCGCTCCTTCTGTGACCTGCTGAAAGACATCACCACAGAGGGGCAGGTCCAAGTGCTGAAGGTAGAGCGATACACACAAACACTTGCTTATACACTTGTTGTAGGGCTGCATGATAAGCCTTTAAAATGTTATCACAATAACTTTAGACATTTTGGTGATAACGATAACATATCCCGATAAAATCTGCGGTCTCTAGTCTGAATGACACACTGCCAACTTTCAACAGATACAAATAGAAACCGACTGATGTGTTTACCGAATGCAACTTTCTTTTTGGGATTCAATCTGAACATCACCATCTGCAGCTTAGCTTGTCCCGTTCTCCACTTTCACCAGCAAGTTACCCTCCATGCTGTCCTACACAGCTCTCGTGAGGCAATAGACTAGATCTTGTGAAGTAGGCTACAAAGCACAATTAAAGCTACATCAAGCAAAATGCATATATATTGTGGTTAATTACTATCTATCGTGAAAAATGAATGAGTGAAATATAGTCATACCAGTGATATTGTGTAGCCCTAACTTACTGTATGCACACATACACACATGCAGACAGACAGTCACACACATTTGTCTGCCTTACTCAGCCATTCTCAAACATGTGCGCAGGCACACACAGGCACACAGACACACACACACACACACATTTGTGCTTGTACACTTGTGTATACACACATGCAGATACTCTCACACACATACTGTCTGACCTCCATGCATGACATCCTTCCTCCAGCCAATCAGAACACAGAAGCAATGGAAAACTCAAGTCTCTGTCTGAATAGGTTTCCTTTTCTCAGTATTTACTTTATTTGTGTGTGGGTGTGTGTTTGTTGTCCGTGTGTGGGTGTTTTTGTTGTTTGCTCGGTTATGTGTGTTTATGTGTGAGGTAATGAAACAAGATCCTCATTTCATTTGAGAGGAGAGAAAGTATGGCCGTTACTGCCTTTATTAAAGCTGTATTAATTTCTGATCTTGTGTATGTAGACAATGCAATGTTTAGAGAGAGAAATGATAATGGAAATACATGTTGAACTTCCTCACGCACTCCCTATCTCCCCTTTACCCAGAATCCTCTTCACCCTCTCCCTATCCCCCATTACCCAGAATCCTCCTCACCCTCTCCCTATCTCCCCTTTACCCAGAATCCTCCTCACCCACTCCCTACCCCCTCCCTTTACCCAGAATCCTCCTTACCCTCTCCCTATTCCCCCTTTACCCAGAATCCTCCTCACCCTCTCCCTACCCCCCTTTACCCAGAATCCTCCTTACCCACTCCCTACCCCCTGTTACCCAGAATCCTCCTTACCCCCTCCCTATCTCCCCTTTACCCAGAATCCTCCTTACCCACTACCTGCCTCCCCTTTACCCAGAATTCTATTCACCCACTCCCTGTCCTCCCTTCACCAAGAATCCCCACTGGTGTGACAAGTGGCACCTCTGTGGGCCCCATGTTTATTTTATTCGACAGAATTAGCTTATCCTGTTCTGAGCCACCAACACTCTCACCACGTGGCTCGACTCCTTGCGGTGAAACTCTGTGGTACACATTGGCACAACGTTTGCGGCTTAGATCCACATCTGTCCCATCCCTCACCCCCCCCGCCCCCCCTTCAGAGACTGATCTTTTGAGAACAGGCCAGCAGCCATGCAGTGATTGACAGATACTGGAATCGTTTGTACGCAAAAGAGAACTTCTCTGACCCTTTCTGAGAGAGTAGGGGCGAAATAAATATATAAATATAGCTGCAAGCAGCAGTGAGGGGGCCGAGCAGTCCAGCAGAGCAGAGTCGCCATGGCAACTTGAGCTGATCATGTTAAAAGCGTGGCTGTAAACACTGATAGGAAGTTTTATGTCAGTTGAGTGTAACTGGGTGTAACTGAGATACGACCTCATATCCTGTTTGGGTTGTTTGCCTTTGATTTGGCCAATTTGGTGGCTGCATCAATTAGGTAGACATGACAGGTTGTGTGGGAGAACGTGTTCTTGCTTATAGCAGTGCCCCCCAGAGGTGAAATGAAGCCAAATTTTATGCGCATCCTTGGGAAGGGGTCCCGAGTCCATGTAGCAAGGTTGATATCGATACATCATAGCATTGCTTTGATATGACTTCACTTCCTGCCAATTTTGGGGAAGATTGGACAAAATTTGTGGCCTGTGAAGAATTCTTAAACTTTTTCATAAAATCCAATGTGGCGGAAATTGATGTCACGGGGTTACCCGGCATGATCCAAAGAATACAAGGAATTCCAAGCCAAGGAATCCCGTGGTACTTCATTTTTTAAAATCGGGCATACGGTTCAAAAGTTACGTGCATAAACGCACCTCCAAATTTGACCCATTGGTGGCGCCAGAGTGCTTGAGGTACAGACATGATGATGAAAAGAATCTGGGGACTGTCCCCGTCAGTCTGCCAGGTTTCAAAACTTTTTACCATACGGTTCAAGGGGCTGCACTAGACTTCAATGACAGAAGAAGATGATTATGCATAATAATAATAAAAGGTAGAAACCCAATGGATGCCTCTGCAGCTTGCCCCCCAAAAATATGCAGGTCTATAAAAAATCTCTCTCTGAGGGGAAAAAAGTAAAAGAATTAAATTTAAAAAAGTTTAATAAAAATTTAAATATATTTTTGTAACCTTGAAGACTTTCCATTGTGGGGGAGAGGGCGTGTCTTTTGGTGTATATTTGTTTTGCATATTTATGGATTAAGGTCAGTCCCTGTCCTATGACCTTTTGCCTCCACTTGAGGCCAGTAGGGGTGGGGCTGTGGGTACACAAATGGTTAAAAACTGTTATTTTTCTGTTATTCACATATATTCTCTTTTTTGAGTGCTCTTCATTCGTTCCCCTGAGGGAAGTGTGTTTTGTATTCCTTCATTTCAGCTGGAAAAAAGTAGATGAGTGAGAAAGGAAGCTTTTGGCTCTCTGGTGAAGACTGTTTTAGTAGTCTGGGAGCATTGTGGGAAACGTAGTCTGAATAAGGAGGGCATTGGAGCAAAAGAGTGCAGTGAAAAGAGCTGGTCATTGAACCTGTCTGGGATTCTACCAAAAATGTAGAGCAGGGACCTCCAGTCCTATTTGAAAAACTCCGGAAGGAGGCCGCATTTTGTTCGAGCCATGCCCTAGTCAAGTGAATCAGTTGTATGAGGATTACTAGTTTAGTCACTTTTTCTGCAATGATTTAGCAGTACTGAGGAATGCTGTGGGTTAGGATTAGCGCTAGCGAGTCAGACTTGCCAGATTAGCATTAGCACTGGTGGGTTAGAGGAAGCCTTAGCGCTAGAGCTAGCGGCTCAGTTAGTTTTAGCACGAGTGCCAGCAGCCTAGGATTAGCATTATCGGTGGTGTTCCGGATGGAGTGACAGGTGGTCTGGTGGGAGGGGCTGATGGAGCAGGGTGTGTTAAATTTTTTATTGTTATTTCTCCTTCTAAGCTGAGCTGAGACAGAGGCATGGGGGACACCCACAGGGCGTGAATAGTGAGGGGCGATGCATGTTGCCTCTCTCCTGCCTCGAAGGCAGACACTCTGAACAGCCAGGAGCAATGAGCTACCATGGGGATTTTGTTCAAAGCCTACGTGTCCTTTTTTTACTTTCCCTCTTTATGACCGGAGATTATAGGGATATCAAAGAGGGTGGGGGCATGAGACACAAGGCTGGATTCAGTCAAAGGCTCGTAGTTTCTTTATTTGGTGTGTTCATGACTTCAGTCTCTGTGAAGACATGTGCCATTCTATTTTTTAATTCACTACAATAGACACAGTGGGAAAGGGACTATAATGAGCCAGCCTGGTTCCAGCTCTACAGTGGGAAAGGGGGTATAATGAGCCAGCCTGGTTCCAGCTCGACAGTGGGAAAGGGGGTATAATGAGCCAGCCTGTTTCCAGATCTACAGTGGGAAAGGGGGTATAATGAGCAAGTCTGGTTCCAGCTCTACAGTGGGAAAGGGGGTATAATGAGCCAGCCTGGTTCCAGCTCTACAGTGGGAAAGGAGGTATAATGAGCCAGTCTGGTTCCAGCTCTACAGTGGGAAAGGGGGTATAATGAGCCAGCCTGGTTCCAGCTCTACAGTGGGAAAGGGGGTATAATGAGCCAGCCTGGTTCCAGTACTACAGTGGGAAAGGTGGTGTAATGAGCCAGCCTGGTTCCAGCTCTACAGTGGGAAAGGGGGTATAATGAGCCGGCCTGGTTCCAGCTCTACAGTGGGAAAGGGGGTATAATGAGCCAGCCTGGTTCCAGTACTACAGTGGGAAAGGGGGTGTAATGAGCCAGCCTGGTTCCAGCTCTACAGTGGGAAAGGGGGTATAATGAGCCAGCCTGGTTCCAGCTCTACAGTGGGAAAGGGGTATAATGAGCCAGCCTGGTTCCAGCTCTACAGTGGGAAAGGGGTATAATGAGCCAGCCTGGTTCCAGCTCTACAGTGGGAAAGGGGTATAATGAGCCAGCCTGGTTCCAGTACTACAGTGGGAAAGGGGGTGTAATGAGCCAGCCTGGTTCCAGCTCTACAGTGGGAAAGGGGGTATAATGAGCCAGCCTGGTTCCAGCTCTACAGTGGGAAAGGGGGTATAATGGGCTAACTGTGGAATGTATATTTGGCCAGTATATTTTGAAAGTAATTTGACTGTCCTGACCTTGAACCTTTTTCATAGCTTTCCATTGTGTGCTGAGAAATCCACCCAGAGTCAGTCAGAGACTGCGCATTGATTTTTTTTCAATCAGCTAAGTAATTAAATATTTAAGTTAATAAAGTGATTTATTTAATAAAGCAGCGTCTGAAGGCCACAATGCCTTTCATTAATGCATTTTTAATTACTCAAGTAAATCACATCTGACTGGCACTCCAAGTAAAACAGCAAACTTAATTTTGTGATTCCAAGTAAGCAGTCAGTATTTATGTCAGTGAAATTGTGATTTTTGCTGGTATTCATTTTATTAATTATTATTATATAATTTTTTTAAACAAAATTTTAACCTCTGTAGGTCTCATGATCTTTTCTATTTTTTGATTGTTTTCATGTTTGTCTTATTTTGAAAATAAGCGTTTTATTAACTACGGGCACTAACCTCTGAAAATAAAGTAATTTTGTTATCATAGGAATCATAGGAATTTGTTACCTCCAGATATTCTTTTGTTTGTCTGTCTTGTGAGTATCTTAACATCCTGGGAAGAAAAATAAAGACAGTTATTACGATTTTGGATTTTTTTTCGGACCAGGTATCTGCCTGCAGGTAGTTCACAGTGTAAAGACACTCGTTCTGAAATGGCAGATGGTGGGCCCTGCAGCGAGGTGTCTGGGTCACGGTTGCGCTATGGCCAGAGGGCCAAGCCTTGCTCGGGAACGATAGGGGGTAAGTGGGCTAGGCTCATTGCTCTCTAGCGGCCACTCCTGGTCATGACCGGCGCCTGCACATGCACAGATTGAGTATATACTGGCCTCATGATCCTCCGGCAGCATGGACAGCGTAAAATTGCTGGTGGCGTCTGCTGTGCGGACAGAAGTGAGAACACTCTTCACGTGAGTCCGAAGAGTTGCGCGCCGGCGGTTCTCTTGGAACCGAGAACTTCATTTGAAAATAAAAACCAGACGGAAACTGCAGCTTTCTGGGACTGGGAGTGGGGGCCGATGCTGTCTAGAAAAGGATTTCCAGAAAACGACATGTCCTTTGACCCGAGTTTTTTGAGCTTTGTCACTACAGATGATGTCCGGTCTCGTTCAATTCATGAGGGAAATATAATGAGATATCCCTTGTTTTGTTTCCAAATTGGCACATTTAGTGGTACCCGAAGCGCTATACAGGCTAATTTATTAAAAGAACTGTGCTAGGGATTTTAGGATGCTCCCAACTGCCCTGATCTTCAGATCGCATTAGCCTCAACATGTCCGGATAACAGAAACATGTTTTGTTTCTAAAAAAAAAAACTTTCAGCCGCCTCCTGTCTGACATGTCTGCCATGAAGCCGCTTGTCTCGTCCTAGTGCCGTTTGTGCCGAAGTGCTGAGGCAGAAAAGTGTGAAGAAGTTTTTGTGCGGAAGGTTTTCCATTTTAATTGCTAGCCTGCTCTAGCGTTGGAGGGTAAATACTCCCCCGAGCCTCGGTCCTGTCACTTGATCATCACGGGAACTGTTATTGGAATTCATTATGTAAAGTGCATTTGATTTGCATTCATTTAACAGAGACGAAACTTGCATTTTATATATATATATATATATTTTTTTTTTAAATAAGAAGACTGCCTCCGGTGGTGCTTGTTGTGCCATGGTAATGAGGAGAGGAAACAGGCTCTAAAGACAAAGCTGTCAAAACCAAGACTCTCATTAAATGTAAAATTGGTTTGACTCCAATGGCACTTGTGACTGGTCTGAGTGATAGGCTTTGACGAGCTGCTGTCACCGCCGGTAACCACGGTGATCTGCATTTTAGGGTCAAATCGCCACCGCAGCGGTGTGATGTTGAGATTCAGTCGCCTAAATATGTTCAGTGATTATTCCCTCCTTTTGTTTGTGGCGCTGTGTCTCTAGGTGGATGTTTTTTTTCCTCTTGATTTAAGGGAAATCATTCTGGATGGAAAAAAAGAGAAAGTTTCGCCATCATGGGAAATTACTTCAGCAAAATTAAATATGGGGCCATCTTTTTTGCCAAGATAGTGCCCGAGCCACAGAGTGGTGTAAATGTGTTTTTGAATAATTTGTTTACTATTCGGCAGATGCCTTTGATTTAAACACGCTCGGGGACTTTGCCGTTTCGATAAACACTTTCGGAGTCTGGTCCCACACGTTCCCCATGGAAATATTCCTGGGCCTTCAGGCCCCTGGCTCTACGGTGTCAGCTTCTCATCAAAATGCAGATTTTCCGCTCACAAACCAAGACCCGAATTTGGAGTCGACTCGATTCCGCCGCATGCCTGGAGAAGGAGTATGTTTCAGCGGAAGAAATCTGTCAATTTATGGCGTTCTTGCTAATATTTTGTAACCCATTACATCAAATCTGTGCTCGTGGGTCTGAGGAGAGAGATACCAATTCATGCAGGTGATTCAAATGTAAATTATGAGTGACCTCAGTCGTGATAAGTGAGAGGCCCAGAACAATGGCAATGACCAACGTCCCTGGTTTTTACACAGACAAAGGGTCAATCTTGTAAGTCTCTTCTTTGTGAAAATGTTGGCAGCCTAGTCTTCAGTGTAGATTCTCAATTTATTCACATATAACTACAATATTCACATATTTTTATTTTATTTACATCTAGCAGACACATGCACTGTCCATACTATCCTATTACGGCCAAGTACCTTGCTGCAGGGTGCACCAAGTGTGCCCCACCCAGGAATTGAACCCACCACCTCTGTGTTGAAAGACCAGCTCCTTAACCTTCATACTACGCCGCTGTCCTTATACACGGCCCTACACTGCAGTATTTAAAACTGAGCCTCTCAAGTTAAGTTACGACTGGTCTGATTTTTACATCTTGCTCTATAAACTGGAGGGTAGCATCCTGTCCTTGGATGCTAGAAAATTAGAAAACATAATTCTTTTCTGTTTTTATTTTTTTATTCTCTTACCCCCGTGGCGCATTGAATATGACTTGCCCCTGGAAGTTTGCATGCAAGCGGCGTTTGTTTCGGCGCTGTCGCTAAGGGAAGAGGGACCATCGTGCTGTAATTTCTCGCCGGACGACAGCCTCCAATTTCGCTGATGTTGACGCATCAAGGCTGCGGGATCGGGGCGGGGTGATCTGTCTGTGTCACAGGCGTCGGAAGGCAGGAGCTGTTTAAAAAAATGACACCCGCTAATTCACCCCCTTCCTTGAGGTGGAGGTGATATTTAACGCGGTGAGATCAGCCCGTCCTGGAAAAATGTTCCCTCTCTGGCATTTGCTCTCATCCGTCATGAGGTCAGACACTCCAAAGGTACACAGTATAGAAACGTGTTTTACTTTATCACCCAGGAGGTGCTGTAGATGTAAGCAGGGAGGTGTGGCTAAGGCTAGCAATGTCATCGGGGAGGTGTGGCTAAAGGCTGTTGGCATCGTCAGGGAGGTTTGACGAATAGTATTCCTGCCAGCAGGGGAGTTGTGGCTTACAATTTATGACTTGATATTTGGCAAGAAGGTGAGGCTATTGAATTAATGTCATCAGGGAGGTGTGGCCAAGGGGTAATAATGAGAGAGAATTTTGAAATCTGACAGTTTGAAAAGTCTTTCAGCAAATTCTGGAAAGGCCAGTGCAGTCAGCCAACAGTTTCTTCTTGACTCCACTTTTAGGGGTACAAAGTGATCAAGTTTGTTTTGTAACTGGTCCCATATGCTTGGAGCAAGGTGTGCTAAATGCTAAATGGTGGTATGGATGATGACCAAAACTAATTCCTGGGATTGTAAACGATAATTATTTGAGGACATGGAGTATAAATAAGTGTGAAGTTGTACTTAAGTTTCCCTACCAACGAAAAGGACCAATGATAGTCTACAGGAGCCTAAACAAACAGCAGCCAAAATATACAGGTCCATTACTGTTGTGTTACATTAGTGTTTTGTGCTTCATCTCCTCCACACTGTACTGCGGTTGTGTTGAATAGATTATTATTGATAATAATCATCATTATCATCATCATAATAGAATCAACCTCCTACACTGTTACCGTGGAGGTAATTTTCGATTCTGCATTCTCAGTGTTTTGGAATGCTATTGCCTGTAGATAGCGCTCGTTTGTCTAATGGACAATCTTTCCCGTAAAATGCCGGATGGATCCTTTGTTTTCGCTTTGTTTACTGAAGGCTGGCTCGTGTTCCTGTTGTTGGCGGCCGTGAAAATATGCATTTCATAAAGCCTAATTAGGGCTTTGAGAATGCGTTTTCTGATGAGCTCTTGGGTTGCGGTCTCATCTTGCCGCACGTGCATCTTTTAAAGGAGGGAGTGAGAGAAGCAGAGAGAGAGAGATAGGGAGTAATGGAAGGTGGGAGGTTGAGTGTCTGAGACCGAGAGGGAGGGAGAGAGACAGCAAATGAAGGAGGAAAAGGCAGAGAGAAAGATGGAGGAAGAGAATTACAGAGAGGGAGGAAGATGGAGATGTGGCAGAATGAGGGAGGGAGAGAAAGAGAGGTAGAAGCAGGCAGAGAGGAAGAGAGCTGGAGAGAGAGCGAGGAGATGGGGAGTACTTGTAAGAATAATGTCATAGACTTAGTATTCTCACAGTGTCCTTGAGTCATCTGGAGCACCAGAGACACCAGGAGAAACACGGAGGTCCTGCCCCCTACCCCATAGCCCACCCGAAACCCCACCGCAGTTCTGCTGCTGGCTCTCACAGATTAAAAAATTATTCATTTGATTCATAGATTTATATCTTAAAGAGTTGGGCTGCCTGCCCCCCAGAGAGTCCCTTAGGGCCCAATGTCGCCGCGGTGTCAGAAAGTGGCGAGGCTTCAAAGGGAACCGCTGTGGATGACAGAGAAAGGGCGAGGAACGCTTTGATCTCTCTCTCTCCTTGTCCATCCCTCCCTTTTCACGATTTTTCACCACGCCTCCCGCGTTTTTATGACCTTCATAGGCTTTCTCCCACTTTTTAAACGTGGCAGAAATTTACATGCGACGTGTATAAAAATCTCACTGTCTGAGTGACAAACGGCCTCATGAGGAAGCAACATAAAACTGTGTGTATAAAACATTTTGAAGAAAACGAGCAACGTGCTTTACGCAGATTGGAAGTTCTCGTCCAGCGCTGAGAGCAGTAAATACTTCAGTAACCCAGTTACTCAGCAGAGCTGCTTCAGAAGCTTGAGTGACTGTACACCACTGTGTTGGAGAGCGTTCTGTGGGCCGCGGTGATTCTTTGACTCTCATCATGTGGATGGAGGAGGTTCTCCTTCAGCTGGCTCACTCTGCCAGGCCGGCTAGTCATCCCAGAGTTTAATTGGCCAAATGAATTCCTCCCTCACCGAACTCACACAGTGTGATGTGTGTGGGGTGAGAGTTCTGGCACAAAATGGCCGCCAGGCATAACCAAGGTGGGGGCTGCATTTGGACGGCTGATGGCTAAGGTGACTGATAAGAAAAACCGGCTTTTCATGATATCTATCAGGACAAATCTCATCTATGAATTATTGATTTTTTTACCACCAAACACCCTCCAATCCCATACCCCCCCTCCCCAATTCAATGCTTGTTTGTTTGGCTGTTGATGGACAGCTTTGACATTCTTGAAGAGCATTCAGAAGCTCGTGAATTATCCTCCAAGACATCGGTTCTATCTGTTCGTTGGCTGTTACATCACTTCCTCTGCGGCCGCAGCCCGGGTCAGGGCCAGCGGTAGATAATGCGTTTTAAGAGCTCTGACCGCCGCTGCCAGCTTTCACTCCTCCTGAGGCGCTCGGAGGAGGGGAGGGGTCTTCTAATGACTCTGACCTGGATGAGTGACGGTTTTTTTTCACATGTTCGGGTGGTACGATACCGCAGCTTTGCTGTCTTAAGGAGGCCAGGGGCCGCCGCCGCAGCTGGTGAGGTTAAGCGGTTTACGCCACTGCTGGCGGATAGATGGAGTGGGCGTGGCCAAAGAAGCTGTGCTATCTCTCTCGCTCTCTTTCTCTCTGTCCCTCCTCCTGTCTGCATTGTTTTATCCCTATACAGCGCTGAGAATTGCACACTTCTCAGGATTTCCGGAAACATGTTCTGAGACATCATGATATGACCAGTCCCTTGGGGTCTTGAACCAAAAACCATCCATGTCAAACCCAGTTTCCCAGCCACTTCACCTCACTGCTGGTTTGTCTCTTTGTGTGTTGTCTGTACTCATGTGAACGTTATTAAAATGAATATATAATGCTTAAAGGGCGATATCAGGAATAAAAATAACTGCCCAAAATCGCCAACGCAGTGCAGCGTGTTCCAAAATCGTGATCGACCTTTCGCAGTGGGCAGGAAAGGGGTTAACATGGCAGCTATTCTCTTTTTACCGTTTCACATTTTGCATGGGGAAAAAAGTATTACAGTTTATGATGAATATTGTAATTTCACTTTTTTTTTATTCTCACTGATCCTTAAGAGAGTCTTTTAAGAGGAGAGAAAGAGGTGGCCGAGAGCAAGAGCGGGGAGAGAACAGAACGGCTTCACAGGGCAGGAAATATAGATGCGAAGGTCGCGACCTCCCTTGCTCAGATCGTCTGGAACACAGTGTAATGAAGCAAGTGCCCTCTCCAGGCTCTCCCTCGCTCCCTCTCTCCCTCTCTTTCTCTCACCCTCTCTTTCTCTCTCATTTTCTCCATTTCAGTATTCCCGCTAGCTGATCACCCAGAGGATTAATTAGCCGTTTGTGCCCAGGCGCCCACAAGCTGGCAGATTAAAACTCCGGGGAACCCTCCCCCCTCCACGCCCCCCCACACTTAAATGGGCTTCCATCAGAGTCTCTCTCATTGTCCAGCACTTTCCAATGCCCACTCCTGCTCCTCTAATCCGCGCCAAAAGACTTAAGGGAAAAAAAAAAAAGAAAGAAAAAAGCAGAAGTTGACTTGGCACGCACTGTTAGAATGAAATGAAAGCTTTTATATATTTAAAAGAAAAAAAAACTCTCCGCCTTCTGCCTTCGCATGCTCTCTCTCTCTATCTCTCTGTATAACTACTGTACTGATTTTTCTTTTCTTTTTTTATGTCTATAATCTCCTTTTGTCAGGACATACAGTGGAGGTTTAATTTGCCCCCCAACCCCCACAGTGATTTAGCATGCGGTTTAATATTCAGCTCCTGGCGCTGGCCGTGACTATTATAAATGTTTAAAGTCTGCCCCGCTGCTGGGATGGTTTGTTTCTTTGCGAGGCATGGGTCCATGTTGGAAAACTTGCTGCTGCTGTAGTTTACTTACTGGTTTTTCTCTTTTTTTTTTTTAAACCTGTTTAAAATGAGACATGCTGTTCTATTGCATATTTGAACAAAAGCTTTTTCTGTGAAGAAAAAAAAAAAAACAAGCCAGGCCACTCGCGTATCCAGAGCGTATGCTCTGTACGCATGCAGAAGAGAAATTCTTGAAAATCTGTCAGTGTGCCAAATTATTTATATCAAACACTGCAGAGTTACAACTAAACTTTCCCCAGTATGCATAACTAAACAAGCACTGTTCCAAAGCAATGCTGGCCATGTTTTCATGAGTCACTTGGGTCTGTGATTCTTCCAACATGATATGAAATATTTCACGAGCTCTGTCTGAAGCTGTGCAATCTGTAATATGTATTGCAGTATGATTTTATTAATCATTAATGTGTGTATGTGTGCGCTTGTGTTTGCATGTGTGTGATTGACATATCTTTGCCTATTTTTGAAATAGGTAATTCCTTATAAGATATCTTCAGTAGTGAGGGATAGCAAGGTTTCCAGTGTGTGTTTCACCCTTGTGCTCAGAGCCTTCACAAAGTGTCTCCATGCATTTCTCTTCTCACACCACCTATGGACACGTATTTCACAGATGTCCCTCACAGTCTCACAGACCAGCTCCATACCGCTGTTGCTGCTCTCTGGCCGCTGTGAATGCTAGTGTTCCTTACTCTCATACTGAATCCAGTGCTTATCTCTTCTTCTTTCCTTCTTTCTGTGCTCTCTTCTTTTCCTCCATCCTTCCTCCGCTCCTCTGCGCAGGTCGTAGAGATCGCCATAAAGGTGAGCCCTGTCCAGGCATCCCACATGTTCCAGCAGCTCTTACCTGCCGTGCTGAGGGGGATCCTGGACGGAGAGGTAAGATGTGTGAGAAATCAAAATGGCCGCTCGCCTAGAATAACCGTTAACAGTGCTGGCCTGGACTGGATTCCATATGAAGCTGTCCAGAAGGAACCAGCGATGTCATGCACCCATAATGGGTGGAGCCACTATAATATATCGACCAATCAAAAGCCTGAGAACTGAAATGTTCCGGGTTAGAGTTCCAGGAGTAAATGCATTAAATTTTGAAACTTTGCATGTTTGTATCTTATTATAAACTTATCATCACTGTTTTGAGCACCGACTTGTCCCTTCTCCAAGCAAACAGTTTCTGCCGAAACACTAAATCCCACCGAGTTCGAGACAGAGCTGGCTGGTATTTCTCAGTGGGATTACAGACTTAGCCGGCTACATTTCGTAAATATTTTGTATCAGATGAAATTTAGCTGGATGAAATCCTGAGTTTTTTTCCAGAACTATTATTTTGAAAGTTAGCTATTTAATTCCTTAATCCAGCTTTATGAAATCACCCCTGATTTTATGATTAGTTTTGCTGTTTTTATTGTTGATATTATTGTTGATTATGTTTTATTGCTGTTTTTAATGTATTAATGTTACTGTTCTGGTTTGTCATTGATGGTATTTGTATTGCTGCTGTCGTGATTGTTACAGTTGTTGCTCAAAGCAAACCCTGTTTGTGCGTTAATGCTTTGCAGAGGTATCCTGTCGTCATGTCCACATACCTGGGTGTGACAGGAAGAGTGCTTCTGCAGAATTCCAGCTTCTTCTTCTCCCTGCTCTCTCAAATGGCTGCAGACTTGCACCAAGAGGTAGGGGGCGCTCTTTCTCACTGCCAGGCCTTTCACCTTTATTTGTTATTTATTCTTTTTAATACTGCACTCCAGCTGATGTTGGTGGGTGAAACGTCCATGTGATTGCACAGTAAAACATCACATTCAACAGCAGTGTCGTATCTATTGCCCACTTAAACGGCTTACATTTTTACAGGCCCTTCCAGTTTTAAAGCTGGATATTTTACTGAAGAAATTAAAATACTCTGCAGTGCCCCTCATGGGAGTTGAGCCTGCAACCTCTAAGTTACAAGCTCAGTAGTTTAATCATTACACCATGCTACGTTCACTGCCCACTACTCCACACTCTATTTCAGGATATACATGGATCATTTTCCTTGTCCTTTGTCCTTGCTGAGCTCTGGACCAGTTCCTGCTTAAAATCACTTTTTGGTGGAGAATTCAAATTGATTTTGTTCAGGATTGTTTTTATTGAGGGTGGGATTTGGGTTCTGTGTGAGCGGTCAGCAGTGGGATTGTTGAACCTTTTTTTTTTAAAAAATCTCATCGTCACATCTAGATTAAAGGTGTAAGAATATGCATAGATTCAGAGAGCTAAGCTGCAGCTCTGTGAGGGAGGCATCATGGGACAGGTGTGTAGAGTTACCTGTGCAGGTAGGCCCGACACTTCTAGCACTGTCTCAGGCGGCAGCCAAGATCGCTCTCTTTCCTTTATACTGTTTTACTTTTCTTCTAATTATAGTAACTTTTGTCCTTTTCTACTTTTAATTTACTAATTTTAATTGGAGAAGTGTATTCCTAGGTGACAATTTGGCTTTGGCAGACATTTGCCGCTTTTGTCACACTTGGTACACTTTTTTTTTGTCGCAACCGATCAACCTCGTAGAAGCAGCGAGCGCTACTGTTTACCCCGGGGATAAGCTGGATCTACGCCAGCACGCATCGGCTGTCGGGGGACCTGAAAGTGACAGGGAGCTGAGGAGAAGATACCGATGATTTAGGGCTACTTAAGGACAATGGACAAAGAGGAGGAGATACGAGCCGTATCTTCTTTCCATAATCATGGGAAATGTAAGAACGCTCAGCAATAAGATGAACAAACTAACTGCGCCGGTAAGGACAGAGAGGATGTTTTCTGAGAGTTCTATTATGTGCTTCACGGAGACACGGCTGCATAAGGATACTCTGGACCGTTATGTGGATCTGGACAACTTTCAGTGTGTGCGAGCGGACCGGAGTTACAGCATAGACGATAAGAGGAAAAGGGGGAGGTCTCGCCGTCCTTGTGAATGAGCGATGGTGTAATCCGGGTCACTTCACAGTTAAGGAACGCGTTTGCAGTCCAGACGTTGATTTGTCTGCCGAGAGAGTTTTCCCATGCCCTTGTCCTTATTGTTTACTTTCCTCCCTCGGACAACGCGAGGCTGGCGTTCTGATGTCACCCACACAACCACCGCGAGACTTCAGTCGCTTCACCCAACAATAACAAGGGACCTTAATCATGGGAATCTGGATGCAACTCTTCCACAACCTGGTCTGCATGCAGCCCCTGTATAAGGCTCTAGCTCAACGCCAGCCTGTGACCATGAAATCTATGAGGAGATGGTCACAGGAAGCTGATGAGGCTCTGCAGGGTTGCTGCAAAGCGGTGGACTGGGATGTGCCCTGTAGTCCACATGGCGTGGACATTGATGAGCTCACAGACTGTATTACAGTTTACACTAACTTCTGTGTGGACAATATTGTTCCGACAAGGACTGTATGGAGAATCAGGACAGACAGCGCTGTGAGAATAGTTTTTTTTTTTTATACTTATCCCGTGCTTTTAACACCAAATGGCCTGCTCTGCTGGAAAATAAACTCAAGACAATGCAGGTGAACACTCAACATGTGTCCTGGATTATGGATTATCCATCTGGATGGCCACAGTATGTAAAATTACAAGACTGTGTGTCGGATACCATGGTCAGCAGCACGGGGGTACCCCAGGGGTCCGTTCTGTCCCCCTTCTTGTTCACCCTGTACACCTCAGACTTTAATTTCAACTAAATTCAACAGAAGTTTTCGGACGACACCCCAGTGACGTGCACAGATGTTCGGAGGGGCGGTGCCTCCGCCGATGCTCTGTTAGTGCTAATAATGGCTAATACCAGCTATCAAAATCCTTCAGAGGGGCAGCTTGGCCAAAAGAGGGCAAATGGGCCGTTGCCCGGGCAACAATAGCACGGAGGGGTGCACGTCCCCCGTGATACGCCGGTGGTCGGCCCCACCAGATGAGGACATGGGGAGGAATACAGAACACCGGCAGTCAACTTTGTTGAGTGGTGTGGGCGGAATCATTCGCAGCTCAATGTCACCATTATAAAGGTGCTGGTGGTTGACTTCAGGAAAGTGGAACTTCCCTGATTCCAATAACCATCAAGGGGATGGAGGTGGGAATTGTCCAGGATTATAAATGCCTGGGTGTTCACCTGGACGATGTTGGGACTGGTCCACGGACTCGGAGGCCGCGCACAGGAAGGCACGGAGCCGACTGCACTTTCTGAGGAGACTCCGATCAACCGATGTCCGCAGTACTGCGTCACAAACGTTGGTCCACTCTGTGGTGGCCAGCGTTCTTTTTTACTCTGTTGTCTCTTGGGGCAGCGGGGTAAAGGCAGCTGACGGCAAGATGATTCAAATGCTCATCAGGTAGGCTGGATCCATCCTGGGAGTGGAACTGGACACTCTGGTGGTTATGTCTGGGAGGAGAATGCTGCAGGAGCTACTCGGCATTATGGGAAATCCATCTCACCCCTCCATTACACGCTGCACAAACATAGGAGCACCTTCATCAGTAGACACGTCCCGCCGAGGTGCACCGCTGAACACCAGAGATCCTTCATTCCTGTGGCTTTAAGACTATATACCTCCTCCATCTTCTGCTGGTAGCGCAATATATACAGTGGTTAAATCACTGTATGATTTATATCTCAATTCTTTGCTGCTATCTGCAATGTGCATATATAATATCTTTTTAGCTCTACTCCCTTATTTTTGGTTCAGTTCATGTATAATTTTTATCTCTTTCTCTACTTATCTATTTATATTGTAATTTGCAAATTGACATCCCCGTGGTTTGCTCTTTGCATCTCGTATTTTATACTCTGTAATGTGCACTTAAGCTTTGACTGACCTTGCAACAATAATTTCCTTCGGGATTAATAAAGTTCATCTTATCTTAACTTATCTAAGAGCTGGGCTTGATTTTACTCTAGAGGAATTCCCCTCAGAAATAATAGGAAAAAAATCAGGAATGAGAGAGAGAGAGCGAGACGGGGGGAGAAAGCAAGTAAGAGGGAGAGAGAGAGAAAATTCAGTTTTTGGGTAGATGTGTTAGTTGGAATAGGATTGGGGAGGGAGGTTTTTTGGAGTGGGGGGGGTTGTCATGGAGGTAGGGGGAGGGGTTATAGTGATAGCTTGTGCAGCACTAGTTCATTTATATTTCTAAAGACAATGAATTGAACTGAGAGACAGACAGTGGTTTCTGTTCAGTCATATGTACCTCTCTGAAGACTCTGGTGTGAGCGCCGCATGTTTGATACGATGCGAAATGAGATATCGGTGGATTCTCATTGGCATCACGCAGCTCTCCTGGAGCTGGACTTCTGACCCCGCTATAGAATATTAGAGAGGGTTCACCGCACTCACACACACGGCTGTTCAAAAATGCATTCGTGTGTGCATGAGTGTATATGTGTTCCTGTGTGTTGGTGTGTTTGTGTGTGTGAAATATGCTCCAAGTGGGTCAGCGCGCGTGTGTGTGTGCGCGTGTGTTTGTGTGCGTGTGTTAGCTCTATGTTCTTCATTTCACTGCAACTTGACTTTTGATTTTTGTGGTGGGTCCCTGGTTTATGCGGTTTAATTGTAGATGTGTATGTGCTCTCAGTAGATTGATGTGTCTGTCTTGAATTGGTGTGACTTTGACCATTGTTACGGTTTGCCCACAGACCTGTGATTTCACTGTAGATGGGTGCGTTGTGATCGTGGTTTGTTTTAACCGTGTTTTTCCTGTTTTTGACAGGCAGATCAGCTTCTCGGGAGCCTTATTGAGATGTGGGTGGACCGCATGGACAACATCACACAGCCCGAGAGGAGAAAGCTCTCATCCCTCGCCCTGCTGTCTCTCCTACCCTCCGATAACAGGTGAGTGACCACACCCGCTCACCTAGACTTGCAGGTAGCCACCCCCATTTACCTTGGGTACAGGTAAATACTCCTGTTCATCTTGTGGACAGGTAACAGAACCCAGACAGTTGTCACAAATAGGTTCTGTAGCAGAAGAATTGCTACCATTTCATGAAATCCACACCCTTACGGAGTCTGCGTTGCCAAAACATGTTGGCGTTAACTTGTTTGGAATTTTAATGCTTTCCATCAAATACGCCAGCTTTATAAAAAGCAATTCTTTCTCCTCCTCGTCTCTCACAAAGCGTCCTACGCCCCAGGGGACGTAAGCCCAGTTTTACGCTTCGTCTTTCCCAAAAACAGCGCCTCTGGTTCTTCCCTCGCTCTTCAGTCCCTGCCTCTTCCCCAGCCCTCTCTCCTTTAGCGCAGTCACAGAGTCGACCACTCGATGGCTCCCCATCCGATCCACGTCCCGCATAACAAAGCTTGTCTCGTCTTGGCCACAGGGGGCCTTCCCACCCCTCACACGCAGTCCTCACCCTGCCTGCACTTGGAAGAATAAGATAGAAACTCTCCCCCTGAAACACAGCCGGCGGCGTCTCACAAATCCTAATTGAGCCAAAAAACGCAAGTTTTTTCGATTGACCAGAACGCCCGATTTACCATTTTCGGGAGTTTGGCTTCAAGCCGTCTTCGCCGGGATTAGTTCGGCGAATCAGAAGGGCTCCTGAAATGGGGGTGTAATGAGGGAGGGGGGGTGAGCCATGATATGGTGCGTTACACACCTTGGGATAAACCACCCCCCTCACTTCTCCTCCATTTTTAAAAGATTCGATTAGGTTTGTCCTTAATTTTCGCTCATGGTTAAAAGCCGGTGTTCATTTTCATCTTCACTGAAGCAGTTCTGCGAGTCCAGCGGCCATGAAAACTTGTAGAGAAAAAGCATAACACTTGTATTCATCTGTGAGCAAAAGTTAAGGACACATGTTGAATGAATCACTTGTTGTCTTTATCACTGCTTGGGTTGAATCTCTGAACTCCACAATTAATTGTGGATCAAAATTTTGATTGAACATGAAGTTCTCTTAAAAAAAAAAGGTTCCTTTTTTGTAATTTTATTCACAGGTAAGATTTGGTTGTCATGTCCCTGAATTAAAAATACATACAGCTTGTAAAAATTTTGTTATTTGCGTGTTTTACACAGTCATCCGTACCTGTAGTTTAAAAGTATGTGCAAGGATTAAGTATCACAATAGAGAAGTCAAGAGATTTTTGTCGTGATTCAGAAACATATTTAATTTGACTTGTATTTGGCAGGTCAAACAAAAAACACCTCTCCAAAACAGTATTGATAAAGTGAGACTGGCAGACTGTTGCAAAAATTGTTCTGAAATGGAAAAGAACACATAATCTTTCAGTTGCTGACACTGAAATAGCTGTTGCCTCGGTGTTACTGTTCGGTCAAGAACATCGGCAGCCATAACATGTAACTCAGGAATTCAATTAAGTGTTATCGCTGCTCTGTCTCCTCTGGAACTGAGAATTGTAATTTGACGTAAAAGACGGTCGGTAGTCGGTAGTGTGCCTCTCTAACCGGAGGAATTCCATAGATGTGCTACTTTATCATCTCTTTACGGTGAAAAGCTATAACCCCAAGGGAGATGAATGCGCAAAAAACGCTCAATAAAGGTGAATAAGACAAGGCAACATCTCTCCAAACAGTCTCGTCTTTTTGCATTCTCTCCCATATCTACATGGCCTGCTGGTGGCTTGGGACCTTCTGAAATGAGTTACGCCAATGGGAGAAACCCCAGCGAGCTTCACCATATGATATTGCAGGGAGATCAAATGTTTTTTTGTGTTTTTTAAAGTCATTATTATTTATTTTATACATTACTGACCAATGCAGGAGGCTCTTTTAAAGCATGTTATGTAGTAAATATTTTTATGTAGATTTACTTGAATAATTTTTCAGAACGAGTTGAGTAGTCAAACAAGGCTCTTGCGTCTTTTATTGCTCCTTTACTGAATGAGGCAGTCTGCTCCTCAACTTACTGTGCCACTCAGTATTTTTAAACTGAGCTACTCTACTCTTCTGTTGACAGATGGGAGCTTCTTCTGGACCGAATGAGCCACTCAGTGCGTTAAGACTGAGCTGCTTTAGTCCTCTATCTCCTGATTCAGGCTTCTTCTGTACTGACGGAGCCACTCTGTTCATTTAGACTAACCCAGTCTACTCGTCTATTGACTGATCCACTTCTGCAGTGACTGAGCTACTGTTGTATTTTACTGACTGAGTCCCTCTACTCATTTAGAGACTGAGTCACTCACTGTTGTGTTCTGCTGAGCCTCTCAGTGCTTTGACTGACTGTACTCTTCGACTGATTCAGCCACACTCCTGTTTGACTGACCGAGCCACTCAAATCCTCTCTTTATTGAGCTACTCCTTAGCTGGACCGACTGGCTTAGATTTATATTCTGTCTAAAAGCATAAGTACAATACTATGCTGAAGGTCAGCTTTTATCTCTGTCTAATACATTCATTCACCTTCATATGTCCGGTCGAGCTAAACTCTCACATCCATGAGTGAGTCAAAGAAAACATTTTTCTAAGAGTCAGGCTTTGGAAGAGATTTGGTGGGCGCATGCTAATTGAGCACCAGCAAGATATGCAGAGCGGTTCAAACAATGATTGTCTGTTTTCATTCTTTGATACTCTCTTGCATGTTGCTCTCTTGTGTCAGCTGCTTTTTTTGCATGCCTTTTTTCTGTCAACTGGGTTTTTCAGAGATCTAATTTGATGTAATTGTGGATGAGGACGATCTCGCATTTACTTTGTATGGTGCTTTTGATGTTTTTCGCTGCGATTGAACAACAGACGTGTGTGTCTGAGCGTGTGCGTGTGCATGTGCGAGCACTTTCGTTTCAGCATTCCCGTAGTGAATATTCGTAAGTGTGAATTGTTGAGGCGTTTGTGCCTTTGTGAGGGTCCTCAGGTGGTTGCTAAGGAGCCCAAAACGAAAGGAAGCGATCTGACGATGCCCCCATTCCCATGGGTGCGGACGTTTCTCTTACATCACCATCCCACGCCAATTCTGCAGGCCGATCAGAGAGCGGCCCATTTCTGTTTTATTTAGCATTTATTACACTGGGACTTTCTGGAGATTGAGACGCTTTTTAAGACGGACCCGGGAGGAAAGCCCGCAAAGGAGAATTACAGTTAAGTTTGTGCAGAGGACAGTTATCACACACGGGAGGACAAAATAATAGAAGAATATGTCTGTTTTCAATAATTATTAACTTGTCCATCTTGCAAGATTTGAAAAAATGTTGTGTCAAAATATTTCTGTTTATTAAGTTTTGTAAAGTCAAGCGATTATACTTTTTCTTCTGAGGTTGTCAAACTCCAGTCCTGGAGGTCTGCGGTGTGGTGTTTTCGTGGCTGTCTTTCAGTGCACAGCCATTTCAGGACTTGGATACCAGGTGTGAGGTATCTCCACACAGTCATTGATTTAAATTAATCAAAGTGCTGAAGCAAACCAGTGACCAGCAGACACTGCAGCCCTCCAGGACTGGATTCTGACATCTCTACTCAAAGTTAAGAGTATTTTGCGAAGGCGTGACCGAGGTGCATTATGGGTAAATGCTTTTTTTCCCATCTCCATTCCAAAGCCGGGAACAGTTGAAGGTATTAGTGACTGCGAGTGCAGAATATAGTAGTGACAATTTGTATAGCACCTGTCGTACATTGATATGTATCACAAAGTACTTCACAAACACAAAAGCTTGATCATAAAAAAAAAATCACACTTCATATGGGAAAAAAACAGCCATTAAAAAAGAGTTGTCAGTGCTTTCTACAGCATTATTGTATTTTAAAATAAATATTTGTGCTTTCACACCGGTATTGACTTTTGGTATTGACGTGTTCCGTGTGTTCAAGTTTACCTCCATCCCAACTCTGTGTCTGTGGACTGAGTTGACCGCGTAACCTTGCGGTGTCCGTGTGGACTGTTAGCACAGGCACATTGGTACGCGGTGAAGGTCACTGAGCTTCTCTAAAATAGCTTTCAGTTTAACTTGGAGTCACAACTTCAAGGGCACATTTTCATGGCACGGCCAAGCAGGGTCCCACAGCAGGGAGCTCGGGTCCCGAGTGCGCCATTATCGGCTGTGACCGGAGGACCTCGTTAGCGAGGCAGTGATTGGCCGGGCATCACCAGGGAAACGTTAGGGGTAAGCCCAGTTGACATCATCAGTCCCATCGCTCTCTACAGACATCTGCTGGTCGGCCAGGGGCCTGCAGGTTTGTGAACTGAACTACATGGTTGGGTTGACCTCTGCATAGCAGAGGCTGTTTGTCACATGAGTCGGAGGGGTCGAGATTGCAGTCACTTTCTTCTGAATCTGTGGGGAAACTTCACTTACTGGGGCTGAAATCACAGTTCAGTGCAGATTGGGGGAAACACAAAACAGGAAAAATTAAATGGGGGGGAAAGGTCACTTTAGTAGTCACTCAGGGCTACTAAGGAAGACTCAAAAATAGGATCCAAGGGGCTTTGGTGTTTGTTGCTGTGATGACCCAAACCTGTGTATGGGAAGGTGTACAGTTTGATTGTGTTCTCTGTGAAGTCGCGGGTCTGTTGGTCGCAGAAGTTGGCGAATCTTTGGTTTTTAACGGCTTTAATAGCCGAGCACTCAGAACAGTAAACAAAGGCAGTGACAGTTTGTGAAATAGATTGTAGCGCTTCGTATCCATTTAGAAATATATAAAATCAAACCCGACAATGAGAATAAATTGCTTTCTTCCTTTTCCGTCGGAAACTTTATTGGATTTGTATCGGTTACCGTGTAATTTAAAAAAAGTTTTGAAATACAAATACGTGCTTTTTTTTTTATTCTCGCAATGAGACAAGCTTGTTGGGGCAAAATATGAATCATAGTACAGTCAATTACATGGAAGAGAGAGCAGGGATAATCAAAACTGGCAAATAAAAAGAGATTCGTTTTTTATGGCAACGTTATTCACCCACAGTGTTTCCGCACGCCAGCCCTGGAAATGAAGTCTGAAGAGCTGTATTTTTCCCCCATTTATTTCTTTCTCTTTTTTTATTTATTTATTTTTTTACAACAGAAGATGGAAAAAATTAATAAATGGAAAAATTCTGAAAAGATACTTTATTGCATTTTGAGTACACCGCTTCATGTTTCTGAATATTGAAGTTTTTTTTTTTTTTTTTTTTTTTGATGAAGTAGCCGCGCTCATTCGCTGTGAAGTCTGCGCGGAGAAAGGCCATCGGGCTGACATGGGTAGGTAGCTCTCAGAAAGGCTATCAGCCTCGATTCCGGAACGTTTGTTCAAGCGGACACGCTTTTTGGGGCGATGCGGAAGTGAATTAACTCTGAAGTTCTGAGTTGTTAAGGACCCATGAATAGGCGACTTCAGCGTTTCTGTTCAGAAGACTCTTCTATGTCCGTTTCCTTGCCAGCAGTACTTTGGTCTGTTGGTTGCTTCCAACATTTCACCTCCAAATCCGCAGGTGGATTTTGGCAGAGGGTTGTGCTCTTTCACAGCCCAAAGCTCTTTTAAAAGAAGAAAAAAATACATTCCAAAAAGTCAGTCTTGGCATTCGGCTTCATTCCGGGTACATCTCCGTAACGGTCAAATAAAATGGAAGAGAAAAGAAACCAGAAAGAAACCTTGCGCAAGTTTTCAGAACAACTGATCTGATTCAGTTGCGGATATACCTGTAGAGGAAGAGAGAAAGACTAAAGAGACACAGGTTTTTTGTGTCTGGTTCAGTTTATTCCCAGGGGGATATATTGCAACTTGTTCTGCCCTGTGGTACAGGAACATAGTGTAATTCCTATGGGAATCCGGAACTTTCTGTAAAGTTATGTTGTCTTATGGGGTTGTTTGTAGTGACTCCTTCTACTGCACAAGAAACCAACGACAGACCCTGGCTAGGTAGCCTTGGAAACCTAGATGGTAAGAACTTGAGAAATCTCAAAGCACCCTCTCCTTACCATCTGGTATCTGCCCTTACTAAAGCAGGGGTTGCCACGCCAGAGTCGCGAGACATCAAGCAGACTCTTTATAGGGTCGTAGTCGTGGTTTACCAAAGTATGATGTATCTGTCTTGCACCTCCTTACTATTAAATCACTTCTGTTTATTTCATAGTTTATCTTTGCATCACCGCCTTTTATTCCATTCTGCCTTCACGACTGAGTTGTTACGTTTATAAAACGTTATATTGTTAGGTCATGAAAAGTACATGAGTTTGTTACTCTGAACGTTACTGTATTCACTTATGGTTATGGACATATAAATAAATCAGGCATGGGAGTTAGCGGTAGCCATGCTACTTTGCTTGAGAGCTGTTGAGGCCATATGTGCTGGATTGAGACAGCAGCAGCTACTCAAAAGGTAAGAGAATGATTTAAATGTATTTAGGTGAGCCTTCATACTGATTTTGTGGAAAATATGAAGTGTTATGAGTCGGGCTTAATGTGAATCCCCAAAGAAAATTGGGGAAGCCACCTTCATCCACTGTGCGCCAAAATTGTGGAGCTGCCTGCCAAAAGGTAATAGGGATATTGTCTCTGTAGACATTTTTAAGCGACAGCTGAAGACATATCTATGTAATCGGGCATACATACACTAATATCCTATTTTACTCTTTTTACCTTTCTCCTTGATTATTTCATATTTCTATCATAGTTGTTTTTATTCAGTTTTATACATTTATACAGTTATTGTTTTTATTCATAGTTTTTTTTTTTTTTGTTTCGTTTTATTCATTGCTCCTTTTAATTGTTTTCTCTTATGTCTATGACTTTATTTTATTTGATGGAATGATATGACCGCGATGAAGTGTCGAAGCACTTTGAGCTACATACTCTGTAAGGAAATTGCTATATAAATAAAAGTATTATTATTATTATTATTATTAACAGTGAATAGTGTTTGTGCTCCCTGTTTCCTTGTTGGTATGGTGACAGCCCACAGAGTGATAAGATTGAAGCTCCTTCTCAGCCTACTGTTGAATTTCACCGAACATTTCAGACCTCCAAGTTTGACAATGCCAGTTCTGGAGTTCAGACCCAGTTAATGTGCTCACAGCTGTCTCAACTCTGCACGGATCAACCGGGTTTGCTCCAAAGTCCCAGGAAGCCTCCTCCTTTTCTCCAGAACTTTCCGAACAGGCTAGCTACATCACATCCGTGATACATGCAAGAATGTATGTTGCGGCACAAAATAGATTTCAGTGTCAGGTTGAGAAATTTGATTTTCCATAAAATTGCTCATATTGTGACTAAAAAGTGAATTTTCATTTTTGTGTGACACCATTGTTATACTAAACGAGAAACATCAGCAGTAAAATGTGAAGTGGGCCTTTGAATTGTTCGTATTTCCTTCTAACAGTGTTGTGCGGCAGACTGTTTTGAATGACTGGCCACACTTTTGATCTTTTTTTTTTTTCGCTGCACGGCAAAGGGTTCGATTTCGCATCGGGAAAACGTTGTTGCCATAGAGATACGAAGGCCAGCTTTATGACACAAGCTCACCTTTTGACCAGTTTTTTTGTGCAGTTATTTCTCAATATTTCTGTTAGTTTTCACAGTTTTGTTCAGAATATGACCCTCTGTCGCGCTCTGCAGAGTTTGGTCAATCCTTTTCCTGAGAGACCAGGTTTCGCCCCTCCTTAAGTTAATGGTGATACTGGAAAATGTGACCTGATTTAATTATTCATTTTTCTCATTAGATCAGGTCTAATATGATCATTAATGTTAATAATAACTGTGTAATAAATGTATGACCAGTGTACTGTCTCACACAAAGAAAAAAAATATGTAGTTCATATCCTTTTAATGTATATTTCTGCTACTCCGGCTACATGATGCACTTAATTTTCCTGTTTTTCTGCAGCCATTTCCTGCAGAAAGAAGACTGATAACCAAAAGCTGGCCTCCACTAATGTGTACTCAGTATAATGAATGAATGTATTTTAATTGTATTTTTTTTTTTTTTTTTTTTTGGGACGGTCCGCAGTGTGATCCAGGATAAATTCTGCGGCATCATCAACATCTGCGTGGAAGCATTGCATGACGTGATGTCAGAGGACCCAGAGTCGGGAACGTTTAAAGAGTGAGTACGACATCAGACGCCACGCCCTCACCTGATACTCGGCTCTGTGTTCTTAACACTGACTGTTGTGTCACCGGATACTCCGTTTTGCATTCCTAACCCTGGATGTTTTGTCAAAGTTTCAACACAATCAACCAGATACTCTGTAGTCGTAAGGCAGATGGTCCCGTCAACATATCCTGCGCACGCACTAGATACTCAGCTCTGTATTTTCAACATTGACAGTCGTCTCAGGTTCAGCAGACCTGCTTTTAAGATCTGTATTCGTAACATTCTTTATAGTTACTCATTCTTTATAGTCATTTGATATTCAGCTCAGCTTTCTTCACACTGGAAGTTGTGTCAGCCTACTGTTGAAGATGAAACCAGGAAGTTTGGTAAAAAAGAGGTAGGGGAGAAGTTTGGAGGAAAATTGTTAAAAGAGGATGACCAAGGGCATCACTTTGGCTGGGAACAATTGGTTATGTTCAGTAAAGTTCTGGAACCTTCTGTGACCAACAAAAACATCCTGCATTAAAGGAGCCAGGTCACTGACGAGGCTACAGAATCTGAGCTGCTGGTTCTGGTTAACGATAGTGATGCGGGGCTTTCAATTATGTTTGATGGAGCTGTTGAAAGTCCTCAAAATGGCCGCTTCCATCTGACTCATCCAGTGTGGATGCAGTTTGAACTGTAGTCTATATTACACCAATGAGCTGTGAAATTTCACAGTGACAACAGTGTTGCTACCAATCCAGTAGGAGAACCTGAGGTAACTTCGCATGAGCCATGAATGTTAGCCAATCGGTTTTTATTTATATGTGACACATCCAATGACAAGCTTGTTGTTGACACCGCCCACTTTTTCTGGACGATGCGGAGCTGTCAGGAGCCGTTGGAAAATTCTGGATTCTGTGCTTCGTCAGTGCAAAGAGCACAACTTGGGCAAGTCTAAGGGGATAGAAACATGGCTCGTGTAACAGGCTTTTTCTAAGCAGTCGATAGCCGCCGAACACCAGGGCTTTCTGAGGCAGCGTTCACACTCCACAGAAACAGGAAACGATGTGAAAGTGTCCTTTTAAATAAATAACCATTTCCTTTCTCTACATGCAATTGAATAATCCCCCCCAAGCCCCTCCAATTTCTCGTACCCCCCAATCGAATGTAATTTATGGCGGAGCTCTTCCAGGGCTGTGAGAGGTTGTTGTGAATTGCAGAACTGGTCATGCATGTGATGGAAGTTGCAGGTAATGAAAGTGGACCCCCCCCACACACACACAGAGGCAAATCATGGCTTTTAGTGGCTTCCATCTCTGCTTCCTGCGAAACCCCGGGCAGTGCAGTGTGGAAATGTGTCTTACGGGGGCGAAAATCGATAGCGCCACACTGCACGGATCATGCGTTCGTTTCAGGAGTAAATGTGCTCGGCCGTGTGACGGTGCGTTGGGGGGGTGGGGGGGTGTCGCAGGGAGTAGTGCCGGCAGCAGGAGTGGTTTTTCACGCGCCCGGCCTGGTCGTATTTCACAGGTACGAGCCCCGGTTGCTGAATTAGCATCGAGAGGTAGCCTGAAGGGATCTGTCTCTCTGTCTCTGTCATATTTCAAAAAAAAAAAAGGAGAAGGAAAGAAAGGTAGATTAAACACAGGGTTATAAATCACGAGGTGGAATGGATTACCTGGGGGTGTGTGTGTGCATGTGTGTGTGTGAGTGTGTGCCTGCGTGTCCATGCTGACACATGCGTGTGTGTTCGTGTGTGTTGTGTGTTTACGTGCACACGTACATCTGTAATAGTCTGCATATTTGTGTCTTTGTATATAAATTATGTGTCTGTGCATTTGTGATAGAGAGAAATTGTGTGTGTGTGTATGTACATTTATGTCTGCTATTCTCTGATGAACTGCCTCGGTAGGTGAGACAGATAAGTCAGGCCTAGAGTCTCAGTGTTATTGTTTATAGTCAGAGTGAGAACTGTGGGGTGTCTGACCCAGCTGAAGTGCACTAGAGGAAGTGATCTTTTGTCTTTGGACATGATACATTGAGTAAACTATGAGCCGTTCATGATATGCATACATACATACATGCATACAATTATAGATACATATTCACATAGCGTAACTGTGCTCTGTGTCTGCACTACATTTGCATGGTGGTCAGTGGAAAACACTGTCACGCTCTGCTACTCTTTCCAGCTGTATGCTGATGTCCAGCTTGGAGGAGCCGAAGCTGACGGACGACGAGGAGCCGCCCACGGAACAGGACAAGAGGAAGAAGCTGGTGAGTCCCAGCCGATTGGCCCAGTCACTTGCTAAGGTCATCCCAAGGTCATGCACTAAGGTCAACCTGAGTTAACCTACTAAGGCTGTCCAGTGATCACATGCTAAGGTCAACCAGTGTTCACATGCTCAGGCCATCCCAAGGTCATACACTAAGGTCAACCAGAGTTCACATGCTCAGGCCATCCCAAGGTCATACACTAAGGTCAACCAGAGTTCACATGGTCAGGCCATCCCAAGGTCATACACTAAGGTCAACCAGAGTTCACATGCTCAGGCCATCCCAAGGTCATAAACTAAGGTCAACTTGAGTTCACATGGTAAGGGCATCTCAAGGTCACATGCTAATGTGCTCCCAAGGTCATGTAAAGCAAAAGAAAGAAAAATGAATACACACCGTAGTGTTTTTATAAGGTGTTGGTGATCTTTCAGTTGATGACTGAAAGAAAGGGTGAATAGAGGATACTAAAGATCTATATATTCACTGTTAGCTTACCAATATTGGTAATGTCTCAGGGTGAGGTCGTCCCAAGATCAAACCAATACGTAGGAGTATGCCTACAGGGACTTCAACAGGAAGTGAATGTTCAGGCCTGGGAAATTCTCAGGTGAATCTTGGGTAATAAATTTACACACTAACCACACCTTCCTGGATGAAAACTATCCAACCACCATTGAATGTGATTCACCCTGAAAGCCAGTGGAACAGAGTGTTTGGATAAAAATCTAATACTGTTTGACTTTGATCAGGGCTTGAAGCAGTGCTGAGTGCCCAGCAGACTGTCGGAAAATGGTCTGACTGGCTCAATGGCCCGTTCTCATCATTATCTACTCTCTTTACGGCTTTATAATATTCAAAATTTTGTCACTTTATGTTTCTCATTGTAATGAGCAGTTCGGCTGCTTTTTTGGCCGGAGAGATTTCTCATTTTGCAAAAGGCAAATCGCATCATAAAAAGCCTTACCTCATTAAAACAAAAGGTTAAATGAAATAGAAAATAAAATTTCTGAATTCTTATAAAGCCACTCTAAGCATCCTTGGATTGCCTCATAAACAGAAACCGCATGAAAAACTGGGAGAGCTGGGTTAGCTAAACCTGGACTGGAGGTCGGTTTTGGCGTTTGCGAGGAACGTCCTTTTGGCCGGCCTGGTGAATAGTCCAGGGCTGCAGGTAGCGGCTCGTACCTGCTGGAATGGATTAGCTTTAGCAAACATGAGTCTGAGTTCGCGTCCACTTGCCCTGTCAGCGGTGACCTTTTCCTGGGTGAGTGCTGGCGTCTGGCCCCCTGGGGTCTGAAGGCCTCACCTGCGGCTACTCGCAGCTTCATCTGACACCTTCCACTGCCCTTTTTATTTTTAATTATTTTTTTTAAAGGATGATTTTTGCCGCTACAGAGCTAGTAGTACGATACATAAGTGTAGCGTATGGTCTGTTTGCTCTGAAAGACATGTCACTGTTTGTCATTTACTGCCAGCCTGCACTTGGACACAGAAATGATTACCGTTATACATTTAAATGACATTTTAGCTGGTCTGTTTGCTCAGAGAGACATATCACTGCTTGTCCTTTACTGCAGAAATTAAAGTTGTATTTAGACAATTAAAAGGTATATGAGCTGGGTGAGACCAATTTCAGATGGCCTGAAAAGTTCCTCCACCGTAGCAGAAGTCTCCAACATCGCACCGCTAGGTAACTGGGTTAAATCTGCTAACTGCGCAACTGCAAGATATTCAGCGACTCGCCCCGAGCTATTCTGCAAGGTGCACAGGCTGTAGCTCTCTTTATCCTCTTATAGCACCTGGAACGGAGGGAGGGGGTAATACAAAAAAAAGAGATCTCACAATATATAGCGCGCAGCCATACAAATTCAATCTGATGTTTCCTGAACTTTCTCAAAAAGAACCCCCGCGGAGAGCTCAGCAGGCCTTCCCGACCGCATGCATTTATACCCACAGGCTTCATCCTCGCGCAGGACGGCGGCGTGGTAAAACAGGAGGCATGCTGGGACAGCCTTAATCAGCGCTGAGGGTGATGTCTGACAGGCCCTTGTGTTCAAAACAGCCTGAAACTATGCGGGAAACAGCAGCCTCATATTCTTTTCGTTTCTGCCGTAAGCATGGAGACGGATTAGGAAAAGAGCCGTATGTCCATCATATTCCATATAAATATTCAGTGATTAAGTATGCTGACTCACTAATCTGAAGCTTTGACTAATATTTATTAAAGCCCCCAACGAAATGAATGATGTAAGCAGCCCTACCCCCCCGAATCCTCCCATGGACTCAGGTGGAAGCAGACATATTAGTGAAAAGGTAATGCTGTTTCTCCAAACTGCAGGTGCGACTCTAATCACATATTCATTACCAGTTAACACATAGTTAGGAGTTAACACATATTCTGTTCGCAAACCTGCAGGAGTTGGTTATTTCTGATACGTACAACGACAACAAAATGACATCATGCTGTAAAGTATGTCCTGTCTAGTAACGGCAGGAAGTATACAGAATGTAAGACAGCCCTACTATTCCACTGGTGTCTGGAGACAGGAAGAGGAAGTGACATGTCGGTGAGTATGGACTGGGCTTTAGGAAGTACTTGGGCAGTGCAGAACACACTGGTGGAAATCTGTAAATACTGTAGATACTTAAGGAAGTTCCTGGACAGTTACCTCAGTGGAGCACATTTCTGCATTCACAACAGACGGAGAGTTCTTTGATCTCTTCCAGGATGGTGTGATAGTTTGCCCCCCAGAATATTTTGTCTGCATTATGTATTCCATGTGTAACTCCGCACAGCACTCCACATATTAATTAAACACAACTTCTGCCGACACCTGCGCTCCCCTGTGACAGCGCGCCATTTTCTAACAGCCAGACAACAAAAGATTTCTTTTCCTGTGAATAATTCATAACCATTGAGTATAAGTGTATTTTCTTAAATCGTACCATTCCTCTTGTCATCGATAATTTAGGAGGGGATTTGAAATTAATAACGGCCATGGAGGTTTCCTTCCTTTTGGAGTTTTTTTTATCTTTGATTTTGTTCCCCCCTCCCCCTTCTATGTCTGTAGTTAGTAAAAAGGCAGTCTTTAAGCTTGCACCCCTGTGGTTTGGTCCTAATTTGAGCTTCCTTATAAAGCTTTGATATTCAGCGTCATCACGAGTGGGTCCCAGCTCGTCTCTCCATAGAAATAAGTAAGTAGACAGATGAGGTAACAGCGGGGATAGCTGAGGGGGGAGGTCAAAACCCATTTGATACACAAATGATGTCCTCGGCATATAACTGATGCTCAAACTTCCAGCTGTCAGTTACTACGTCTGATTACTCATGATCTTCTGGTCTGATGAGATTTCAGTTAGAAGCAGATATTCAGAGCCGGAAGACTAGGCCCAGCTAGCCAAGCCCACTCTCAGAAATCAAAGGGCTAATCAGGTACCTCGGAGATGACATATATCTCCCAGACATTCAAAGACTGAACATCTTGAGTCAGGAATTTATGCCAGCAGACTTGGTATAATTTTGTTGGCTGGGGCGGTTTGTCATTTAACTCACCCACAGAGACTCATAGTAATGAGCCTTACACATGAGGCCGCTGTTAGCACGTATCATCACTTTTAAGATCTAAGATTTGCCAGAAATGTGCTAACGTGCTAACAGACGCCCTCACATTAATAATCGCTCCAGCGCTTTAAATAGGGCAGCCGAGTCAAGAAAGGATGAAAAATGATCTCTCCTCCCTCCTCCTAAATCATCCTGTGACATATTTGATCTTCCCAGTCATGATCCAAATTTTTGTAACTGTTGCTTTCAACTACTTATTCTCTCTGTTGCATTTTATGCTGTTTCTTCTTCCTCATGTTTCTCATGTCAAGAGGGTTTTTTTTTTCCCCCCTTGGATTTGTTCTCCAGTTTCACTCTGAAATACAGCGATGTCAGATCTCAGCAGGACTACCTGCCCGTAAATAATGAAATGTCCAGAGTATCCAAGCGATAAGAAGGAAAACGTAAATGCCATTAAATCAGTTGCGTGTTTTTCCAGTCTGCTCAGACACGTTCACGGTGATGTGGCCAGTCTCCCGGTTCTGGTTTGCGTAGGGGTTCAAACCCAAAGGTTTGCCTTTGTATTATTGGGACGAAATGGCAGACATGAAACAAGAGGGGAAAACACAAACCACCAACAGGTTAATTAACCCATGCACACAAGCACACACGTTGTATTCACACTGGTCCAAGCACGTTTCCATTCCCACACACGTCATTACCACAATGGTCTGGTCCGGAGAGAACACTCACAAAAAATATGTTGGCTCAGAATATATACAGATACACTTTCGTATTCTGTTCTTGTGGATGCTTTTGTTCAGACCGACTTGCAAAAAGAATAAACAGATTTATGCTGAACGGAAATTTAGAGCAAATCGTTTTGTACCGAGCAACTACACAGGTGAATGATGTAAGACATTGAAGTGAATCTGTATGTACAAAATATGTCTGCACACATACGTACATGTACAAGTAAACTTGAAAACAAGCCAGTACAGACGTACACACACACACCCTCTGCCACAGAGGTCATGGCCTGACAGTTGCTCCTTTGGGTAAAACATTTAATTAAAAACTTAAGAGCAGGCGTTTGTAGCGATTATTCACCAGTCCCTTAGCTTTGTAAGCACGTAGATAAAAAGAGCAGAAAAAGGATGGATAGACCAAAGAGTAAAGTGCATTGGGCGGGGGCGGTGTGGGGGAGGGGGGGGGGGGTGGCTGAGGTAGAATTTGTGAGATGAATGGGGTACAGACTCCATCCAGACAGGTGATTGAAGAGAGGTCCCTTCCAGCAGAGTCTTGACGCGTATTTATGGCTCTGCTCTTAGTCTTATATCCGTTACACTGTCTATTTGTTCACTCTTGGGTTTTTTTTTTTGTTTTGTTTTTTTTTTTGTAAATTTTCTTGTGGTTCAGCACCTTACCATAAATCAGTGTTGAAGAGGAGTGTCAGTAGCGGGTTGCCCATTTCGACCATGGAATCTGAAATGTTCAAATAACTGACCGATGGATTGAAATACTGAGGCTAAACGACTCGGCAGATAAACTGCCAATTGAGATAAATGCTCAGAACCCAGAACCTATTTCGTAGATTGATATACAGTGACCAATTCTCCTCTCTCCTATTATTGTATTCTCTTCACGCAGAAAAGAAATGCTCACAGTCCTCCCTCCATTGAGCATGTTAAATTCGGTTACGTTGTTTTCAACGGGTCCTTATGTTTCTTCTTCTTCTATTCAGCCTCATGCTTCGGCCTTAATGCAGTTGGTTCTAAGTGCATATTTCATCAGTAAGCCGAGTTAATTGAATAGTTTTGAAGGACATTTTGATCAAATTCTAATGACCGTCAAAGGGTGGAGAGAAAGAGAGAGCAAAGTATATATAAAGCGATTGAATTGATATAATAATTGCATGTGAGCAGCTAGCAGATACTCCTATCCAGGGATACACAGCTTTTACACATCGTCCATTTATACTGCTGGATATTTATGGAGGCTAGCAGGTTAAGCTACTTCCCCAAGGGTTCAGTAGATCTACGCTCGTAGATTTTTACATGTGTCTGCATTATTTAATACTGGGATCTAATCAAATTAACTCCATGTCTTTATGGACACGTGCAATTAACTCAGAAAAGGACATATGCTTGTCTGTTTTTGGAGTACAAGTACAAATGAGGAAATACTCAAAGAAACTTGCGTTGTAATGTAAAGTCTCTTTTGAGCGATATGCATTTGTCATTGACGAGACTAAGTGAGCCTGATTGTGCCTGAAAAAGACAAGCCTGGATGGCAGGATGGATGACCACAGAGAGAGAAAATAATTGCTGTGACTTGTGAACTTGGCTGTTAAGTGCTCCAGCTGTCAGATGAGTCATGAAACGAGACAGGTCATGAGACTTCAGAGTTGATCCTGTCGATGAAACTGAGCGAAAGGGTTTAGATGAGAGTGTGGAGCGCTTTCTTTTATCAAGACCTGACCTCATGACCTCCAACTGACCACAGCTGACAAAATATATACACACACGAACACGCACTCAAGCATTCACGCACATGCACACACACACACACATGCTTGATAACCACAAGTGTGTGGGGGCGGAGCCTTTCTGTTGCAAGTTACAGGGCCTGAATTGTGTACATGTCACATCGTACATGTCTGACTCTGTAAGCTGACAAATACGTAATAACGTTGAGCTATGGAAATCTCCCTGTATAAAGGTAAACAGTAAACAGATGACTGAAGCTATAATCCCTTTACGTTAGAGGCGACAGAGTGTAAACAGAAACTTTATGACTAAACTATAAGGTGAAGAACCTGCTTCCGTTTGGGGCTGGCCAGAGATTTAGTCCTGACACCACTGCATTGTTCTGGCCAATCAGAAAAGAGTGAGAGTTTTCTGCACAGACATTGGTGGGTTTTGAGAGCGTAAAGGAGGGTTTTTACGCCCTCATCCAGAGCTGACAAGGCCCATGTTGGGGGGGGTAAGAGCAGAGCCGAAGGGGATTAAAGGAAACATCCCCCACAGGGAAGAACAAAGCGCAGAGCTTTTTCTCTGTCTATCTCTCTCTACAGTTACTTTTTATCATAGTGCTCCGGAGTGATTTGTCTGTTCCTCCTGAAAGTCCATTAGCAAGCTGTGAGGGGGAACCATCATCGTGGTTTTCCTCTGTAAGAGTACGGATGGGCTTTTGGGCCGGAGGGGTGTGGTTTGGGAGAGGGGTGCGTAGGCCTCACAGGCTGTACAGGGCGTTCTTTTCTTCTGGGTCCATCAACCCTAGAAGCTGTCTTTTGATTGGCTATCTTTCTCTTTCCTCTGAGCGACTCCTTTTCTCCGCTCTCAGGTCGGACAGTTTACTGGGTTTTTTTTTCAATTCATATATTCGGGTTTTTAATCCCCCAACTTCTGTTCTCATCCTCTTTCCCCTCTGGGAGGGTGGTCTGCTCCTTCAGAAGGCTTTTAGCATCAAACCGCCAGCAACTTTAAAAAAGAGAATAATTGGATCTTTATCCATATAATTTTTACATCAGATTGCCTCATGTTGTTGGCTTTGGGGTTTGCTCTATGCCGCGGTGCAGGAGAGATTTTTGAAGTGGGGTGGACCAAACTGTGAGAAAAAGGTCTGAACTTTTAAACTTATACTATATATATATATATCGGGGTCCCTATGAAACTGGGGGGAACATTACCCCCTGTCCCCCCCGCCTTCTGCGCCCCTGGCTCTATGGTCACCTGCCTCCCCCTCCCCAAGCAATCAAGCCACATTTCCAATCTACTATGGAAAAAAAACACATCCCATTACTGGATACGAGTTCGCCAAGCAACCTGCTGTCAAGGTCATGTGACCAAGAAGTTCCTTCCAGGTTTAAATGCAGAGGTTGGGTCACATTGAAAGCTGTGAGTGGCTGTTTTTGTACCGTTATGGGTCTCTAATGCTTTTGCCTTTTCCGTGGTAGGGTGCCTTGAAAATTATTAGCTGTTCAGTTCAGCCTGGTTCCTATGCTCAGGGAATGTTCTAGAGTATTGGTGAGCAAGAAGGAAACTGAGGACTAACCAGGAGGTTTCCCCTGGAGCTGTTCCTGAACCCTGGAGCAAATTCACCTTAATAGACTGGGAGTGGGATCCCTGTTCCCAGAGGGCCTAATCCATTTCTGGATTTCATGCTGACTTCTGCTCTTGATTATTTAAGCTATGTGCGTGAGCTGACTGCTGCCTATAGACTTTTAGGCCATCGGTGGCAGTTTAAGACTGTGATTGTGTCTCTGTATCAGACACTGTACGGTGTCTCTGATCTACACTGAACCAGCTTTGGTCTGTCCGGTCAATTGGCTCGCAGAGTCCTTAGCATTCTGGGCCAGGTGCAGGTGATTGATCAGCACCGCAATTAGGCGGAGTAAAAACCCACTCCTGTCCTCCTCTGATAAGATTGGATAAGTCTGTCCTGTAGTTTTTTTTTCTGCATGCCTGTCCTCAGAAGCACCTCACCTTGTTACAGTTTGCTATTCACTCCCTCAGTAAATATACAGCTGTAAAAATGGATAGCGTGTAATGGATAGCATGGGGAAAAAAAGTACAAGCTTAGCAAGTCGTTCTGTGTCTGAAATGTAGGTACTTCTCAGTACACTGGGTTTGTCGCGAACAACATTTGATTGGTATTTGTTTGGTTTGATTGGAGGCCACCCTCCGCATGCTTTGTGGGCTGTAATGTGATTGGTCACTACATGGATAAATGGCACAGGCCACGTGGATGGCTGGTTTATACTCCGTTGGGCGACTGTCGCTCGACTGAAATCGCAGAATGTTCATGAACGTTCTAATGTCACCTGACATTGACGATTGTCGTTGTCATTCACAAAAAGTATAGTCACACTTCAATGACATTCCAGCGACATCAATAATGGAGGAAGGCTAATATGCAAGACGTTCACATTACAAGCTAGCTAACAGACGTTCTCTTTTTTGCCGTCATCTGCCTGGTCATAGAAATAAATACACAGGTATCCAACCACAGTACTTTTAACACGACTCTTCCATTGGTAATTGTACTGGGGATAAGCAATTAAAGGCTTGTAAGCGAAGTATGCAGTTGAATACTCAGTGCAAGACAAACGTTACCATAACAACAGAGCCGGTGACCGGGTCAGTGTTCAATGTATTTTAACTCATGCGACAAGGTCAGTGGTGGTCCCAGCGACCACTGAACGACCGTTGCCCGAAGTATAAACTGAATGTCGTTGCGACTGGTAATGTTGCTGGTCGCAGTGACAAGTCTCCCGACAGCGTATAAACCTGCTTTAACTCTGAGTTATAGTTATGTACCCAGCTGCTTCTGGAAACATCCGGCTAACTGAATGGATACTGGAAAAGTCGGGTTAAGGGCCGTCTATGAGAGGCAATACAAAGAAACTTCAAAAATATGAGCAATAAATAAACTAAAAATGCTTTTGGTCGGCGGCTGCTAAACTTTGCAGCTTAGCGATGTAATCAAATAAAATCCGTTTTTAAGGCGGTAAAACAGGACGGTGTCGGGAAGAGGTTTTCGAAAGTCTCGGGGGGTGTGTTTTAAATGGCACTACCTGGAGTCATTTATCCACACAGATCCTTGGAGGGTGTGTTTGGCAACACACTTCGCCACTCTGACTTTAATTTATGCCCTCAGTCCGGTAGCGGTTTGTATTATTAATGCTGTGGGCTCGGTCTCACCTTTTGGGGAAGACATTTTTTCCCAACCTCAGGGGGTTGGGTAATTACAGAATGAAGGTCGTTCGGTTTGGGAGGGGGGTGGGCCATAAATTGTGCTACGTAGAGGAAGGGAAGCAGGTGACCTCAGTGACCCCGTCTCAGTGTTCACCAATGTTCATGATTCTGTGCCAAGTTGCCTGGAAAAAAAAACGCACACATTTTTAAAAAAGTTACCTATGGAGTGTCATTGGTGATTGTGTTCAGCATTCATGAGCGCAAACCGGACCCTCACTGTGTGAAACATTAAATACAGTCACCCCTCAAGACCTTCGTCATGCCCCTAAGGGGTTAAAACACCTGTTTCACTTGAAAAAGGTGTTTGTTGGATCTTTGAATGTTTTGCTAGCTTCATTTTCGTTCATTTTAAACATGGTTTCTGGGTCATTAAAAGGAAGTCCCCTGTGGCAGTTCAAATGCTTCTCATCAAAGCCAGTTCAAAATTATGCGTATTTCCTCGGTTCATGAAAAACGTTCATGACTTTTAAAAAAGTTGGACACGTTCAGAGGTAATCTTCAAACAGTCTTTTAATTCGTCATGTTTCAAAATGAGATCCCAGCATTTTCAGAGCCCAACACTTGAGTTTCCCCACATGCCACCATTAATCTCTGCTACTCTTCATGGCGAAGTCGTGTGTTTTCATCGGCTAGTCTGTCAATCACTCAATCAGCCAATCAGGTGTGTCTAAGAGAGCACCTTTTATCCCAACACTCTATGTTATCTCTTGTTGCACATGGGACTTTTACTCAACTCCAGGATTCCTTACTCCTCTGAACACCGTCATCCCTGACTTTTTCGATCCCTGAACTTTTTGATCCCCGACTTTTGTGACTTCACTTTGAGTTGTAAGTCCCTCTGGATAAGAGCATCTGATAAAAGCCTGTAATGTAATGTTTTTCAGACAATTAAGAGTCTATAACATGCTGTAAAAGGCTTCTGTAGCTCCAGCCAACACCAGAATCCGTAGAGGTTTCACTGTGTCTGTAAACCAGAAACTGGCTATAAGACTTCAATACCCATAACGCATTACACACGTTGATGAAGGCAGCCACTCCTCTACATGCTGGGGGTGGATGTGGCAGTTATCAGCAGCCACATATATAAATCCATGAAAAACACATGTGCTGTGAAAGGTGAAACACAGTATATCGTGTTTTACTGGAGGAGGTCACCTCTATGTGCTCACTCGTAAAGGCCACTGCTAGACGAGGACTTTTGAATTTATAGGACTTTATTGCTACTTTAATCACCCCTTTTCCTGACAGCGTGCAGTCTGTGTGTGATCCCAGCGGCCAAATTAGGGTTAAAGTCAGCCTCGAGGCTCGGAGGTGATGCATGATTAATTCCTGTCCATCTTTTTTTCATGTTGCAGCGTCTACAGCTCGAGCCAACGGCTTTGGCATAGCGCGCTTCCATCACATGACACAAAGCCGCAGTCTCTGACTCTGAAATGACCCCGTTCAGCATTGCACTCTCCAGCATGTGTCCAGTGTGTTCCGTCATCGAGAAGCGGCCTGTCTGAGTCTAGATTTGTTGACATTGAACACGTTTGAAGTAGACGTGCTAGCGATGGAGCGTAACTGTAGTTTATTATGATCTGATTGTTGTGATGGTAAAGGGGGGATTCTCATCCCTAAATGAATTATGGGAAACATTGACAACCATTATGTGTCTGACAGCCTGTGAACGCCATGTGTTTGTACGCCATGTGAAGTTGTCACATCTCTTTTCTTTCTTTCTGTCCTTCTCTATCACACTCTGTCTCCTCTATTTTCTCTTGACAACCCTCTTCCGCCCGTTTCCAAAACGAGAGAAAGACCAAGGAAGAAGAGAAAAGAGAAAGGGGATAAGCAACAGATGTAGAGAAGTAGAGACACAGGTGGGGATACAGAAAAAAGTAAAAGGAACTATAGGAAAGCCAATATAAGGACAGAAGAAGAAGGGAGGAACAAGAGAGAGAGAAAAAGGTAAAAGAGGTTTGGAGGTAAGTGTATGTGTATGCTCTCTCAGAGGCGGTTTCTCTGTTCTCTGCGTGGGGGGGGGGGGGAGGGTCTGGTTCCCCCGTCAGAACGCCTGAAGCTTAGCGTCGATGCGGGCTGATCTGAGCCGCGCTAATGTCTCAGTGTGCGGTCCCTGTCATGCCGGATTCGCCAAAAAACCCTAAAAAAAAACTGAAACAGCGGCTTTCATTAGGCGCTGGAATGCAGAGTATCACTTGAAGAGCAATAGAAGAGACTAGCTTTTCCATCTGTAAACATATTCTTCAATCATACATTAGGCTGCTTATTCATAACTCATTCTAGGCTTGTTTTTTATTAGAATGTGTTTTTTTTTTCCTTTTATCTTCTGTGGCAGATATTAGCCCTTTGTGTTATAGGGGCTCGGATGTTTTTGGTGGCATTAGTTGTGTTTTCGTTTGAAAGGACGACAGCGGGATGTGTGTGTTTGTCTTAAGATGGTAGTTTTTGGTCCTGTATTTTTTTTGTTTGATGTGGTATTTGTGATTGATTTATGCCTCGAGTGTCACTCTGCTGGAAGCCGGCTGCTGAACACCAAGGTATTAACATGAAAGTTTTGCCGAAAAATTAACAATAAAAAGAGAGTAGACATACGCATATCCGCTTATTGGAGGGTGTAAGACACATTAAAATGGGTCAATAGGTATTTCTCATAGGAAAGTACTAACTGAGTAAACTTGAGTAAACAAGTTTAAGATGAGTTTTAACACTATGACTTAAGACTTAAAACAAAATATAAATGAAATTGTCTGTATTTTTAAAAACAATGTTGCCTTGCGCTCTATCGTTTTACGGCAGATTTCCGTGCAAACTCACGTTTTTTTGATAAACCTGCTTTCTGAAACACCCTCGTGGTGGATCTCATTCTTTGCTCTGATGTGTCACGGGATTCCAGCGTTCGCAGAGCGCATTTCACTCGTGGTCTTACCTCAGACGAGCGAGCGGAGGGTATTTTCTTCTCATTCCGTCGACATGTATGCAGTGTCTTCCCCTGTCTTCATTATACAACGTCTTCATTATAGAAACCCACAACTTTATTTCCGACAGAACAGTTGACATAACATTTCCAGGAATTTAGTGGGAAGGAGGGAGAGAAAAAGAGATTAACAAACATTTATATTGCAGTTTAACCTTCCCAAATACTGGACCTCATACGACCGCATACTAGTAACACAGGAAATCAGATAAAAAAAAACTAGACAGCAAAGCAAACAAAAATAGCACACAACAAAAAAACAAAGCAAGTGGTATCCTAGCTCCAGTTAAAAAGTAAATCATTTGTAATTTCAGGTCACGTTGATAGTCCCAAACGTGCTAACCACAGAGAGAGGGAGTGATGAAAGAGAGTAACAGAAGAAAGAGGGAAGGAGGGTCCCAGTCATTTATTAACAGCAGAGATTTCGATGGAGAAGCCATCATTGTTTTTACTCCCTCGGAGATGAGATCTTCCCGGAGCTTCTCGATCTCACATTCGCCCCTTGCTGTCACCAAGCCTGGCAACCATCGCCAAGCGACTGCCATTAATTGCGTGCCATTACGAAGTCTTTTTCAGCTTCTGTTGTGAACTCTGTTTATTTTCAGAGAGAGAAATATTGTTTGTCTCTGAGAATTTTTTTTTTTTTTTGTTATTTTTGTTTATTTCATAAAACTTTTTCCCCCTGCACGTTGTTATGGACATTGAAGTGTTTTTTTTTCCCCTCACCAGCAGACCTGTGAAGTCCAATTAATGAGATATTTTTGCCTTTATTTATTTGTTGATTTATTGTTTCCCATTTGTTTTTCCTGGAGTATTTTTTTCCACAGAATCTGAAATAGTATTTGCTATTTCACATAAATTTGCTATATTTGCTTGCCCAAAACAAATCCAATCACAATCATGTCAAAAAAAAAAAAGTTATTTTTCATAGCCTTTTAGGAAATTGAAAACTTTGTTTGTGTTTGTTTTTGTGTGTGTGTGTGTGTGTGTGTGTGTGTGTACACTTTTGCACGCACATCTGAACGTGTTCATTCTATACTTGTGTGTCTGTGTGTGGTGACATCATGCATGTGACATGTACCCAGAGACACTCTGATAGGTCAGCATTGCCGCCAGTCACGTTTACCCCGCCCACACCACCGACAAACTACCAATGCCCTTGCCCTACGCTCCACTGCCTCCATGCAGCACACACCCTCTTTACACACTCTCCCCTGCACCAAAATCATGTTACCCCCGAGGATGAGTCGTGTTTCTGCCTGATAAAAAAAGATCAATTAAACCCCCCACCCCCACGCTCTTAGCGTTATCTTTCAAAAACCTGCTGTGGGAGAGAAATCACCTTCTTTAAGACAGACAAGATATTACAGTAGGATATTAAAAAGGTGTTTGAAAAAACAGAAGCAGACAGGTGTCACTCAGGTGAGGGCTGACAGGCAGATCCAAAGACTACCTCAGGGACTCGAGGACCCCCCCAGCCCTCCCAACGTTCTCAGATGTCTAGACTGCTATATGTCTATCCGCTTTCTGTCTGCCAAAAACGAAGTGTTCTTTGTTATTGTGTGAAACTTTTCATCATTTTTGACATGCGTCTGGTTATGTTCCAATATGAGAACAAGAGTAATTTTATTTTAGAAAATTGCAGCAATAGATGTACACATGATCCAAAAATAAAGAAATAAATAGCTGCAATTCATGACTGGAGTGCACTTAGTCTGGGCATATCCTTTACGTTACAACATTTTTTTTTTTTTTTTTGAGTACTTTACATTGAGTTTTTTTCCATTTGAAAAAAAAAAACATTCTGTACCTGACCAGAGGTAGCAGGAGGTACCATTTAATTTTTTCCATTTAAAAAAAAATAACTTCCTGTAACTTACTGGAGAAAGCAGGAGGTACGTTCTTACCTGTAATTACCCTCACACGTCAGCCTCCAATCATTGTGACATAATTGTGTGCCTGACAAGTCATCATGAGTCATTGGCTGTGTCAGAAATTGCATACCGTGCCCTACATAGTAGGCAAAAATCAGTACGCGTAGTATGTTAGTGTGTCCAAAATCTCGAACCGGCTGAATCAGTATGCGAGCGTTACCCGGATGGCGTACTGTAAAATTCTGCAGTGTGCAAGGACTGCACACTGCGCTATCCCACAAGGCCGTTGGGTGGATAGATACCAAAGAAGGAGATGGCGGAGTTCTGAGAAGTTTTATGACAAATGTACGTTAGTTGTACACCTCCAGCTATTAGACTGAAGAAAATAGCGGCCATTATATCTATGGTGGTATGTCCAAAAGCATCCGTACTGCACTGAGTAGTAGGCACTATGTTGACGTCAGAGCAGTACACGTTTGTTCGAATTTAGTAGACGCTGTTTAGTATGCGATTTTGGACGCAGCCATTGTTTCATCTATGACATCATAACTGCGTGCATGTCAGGCCATTGAATCATTGTGGCATGGCACAGTCCAACTTCAAGGATGTTCGGTGTCAATAAACCAATATGCAGTCGCTCCTGCAGAAACGCGTGTAGGCAAAACAATCTGAAGTTGTTATTCAGAGGCAGTAGTCTTTCTGTGATAAATGTAGACACAGACAAACTTTTCAGGGCCAACCAAATCCATCCTCATAAATATGTTGGAACCAATAAGCTTGCAGGCAGCCGGTGCCAAAAAAAATCGATGCATGTTTTTTGCAGATGCTCTAGAAATAATGTTGTGTCTGAGTTGAGACTATACTGTACCTGACCTGTCTCACGCAGAGACAGACGAACAGGCAAACCTGTCGTAAGGTAAGATTCCCCAGTCTGACTGACTGATACGTTTGCTTCCCCTGCAAATGTAGGGAGGGGGATTATTCCATTTTCTGTCTATTAGATGGAGCTACATGTTCATCGTCGTTGGGAACATGTCAATGAAATTGAAAGGTGTCACTTTCCATTTTATAGAGACATTGAGATTTGACATAAAAAAGCGATCCTGGGTGCCAGACATTGTGCATGTGTGTGGGTGGGGGTTTGGGGGGGGTTGCAGTAGGGCAAGCTTCATCCTTTCACACGTAATTAGTTTTTTAATGAGCCCTTTGCGGTTCACATGGAAACCGATGAACTCCGGTGGTTCCCTGAATGGGATAGGGGAATAAACGAGGACGACGGGAAGCACTCCTCAGCGGGCAGATTTCGCCCGTCAGCGCACTTGAGCGCCCCTCTGATTCTTATTCATTCTGATAGGGTGGATACAACCAATGAGTGGGGTACGCTGTTGGGAACTTCGCAGGGGGGTTAAAACGCAAATCAATATCCAATTGTCTCCCATCATGTCTTTAGGATTGCGTTTCTGCAGCGATGCAAATGGTCCTCTTCATCGCGAATGGTGAAGGAAAAACGAGAAGCGACACTAATTTCTCCACCTTTGAAACTGATGGTATGGCAGTCCCACACAGTTAGTTTCTCAGACTGATGAAGGCCTTATTTCAATCAGTTGATCAACCAATCAATAAGCTTTATTGTCTATCAAGTCATGACAGAAAATTGCCTTTGATATGGCTCAGTAAAAATTTACATGCAATTTACAACAAAGTAAATTTTAAATAGGGCAATGTGAAAATGACATTTAGATTACTTTGTATGTTAAACAGTATCACTGATAGCAATATAAAACACATAATTGAAATAAAAAAATGACATACACAGGAGTTGAAAAGAACTCTCAGATGCTTGTGCACACACTAACTCCACCAGAAATATGTACATTTGGCAAAAAAAAAAAATCAATAAGTAAATCTGAGAAGTGGCAACTTTAGTGTCATGCTGACGTATGTCCAGAGCCCTACAAAAGAAATTAGGAGACAATATGGATGATTTTCAGTGTCATTTCCCAATGTGAAATGTTTCATTTTATTTCACCGCGAGATGCTTTGTTGTTCACCAATAAATTACAAAATTGATTTGTGAGTGTGGGGGCCGAGTAGCGGTTTTTCATTTTTTCCTGACCCCGCTGCTCTATGTAAAGCTGTAGGGCCATTTTTAATTTGAGGGTTTCTGTTAGCACGTTAGCACGTTTAGATCAGTAGGTGTGTTAAGTCTGCCCAACTCTACAGCAAACCACTGTGCCCCTAACTGCAGCTTCAGTCACTAACACTTACACAATAAATAAATACATAAATAAATAAAAGGAATGAATCAAATATAAACAAAAATATGTATTTATTAATTGATTTTGCAATAAGCAGGATTAATATTTAAATTGGAGTTTATTTTACCCTCCTCGTGTTGTTTATCTGCCTTGCCTCGTGCACCAAATTAAAAGCACTTTGACGCCCTCCCATATAAGGAGGCATCCTCAGAGGCGATTGGCTGTCACAGGTCACTTCATGCAGTTAGCTGAGTACACTCAGAGTAATTAGGCGATGGTGTCACGCACATGTCAGGGGGAGGCAGACAAAGCAGGAAGGAGAAGAGAGGATAGCAGTGAGCGCGGATGGAAAGAGGGAGAGATAACAGGAAGAGAAGAGGGAGTCGGACAGAGTGAAGGGAGATGGGAAGAGAGGTTGCCAGAGGCCAGCCCGCAGGTGGAATCTGCGGGGCTGAATCTTTTATCGAGGAAGATTCACGAGCAGCTCAGGTGACAGCGAGGCAGGTTAAGTAATTACTGAATTGTAAATACGCTTGTCGTTCCTGCCCTCGCTACACTCCAACTGACAGACAGTATTTCACACGCTGTAGTTTTTTTTACCTGAGAGGCTCTGCTATTCTAGATGGTGAGACGACAAAGCTTTTAAATGCGTTCCCCTCCTGGCAATATCCTGATTTTCATGGAGGAAGATGCAAGGGAAGCATTATGGCCCCAATTCATCAAATCCTTTAGCACGTTAACATTTTTACACACGTGACATGATTTGTGATTGGACCAAGTGAACTCCTCGACCAATCACATGCCCTCTTAGTCTTTTTGCACCAATGGCATGCTCTGTATTTGCACCAAGAAAGCAGTTACGAGTAGTAAGTCAGGCCCTATATGCACCAAAGCATTAGTAATTAAATTAGGGTACTGTCTGAGGGTATCCAATGGTTTATGTTAATAGTTACAAGTTAATCTTTGTGTTCCACCTGCCAAAATAGTTTGCCCAACCCTATCTGAAGCATGCAGCAAGTCTGAATTTTCCTTTGTCTTGAAGTTCTTACTACTCTTGTAAGCATAGTTTTAAAATGCCATTTGATGTTCCTTTCTGTTGAAGCATGTAATACATTTTATGATTTGAAAATGAGTCATAGTTAAATTGCTTACATTGTGTGTCCAACGAATACATGACGCAACAAGGGCTGCAGGACTGAAATGTGCATGAAAAAAACTCTTGTCTTAGTTTAATGATTTTTCTCTGAACTGTCCATATGAAGGTGACCTTTCAGGAAACGATAAATAGAATGATCTATCTGCAAATCCACCTTCTGTCAAAGTACAGGTACAATTCAATAACTGCTTACGAAAGGTTGAACAAAACCTAATTCCGTCTTCCACTTGAAAAGGGCTTATAGACTGTTTTTGAAAGAGTATCAATGAGAAGCATGAGTTGATATTGATCACCTGGTGGGAAACAACACACTCGGTTGACGTGTTTAAGTAACTCTGACAGGTAACCTGTGGAGGAATCTTTTCACACTCCGTTATAGATATGCTGCACTCAGGCACTGACAGGTAGGCTGAAAGAAGTTCAGAAACGTAGACACTGCCTCAGGTTACGAACTGGGAAAAAAATCCGTCATATGTTATCTGACATCCGAGATTAAAGAACAGCAACCCTCAAACTGGCATGCGGAAAGCTAATGGCCTCAAGCAACTGAAACGCATTGGAGCCGATGCAAAAAGGCTACCTTGGGTTAGCCGGTCATCAATTAGCATGTGTGTAGGCTAATGCTCCACGATTATTTTAGACTATATGGTGATGTATGATAATTTCTCCAACGGACGCATGCACATTTGCGTAATTGTGTTTGCCAGCACCCTTTTTCCCCCCAAATCCCGCCTTTGTGAGATCAACACATGCCCTGACTACCTTTCCTTCCCCAAGGAATTTAAATTGGGCTTTGAATTCATATTTAAGCTGTGCATTATAATGACTTCTTGACATGTGTCACATTATAGCTGGATATTAATACAAATCTATATAAATTTACATAAAACCGTGGCCTGGCTTCCAACTACATGATTCTGTAGGAAGGAGAAGGAGCTCACCCTGAGTGAATTGTTCATTCATTGTTCGATGTTGTAAACGTAGCTTCGCCTGACTTTTTTGTACTTCTTTTATGCTGTTAGTTTTTCTGCCCCTTATTCTACAAAATGAGTTGGACTTCTGTAATCCACAGCATGGCAGCTTTCGCCACAAGGAATCGAAATGCATTTTCACACGCGCTTGCTCTCATTGCGGCGCAGACATCACACTTGCATGAATTTGAATCACCCGCAAGTTAAAAGCATTCTAACAAGACTCCTCGCTGAAAATGATTGGGGTCATTATGAATTGTAATTTTCGGCGCTTCTCCGCTGAAATCGGAAATGTGAATGGGGGTGGGCACCTACACAGTGGGTGAGCCGTGACCTCATCGTAAATGGGCCCAGAACAGCTGGCACAAATTGCACAGTGCTGGGCAGCGCTCTCGCTCATGCCGGAATGTTCTCCCAGACAACATGCATCTTTTCATGCGTCATTAATTTCCTGCACTTTCTCCACTCTGTAGTCCATTGCCATGTTCTGTTAGCACCCTGCCTGCTGAAGGAGCTGCCATTTTCAGGGCAGGAAGAAGAAATAGAGAATTTTAATGGCATTTAAAAAAAACACTAGACCTTACCTGAGAAAGCTCACTGTGTGTGTGTGTATGTGTGTGTCAGTTTCGATGTGCAATCTCTGTGCATGTGTGTGAGAGAGAGAGAGTGGCTTCAAAATGTGTGTGTGTGTGTGTCTGTGTGTCTGTGTCAGTTTCGATGTGCAATCTCCATGTATGTGTGAGAGAGAGAGAGTGGCTTCAAAATGTGTGTGTGTGTGTGTGTGTTCTGATGTGCATGTTTCTAATGTGAATGCTTTTACTACAAGAAATTCTCCTGTCATTATGTTTGTTTTGTCAGTCTTTTCTGGTTGTCACTGGCACTTTGCCTGTATCAGGTGAATTAAATACCTCCATACACAAGGGGATTACTGTAAACCCTTGGAGGAAATCTCTCATGTTTGACTGATGTTTCCCCACTCACCAGCAGCACAAAAAATCCACGCTTTGTTCATAAAAGCCGAAGTGAATATCTTAAGTGCAGTTCTCTGACTCAGCCATACCTGATGTCTGTGTTTCCCTGATATAGAACATCCTCAAAAAAAAAACTCCCCAAACGTTACTTTCGACTGCTTCTCATCAGAACGGATCAAAGTTCAGTGATTCCTCTGTTTGGTGAACAAAAGAGAGGTGAAATGAAATTCCCCCCCTCCCCCCCCACTCTCTCTTCAAATGGAGCGAGATTGGCAGATGAGCAGAGTGTGGAGGTAGCGGGGACAGTCTGTGTCTGTACCTCAGCGCCGTATCGCCTCGGGTTTGGCGGAGAGCGGAATCATGACTGCGAGTCAGTAACGTTTTTAACCCGGCGAGAAGGGAACCTCGCCTCGCCTTGCCAGGGGGACACTGTCAATATTCAGACACCCGAAACGTTCTTCTTTGCATTTCAAAAAATGAATAAAGCTAGATAAAGATAAAGCAAGAAATCCAAGGGGTTTTGTTCAACAATAAATATCCTTGTGAAATTCTCGATCACAACCAGTTGGTGCCAGTGGTTCCCATCTCAGCGTTAGAGGCAGTTTTGTAGATTTGACATGATGAGTTATTTGTTTAGTTCAGTGATGTCAATTTGCAACTGTGTGTGTAGAACAACTCTGCGGTTTTGCGTTTATAACTATTTGGTGGTTCAAAGTGCACTGTGAATCTTTTGTTCTTAAGAACTTTACGCTGTGGGTGTTTAGTTCCTAGTCTCGAAAATGAGCTTTGTTTCTCTCTGTGTGTAAGTTGAAGTATTATGTGATCAAAGGAGGTACATAACCTAATTTAGAGTAATGTCTCTTGGAGTGTTTCGTGTTGTGTGTTATTGTCGATTGTTGTGTTTCACTGTAGAGCTTTCACTTTTTAACTCCCTGTAATTGGGACCTGAATGTGCTCTCACGACCAGCAGCACATTAAACGGTTGTACAGAAATGCGATTGGGGATCTCAATCAGTCTATCTCCCTGAATCGAGTTTGAGTCTTCTCGTACCCCTGTCCCTCTTGCCATCCTTCCCAGCAAGAGGTGAGATAATGGACTGGATTAGATAATGTGTCTGACAGACTGGAGACTAAGCCGTAAGCTCACTGAGCATCTCTTCCTCGTTGCTATTTTTCTCTAAACCCTCTCTCTCTCTCTCTCTGTCACTCTCCATCCCTGTTCGTGGTGCGTCCATAAGCCCCCCAGGTCTGTGTTTGGGTCCCAGCCCCCCAGTCACTGTACACTGGTGAGGCAACCATTACCCCAGCCTCACTGGAGGAAGAATAGGGGTTAAGTCGGTTAAACTCATCTCTCTCCGGCGACCTCTCCCTGCCAACTGGGCACCTGCAAGATTCGTGAAGTGTGGTTTTGTTGACTTTGTGATCCCCGAAAGGCATGGACCACGTGATCGGTTTACCTACTGCAGTGTGGAAAGAAGGAATGGCCGGTCATGACATGAATCAGAACAAATCGTGTATTTTCAGCACAGTGGGGCTGAGAGAATAATTGTATGAGGAAAAAGGGTGGGAAAAAAAGGCGGAAATCCAAGAGAAAAGTGCTTTATTGGTGTGGCATATTTACAAAGAGCAAACAGCAATCCATGTAAAGAAGCGAGAAATTGGGGGACTCGGTGTCAGTTAGGATGCTGTGTTCAGGTCCATTAAGTAATAGACATTGTGCTTTGAGTGCGACAGAAAATTGAGTGTTTTTCCCCCCGGCTCAGACTTTAGCATTTCAAAGCTTTAATCATTTTGGAGAGATAGGGGTCATTTTTTTTATTAAATGTGCCCAAATTGGTGTTTTTGGATGTTTGACTGTTAGCTCGGGGGTGGGAACATTTTTCAAAGGGTTGTCCAGACTAAGTGGTGCTCTGTTATGACCCCTTCAACGTGAGGGTGTCTGAGCTCAGCCTGTGCGCTTTGGGGTGACGGACTGGGCCCTGCTGGCAGACTGGTCGCTCCTCATGTGCAGCATGTGTGAATGACTCAATAAGAGATGGGTTGTCATGGTGAACCTTCAGTTTAGAGGCCCACCCGTAGTCATCCTGCTACGTGTCAAAGAGGCAAACGGACTTGCGCAATTATCCGGATCTGACAAATCAACATGTCAGCGAAGGCATTCGTATTTCAGCCGGAGAAGTCAATCGTCGACCTTGAATGATACGCGGAAGTACGTACGTTTTTGGACGTTACCGACGTGACGTTGCTGACCCGTCTGTGAAGTTTATGAGTGCGCCCTCAGGGACTGCAGGTTTTCTGCTTGTGCTTATCGATATAGCGCAGCACACTTTTGTATATGAACACTGTGTGGCCACCGTGCTGTCAGATACGGGCTGGAGTATATTTTGGCCCAGGTTATGTAATTAAGCTTTATTTCCTGTGGGGTTTTATCGTGATGCTGTTTCTGGAAGTGACCGTTACTGCCTTAGCTTAAGCTGGGTTATGTAACTTCTCTCTGGACACAGATATTGACATTTCAACGCTTTACTAATGGTAAGAATTATGGGCCCCTGTTGGCTTTTATTCATAAAATGTTCCTAAAATGTCTCTGCTTCTTTTGAGTGCTGATTTATTGTGCATTCTGGCCTCATCTAGCCTTACATTTATTTATTTGATCTATGTATTTTTTTTTTTTTCAAGTAGTGCAATTTCTTTAATACCAATAACATTTTGAACGTAGAGATCCAATTGGAACTTTGCCTGCTTTGTAATGACTCGTTCTGTCAGTGAACTAGTTGATTGAATTATTTATCCCATGCCAAATTGTAATTGGAATGTCAAAGTGCATTTCTTTTCCTGTGGCATAAAAAATAAGTTTAGGCTTTCTGTAACAGTCTGTTCTTGAGCAAGGTTAATGTTTGGGGCCTAATCAAGCGGCGTGTTTACCATGTTCTTCTTAATCTGCTCCCTAATTCCATTAGTATTTATTTCTATTGATCTTTTCAGGATCTTTTCTTAAATGCAATTATTTTGTGGTTTACTGCCAGGGCCCTTTCCTGACAGTAGTCGGTAGTGCTGCAAGTGAAGACAAATGTAAGATTTTTATTTATGTATTTATTTCATGTATTATTTTTTTTTTTTTCGGGGCAGGGGGAGAAACAAAAGCTGAGCACAGTTTCCTGTATCTACCTGTAGTGTGAGTATGTGGTACAGATTGTGTTCATTTCATTAATGTAGACATTACTTCGGCCACTGCTTTGTCTCCCATCATTCGACTCATTGAATAGCCATTTCCTCTCGCCAGTTGCAGTAATTGATTTTCTTATATCGGTGACCCTTCGTTTGCGGTGTCACCCCGCTCCTCCTTTCGTTCCTCCTCTCCAACTCCTGCTCCTCCTGACAGCGTGTTGGGAGTTATCCAGTGTTTCCAAGCATGCGTTACAGCATAATTGTTCCCTGCCGTCCGTCAGGGAAAAAACATAAGCTTCGTCTGGCGATAGCAAATCATATTAATGACATACAACATCTTAAAAGCTGAATTTCAGCCCATAAATTCTGTTGAACAACAATTGGCTGGCATCAATTAAACACGCTTAAGTCTTGCTTCGGGGTGTATTGCATTCAGTCAGAACAGACTTTACGCTGCAGCAAATTTTTCATTGACTACGTTGTATTGTATTGGAGACATGCATCATCCATTATCAATTGCAGTGTGCTCATTTCATTTTAAAATATGAAAGTACGTGCTTTTAAATCGACTGAAGTCCATTTCAACTGAATGGCATGTGTCCTTGAAGAGAATAGTTGCCTTTGATCGAATCTGGTCTCTGTGATAAGTCTCTGCGACCTAGCACTGGTTATTTCTCTCTCTTTACCCCTCTTCCTCCCTCTCGCCATCCCTTTATCCGTGTGCTTTAGAGATGAAGGGCTTTGTCCTTTTGTGTCACTGTGTGACAGAACAGCGGCGTGTGGTTTTGGACCCCTCCGTGCTCTGGGTTTTCCCCCCCGTCTCTGGGTCACATTTCTTCGGGTTACCGCTGACCACTGTCTGACTCCGCCATCGTATCCAGCGTCAGGGAAAACACTTTATCAAGCTTCGTTTGGTTTGTTTTGCTTTTGAATGTGTTTATTCAAATGAAGAAGCTTGCTTGGCTTATGATTCACTCGCACCTTATGGACACACGCACGCACACACTCTCACAATCACGCACACACACACGCACACACACACACACACACACACACACCGAAGCCCTGTTATACATGCAGAGATGGCTCTGAATTGCCGAACAGGCTCCAGTCTTCCCTTTGGGAGCGTAGACCGGCCTGTCATTAATCAAGGGAAATTTTTGGTGCCAACAGCAATTACGCCTTAATGGAAACGTATTTGTTTTTGAGGAAGGCCGTGGCTAAATCGCGCCATATTCATCTGTATTTTCCCGGGAGTTATGGGTCTCTGCCGCGCTGCACTGAGACAAAGTTTGATTGGCTTGCTCCGACACGCCCCCCCCTTCCCTTTTGCCTGGAACCTTCAGACACACTGTCTCAGGTGCTTTTAAAATACGGCGTCTCTGAATGTCTTTTAGCCGTGAGCAGATATACTTAAGCCGACAAGGTTAGAGAAGCCTGCATGAGATTCAGATTATCGCAACGAAAAATGAGGATTGAATAATAAGAAAAGAAAGTAATTTGTTTCACCCTTGGAAGTGACTGGAGTGACCTGGGAAGGTTTTTAGAGCTGTGTATGTCCTCTGTCTGAGGAGTTTGCGGCTCTCAGGGGCTGTCAGAAGTCTAGTTGCTCATTCTGTAGACCCCATTCGAGGTGATAATTGACTGTGCTCTTTTCTGGTGCCTGCGGTTGCGTTCTGTTTTCAAGCTAGGTTACGGAGGTGAAGGATTTTGGCTGTATGTTTTTGCTCTGTGCAAACTGACTGCAGACCAGCTCCAATAGAAGGTCTCACAAGTTTTATCCCCTATTTGTTTATGTTGTATTTTCTGTTTCTTTTTAAAAAAATGTTTGGTGGAGGTGTGGGGTTGAAGCTTAATTTTTTTTTCTGTAAACATTCAAACATACACTGTCTCTGACATCCTCTAAATTGACTTTTTGTTTCAGCTGCCTTCTGAAATATATTCATCGTTTTTCTTCCACCAAAAAAATACGTTTTTCTGGAGGGGTGGGTCCAGAACTGGCCAACCCCACCTTTTTTGGGGCCCTAAGCCTCTTGCTTCTCCCCCCGCAGTTTAAATGAGGGCAGGGCAGCCCCCAATAGCTGTACCTTTACTTCATGTTTAGGTTTTGTAAACATTTCTCACATAAATCTATTTCTATGGGAGCAATGTTGACTTAGCCCCCCATCATAATCTATACATGTATTTTCAGCAACAGTGATATTCATTTTCATAAAATGCCTTAGTATCTATTTTATGGCATGTCACACTGCCACACTGGACACAATGGTGTCACTGTGGTCCTCCCGACCACTAGGGGGCTCTAAATGCATACTTATCCTGCTTATTCCAGGGACTGACCTTGAGTGTGTTTTCAAAGATGGCGTAGATGCACACAGCGCATCGCAGTGGTGCTCAGAGCAAGAGACATGCAGCACACCTAAGGACCTTTGCGCCAAGCCGGGCGTTTGACCGGCGCTGTCGCCATGATCAATGACGACCGTTCCGCCAGGGCCTTCGTATGTGCATTGCCCTTACCTGTCGGCGCGTTTGCCCTCCCGGTGTCGGTTTGATTGATTCAACAGCCTGGCAGGGCTTGATGAGGGCGCAGAGAAGCCATGAGCTGCCATGTTATCTTTGGGCGCTCAGATTCCCACTCAACCGCCAGCCAGTAAGACACACCTGGATGCCTTTGCTTCCAGGTGAGCTTCTGCAGATTGGGGTGATCGGTCCCTGTTCCAGGGCCAGTCAAACCGACGTGTGCCTGTTTTTCCAGTGTAATAAGACATCACAGCTAGAAAATCATTTCCCAGAACCTCCCCTAGGTTGCGCTATCAAGGTTACAGTACATATAAGTATGCATCACAATACACCAGAAGTATGTGTATTGTCATAGGTGAGTTAGTGGAAATTGCTTGCTGTTGACCCATCCGTGCGGATTTGCGTCTCACCGCTACATCGTCGTCTACAGAGACCAGGTGGCGCGCGGCCGTAAGGCGCCGGCAGAATTATTCAGCTGTAAACTGAATCCATAAAACCACACGGGTCTCTGTCATTATAGGAGTTACAGCTCTTAAATAAAATAAATCTTATATCACACTGTACTTCCTCCACTGTGAACTGTGGAATTAATTGCCAACAGTCCACAGTAGGCCTGCTAATTCCTTTTTTAGTTTTGTCATAACAGTCATATGCAGAAATTGCACGCTTCGCTTGAATTCATTATCAGGCCTCCAAGTTGATGTAATTCATTTCTCCAGTAAAATGTCCGTTTTGTTAATTTTTCTACTCCGTTGTTTGCAACTGAGGGGTTTTGACCGACACCCGCAGAAAGTGGCGTGTTCCCCAAACAAAACTAAGGGTCCCGCTGTGTTTCTCCGTCCCGTTGCTCTCTCTCTCTCTCTCTCTGAGAGAGGCGGCGCCGCCGAAACGCACGCAGCCCGCGGTACGCCCCGCCGCCGCTGAGTTCTGCTGATTCGGCAGCGGCGGGATTTCGGTCATTAGCGCTGCGGCGGAAAGCCTTTCTCGTCACGGGCGTACCCCCGACCGGCTGGCGAAGGTATTCCAGAGCCTTTAAAGCCATCGCCCGCCCGGAGATAAAAGACCGGGAATTGTAAATGTGATTATTGTAATCAGCATAGTACTTCCAGGCAAACTGGAGATCGATTGGCAAGATGGGAGAGCGCGGCAGTGGGCAGGGAAGGAAAATACAAAGTCCTATTACAATCATTGCCATTCGCCAATACTTGTATTCCATTTATTTTAGAGAAGGAAACTGGCTAGAAGTACTCTTCAGTAAAATTGGGTTCATTTAGCATGTATTTATGCTATTTGTTTATTTTTAGTTTAAGGAAGTGAATTAACTTGAAGAGGGACCGCTATTTGTTCTTGTTTTATGTTATAAAAAGTGTGCGCAAAGTATGTTCTGCTGGCTCAGCATGACACCGCAAAGAGCCAGGATTATGTTTCACTGATTAAAAAGCAGAAAGAAAAATCTAAGATTTAGATCCTTTTTGTTCTCATCTCCCGAATGTCCGGAACGTTCCCCTGTCATGTGGAAGGTTTTTCCGGAGAAGATTTCCGAGACCGTATTTATGAAACGTCAGCGTATGAGTAATGAAAGGCTGTAGGTGACACTCACTGTAGGAACTCCTATTAAGGCTCACGGTGGAGACCTGCTGATCGAGTGTGAAACCACGCCAGTACCAGAGCCTAAAGGAGAACACAACGGGCATAAAACAAGCAATAATAATAATATTGATAATAAAGGTGATTTATGAAGCCCTTTTCATCTGTACAAATCTCAGTGCCGTATGGCCGCGTACGTAAGTACAGAAAAAGCTCGGTCGGAATGTACAGCCCACCCAAGATGATATTGCCATCATAAAAGCAGAATAAAAGAAATGAAATCATCTTAAAATTGGTAAAAAATTGCCTGTATTTATTTTTCTTTCCCCCCTTCCATTTCTCCGAACTTGTCCTCATAAGTTTTCAAGCGAAAAAATTGGCTGTTGGATGGCAGTTTTAGTGTTTTGAAAAACAAGGGAAAATTTGTTTTATGCAATATTATTGATTTTTTCCTGCTGTCCTCAGCGGCACAGACAGAGGTTGAAATTCCGGAAAATTGGGAAAGGAGGTATAATTAGCCAGCCTGGTTCCAGCTCTACAGTGGGAAAGGGGGTGTAATGAGCCAGCCTGGTTCCAGCTCTACAGTGGGAAAGGGGGTATAATGAGCCAGCCTGGTTCCAGCTGTACAGTGGGGAAGGGGGTATAATGAGCCAGCCTGGTTCCAGCTCTACAGTGGGAAAGGAGGTATAATGAGCCAGCCTGGTTCCAGCTCTACAGTGGGAAAGGGGGTATAATGAGCCAGCCTGGTTCCAGCTCTACAGTGGGAAAGGGAGTATAATGAGCCGGCCTGGTTCCAGCTCTACAGTGGGAAAGGGGGTATAATGAGCCAGCCTGGTTCCGGCTCTACAGTGGGAAAGGGGGTATAATGAGCCAGCCTGGTTCCAGCTCTACAATGGGAAAGGGGGTATAATGAGCCAGCCTGGTTCCAGCTCTACAGTGGGAAAGGGGGTATAATGAGCCAGCCTGGTTCCAGCTCTACAATGGGAAAGGGGGCTTTATAATAAAGGGCTTACAAGCTTTAGCCACAGGTCTGTTATTGACTACCTTGTACACATTGATACATTGATTGATTGTGTATTCTCTGAAACCTCAAGGCTAAATCGGATTAATCACCCGATTGAAAAAAGTGCCAAAATTCATGGCAGCTGCGGGCCTTGGAGAGGTGGTTTATGGGTAGCCGAGGGTCACTCTGTCTGATATACGGAGGGAGTGTCCAACTATTGATCCCCTATCCAGACTCGTTCCTAAGTTCTACAGCTGCTTAAATACTCTTTTCCCCTCAACCATTTTTAATCAGGAGCGGGGGGGGTAAGGAACGACAATCTGTTGAGCACTGGTGAAATCCAGTCATTTCATGATCCCGCAAGAGTTGTTATAAATGTGTTCACTCATTCAGTCAGGTAACACTGCGTAACCGAGCACCAATCACAGGTCACACTGCGTAACCGAGCACCAATCAGAGAAAGCTCAAGGGTCATCACCTTCAGTTTTGACCCGTTTTTCCCATAAGAAAAACATTTTGTTTATTTTATGGGAATCTGTGATCTAAGGCCAGGCTGTGTGTGATGGGCCTTCAGTGGGACTATACAGCGTATCCTTCCGCCGACTGCCATTACTTCTTCACTGAGCGATGAGTGTGAAAACCTCTCACCCAGGGTGAGGAAGAAAAACAAACGCGTACGTGTTTGTGTTCGTGTGTTTAGATTCAAAATGTGTGTGTAGGCACATACTGTAGGCAGATGTGTTGGGGGTAACATAACCCCCATGATCCACTATCCTGCCACTTGATGCTGAGTCAGCAGATTAAATATATTTACTTGTGAAGGTTGAGTTGCTGTGACCCGTTTAGCTCCAGTGAGTGATGGCTTTGGGAGCAGTGTAACGGTCCTCCAACTGATGCGTTACGCAGCAAGGCATTTCTGCAGGGGAGATAGGTTCCTTTGGTGTGTGAGTGTGTGCATCTAATCACCACCTATATTGCCATAACACATGCCGAAACCGAGGCATGCACACAGATATACACACACATGCCCACGCTTGCACATATATATAAACACATGCACACACACGTACAGTGTTAGTCCCATTGATCAGAAATCGTTGTGTCAGCACATTCAGTGTCCTGGCCTTTTGCTTTGTGCTGGACTCTGAAAATGCTGACTTTCAAAAAAAAAAAAAAAACTCAATACCCTCCTTTTTCCTTATCAAGTTTCAGTTCTTTTGATATTTTTTTCCCCCATTCTTCTAAACTCGTTAGCCTCCCATGGGACCGTGGGAATGGTCTTTTCTTTTGGAGTGGGTACCTTGAACGTGCTTTCGCTTCTCACCGCATGGTGACAGCACATTCATAACGGGTTCTTATTTAAAATGAGATCGAGCGGCGCTATCGGATTAGCCGCTCTTTAAAGGGATTTTCAAAGATAAAAAGACACAGGAAGCATTGTGATGTCATCACAGACCTTTTAACCTTTGGAATGTTCAGGGCTGTCAGCACGGATTCCATAGACTCGCTCAGGGGTTCCTCAGTGTAGCGACGCGCCACTCACTGTCAAAACCCATCCCGCTCTGTCACAGTGGCTCATGGGATACGAGTGGCTTTGAACTGGAAGGCTGGACATGAGAACATAAGAACACACTGTGACGAGGACAGGCCATTTAGCTGAGATAAGCTCGCCATTTTAAACTGTGTCCATTTAAGAGTGTCCAGCGCTGCTTCAAGTCTGGTTTGAACACAGCAGGATCTGAACACAGGGGCTCTGCCTCAACTACATAACCAGGCAACCCGAAATGTACGTTCTCATGTAATTTCAGAATAAGACAGTCAAGAATAAAGTTTTCTTTTATAAAACAGGGGCAGTGATGTTCCCTTTTAATCCTAAGCCAATACCCAAAATGATATTTACAATATTATTGTGATTGATGATTAATTTTTACAGATGTGTTGGTATATGTAGGGAACTGCAACAGTGTGTTGAATGTCTGCTGTCACTATCGCGAAACTTTCAAACGCACACATGCGGGCAGGGACATCGCCTCTGTTCCGGAATGTTCCGGGGCCGTCTGGGGGAAAGCACACTCTGTTTTCCATTTTATGCTAATAGGCACCAGGAGAGGACAGACACCCCCACAAGTGCTGAAAGGCTAATCAGGGCAGGTCTGTGTGCGCAGCTTCATTTAGTGAGAAAATGGCTGCAATTAAAACCCTAATTCCCCCTCACTGCACTCTCTGCATCACCCTAAACCAGAGCCCCGAGAGAGGAGGACACCAAACACTCGCTCTCTCTGTCTCTCCCTCCCTCTCCATCTCTCAGTCTGTCCCTCTATCTTTCTCTCTCTCTTTCCCCTTTATCACTCTCCCTCCTTCGCTCTATCCCCGTCTATCTCTCCCTTCCTCTCTCTATCTTGCTATCTTTCCCCTTATCTTTTTCTCTTTGTTCTCTCTTTTTTCTCTGTCTCTGTCTCTCCCCTTACCATCCCCCTTATACCCTCTTACCCCTCTCTATCTCTCCCTTCTTCCCTCTGTCTCCCTGTTATCTTCTCTCTCTCTCTCTGATGTTCTCATGGTTTGTCTCTGCCTGTTCCGTTCTGTTTTCTGCCTCGTGTTTGTGTTCTTTTACCCCATCTCGCTCTCGTCCTCATGCTTGTCATGATGAATGTGCTCTGCGTTGCATTTAAGGGGGTGGATGGGTAATTGTACATTGATTTGGGGGGTCGTGGGGGGGGGGTTGACGTATCGCTTTAAGATGACCATAGAGCACCCACCACCCCCCCAAGGTTGGGTGATGGATGGGGGCATCCACCTCTGACATTAAGATTTGCTTTCCTAAGCAGGTGTGCAAATGTCATGGAAACGCAGGTGACAGTGTGTCGTCTCCACGGACCTTGTGAGTTACGCGTGTGGGAGAACAGGCGCTACATACAGTTCTGTCATTTGGCCAAAGCTCTTGCCCACAATGGGAGAGGACACACACATTCACCTGATTCATGACTGCAGTTAGTGCCAGCCCTGGATAGCAAAATGTCCACTATGTATGAATAGATTTATATCACTCTGCTGTTACTATATATGAGAACTAGAATTAAAATCTGTCCCTGAACACAAACATACACTCCCAATGCCATCATAATACTTTGTAACGAGAAGAGAGGAGAGTCTTCAGTCTGTGGGAACATGAAAATAGAGTGAAATGAACAAATTAAAAAAACGCAATGAAATGCCGTAAAATACATAATAAAATAGCAAATTGTGCAGGAATATTGCAAGATGGAGGTATAGTTAAAAATGAAGGCTTAAGGTACAAATTGAGCTTATTATTAATGTTTGTGTGTATTTCTGCTTGTTCATAAACCATGGACGCACATATTGTGGGAGACACGAATTGGAAAGTTGCCATTATTTAAGTCTTAAAATAAATTAGGAGAGAAAACCCAGTAGGCATTTAGCCGTCGGCGTTGTTTTGTCTCGCCGTGTTTGGAGACCTCTCCTCAAGGGCTGCAGTTGCTCGATTCCAGGCGTTGAGAGGTCGATTCTGCATGCAAAGATTCGATTATCGGCGTGGGGAGAAATGGCAAAACTAAACTGATTTGCTTTTCCTCAGGAGGACAGAAGTTGCCTAGTTTGCTTAAGATGTGTGGAACTGCAAGGCAGCGAGGCCGTAATTGACCCTTCTTTTCACTGATTTATAACTACCCAGAATCCTCTCTACGGGGCAGCAGGATGCTTAGCTTTGGGAGACTGGGAGTAAGTGTGTGTTGCTGTGTTTGTCTGTCAAATCACCCTCCTGTGGACACTGTCTGTGTGTGTGAGGAGATGTGTATCTCTGTGTGTGTATGTGAGGAGATGTGTATCTGAGTGTGTGTATGTGAGGAGATGTGTATCTGTGTGTGTATGTGAGGAGATGTGTATCTGAGTGTGTGTATGTGAGGAGATGTGTATCTCTGTGTGTGTGTGTGTGTGTGTGTGTGTGTGTGTGTGTGTGTGTGTGTGTGTGTGTGTGTGTGTGTGTGTGTGTGAGGGGATGTGTATCTCTGTGTGTCACAAGCTGAAACAAAAGCACAGTCAGTTGTGACACACACTAACAGACATCACGAGCAGGATGAGCACACACTTATAGGTGCTGGCGAAAAGGAATGTTTTCCAGTACAGTTTTCTAATTATAGGGTGTGTGATCTAAGGCCAGGCTGTGTGTGATGGGCCTTCAGTGGGACTATACAGCGTGTCCTTCCGCCGACTGCCATTACTTCTTCACTGAGAGATGAGTGTGAAAACCTCTCACCCAGGGTGAGGAAGGCAGAAGGAATTCAGAATGACGCATCAATGTGCCGGTTAGCCGTGCGGTTTCACGAAAGCTGGACTGCAATGCACTGCTGCTCATACTCCTGGAACACTTGGTTTGAGGAGAAACTGTCAGTATTTCGTGTGTTGAAGATGTGTTTGTGGAGAAACTGTCAGTCTGCTGTGTGTTAAAGCTGTATTTCAGGAGGAATTGTCAGTCTGTCATGTGTTAAAGCTATGTTTGAGGAGGAACTGTCAGTCTGTTGTGTGTTAAAGCTGTGTTTGGGTTGTTTGAATCTTCCAGAAGACCAGGCTTAAACATACACTGAAAGTACATTAAAGATGCCACATTCAGATGCCAGGAAACTTCTGCAAGACTGCGAGATAACTGAGAAGTTTCGGGTTTCACATATCTCTAATCAGTAGTTGTGGAAACTTTTTTTTGTGTTGTGTTTCTGTAAAGCACTTTGCGTTAGTTCCATGTATGAAATGCGCTGTACAATAAATAATAAATGCCATGCTGTCGTTTATGTTCCCCACAGATTTATTCAGAACTCTGAAATCGCCATGGCGACTCTTTAGGGAGATGCTAATCCAGTCGACTGTTTCGGAGAAGTTCTCCAGCTGCCTGGAGCACCCTCGCGATCCGATCTGTCCCCTCTCCCCCTACGCCAGCGATCAATAATGCAAGACCCTGTGGCAGAGATATAGGCGACCTGTCAGCCCCCGTCCTTCTTTTGTCTTTAAAGAAGAGAGGATGCCATTCGGCATGGGAAATAAAAGGAAACAAACAGTCACGCGTCTCACGTTTTAAAAAAAAAAAAAAAGAAACATCAGAAGTGCCGAGATTAAAGCCCCGCATCTCCACACGTTTCCTCTGCTGCTTGTCGTCCTGATAAAAGCGCTTTGCTTGCAGAAAGATCCAATAAGTACAGTGAATGCCTGTAGCTTCTGGCCTCCAAAGATGAGTTTGTTTTGCGCTGGAACAACAGAGAAAAGTTTTCGTCTTTCGCTACAATGCTAGCTCAGCAGCAATTAGAGAGGTCTAATCTCGTCGTTGCTTTGCATTAGCCTGCTTGTTACCGAGACTAATTTGGTAATAATACATTTTCGGAGGGGATTTAGCCGTTCATGTTGTTTCAGTCTCCTGATCACATGATTTTCCCAGACACACGATCGCTCTCCCCTCACTGCTTACCGCAGCTTAATACGATCGCATTAATTCCACATAGGACTGCAACAAACTCTTCCATTCAAAAAGAAGCAAATTTATATTTAAAAAAATATGCAGCTTTAAATTGATATTGGTAAGAACTTGCATAATAGGCATAAACGAGCGCGTTTCAGCACTCAATCGATTCGTTTAACCCCATGATTGTCCACACGTTTTATTTTCCGAGATTGCTGATTCTACTGATTAAAATGAAAGCACTGAAACCTGCAGACGGCCTCCTTTTCCAATGGCAATGCCCCAACTGGGAATCAAACCTGCAACCTGTCAATTGCAGGCCCACTTTCCCACCAACCATGACAACCACAGTGACCGTTTTACCAAAAAGGAACTCCTCCTCCTCACCACAGGAAGTAATAGTTTGTTTCCCAAAGTAGCGTGGATAATCATGTCTCCAAGCAGGGTGTTTCCTGCAGAGGGGATCAGCAGGGGGGAGGGCTGGTTGTGTGACTACATCCCAAAAGTACTGCCCCCCCCCGGAGCTTAATACCCATAATCATTTAATTACCTGCTCAGTGATGTATGTGTCTGGGATCCTGGTTCGTTTAAATATGAATGTTTAATGGAGTGTGGGGGAGTGGGGTACTCTTCGGGTTTTTGTGTTCACCCCTTCTACAGTGGACTACACAGGGTCCCCTGCAAGGAGAATTTATTCACCCTCCAAACACATTCACATGCACATATTACCAAACGCGCGCACACATATGCAGACATCACATAACGCTCACAGATACACGTTTACAGAGCGTATAGTTTCAATGTTTTCCCACCTGAGATTCAAACCAACAACTTCATCCTGTGAATCACTGCATGCGTAGCCCCAGGATCGGCCCTCCATGTGTTCCCCTGCCTAAAACACCCGAGACTCGTCTTCATGAAATATTTACCCTCGAATATTCAGCCCATAACAGCCCAGCATAACATAGTTCACTTAGTAAATGTCAAAATGTGATTGTACCTTTTTTAAAAACCACATTAATGTTTACGCTTTGAGTCATGTGCATCATAACATTTTAGATTGCATATGATATATTTATGATGTAATTCTACGTTACATTCTGCAGTATGCGTGGAATTGCTAATATAAAGGTGGTGACATAAATGTTTAATGTTGATGTTGTTTTTTGCCATACAGTCTGTAATATAGTGCATATATATGTGGATTTTGCGGATCTGTGACCCCCCTAGGAGTGAAACTGTTCCAATATATACCGTCACTGTTACCCACTGTCATACTGATCTTCTGTGCTCTCTCCCACTCCCTCCCTCTCTCTCTCTCTCTGTCTCTCTCCTTCTCCTCACTCCCCCTCCCTCCCTCCCTCTCTCCCCTCCCTCCCTCCTCTCTCTCTCCCCTCTCCCTTCTCCTCTCTCCCTCTCCCTCCCTCCCTCTCTCCATAGCTGGCTCTGGAGGACCCCGTGCACAGCGTGTCCCTGCAGCAGTGTGTGTATGAGAAGCTGAAGCTGCAGCAGCAGCTGCTGGGTGAGGCAGGGTTCCAGGCCCTGATGGAGACAGTGGATGCCGAAATCGTCCGGCAGCTCCAGGAGTTCCTCCAGGGTCTGTGACGGGCCCGGTGCCACTTCACCTAAACTGGCGGCGGCTCAAACCTTACCAGAGCTTCCCCCACTACCCAGAACCCCCCTCCCCTCCGCCATCTCAGATTGGGTCATTCATGCGGGGTGGTTGAGGGGAGGGGGGGGCTTGCAGCAGGTGACATGGGTGGAACAATATGGGAAATAAAAATACAACAAAAATTAACAAAACACAGCCCAACAAGCCGTTCGCCCTGGACTCTCCCCCACATTGCTTCGCCGGTTCTAAAAGGAACAGAATCAGTGTTTACAGACATGTCTGAGCTACAAACTACAACAGCAAAAAAGAGGAACAACAATGAAGAAGAAGAAGAAAGAAATTCACAAATGTAATTTTTGTATTTATGTAAAGTACGGAAGGAAATTTTGCATGATAGCTTTTTTTGTCTCACATCCCAGAGGTTATGAGCAAAAGGACTGTTTATTAGTATTTTTTAAGTTTTTTTTTTTTTTTTTTTTTTTAATAATGGACATCATCCACCGCCAAGCGATCATCTGCTCCATCCGTGTGCGTAAGCAAAGTTTTCCTCACAAGATTTTTAACGGAGAAGCTCTAGGTAAACCAAAAAAAAACACAGAAACGCTACTCTACACTTAAATCTGACAAGCATTGGTGATGAACCCCCAGGTTTGGAAGAAGGCTGCTGTATTAAAGAGTTAATTCATACAGAGTGATCGTTTGGGGGGAGCGGGCACATTTCCTTCAGGGGACAGGAATACAGTTCGAATTTTGTTGCCATATCAACTATTTCAAAAGAGTAATCTTGTTCCCTTGTTCTGTTAACACTGTGATTGCTATTAGCAGCAGAAATTCTTAAAATCGTTACTATTATAAAGGCCTTAGACCTGGTCATGGAAGAGAGAGGTATAACACTACCAAAAAATGGGTGGAGGTACAATTATCTGTCAAACGCTGACATTACCCAATCAAAAGGCTTTGCTGTTTACAACAAAGCCAATGATTGGTTCAGATCAGCGACTCACAGATGGCATCATCCACCCATTTTTGTGTCATTAAATCTCTCTCCCATCACTAATTAGGCTGTCTGTAAGCCTTAATCATCTTTGAAACTTTTGGTTCTCTTTTTTTTGGGGTTTTTCTTTTTGTTTTGAGTTAGGCTGATCATGTGCTGCCATAGGCTCACTAACAGGTAACAATAATAAAAACAACAGATAATATTCCAAGCACAGCAGCTCTATGCTGCTCTGTGTTTTTTTTTTCTTTCTTGCAATTTCAGTTTGCCAACAGAAGGTTCGTTGTAATTTTTGGGCAATTCAGCACCAATAAAGACAGTACATGAATGACAAAAAAGTAGTTTGTGCTTTCAGTCGTCTGATCTTATTTGATTTATTAAAAAAAAAAACAATAAAAATGGCTGCATTTATCAGTTTATATTTATGCTGTTTAAAGGTGACTTTATTGTTATTTAATTTCTTTTTTGGACAGGGCTTTGAGCATTGGTTTTGTAGTGTCTTAATAATATTATTATTAAGAAGAGGAATAAGTATGATGATAATGAATAGTACTAGTAGTAGTAACATTAGCAGTATCTGTAGTATCATTATACTAATTCAGCTCAACAGTGACCCCTCTGGTCAGTTGTGCATCTGCACTGTTTTGACAAAACTGGTTGTTTGCTCAATATAGTGAGTGCACTTCATAGCTGTGATGTCAGAACTGTTAAACAGAGGTCATCGGTTTAAATAGATTTGTTTTATGACAGCTGAGATTGAGCATGCAAGCCAAGCAAAGCTCATAACCTTTGACCTTTCTCAAAGCATTTAGCTGAATTGACCAGCCTAAATTCACATAGGAATGTTTCCAATTTGTCTGTGGATTCTTTATATATTCATTGGTCAACACAGTAAGAGTGTCAATGAGAAACTCGTTAGCTAATCAACATGGTTTAATTTCTAGGAAATGGCCTTGCTAAAAAGTGAATTCAGCATAATGAATTGATAAACGTTCAATTACACCTTCCCATTGTTAGTTAATTGCAGAAACTATAACTATGATAATGATTAATAAGCCATTAATTGTTCAGGCGTAAATGAAGATAAACGTTACAGGGAATGAGCTAAAATACCATGTTGGGGAAGAAAATCCAGGGGTAGAGCTGAGTGAATAGGGATTAGGGGGTTTTATATTGTACTGTGCGGTTTTTCATTGATGTTTATCTCGTTGTTAATCTCATCAGCTGTAAAGTTGTAACCTTCATCAGCATGACGAAAAACCACGGTGCTCCCCAGATACTGGGAAAGTTATCTGCAAATGATCGTGTTTGGGGGAATCCTCTGGGAATCGTAACAATCTTAAAGACTTCAGGCTTAACGGGGTTACGATAACACAGGCTTTTCGGTCTTCAGAGGCCTTCTTCAGTGTGCCTGCTCGGATTGACAAGGAAAACGTGGATAACGCACCCCAAAGAGCACCTTTTCCATCAGTTACTCAGACTTTTGATAAAGAATTAAAATAAATGAAATATAAATAATATTTATTGATTTATGCACAGTGCCAGCGCTGTGCCCTGAAACCCTTTCCTCTGTGAGGGAAACTTGTGATATCTCTTTGAAAGCTGGTTTTAAGTCCCTCTACACCACACCTCAGATTACTGCGTGCTTCGGTTTAAAAACCGTTTGACGTAAGCGGTTACGTCTTGACTTTGCCCAGAGAAACCTCCGTGGTCGATGCGGTTGTACTGTGTAAGAGAAGGTGTTATGCCAGTGTCTTTGTTTGAATTCCCAGTTTTAGGGCGCTGCAGTTGAGCGCTTGAGTGAAGTGGATAACCTGAATCACCCTTAATTTATACCTTAACGGTGACAATGGGCCTGATGCAATAATTAAGGACTGATGAAGGTTTTACGATTCTGCCAGGGGCCAAGTAGGGTACGTGTGTGAGATGTAGGAGAGGAAGAGGAGGGGAGGGTACCTGTGTGAGATGAAGAGGAGGGACCTTTGGAGAGAGGAGAGGAAGGAGGGTACATGTTCAAGATGATGTCTGTATGTGGAAGAGGAGGTGTGTATCGAGGATGAGAGGAAGAGGAGGGTACCTTTGTGAGATGTATGAGAGGAAGAGGAGGGTACATGTTCAAGATGTGGGAGAGGAAGAGGAGGGGGACATGTGTGAGATGTAGAGAGGAAGAGGAGGGTACATGTGTGAGATGTATGAGAGGAAGAGGAGGGTACGTGTGTGAGATGTAGGAGAGGAAGAGGAGGGTACTTGTGTGAGATGTAGGAGAGGAAGAGGAGGGTATAAGTGTGTGATACAGAGAGGAAGAGGAGGGTACTTGTGTGAGATGTAGGAGAGGAAGAGGAGGGTACTTGTGTGAGATGTAGGAGAGGAAGAGGAGGGTACTTGTGTGAGATGTAGGAGAGGAAGAGGAGGGTACTTGTGTGAGATGTAGGAGAGGAAGGGGAGACCTCAGCAGGTTGCCAGCAGCAGAATAAAGACTGATCAATAATCAATCCACCGGTTGACACGGCAACATCCCTGAAATTATTTGTTGTAAATGAGCCTGGGACGAGCCACTGTGAATAGGACCTGGGGGTGGGGCGAAGTGTTTTTGATTTGCCGGCGGTCGAGGATCGACACTGCAGCACTCTGTGTCCCTGATGAAGGCAAAGTCATTGCAGCCGAAACCTTGTGGGATTTTTAATGTGTTTATTTACTTTTTTATTGTTTGTATACTTTGAAACTCTACAGTTAATTAGCTAATCAATATGCAGACATGATAACAGTTTTTACACTGTTGTTTCTTTAATTTCCTGCAGTTTCACATCACTTAAATGACTGATTTCATTAAATAATTAAGAGCATGAATGAAACTGATACAGCGCTATTTGCCCACCCAGTCCGTCAATCAGACGAAAAGTGAGACATTCCAAAAAGTCGCAACACGGATAAATCTTTCCTGTCAGTCAGTGACCCGTAATGACCCCCTGCAATGTCCCGTTGTCTTTAAAACATGTATATCATTCACTCCTGTTCTGACCATGTTCTATCGCCTCCCCAACCGATATTTTTAACTGAGAATAATTGAAGAGTCAGTGTTGATAGATATCCTACATCTTAACTGATTAGAGAGACAAATGGGACACTGTGAATTTGGCTGAGTTTGGGAAACAGGTATTCTATTTCAAATTCTCGCTCTTTCTCCTTTTGCTGTCTATACTTCTGCCTTTTTTATTCTTCTATCCTTGTACCCATCTCTCTCTCTCTGTCTGTATATCACTTTCTTTCTCTTTCTTGTCATCTATGTTGCCCTCTTTCTCACACACACATACAAACTGGTGTACGAAGTCTCCTTTCATAGCGCGCATTCTGTAAGAGATAAAACCGCCCCGTTGATTTATTTCTGTTTATTTTATTTATTTTGCGGATGCTTTTATCCAAAGCAGCTTACAGTACAAAGTTATGGAAATGTGGTTATGGCATACATCACACGAGCGGTAGCCTCCGCACATAAATACAGAGAGTGACGGACCAGCGATGGAACGTTGGGCATGATATACGCCGCCAAAGATACCGCATTCAGCAGAAAAGCACACTCATCCCTTCATGCGTCCGTCATAAAAATGAAACTGAACGTGTGAGGCTGGAGATGAGAGAGTATTTCAGGTTGAGCAGAGGTTTTTTGATGCGTTATTTTGTTTGTCCTTTTTATCACGTATCTGGTGGAGGTTTATGTTATTTGATTGGCTTTGTTCTGTCTGTACACTAATACTGAATCTTGAACCCACTACACTTCAATCCTGGACGTGCGTAAGATTAAACCTTTTGTTTATAGTGGGTCTTAAATACTTGTGCCTGAAGAATTAAGCTGATGAAATACAATGTCTCCAACCAACTTGTTTTGAAACACATTAAAATGCAGTTGTAATTTGTAATATGATATTGATATTGTTTGGGGACCTGGATCTGATAAATGAAAAATGTGCCTGTATTGGTAAGGTACCAGGTGTGATGGGCAGACGGGGGGCATTACAGGTCGTTTTATGAATCCGGGTTCCGTCCAGTTTGATTGGCTCCCTCTGCACCTGCTGGTCCCTCTGTCGACAGGTGGCAAGCGACGGGGTACCATGGCAACGCATGGTTGGGTATGTTTGAAGGGCTCCCAGGTTTGCCAAAGCAAAGTCTTGAGGATATAACACCCCCAAAAAAAAAAATCCTCCACCTCCTTAGTCAGTGGGATGAATGTGTGGGCCAGAACAGTTCAGCTGAGCCTGAGTGGGAAAACAGAAAAATTACCAAACAAAAAGAATTACGCTGCCAAAACTCAGACAGGTGCAGAAATTGCTATATGCTAGCGAGGGAGGGGCCTAGAAAGAGAGGACAGAGAGAGAGAAATGAAAATAGAGTAAAACAATCGAGATGCCGCAGACAGGGAGCCTTTGAAATAGAACACCTATTTGTTATGTTATACTCGTTTTGTTGTGATATTGTTCTTGTTTTTTTTTGTTTTTCTTTGGCAATGTTCACCTTCTGTAATTCCTGCCAGAAAAGACATACTGAATGAAAGATAGAGAGACTGAAACGGAGAGCGAGAGATGAAAGGGACCAAGAGATCCCTCAGTGTGTGTCTCGCTCCTACGTTGCTCTCATCTGACGTGCGGAGTCCTCGTTTTTGGGGTGTGAGTGTTCAGAGTGCAGGGAGGTTTGGTTTGGAAAAGTGAACTTCTGTTCTTTTTGGACAACTTCATTCCCGCTGTATGGTTTTGACTGAAAGCCTTGCTGGGTGAGGCGCTGGCAAACACTCAAAGCTCAGAAAAACAATGCTGACAGCGGAGATGGGGAGAAGCTCTTCACACAGAAAATGTTACGCTCTGAAGTCACAGTTGAAGAAATGCTAACAAAGTTGTTTTGAGAAAGTTGTTTTTTTAACTGAAGTTTCCAAACCTAAAGAACTATCTGACAGGGTAGAGCAGAGTAGAGTAGCCCTGCATGCACTGTGGCCCTCCAGGACAAGGGTAAAGTAGCCCTGCAGGCTCTCTAGGTTACAGAGCCCCTACTGCTTCAAGCCTGCATTGGCAGAAACATCTTTTTCATTGGCTGAAGCCTGTCACAGGAAGTTTCCACTCAAACCAATCAGTTGTTAGACTCAACATAATTGGCGGTGTCATTACTCCATTTTTAGCCAGTATGACTTAAAAGGGACAGAAATGAAGAGAAAATGGAACTTGTATATTTGCAATCGCTGATATTACCACTCTTAATTGGTCTCCCAGCTGAAGGCTCTGGTCTCTGTGTAGAACATCTATATGTAAAATTAAGAAGTAGAAGGTGACATGGCGACACTGGACTAGCAAAAACATTACTGAAATTGACTTCTTTCCCTCCCCTGACTTGAAAGATCTGTCTTTTACTTTCCTGAGCATCGAAGCTTGAAAACAGGAGGCCACCGCAATCAATCACAGATGAACAAACGTGTCCTTTCGATGTGCAGGCGTAATGGATATCTGTCCATGGATAATTAAATTGCACTTCTTTTCTGGTCTCTCATGGAAATTGCCGGAAAGGCTTAAACCTGTCACTAGTCTAATTCAGGATTCAGAGACTTTTAAGTGCCATCTTCGGCTGTAGCTCATCAATAGTCATTTAAACTATATGGATTTTGAGGAAAACTAAATAAGATTTTAAAAAAAAAACCATACTGCAATCATCAATCCTGTAGTTGTCTTGAGTGATTTTTAAAGATGACAGTCATATCCATCGTTATTATCTCACGGGCGTTCAAACTTAACGAGCGTTTCTAAATGATTGTGTTAAAATCACATTTACCCTCATAAGATAAACGGACGTATTAAAGTAAGTGAAATGAATGACTGCAGAAGTCGCTGAAGGGGATGTCCAGCCAAGAGATCTTATTTCATTTACCGGACCTCACTCAGAGAATAATTAATGTCTGATTTCTTAAAATGACAGCAAGGCAGTGTACAGCTTCCATTTTGGCACGTTGTTAAATTAAACAGCTGGAATTACAGAGACAATTCGAGCGAAGAGCTCCCCCCACCCAAAACAATGATGTTGTCTGAACACAGCACCCGCTATTTTCCCTGTTGCAGAGAAAAGTTCCAGAACATTTCACAGATGATACAATTTTGGTTATGTTTTAATTATTGTGAACTTTTGTGTGGCATCAACTACAATATACTTGTTGTTGGAGTCGCAGAGTGTTCTATTCAAATGCAAACCCTGCTTTTTTTCTTGATTGCTTATCGATAAGAAGAGGACTTGGGTTCTCGCGCATGAAAAAGAGGTCACACCAATTATTTTGAGGATGGGACAGAACATGCTACATAATGATTTTGGGTGGAATTCTTTGAAGCCTTGCTAGGCTGGTTTGAATAAGAACAAAAGACCATAAAAGGGTGGATGTTGGAATTGAATTCTATAACATTTCAATTAAAAATAAATTGGATGTAATAGGGGCCTTTTGTCCTTTTGCATCATATCGATAGCGGGTTTCAGTCGTCATGGCGATTGCATCATGGTGGACTTTTGTGCCTGTGTGTGTGTGTGAGAGAGAGACAGTGAGTGTGTGTTTGTGTGTGTGTGAGAGAGCGAGAGAGACTGTGTGAGTGTGTGTGTGTGAGAGAGAGAGAGAGAGGTGTGTGTGTATGTGTGTGTGAGAGACTGAGTGTGTGTGTGTGTGTGTGTGTGTGTGTGAGAGTGTGTGTGTGTGTGTGTGTGTGTGTGTGTGTGTGTGAGAGAGAGAGAGAGAGATTGTGAGACTGTGTGTGTGTGTGAGAGAGAGAGGGAGAGTGAGTGAGTATGTATGGGTGTGTTTGTACTGAAGGAGCAGATGATTTCTGTAAGCTCAGTAGCACATTTAACAATATTAATAATACTGGTTACTGTAATACTAAGCAACTGACAGTTACTGTAACACTTTATGTGTAACCACAACTGCAATAACATTACCGATGTTTAGCAATAATATACTGTTGCTATTCCTAATTTCATGTCGGATGAAAAATCTACATGGGTTCGACTCAACGAGTGAATTGATCACAGCAACGTTTGATTTTGAACAATAACAATGGTTTATTAAATACGAACACAAAAATGAACACCAATAATTAATAAATAAAAATGTAAATAGTCCGTTTAAAATTCAAATGTGTCAGAGCTCAGCTGTACATATTGGAGATCTCAATCTTTGGTGTATCTTATCTGCATCTCAAGGGAAAGCATGAAGGATGAAGTTGCTGAATGTGTCGACAGTTCTCGCTGGAATCCCGGAACGTTTCAATCGCAAGCAACAAATATAGTTACTTAAAAAACTGCATACAGAAGCGCAAAATCTAATTTTAGTCAGTATAAGCTCACTAAACATACAGAAACGACGTTTCACAAACGTTACAGCAGCTGTTAGTCTCAAACAAGTCCGTTAAAGTAAACCTCGTATTTTACAATGTTTAAACGTTAAACATTTTAAAACAACACCCTCAGCTCAACTTTAGTAATGACAGCAACATCTTATCTACACGGTTTCCGCTGGTAACATTCTGTTGTGGCGCAGCGCCACGGATAAAGAAAGATCAAAATCTAATGCATTTTAATAAGAAAACAGAAAACACGGCAAACAGAAGTCTCAAAATAATTCCGACCACCACACATAGTGACACGTTCAAAATAGTCAATTTAGCTGCACTGTCTATTTCTACAGCTTTAAAAAAGCCGATCTATTCTCACACGCATTACTAAATATTGAAGATGTGCTGATATTAATATTGGTTCAAATTCTTGACTGAGAGACTTCCTCGGTTTGCCAGTATACGCGCATCTGGTAACAGCTGCAGACTGTGACTCCACGAGCAAGGACGTAGGAAGTGGAAAGGAGGGTTTGTTTTAAATAAGAATAAAGAACCGAAGTGGATTTGTCTCCGTGTCTAAACTATCTACTGTATACTAGACCGTACATCCTAACCCCAGATAACTTGCGATGCAGTTTCAGACCGAAAAGTCTGTTGGTTGGAGGTAGACATCCTTCCCATTAAAAAAATATCTAAGCTACCATAACGTTAACCAATGTCACTGTTCAATGAATAATTGTAGCTATAAATATATGATTACTGATTTTGGAATATTTCTTTCCTGTTTTTTTTTTTTTTTGCTACTTTTGCAGCAAGTTTGCTAACTACCGATCGAATGTTAGTTACAGTAAGTCTGCTCAGGTTTGTGACCTGATACAGTTAACTGCGAATATGAGTCCGTAAGCAATAAGTTATCTTAACGTTAGTTGAAACCTTCCATAATATCCCTACAATAATGAATAGTTAGCGAATGGGTTAAAAAAAAGTTTGCCCTCTCTCTGATGAATAACTAGCGAAAGGAAACTGTCACAGCTGAAGCGCAGCAGCTGAGTGAAGTATTCAAGTAAGCGCAGTAGGAAACTCCGAACTTGTCTGCATCTGTTAAAAATTTTTCTACAAAGGTGGGACCGTTTATCTCACCATCCCTGCACACAAGACCGCCTCACAAAAGTATATTGTCTGCTGCTACATGGTGAACATTACAAATATAATCTCTTGGGTCATCTGGTCTCTTGCTAAATTTTACCTATGGTACTTCCATTTCTGCCATGGTACTACTGAAGTACTTTGATTTATACCATGATACAAATGTGAATCATGGAAATGTACCATGGTTTAAGCCTTGATGTATGATAGTACTGCCACTGTACTCTTCATTGTGCCAAAATATTACCATGGTATAAATTAGAATCATGAAAATGTACCATACTTTTATGGTACCTCCACAATACCATAAAATCATACATTGTACATACATCTTTGATTGGTTTAACAGTTACAAGGGACATAACTAAGATAACAAAACTACTTTTAAAACGTATATGGCTATCTCCGATTTATTTGTTGTTATATTGTTACAGTTGTTGACATATCTAGCTAGCTCCAAATACACTCACCGGAGATTCACAACTTTGTCTCAAAGAAGGGAAAACAAAACCCAGAAAAACAAAACGGCCTCTTCTGATCCTCCAAAACGGCTAATTCTAACATTAAATTAAATTCTACACTTAACTGATTTAGAAACCGTGTAAGTTTGATTGTTAAACTTGTTATTAAAAATCACCTCAGCTTTACTTTTCTTAATCTCTTTCTTAGCTCTGATCGCTCTGAATGACAGATGTTCGTCTGCCATGTAACAACGCATGCGCTGATTTGCGTTTGTCATCTATGGGATGGAGAATTACAATGATTCTAACCCATTTCATGACACAGAAAGCAGATTTTTTTAAAAACGCTGCTCCCCGCTGTGATTCTGAGAATAATTCTCAGAATGTGTGCGTGTGTGTGTGTGTGTGTGTGTGTGTGTGTGTGTGTGTGTGTGTGTGTGTGTGTGTGTGTGTGTGTGTGTGTGTGTGTGTGTGTGTGTGTGTGTGTGTGTGATGGATGGATGGTGTGCTCACTGCTCCCCAAAAACCACACAAACAATGAGGTCATTAAAGCGGAATGGGAGAGAGAGTTTCTCTCTCGCTCTATGTGTGAGAGCGGCGAAGCATGCTAATCTAAATGAACTGGAGCCTGGCTGCTAACAGTTTTACACTTTAATCTCTTAATACAGGCACTCAACACACCACGAGCAAAATCTTCAAAAACATCCAAACGCCCCCTTCCAGCTAATTTTACTTCCTGTTTTTTTTTCTTTTAATACTCTCGAAAACATTAGCAGAGAGATGTGACATTGTAGTCAATGGAACTTTTTGGAAAAGCAGCTTCCCCTCATGAATGAACGACATATAAAAGTTTCATCTGTAAAATAAGCAAGAATGTAGGAAATAATTTTATTAGGAAATAAGAAAATGCAATTTTCATCTTAACCACTCATACTTTCACTGAAAATGGCTCACATCATTGTGTAGCACAAGTGTCAGACTAAAGTACATGTTATATCAGCACACAAACATCAAAATGAATCATGTGGGCGTTTAGTCTCTTAATACACTGGGTCTGTGCATTACTTTTGGTCAAAAACCTTTACCCAGGGCTACTTACAGTTCCTACCAATTATGAACCATAAGACTTATGTTCCACAGGGGGGTTGTGGGCAGTGAAGTTGTATCCTTGTGGCATGGTTTCGGGGATTATGGGTAATTGAGTGTGTGTGTGTGTGTGTGTGTGTGTGTGTGTGTGTGTGTGTGTGTGTGTGTGTGTGTGTGTGTGTGTGTGGTTTTCCTCTGCTGCAGGTGGACAATGGGAGAACAACCAGCCAAAGACTCTTCAAAAACCCAGACCTGCTGTAGAACAGGCTGGTAAAGTCTGTCTCTCTCTCTCTCTCTCTCTCTCTCTCTCCCTCCTCTCTCCTATTCTCTCTGCCACTCTCTGTTTTTCTTTGCCCTTCCCTCACCCTCTTTTTATTTCTCTTGTCTCTCTCTATTTCTTTCACTTTATTTTCTTTCTCTCTGTTCCTCTTTCTATATCATAGGAAAGGATGTGAACACTGTACTTTCTAACTCTCTCTCACTCTCTCTGTCTCACACACACACACACACACGTGCTGGCAGAGCTTTAAACTCCACTGATACGTTCCATTTTCAGTGACCACCTGCACTCCGGTCTGTGGAGGACGTTCACTCAGCGAGGCCGTAGCTCGAGTGGGGAGAAAGGGGGAAAAACGTAAAGAATAAAAACATATTTTGATCCCTCCTGGCCATTGTTTCTGGATTACAGGCCTTCGCCATCTGGCTGCTGATGTCAGATTCCAGCGCTGAGGACAGGAGGGCATTCCTGTCCTTTACGCGGCTTTACACAGTCAGAGAGCATGCGAGCGAGAGGGCGCAGCCCTCCCACTGTAATCTGGGCTACTCTCACCGCTCCCTAATGGCCAGCCTGCTTCAGCTCTGCCCCTGATCACAGTCATTATCATCATCATCATTGTCATCATTATTATCTTCGTCATCATCATCTTCATCATCATCTTCATCATCATCATCATCTCATCATCGTCATCTTCATCATCATCATCATCTTCATTATCATCTTCGTCATCATCATCTTCATCTTCATCATCATCATCATAGCAATAACATTAATAGTATGCATATCAACATTGTTTTTTTTCTCTCATTATTATTGATTATTAACCTTTTCACAGTTCTTTTCACTTTTACTGGTTATTATTTTTGTTATTGTTCCCATGCTCATATTAAATCTTAATGTTATGCAGATGCTGGTCCTCTTATATAGTTTTCTGTCTTTTATTCTTTTCTTTTAATAATTGAAGCTGTACTGGCGTTAGAGTTTAATGTCTATTCTTCTCTGTTTTGTTCAGTCTTGTGTGCCAGAAAAATCTCCTTCAAGGGCAATGAACGTTTTCATGTAGTTTTAAGTGACTTTATCCTCACATGGTCCAGTAAAAGCAGCTATATACATAATTAGGTATTTTTATGGTGATATATTTTCAGAATAAGACTTGAATTACAAAACTCTCTGGTATGAGTCATTTTGTTTGTGAATTTTATAGAGATATAATCCCAAATGTTCCTTAACTTTCAGAGGTATTAATCAAAATAAAACGTTTTGATTTTTCAAACTGCATTGTTTGACAGTACATTAAAAGTGGTGATTTAAATGCGATTGTTTACCACGCCGTTTTCACCACAGAATGCTGCAACACAGTGCTCTGCCAGTCCAGATTAGCAACCAGCTCGGCGATGGAAAACTGTCAGGCGGAAAGGAACATTCTCTTTTCTCTCACCATCGGCTTTTGCAACTATCACCCCATGGAGTGGAGACCACGAGGATCTACGAAGCTTTATTAAAAATGCATAAAAGCGTGTTCCTAATGAGGAGGAAACAGTACAACATGTTCTCTCATTAAAGAACAACCAAAACAGAAACCAAACAGTTTTCAAAGAGTGTTAAAAAAAGCCACTTTTACTTTGAGCCCCCTTGAAACAGTACTTTTTTACATTTGAGCCCCTTTTATGAAATTAGTAACCAAGGGCCAATCTCCCTGGGAGCAACATAAAAGGGTAGTAACATGACTGGGACTTGAACGCCATTTTATTCTTTAGCCACTAGGTTAGGCTGCCCCACACACACATTTTGGCTCAACCCAAGAATCAAAGACTCTGATATTAAAAACCAGGGGAAATAACAGTACAGAACACAGATCAATGTACTTTTGCCATACACTGCTAAACCTTTGGAGAAGGGGTTGAATTTGTATGCTATGTGTGAGATTTTTTTTTTTACTTTAAAACGAGATGTCCTGCCATTCCTATAACTCCCATAATTTTATACCCTGGTCTTTCTTTTAATATACATAATTAATTGGAATCTGTGCAGGAATTTTGGTCAACCGATGAATGTAAGTCAAATCACTTATTTGTGAATAGCATTTTATATTACCACATTCTTTGTAAAACTGCATTTGGTTATAACTGAGTCATGAATATGTTGTAACATGTTAATGAAGGTGTAATATGTGCTTTATACATTTTATAACAGTCACGTGAGCAGTGTGTGTGGGCTGTAGTATGGAACGTCTCCTACTTCAACTGCAGTGGTCCTGGTGTTTGTGATTCAGGTGGCTTAGCACTAATTATGGACGCACACTCAGTCAAGACTATGAATATGGTTTCATGTGCTAATGCGCTCTTGGTGGTTATGAATTCATTCCAAGGAGGGTTGTCGCTTCCCTACCACAAGGGAAAAACCTCACCTGGAGTTCCTAGCTGACGTTGGGTGTTTTCATATCAGCATCGTTTCATCTGCTCCTTTTTGTGGCTAAATTCTGGAGAGCGCATTCACCCGCATTCGGTTTTCCAAAGAGTCTCGTCCCTTTCTTTCGTGTACCATCGAGCCGAAGCACAGCTGCGGTTTAGCCGCTTAGCTGTTTAGCGAGCTTAGATTTGGGATTCACAGGAAATGGGTTTTTTTTTGTTCTGTGGTGCTGTGTGTTTGTGCGCTAAGGAGTGAATCACCCTGACTGAATTCAGAGCTGATAGAGTGTTTATGAAATGTTTTGGCAGCTGGATGGTGATTGGCCAGTGAGGCGCTGTAGGTTTAAATGAAGCAGTGATTACATATAGAAAACCCAGATCACTAACTAATGAGAATCATTACACCAAACCCTTTACACCCTCAACTAAAGAGCCAGAGCAATTGCGCTTTCTCTCATTCCCTCTCATTCTCTCTCTCGCTCTCTCAAATTAGAACTGGTTATTTATTTTTATCTATCTATCTCATTCTCTCTATTTCTCTCTATTTCGCTGTCTCATTCAGTTGCTCTCTCTCTCTCTCTCTCCCTCTCTCATTCACTTTCTTGCTCTCAATTCAAATTCTGTAGATTTCTTGGCAGGAAATCCATGAACAAATATTTTCAAAGCATACAGAAAGTCATTTTATATGTGCATGTAAATAATAATTAGAGAAATTCAATCAGCTATTTTAAATAAAGCTAATAATCTGATAACAAACATAACACCACCGATAACAGTGTAGTAACTCACAAAAACTTTTGCATTATTGTTTACATTCACATTATTGTAGCCATGAATCACAGAAGAGATTAAGCTCTGTGAAAGCACATTTTAATCTCCTGTGACACGATGACCTGCTCTCTGATAAATTTATTATCTGGAACAAACCTATATATAGCACTGGACTAGTCAGTACAGCTGTATGTGCTAGGAATGTATATGCTCGCGATAATTATAATAATTGTACTGACAGTTATTTAAAATTTTTACCTTTATGTCTTGCTGTTCCTCTCTCTCTCTCTTCATGGACATACATAACCCAATCAGTCTGGTAACCTATTTATTTTTTTTTCCCTGAATGGTCGTCATTTTGGTGCAATGGTTATTTGGTGCAAATACAAATAGGTTATGAGTTTGTTGAGGTGGAATCACCGTGTCTTTGAAATGTGTACCCTGTAGTCTTAAGCATTCTTTCTAAAAACAATCCCGCTAAAGGATGCCTAAGCGATCTGCGTGAGCCCTTATTGGCCGACTGCTTCAAATACCCATCTGTCCCCTGATGGGTGGCGTGACATACTCAGTGCGGGCTTCCTCTTCGGATAGGTCGTCGCCCTCCTTCACCCACGCTCACTGTGATTGGCCGGAACATTTTGATGACGTCGAGCAAAACAGGGAGCAGATTTATCTCTCTGAACCGTACTGCTTTCATCGGGCTTGTTGAGGAGAGGAGAGGAGCAAACCTGACAACCACATCGCTAGTGCTCCACCACACTTAAAGGGATAGTTCACTCAAATCATACATTTCTGTAATGTGCCGCAAACGTTGCAAGTGATGTATAGGCCAGTAGTGAGGGCGCTTGATGATGATCCAGTTTCGTTTAGGTTGCATCCATTTGCATGCTAACAGTGCTAACTACACAGCGGTTGTCTGTAGATCCAGCTCACCCTTTACCCAAATCAACAGGGAGTACTTGCAAGGTATGTGACATTGTATTACAGAAATATGATTTGGGTCAAATGTCCCTGTAACTAACAGGAAGGAATCAAGCTAAAATGGAATCAATTCTTGTTCTTGTGCTGGATTTGATTTTAAATCTGGTGGTGGGTGGGTTTTAAAAGGCTTGATCTCTCATTGTTAAGGTTTTAAAGTGGGAGAGGAACTGGATTTGGTGAGTGTGGCTACAGGCATGGATTCACATAGTGAAGGTTTGCAGGTGGGAGGAGGAAAAGAATTTAGTTGGTGGCGCTTTGAAAGCTGCGGATGGTGAATGAGGATTGGATGAAATGAGAATAGCTGCTGTGAGAGTAATTAGCTGTAATCAGATGACAAAAACATTCGTCTTTATTCTCCCCCGACCTCCTCCCCCTTCATCGGTTAAATGGGCTCCGCGTTCTCTCTGAAGAGAGAGCTGTGGCACAGCGGGTCCCACACGGTCTGTTTCGGTGCGAAAGCTTTTATATCAAATTAAGACACGTTCAAATCCAATGTTAGTGGAGGAAAAAAAAACGTGCCTCCCTGGCAGTCCTGGTGGGGGGTTGTGGGAGGAGTAGGTTGCGTCTTCGTCAGGGGAGGGGTGTGTTTGGGAAACCCTGGGCCCATCTCATGGGAGGTGATTAATGACATACTATTTTCGAAAGATGAGGAGAATTCATTTCTGGCACCGTCATTAGCAGTTAGCGGGTAGCATCAAGGTGTGCACTCCAGGGCTAGAAGGAGAAAGGCAGAATACACAGTTCACCAGGTTTTCAGTAATGCTCATGAATTCCAAACAGGCTAATGTAATTTGTGCTGGGGAAGGGAGGCTTTTTACCACAGGAAGGTACTATAATCATAAATGGTGAATTTTTTTTAATTAAATAAAGTCAAGAGAAGAGCAAACCGTTCGCGAAAAAGTTGGTTAAACTAAAGGGTGAGTTATGTTTCTTAAATTAAACCTTCATCTTCAAAGCCATAAGTCTTCATTTGCCAGCATGCATGCAGTTTGTCTGTCATGTGGGGCTCAAGACGACTTTAATCTGACAAAATCGTCCAATAAATTCACAAAACTCGCCAACTTGACAACACAAGTTTCTGGGCTTTTTTTTGGGTAGGCGAGCAGTGATTTCATGGGGGACTCACGGAGGAAGTTTACCTCCCACTGAATCACCTTGAGCTTTGGCAGGTTTCAATTAGCAGCCCGCCGATCTCGATTTTGATGAGTCCTCTTCCTCCCTCAGAGTCCATCATCTATTAGCTTCTGCATCAGAATGACTGATCGTTTTCAGCCCTCTGGGTGAGAGAGTGAGTGTGAGCTGAAAAGATGTATGTTAATTAAACAAAAAAGAAGTTGTGAGCAGTTTGGCATCAGTGATGGAATAAAAAAAAAAAAGACACACTCCTTATCGTTCCTATAACCCCCTCAAAAAAAACTACTTCCCAAACCTCCGCCCCCCCACTCACATGACCATCACGAATTCTACCCCCTGTGGTGGACTTCTACACCTAACTGGGTCAGTCCCTTCCACTGGTGATCTCGTACAGTCCGCTGGGGTAGGGTACAAACGAAGGCTAGCACAGCCAAAGAATCCATATTACGTGCTACATCCTACATGCTACAGACAGTGTCTCGATTAAGTTAGCAGGAGATCCCAATCTGGGTGCTGCTTGGAGCTCGGAGACACAAGCAGCGAACATAATAAAGCAGAAACGCTGCTGCAGACTCTCTTAGCGGGGTGTTAGATTTGAACACTCAGCCAGGGGACTCACAGCTGCTCCATGAAAAAGCACATCTTCTCCGTGTTCCACCCGAAGGTCCTTTTTAAAAATGTTTAATTAGTGGTTGGTGCTGTGTGGTACTCACTGTACAAAGCCATGCTGTGTTCTAAAAAAGCTCTAAATAGCTGCAAAACATGGTTCTTGCTTCAAATAATTGGATAAACTTTTCAGTTGTTATACAGAGCCATTAATTAACTGTTAACAAATCATGTAAAACTATGTGAAATAATTACCGGTTTGATTAACGGTTTTGTTAACAGTATTTTATGAACACCCCTGTAAAATATTTTTTGTTTAGAGAGAAGGTAGACTTTGAGAGCATTGTGCTTGCTTATTCAGTTACAATTCCCTGCACATTTTCACAACATAACTCAGCGATAAGCTTCGAACAGCAGTTTCGAGTGGAGTTTTGAGGCAGAGGATTTTCAAGGGTTGGGTTAGTCGTTCCCATGCTGGCTCTGGCCGGTGGCCCCCTGCAGGTTGGCATTTAATTGGCTGTAGAGTCGCCTGGGGGTGTCCATCGTTTAACTGTGATTGGCTGCCTGCAGTCTGTCTCCACCAGCAGTGCAGTAACACATACATGTGATGTAATGACTGTGGAGCTTGGCAGGGGGTCTGCAGAGTGACTGCACAGCTTGGCTATAGATCTGCACAGCGACTACGCAGCTCCGCTTTGAGTCCGTGATGTAATGACTGTGGAGCTTGGCAGGGGGTCTGCAGAGTGACTGCACAGCTTGGCTATAGATCTGCACAGCGACTACGCAGCTCCGCTTTGAGTCCGTGATGTAATGACTGTGGAGCTTGGCTGGGGGTCTGCAGAGTGACTGCGCAGCTCAGCTGGGGGCTGCAGAGTGACTGTGCAATACAGCTGAGGGGTCAGACTGTGTTTAAGAGAAGAGTGAAACTCAGTTCTCTCCTGAATAAAAGCCTCCGCTTGTAGTTAACAGTTCAGTATTGTGCATAATTTTAGTGTACCCTCTCTATAACACTACTGTAGCTTGGCGGTTATCGCTAACTCTTTGCCCTTGATTTTTCAACCGTCGGAATGATGACGGGTGTATTTTATGTCGGCCTTTGTGGTGGCCACCCATGACCTTGCTGCGGGCTTGTGGACCCTTTCAGGCAGCGGTGGTCATGGACCAGCTGTGGAGCTCAAGGTCAGGTGGAGGTCATTTTGAGCACCATCCCATCACCCTCACCTCCCACATCCGTTCCACCAGCTAACGCTTTCGGCTCTATTTTGACAGTCTGAACTTATTGCGCAGTGATTAAAAAAAGATTATATTATCATAAATATGTCGTCCGTCATTATTTGAAACCCTTACTTTGGGTGTTATCTGTGGTAGCTAATAAGACTGGCTCGGGATGTTGAAAAAAGAGGGGAAATTATTTTTACAGAACAATCAGTACCATGAGAGACACTCACAGGGGAACCGATTGTACAGTTCAGTTTGGGTGAGCAGAATGATTAAAACGATTTAAGGAAAAAAATACAACAAAAAAGTAGCTCATAAAATATGAGAAAAGTATGAGACAATGCATGATTTTTTTGTTACACGGTTACCTAAGGATCCCTCTCCCCTCTGTACATTGAACAAGCATGTATGCACACACACACACACACACACACATGCTGTGGCAGTGTGTCAGTTCCCCATACCCAGAACATTTTGAGAAGGCAGAATTAATGATTTCTTCCGCTGGAACATAAACATATCTGTCCTGCTGCCTTGAAGCTGTCGTCGTCTGTGGGATCGATGATGTGCGCACTGAGCGTCACAAAGATGATCCTGCAGTGTGACCGATTGCCATCACTTCTGCTGTCTGCACACCTGGCCCCGCCCAAGGGTGGGGATGTCACTGTGTACCTCAGTGTCCTTTGTGTTCCTTAATGTTCCTCTGTGTTCCTCAGTGTCCTCAGTGTCCTTTGTGTTCCTCTGTTTCCTCAGTGTTCCTCAGTGTCCTTTGTGTTCCTCACTGTCCCTCAGTGTCCTCTGTGTTGCTCCCTTTTTCCTCAGTGTTACTCAGTGTCCTTTGTGTTCCTCACTGTCCCTCAGTGTTACTCAGTGTCCTTTGTGTTCCTCTGTTTCCTCAGTGTTACTCAGTGTCCTTTGTGTTCCTCACTGTCCCTCAGTGTCGTCTGTGTTGCTCCGTTTTCCTCAGTGTTCCTCTCTCTGTGTTCCTCAGTGTTCCTCTCTCTGTGTTCCTCAGTGTTCCTCTCTCTGTGTTCCTCAGTGTTCCTCATGTTCCTCAGTGTTCCTCTTTCTGTGTTCCTCAGTGTTCCTCTCTTTGTGTTCCTCAGTGTTCCTCTCTTTGTGTTCCTCAGTGTTCCTCCTGTGTTTGTCAGTGTTCCACTGTTTTCCTCTATATGTTCCTCTCTCTGTGTTCCTCTTTTGCCAAAGGAACTAACATTGTGACGAGATCTGGAGTTTACAATATTCTGCTCTGTTTCCACCAGCCTTGGCTGCAGCCATTTACCAAACGCCCATGTCCAAAGAAACATCCACTATAATATAATATAATATAATATAATATAATATAATATAATATAATATAATATAATATAATATAATATAATGATATATTATTTAGGAGATATCTTCATTCAGTAAAATACATTTGTGACTTGTGTAGCTTATATATTTTAATCACTGTTCATTGATAGGTATTTATTGATGTCACACAGTGATGTCACCCAGCTGACTGTCAGCTGATGTGGACTGTGGCTTGAGATTCTCATCTAAACCTGCTTCAGTTATCAGGGGGAAGTCATGTCCATTTGGACAGGTAGACAGAGAGGTGGGAAAATAGAGGCATGGGACGAAATCCGAAATCCACTGTTGGGTCTGACAGGAACCTGGGCGCGTTGGTTATTGGATCCTGTTACCATGGAAATCTTGACAGTTGAAACGATCAAAGTCTGCGGCGCCGGTCTGCGATCTGCTACTTGTCGGCATACAAGGACACGGCGGGCGTCAGGTGTACATCAGAGAACAATCAGGGGCCGTGACACTGGCTGATCTGGGGCTGTCAATCACACGGTTGCTTGGTGCTGGTTTCCAGGCAGCTGCGGGGCAGAATCGCGGATCCCAGCCCCCGTAATTAATGCGCTGGGGAAACCTGTGTGATTGACAGCTCTCTGGCACAGAACGGGCCTTCTGACCTGAACTTCGACCCAACGACAGAGGTGCCAGGTTCCAGTCCGTGAGGGCTGCAGTGCCTGCTGGGAATCGCTGTGTTTCATCACACCAGTGCTTCACTTAAGTAACTGCTCCTCAATTTAATAAAACTTAATATCATCTTAGTTCCTCTAATTGGTTACTGTATTGTCAATTACCGTCTTAATGAGTCCAAATTGGTGCGACAAGTGTAACTAAAGACCTTATTTGTCATTTTCAGGTAATGTAATCATTTTGTTAATTCATCAAGGGTAGCATCCAGGAGACATATTCGGCAGACAGGGGTGGGGGAGTGTCCCGCTATCTAGAGAAATCTGAGTGGCTGCCTGAGAGGACCCTGGGTTTTCTGTGTCTGTGATAGCACTTTTGTTTGAAGGATATCAATGAGGTTGTAGCTTATATAACAGTTAGGGTGAATGACTGGGATCCGGGGTGCTGGTGGTTCAAGCCCCAATCAGTGCAGCTTTCGGGCCCTCGTGCAAGGCCCTAAACCCCACACTGCCCCTGGGGGGATTGGCCCCTGGCTAGTCCAATCAGCTGTTAGCTGATTTGAATAAATGGCTCTAATGAAATTGTTTTTGTCCTGCTGAGCTGTGCGGTTTCTGGGGTGGAAGAGTTCGCTACAGACACCGATCCTGTCAATTCGATTGGTTAATTGATTGATGGCGGTTTGATCGATTGGTTGGTTGGTTGGTTGGTTGGTTGGTTGATTGATTGATTGTTTGATTTGATTCCTCTCTCTGCTCTCCAGTCACACCAAGGTCATTCACTCCCCTGGCTATAACCTGATTTGATAAGTCAAAATTAAAAATGACAGCTTTGTAAAGAGTCCACGATCTACTACATTGTCCGGTGGACGGATATAGGCAAGAACAGATTTTGAGTTTAATTTGAAATTATTTCAATTCTTCACTCTAACTGTAAGATGGAAAATCCATAAGGCTGTGTCAATGTATCCTGGTTATTTCACTCTCTTTAATTTTGACATATTCTTTTTAAATGTAAGACTTCTTGGAGACTTGTGTGATGTTATTTAGACGTATTTGTCACTGCAGAAGCGATCAATCCCACACTCCGCTGTGTTGATTTCCCATCATCCTCTCTGTCATGGTATATTTCCACCCCACGGTTGACTGCTTCCCATCTATGAAAAATGAAGACAGTATGGGATAATGATGTTGTCAATAATATTAATAATTTTAATCATCATCATTATCATAATTATAAATGATGAAGACAGGGACCTTGATGAAGTAAATGATTTTTTCCAGGGGGAGAGCAGATTCATTTGTCATTTCACTTCTTGCAATTCGACTTATCATTTGAAATTCAGCGTCTCAATACAATGACGGCTGAGTCATGGTAATGGTGATTTAGATGGAGGATGATGTTGAGAATTTATGAACTTAATATATATATAGTATAGACTGTATTACTGTAATGTAGTTTTTAAAACGAGGACAACAGCAGTGTGCAGACAAGGCAGGGATGGTAGATTGGAGTTGAACAGAATCCAATGAACTTCGTGACATGTAGAAATGCTTTCTTCGCACTCTGCCGCATAAACATCACAGCAAAAGAATTAGTTGGATTTACCACAAAAATATCCATGTTATCACACTGGCACAGAAATTCAAAGATGTGAAAAGGATTTATTTCTCTCTGCATGACATAGCAATATCCATACATTTTCAACAGAAAAAAAAATATTTTAGTGTGTAGCTACACTCTAAAACCCTAAACCAGCCAGACAAAAAGGACAGGAGGCAGGTACCTCCAAGCACTAAAAAAAGGAGATGCCCCTCTTCTTTCTTATGGGGGGGTCCCTTGAGCTTCAAGACCTCCCGACCCACTTATTGGTTTGATAACAAAATAATTTACAGAGGGTGAGTGGGGTAGAATAGCATTAAAGTGAGAAAATGGATCACAGTCCCTCTCAAAACCAGGAACTTTCTTGGACACCAGCTCCTGTAAAGAAGTAATCAGACCACAAGATGGTTTTCAGAAAAGTTTTTGGAATTCATATTGGTCGGTGTGACCTGCTGCATTGTTGATGGTGTCTCCACATGTCATCATGACAGAGTCCACTTGACTCTTTTTGCTTCTCAGAGCACAGGAAAACAGTCACACTACGCCTTCAGTATGCCAATCTCATTGCACCTTCAGTCAGCCAATAATGTTGCACCTTCAATCAGCCAATCATATTGTACCTTCAGGCAGCCTTCATACTATGCCTTCAGTCAGCCCATCACATTGCACCTTCAGCCATCCAATCACACTATGCCTACAGTCATCCAATCACATTGCACCATCAGCCATCCAATCCCACTGCACTCTCAGCTGGCCAGTTTCACTCAACAGGAAGTCCACTATCAGAACATATTTACTCTTATGAAATCGAATGAAACAGGAATATATTCGTGGGATTGATTTGTGGATTGAAATGTTTTTCATAAATCATACTTCCTCAGAATATTGCAGCGATTCAGATCAGGTTTGTGCGCATATATAGTTCATATGATTTTATTCTGGTCTAATATCTGAATGTAATTCCTTGATTACACACATGCGGCCTTAATGCAGTTCAATCAGGCCCGTAATCTTCTTAAGCCTGTCGAGCCAGCGGATTGGAGCGGGCGTAATGCGCCCTGTCACAGCAGCGGGGGGTGTGGGAGTTTGGGGGGTCATGCTTGGTTTAGACGTGTAACTATGCAAAATGAAGCTTTGCCCACATCATGGAAGGAATGAGACTTCCACTTCCATTTCCATCGTTGGGAGTTTATGACGGGGCTGATAACACAGCAAAACTTTAGTAACAATATCCAGTGTTATCTCTAACAGTGTTTATACGAGTCCATCAGATCTCTAACGTAACACCATTAGAGTTACATAAGAAATACACAAAATTCTAAGTGCATTCTTTACCAATGCAATTCATTGTACAAATGGTGACATAACACGGTCCATAAAAACATAATTTGTAATGCATGTAATTTGACGCAAGTCTGCATAGGTTTCCACGCAATGCTTAGAAAGGATTCGCGAACCTGTAGGATACCACATAGAAATCATTTAAGTATTGGACAAAAAGAACCGTTATTTATTGCCTAAGAGATCTTCTTCCACAAGACAGGGAATGTAGCCGCTGAGTTTGCAGGAAAAGTCACTGGAGGAACCGAGACGCTGGTTCTACCATGTGCTGATGAGCGAACGGTTAATTTGTGCTGAAATAATAAGCGTGTCAGAAGGTGTCTGGGAATCATTAAGTGCCACTAGACCTTACTGCTCTGGTTCATTCTGGTGACATTCTTTTTTTTGTAAATTGCTGCAGTACACAGTTGCTGTCCTTTTGATCGCTGGAGTCCCCTCTTGAGAACGGGTGCTGGGGTGCATGGCGTTCGAGAGCGACTCGGCTCGAAACGTTTTGGCGGCATTGTTTTTCGCCCCGCCGTGTGAATGGAAACGGCTGACTCTGTGCTCCATGTGCTGCCCGGTTCCACCTCGCTACCAGGAAAAACAACCTCTGATTTCGTGTTATCATTTATAAAAGCGTTTTATTTCTGTTTATTTCTGTGGGCTCCCCTCCGCAGGCTCCTCTTACTCCTTTCATCTCCGCTTCTCCAGATTCATAATGAAACTGATGAATCGACTGTTTTTGTAGTTCCTGTTCGTGGTTGTTTGTACTCAGCGTTGGGCTAAATGAGGGAGGTGAGCAGGACCTCCGAGGGAGCAGCCATTGAAAAGGTAGAGGCTCGCCCTGCATGCAGCTGCTCCCAACGCGCCTCTGAAGAGCTCCATCGATCTGCATTGCCTGTTTGACAGGGGGCGCTCCTCCGGTCTCTCCAGCGAGTTTTTTACTGGGGAGATCAACCAGCTGAACACCCCCCTTATTTTTAACAAGGACCTTGCAATCTGTACTGTGCTCTCATGACATCACCAGAAGGAGAACATTCTCGTGACCTTTGACCTTCCATGTCCAATGCTGTTAGCCTCTCTGTCTGTCTCTCTGGGATTTTTTTTTGTCAGTTTTCGATGACTCTGCTCTTCTGAACCATAACAGGAAGTTAAAGGAGAGATAGAGATAGAGGTGAATGGAGACATACAGATATTTTCCAAAGATGTAAAAACATGTGTTGACCACCCTCCTCCCTGCTGTGTCAGACTTTATATCATTCACAGTTTTTCCCTTAATCTTACTAATGCTTAATCCGTCATTGCATTTTCCTGGTAAGGCACATTTTGCAGCTTGTCCAGCTGCCGGGTGGAATATGCCAGAAAAAACAAGAAAGGAATTTCCATCTGACCGTTTCTCCTGACTATTCAGACCTGTGGGGTCACCTCTTATAGGAAACACATCTATTGGCATAAAATATATTTCACAATAGCAACAATTTCTCCACAGTTTCTCTGGGAATTGCGTCATATTAAAAACGTGCAATACATTTTTTATCACTGTGTTTTCCAGGAAATCAATTCATTTGTGATATATTGTGACATTTCCGTCAGGGACATCAGCTCATTAAAGACGCTTTTCATAAAGAGAGAACATACGTTCATATTTCAGAAAACAGCACTCTGTGAAGTCCACATAGCCTACCTCAGGAGAAGGCCGATGGGATTTGAGGGTAGAGGGAAAATGTTGGTTTCTCTTTGTTCTTTGCTTTAGCTGATCTACGGGGGAAAGGCACGTTGTCGATATGAGATTTTACACTCACAGCCAAAGTCGTTCAAATAAATGTATTTTCTGTGTTCTTTTGAATATATTTTCCACAAATTAGTCTGCACACCCAGGGAGAAGACAGTCTATCCGGGGATCTCTGGAATTGACATGTTTTTCACGTCCTAAAAATATGGACCATTTCAGATGAGTATTTGTAGTTGAGACGATGTTTGTGATAAACCATATTTAATTTTCAAACATTTATTATTGCTGGGTCCCTTTGGATATCGCACACGGCCATTTTCCATGCGAGGCTACAACCCGTCTGTGCTAACCATGCAGTCAACACAAAATTATGTAGTTTACTGGTTGAGTAAAGAGTCGACCCAACTTTTTCCATGCTGGATTTGCTGGAAGCCTCTGGACACGGCCATTTTGTGGAAGGTCATTGGAATAGCTAGGCTATAGGCTATCCTCACTGATCATATATTTCACCCTCTCAGAATCAGGCTAACAAATACTAAGGCAAATAAATAATCATAGATTAGTGCTTTAAAATAGGAACATATGCTAATGCTACAATTAGAGGATTCCACAATGGGGAAAAAAAACAAGGATTAAAAAGTAGTTTAAAAAAAGAGAAGTGCTTTGTATCGCCCCCACACCCCTCAAGAACAAGTCCTGCCAGAGGCAGTCTAAAGCGAGCACTTGTGCTTGTTTGCCGCTACAAACACAATCATGTTTTTTGTTAAAGTTATTGTGAGGGAACATAATTTATTCTGATACTTATGAGAGTATATCATGTCATACTGGTGTTTGCGTGCGAGCCGGGCTTTTCTGGAATGAAAAGAGATGATTCATCAGTCACTCGGAGCAAACTCTTCTCTGTCGGTTGTTTATTTGTAACCAGGACATCGTTAAATATGTTGCTTATGAGAGCTGCCTGAACGTTGGCGTTTTTTTGTATTATTTAATATTTTTTTCTTTTTTTTCCAGTCAGAGTGCTGAGAAAGGAAGCGACATGTTATGATTTGTGGACTTGTGGTAATGACTGAGGCTGTGGAAAGTGATAGCGCACTGGTGGTTGCAAAGTCATGAAAGGCAGGAGAGAGAGAGAGAGAATGAGATAGATAAAGATGGAGAGAACCAGAAAGAGTGTGAGGGAGAAAGAGAGAGGGAGGAGAGAAGAAGGTGAGAGAGAGAGAAAGAGAGAGACAGGTAGGGAGGGAACGGGAGAGGGAGAAATGGAAAGATGTGGAAGGGAGAGAGTGAGGGGAAGAGAGAAAGAGAGAGAGAGGGATGGAGAACAGAGGAGAGAGAGCGAGGGAGGGAAAGACTGAAAAAACGGTCGTGTGAAAAGAACATAGCCTCCACTGTGATGAATGTCCTTCTTCACTCTGAGGAAATGCATCAGCCCAGAGAACGAGGGGAGGAGCACAGAGGGCGGGGAGGAGGAGATGTGTCTCTTTCTGCTTTTCGTATCATCGGCCGCTCTCAGTTATTCAGGTAACCCCAATCGCTCATGCGGTCCTCCATGTTAGCCATGCTTGATGCTAATGTTTAACTCTGCGATGCCTTTGAAATCTATCCACGATCGATTCACCTTGTAGACAACCGACTCATGGACGGATAGACTGACAGAATCAGAGAAACACACAAGGGTGATTCTATAACATATTCTCCACCTGATTGGTGGAAAGGTATGACAAAAAAAGAACGGCTCACTGTAATCTGTCATTCATTGTGCTGTATCGATTTACGCGAGAAGAAATTTCTTCAGTCAGGGCCTTTTGTTTGACTGCAGTCTTTAAACCAGGACTATACATGTGAAGCAGTTCTATTCTCCACAGAAAATTGTGTTGCGTTTTTGAAGGACAATAATAATTGCAAAGAGAAAAAACTTGAAAGCAATCATTCCATTTCTGCCCGGGACGCAGCAGAAATGTAATACATTCCTGGAAAGGTAATTCACTTCGATTGGAGCATTTTAGCCTGGGGGCCAACTGTATGAAAAGTAATCAAAGTCCTGATTCAGAGCGGCAGTCAGTTTGAGCTCGAAAGAGCTGAAAGCATGTTTTAATCCGGACAAACATGGCTGAGGAGGCACAATTATCAGATAACCACTATACACCCAAACGGTTAAAAAAAAACCCCGCCATTACACCAAACTCATTGTGCTGGCCTATAGACGCTGTGCTTTGCGTAGCTCTGTTTAAAAACTAATTTAAGTGGAAATCCTCTGAAAGGGCAGTGTGTTGTTAGACAGACGTGTGCGAAAGCATAATGAAAAAGTGAAAGCATGTTTCTGATCGTGGTATGTGTGTGGCTTTGCAAAGTTATACTTCTCACAAAATGGTAAAAAGTTATTCTGTACTGTACGCTGAGTCTTTCACCATTTGAGTTGGTGCTTTTCATGCACTTCTATTCACATGAATGGACAGGTCCAAATCACCATGTCGACACCCTGATGAAGATGATGATGAAAATAATAACAATAACAAATGGAGTTTGTTTAAAAAAAGTTTTTTGGAGAAGTATTTTCAGACAACCCCTCATTCAAATACCTCTACCAGTCCAATCTGGTTTTCTCCGCAGGTATTAAATTGCCACATACCTTATCTCCCATCATGCACGCTGCTACCGGTATTGCTGCCCCCTTGGAAACCGAGCCCAAGATCAAATATCTGTACCGTTATGTAACTTGCCACATCACAAAAAACTCCTGTTTATGCTTCTAAGCGCATTCAATGTTGTCTGAAAAATCATTCTACTGAATAACAATTGTAATACATCATTATCATCATCATAAATGTGACATCATTAAAATGCGACAGTAGATGCTTTATATTTCATGAACATAAACACATCTGAGCTGTCAACGGAGTGTTCAGTAGATTACACCCACACATGAAAAATCTCCCCTATCATTTACTCACAAAAAGACCGTCTCTCATATCATTTACTCACAAAAAACTATCTCCTCTATCATTTACATACAAAAAGACCGTCTCTCATATCATTTACTCACAAAAAAAACGATCTCCTCTATCATTTACATTCTGAGTCACAAGACTCGTGGGTATTGTTCTGTAAGAGTCAGAGACAGAATATGCTCAGGGTTTGATGGATGGACCGCTGATTAAACATTTTTTGTGATGCTTACACTGTGTGAAATGTCCACTCTGATCGCGATACATTTAAATCAGACGGTGTTAATGACAGTGAAACTACCGTCTGAAAGTGAAAGGACCTCTAAAAGAAGACGCGTCTTCATTTAAAATTTTCTATTTAACTAAATGCTTGTATTATTACGCTTTCAGATGCTCTCCGGATACAGTTGTCAGACGGTCATGAATAGAACCTCCCAGGCCTTGCCACGCGAGGGACATTAAGAAATGTCAGTCCCCTCAGACGTGCTGGTGTTTTCGTCTTCCTGTTTAACATTTCTCTCCCCTCCTCTGACACATTTGTCTTTAGAGTTTCCCTTTTTTATGCGCGGTGTAACCAGGCTTGAGTAATAAGGTGCCAATACAGGAATCGCACCACGTCTATCAGGACAAAAATGGCTTTGTGCAAGAAGCATAGAGGCATTCTGAAAATGACTGAACATCGATACCTCAGAAGGGATGGAGAAAAAAGAAATTGCCATCTGCAGTGGGAAAAGACACAATAGAACCTGACCGAGCTGGGCAAGATAAGAATATATATATGAAAAATCTTTAATAAGAAAATGACAGCTCAGATAATTCAACTTTTTAAAGAAATACTGAATTTGCCCCCAAACTCGAGGGTTTGACAGAGGGGTGTGGTCTGAGTAAGTAAGGTTAGCCCAGGTGAGCCACAAAAGATTTTCATGCTTGAATTCTGTCAGCGGAAGATGGGCGGGTAGATTGAAATTGGCTGAAGGTAATTTCTGAACTCCTATCAAGAAGTTTTTTCTCAGAGAGTTTTCAATGTGTGCGGACACAGTGTGTGTGTGTGTCAGGACATTAATAGAATCCTATTTATGTGACCAAAAAGAATGTTTATAACATGGAGAAAATGAATTGTGGGGAAAAAAACAACAAGCAGTCATAACAAATATACATAACAAATTTGATCATTTAAATTGATCATTTAAAACGATAGCACTGCATGTGTGAGGGATGTGGGTTGGACAGGTGAATGACTGGGGGCAGTTATTCTGACATGGTCACATGACAGCAGATTTGTCTGGTCTTACTCTTTTGGCTTTTGGTTCAACAACACTCACACGCGAATTCATGGAGAAAGTCCGTGAAAACTTTGACTGAACTTTGGCTGCCAAGTGACGTTTATCGCCATGGTGAATGTCAGAGTTCTGAAGGCTTCATAAAAACTTGCCATCATGCACTCAATGAAAGCTGTCACATCACAATGTCCTCTGTTTTACCGTCTATCGTCCTTCATGTGAACGTAGTCTGAGTGTTAGCAGGTAATTAGCTAATTGAGCATGGGCAGCCAATGGAGCAGAACCCTGCACACACACACACACACACACACACACACACACACACACACACACACACACACACACTGGTGTCCTGTGCTCAGCTCTACGCACCCTGGAGTAGATGCAGCAAGGGCAGATGGAATAGAAGTGTCAGATTAAGGAGCGGGAGAGAGAAGAGAGGAGTAGATAGAGGAGTAAATGGGCCATACATCACCATTTGAGTCATCACAGGTGGGCTAATATGAGCGCCAGCCTCGAGATGTGCCTCGGGGGGATCCCCGTGGTAACCCGCCAAATTCCATTTATGGCAGTAATGCAGCCTCATCACCTTGAGCCGCTGGGAGAAGATGCATTCACGCAAGCACATATGCACACACACATGCACGCAGACATGCTTGCATACACACACATGCACACACACATGCATGCACGCACACACATATGCACACACACATGCACGCACACACGCTTGCATACACACACATGCATGCACGCACACACACTAGTGTACACACATGCATACTTACACACAGATGCACACTTGTATGCACGAAAACACACCTCCATGGTCATACTTAAAAGTCATAAACACAAACATATGAGCTTACAGGTGCAACCACGCACAGACCAGTCGTTCATACGCAGCAGGCATACATACGAACTGGGCCAGTAGATGAAGTGATGTATACATTCAGACATGTGCCACAGTTTGGCTCTCGAGGGTGTGCAAGAGAGAGAACAGAAGGAAACAAGTACACAAAGAGTCTCAGTACTTTTCCATGCTGCATAGCAAACCTTACATTAAATTCAAATCACAACTTGGTTCCTTTTATTAAAAAAATAATAAAGCAATCACATTTACTTTTGCATGTATACATTATTATTTTCTTAAATTCTTGTTTTATTTTGCTGGATTATATTATGAAATAGGTCTTGAAACGCAAGGGCACAACGTGGGGGTATTTAGCATATTCCTGTATGCCTATAAGATAAATCTGTCAATACATGGTATGTCCACATATCATAATTGTGTCATACAGCCATCTTATGCACGTCTTATATAGAAAAACATTTTGACTTCCCTCATTTAAAATCGTCTCTACCAGAAACATCACCGTGACTGCGGAATGTGTGAAATACCCTGAAATACAAGTGTATGAATACGATTGAAGGAAATGTGCCAGGATGTGATATACACACGTCACATAGTTTGGTATAAATCTAAAAACCTGCTCTATGTATGCAAATGAGAAATGTTTAAAAAAAAAAAAAACATGGACTCCCGTCTAAAGAATTCATTTGAATTTACCATGAAAATAGTTTCTCAAACCTTCATTTAATTCAATGGCAAAATAGATTGCACAGTGTCTAGTTTTTTGTTCCTTGATTTTTCGTTTGTTTGTATGAATTTTTTGGGGTTTTATTTACTGAAATGTATAACTGATGAGCGTAAAAGCGACACGCCAGAAAGTTCCATGAATAGAATGAATAATAATGCCACTCAATGGCGGATCGTAATGGAATACTAATGCTAATGGGAAGACGCTACTGCTCGCACCCATGAGGCCGGATGGAAGCGACGCGATCTTTGTCCAGCTGATGCAACAGAAAAAATAGCAGAAATACTTCTAAAGCGAACCATTTCCAAATATTTGGTTAACGTCATTTGGTTAATACATTTTGTGTATGTTCTGGAATCTGGCCTTGAAATATTCAGGAACTTGGTAAGGGTTTAAAAAGCGGCATTAGTCTCGGTTTTGGAATCATAGGGCTTGTGGGTAATCAAACTTTTATTAATCAAAATTCATAATCAATCACAGGCAGAATAGCGATGACAATTCTCCATTATAGAAGCATGGGGCTCTGCCGTTGAAAATGGCACGTTAATTGGTGGTCACTGCTATTCTATCCAGACTTTATCTTCCCTTTATATTCCCCCCTGCACCTCTTTCTCCAAACGTAATTTATTCATATTCCGATAGATTTTCTGAAGTATATGGAAACCACTCGTTCATTATGAGGCACCGTTCCACACACAAGGTCAGGTGACTCATTTGCATACAGCCTTGTTTGTGCTCTTGCTCTCGTGCGCTTGTGTATGTCTGTCTCCAAATGCGTTTGTAAAATCCGAGAACCTCAAAAATCCGCAAATTTCAGCAAAAAAACCGACACCCCCTCATTAGCAACTTTACATCGGAAAATGATGTAAGAATGTACATCAACACATGCGGCGAACCACTTTTGGAGGACATCAGAATCGCTCGGATCGCAATGCGACGCCACCTTTGGAACAACAGGATGTTGTAAATCTGCTGAAAAGTGTCAAACCGAGTCGAGTGGCACTTTAAATCAAAGAGTTCTGGAGCAGTTCCACACACTGGGGTCCCCGAGAGAACACCCAAGCCACTCTGGAGGAAACATTGTATCTGTCAAACAATACTGTACCATCTGCCACAGGGGGTGGGGGGGACGTCCTTTGATTGTGACATCACACAAGTCTCCCTTTGATGCCCAGAGGCCTGCTGGAGTCGCTATGGAGACCTGTGTTACCGTGGGCCTGCTGTGGCCCTGCTGAGGAGGCAGTTTCCACAGATATGAGCTGCCTGAATGCTGGAGCGTTTCATAAAGGAGAGCTCTGAGCCGGACACCGGACCCTTACGGGACACGGGGAGTAAACAAAAAAAGAATGAATAAACAGAAGTGAATCACTGTCCTCTCAGCTTTAGAAAATACGGTCTTGCTGCTGTTCCAAGTATCTGAGTGGCCGCTGGAGAGAGACGAAACTGAATTCTTGAACTGACCTGCTCTCTATTTTACCCCAGCCGTGATCAAACCAACCACTCCCTCGCCAGCGAGGACGTCTGATCACAGCCTGTAAGAGCACACCTGGGATTCAAACAATAAAAAAAGAAAAAGAAAAAGATATATATTAAACATTGAATTTAATTTGCATAGAAGACATAAACACGTCCATAGATACAGTACCCAGAAGACTCTCTAATGTTTTCGTCCAAAAGGTGAGGCTGTTTTGAACGTGATTTCGAGCCAAAACTTCGATGCACACAGCCGGGTACGTCCTTTGACTGCTCTCATAATTGTGTGTTACCCTTCCTTATTCCACTCCCCCAAAACACTGCATAATCTGTAATAGATTGGAGCTGCGGCAGTAATAGGAGAAATCAATGTGAAATCAAACCCTTTTCCTTTGCTGTAGCGCCCGCTTTCGTTTCAAGAGGCTGACCGACACTCCCGACGCTTCAGGTGGCCTGACAGCTGGATTTCCATAAATAGGAATGGAATATCTTCTACATATCAATAAACAAATTAGGACGGAGGATCATTTGCATAATTACATATTATGGATGCGTGAATACAGAAGAACTGCCAAGGGTGGCCAGAAAACAAAAAACGGGAAGGTTCTTGCTTCCAGGTAAAACTGGAAAAAGTAGGGCATTATTTCAGAAGCGCTATCTGAGCTTTAATTCCTTGTTTTAGTTCTTTTAGGATGGGGGGTGGATTGGGGGGGGGGGCAGTTCGGGGGATGGTTTGGGGGGTGGCTCCTGACAGTGACCACAGCACATTTCAGTTGGAGAAAGTGGGGCCATTTTTAAAGCGCTACCAAACAGTCATTACCACTGGAGACCCTACCCAGACCCTACCCATTTCAGCTTTCATTACGAATGTGCAGGCATTTGACTGCTTTACTGCAGTGGTCGTATTGGATCCAGAGCATTTTTGCTTATGAGTAGGTACATGGCTAGAGTGACAGATAGCAGAGTTTGATAAGAAGTCTGCCTTATTGAGGCTGAAAGTCCAGAATCAATAGATGTCATGTTCTAGAAAGGTCTCACTGTGTTGCCCGCATGTCTGTGTATGTGTGCTTGTTTATGTGTGTGTGTGTACAAGCGTGTTTGTGTTTACATATGTGTTTGTTTGTGACTGTGTGTAAGTGCCTGTGTTAGTGTGTGTGCATGTATGTTTTCTTTGATTGTTTGTGTGCATTTGTGTATTTTTGTTTGTTTTATATGTGTGTGTGTGTGTGTAAGGTGGCTTGAGCAGGCATAAGTAATATGATTTACGCTCCTCGGTTTGACCCCGGCAGAACCAATCAAATGCTGAGATTGTTCTGGGAGCCTGGAGACGGGAGCCGTGAATATTTAAATCATCTACGGGGAGTGGTCATGTGACCTGGGCTCTGAGCTGCTTTGCCCTATCACTGAGCACTGTCTGTCTCTCATTCACTCCTTTCCTCCGTTTATTTTTCTATTGCTCTCTCTTTCCCTCTCTCTCTATTGCTCTCTTATTCCTTATCTTTCTTTGTACCTCCCTTACTTTTAATTTCCTTTCCTCTCTTTTGTTGTTTTTTTCTCTCTGTCTTTCTTTCTCCTGCTGCCTCCCTCTGTCTTTCTCTTTCACTCAGTTTCTTTTTCCTTCACTGTCTAACTATCTCACTAAGTGTAATTTCAGTATCCCTCTATATTTCTCTCTTTGTCTCACTCTCTATTTCTGTAGTTCTGTCTCTCTTGTGTCTTCCCTCTCTCTCTCTCTCTCTTGTCTCTCTCTCTCGCGGTGCTAGAAAAGTAATGAAGAGAAATGAAAGTGTTTTGTGGGAGATGGAGAAGAGATCAGAACGGAGTGACTGAATGACTGATGAAATTGTTTTTAGATAGACTGCGAGTAAGACGACTGATTGTGCTAACAGAGGAGAGCATTTCTCTGGCGGAAAATAAAACGCAGGCTGGCAATGTATCCGTTTACTCTCATCATCCGGTCATTCTGCAGGCTGGGGGGTGAATAGATTGGTACCATTAGGATCAGAATGGAAAAGAAAAACAAATAACCATAAATAAACCTTTATGTATGAATAAATGAATTTATTTGTGCTTATTTTTCTGCTAGAAAAGAGAGCACATTAGATTTGTATCATAGTCTATGTGCAGTCATTCCTTCTGCCAATATTTTTTCAAGAAATGACAAAAGGACATGTTTTCCATGACTGCTGAGGTTGAAACCAGATTAACTACCGTTTTATTTTCATACAGAGTAAAGACAGGGTCTTAAGAAATCCTGCGCAAGTATTTTGCTGTGACACCATTCACAGAGCCACTTTCAAAAATGAATCAGAAATGTCATCCTCAGCTATGACACAACAACAATAATAGGTGACAGATTTTTAACGGATTTTTCTTCTTTTTTTTTTGTACTTCAGAAGTTAACGGTAGTTGAGCCTTGAGATGCAAAGTTGCATGCTAGTGTCTGTTATGGGATCATGTGACATCATTTCCTGGCAGAAGTGAGAAAGAGGGCAATCTGTTAGCATGGCTCGGAACTTGTTCTACAGCTCAGCAAGTTGATACCATCTCTTGTTGTGAGGCTGAAGAGTGCACTGACCCCTATTCCACTGTGGTGACAGAAAACGGACTAAAGCTCTTTGTTGTTAAACTGAATCATTTGTTGTAACGTTGTTTCTGTGCTTCAGCCTTGTCTTGTTACAAAGCTCAGAGATGTGAACTATTCAGTCAATGTGTCTTAGAAGAAGAATGACATCATCACCAGGAGGGCAGGAAGTGTTCTTGACCTTGGTCTTTACCCGGCAATCTAATCGTATCTCTTTTCTATTTTCAGTGAAGCAGATGAGGGTTTGCAATTCCTGCTTTGGAATCTGCAGGATTATATTTCTGTGAAAATATCCGGTTTTCCTTGAGGTCCCTTTTTAAACATGTTTATTCTGTTTTTTCAGTCTTTTATTCTTTTCATTTGGTTTATTTTTTAAGATCTTGTCATCAGTCTCCAGTTGTTTTTTTTTTTTTAGATATTGCTCGACCTTGTCTCCTGCTCCTTTTCTTGTACCAATTATATTTTATTTGACTAATTTTCAGTCATTACTAATGAAGCGTAGCGCAGAAATAAAACGTGGGTTTGATTTGCTTCTGAGTGTGATATGACATTGCACGATGTGACTTCACAGCCTGCAGAATATCCATCCATTACAATTTAGAGCATTGTTATAAACGTTTAATAAATTATGGATAACCGCATTATACATAATTAAAGAAGCATGCTTCCTGGTCATTCATCATTAATAAATGTTATTTAATGTGTAGCCAAGTCAGCTCACTGCACTCACCTGTCCTTAATAAGGGATCAGCTCACTGCACCTGTATCTGGGGGCATAGCTACTGTGGGGGGGAAGCTGCACCTGGGCCGGTGAAGGGGGTTGGATGCCTGTGGAGGGTCTAAATCTCCAAAAAATATATAAACCTGAAGATAACCGAACTGAATAAAACCATGTTTTATTTGTTTTTGCATTTATAATGTATGAATACTCTGAATTGTGTGTGTGTGTGAGTGTGTGTGTGTGTGTGTGTGTGTGAGTTTGTGTGTTACCATTTGCACTATGAATTATGCAACGCTGTTCTCCCATCTTCCTTATCAGCGCCTTATCTAATTAGTCCATTTTAATTACCTCTGTAATTGTCTGATTTATTATCTTTAGCCAGGAGTTTAACGTTTGATCAATAGTCCCGCAGCAGTACCTCGACATCAACTAATGAGGCGCGGCACACAAAAAATGCAAGCCTCCAAGCTAGACCTCCGAACCCAAAAATGTGCCGAGAGTTTGACCGCCAGACCAACAACTGGCTTTTCACGGCCGACACGCAAGCATGGCAGTTCATCATCAACGAAACCTACTGGCCATTTTATCAACCCGACACATTTTATTTTAAAAAGAAGGAAGGGAGAAGGGAACATACTAGTGTTAATTGGGCTTTTGATCTCTGAAGCATGAAATAGGGGACTATACAGACAATTTAGAAAAAACTGAGCCTTAACTGGCAGAGGTCTCACACACACACACACACACATACACAGACACAAACATATGTGAATAACAGAACTCAGAGATGCTAGACAGACTGTGACATCAACACTGGAGAGAAGGAGAGTGTGAGTATAGCTGGTTCCTTTGCAAACACACACTTGCAATTGGAAATACAGTGAACCCTTGTTGTAGCGGATCTCGCTACAATGGATTTTGGTTATAACATACTATTTTTGCTGTAACAACGTGTGTGGTCTATTCTGGATAATATTTGTTAAAATTCTCCTTTTTCTTTCCCTTAAACTTTTCTGATGTCTTCTTTTTCTCTCTTTATTCCCTCTCTTTCTCCCCTTTTCACCTCTTATCTCCTTTCACTGTTCTCTCTTTCCCTTACTTACTCTGTATTTTTTCTTTACCTCTTTCTCTCTTCCGTCTTTCTTTTAATATTAGTTGTTATTGGTAGCTATTATGGTGGTGCCACATCGTATCACAAAGGATTCTTTGAAAATTAATTAAACTGACACAGTCCGAGTAATGTTTTACACCAAACTCTTGGTGCCACAGCCAAGGTGGGACTACTGTGTGTTTTTATATTATCACGGTTATATCGTATTATCAGTTAAATCGTACTCCCTTCCCCCCAATTAGTCCAGTTTAACGAGGGTTCACTGTACATACACATTGGATCATAACAATATTGGATTTTGCAGACACCAACAGTTACATAATATGTACATAATACTTTTTTCCTCTAGACTTTTGCTTTCTGGCTTTTCTGCTCCAGTTTGGCCATGAAATAAAACTTTCTGTCAAGGAGCTGGGCTTGTAAGTGGGGTTGCAAATTTCAGTCCTAAGTGGGGACATTGCTGTTGACCCACAGTTAAAAATGAATATCTATGGGAACAGAGAACAAAGGCAAGGTATTGTTGACTGGCTGTGGTTTGGCTGGATTTCATTACTCCTCTCACTTTGAATTCAAGAGGCACAACTGGCAAATCTGTGTGAAAAACAACGGGAAAACATTTTTTCAGAAAACAAAGCAGAAAAAGTGATATGCGAAAAAGATGCATTAATAAAATTACAAAACATGCATAATCCCCAAATCTCTGTGGTGGTTCTCTTTCCCTGAGAAGAACTTTACTGAGGAAAAAAATGTAAAGAAGTAAAGAAGAAGAGTAGGCGGTCTGGGTAACTGATGCTAATGGCATCGCTAGTTGTTCATTTTCCTAATGACCTGGCGGCGTCTCAGTGACAGAGTGTGGCTAAATGACGGGGCCCTTTAATCAGGTGGGGCGTGGGCATGACGGGCACTCGTTTGCAGTGCGTGTTTGCCAGCCCGCAGAGCTGTGGAGGAGTTCTACTCACTCAGGAGATTACTTACACTCACCGGGTATCCACCTCTGCACTCTAAACATCCAAAGTTCCATTATGGAGTCTATAGACACACCAGATAACCACCTCTGCACTCTAAAAATCCAAAGTTCCATTACAGAGTCTATAGACACACCAGATACCCACCTCTGCACTCTAAGCATCCAAAGTTCTATTATGGAGTCTATAGACACACCAGATAACCACCTCTGCACTCTAAACATCCAAAGTTCCATTACAGAGTCTATAGACACACCAGATACCAACCTCTGCACTCTAAACATCCAAAATTCCATTACAGAGTCTATAGACACACCAGATACCTACCTCTGCACTCTAAGCATCCAAAGTTCTATTATGGAGTCTATAGACACACCAGATAACCACCTCTGCACTCTAAACATCCAAAGTTGAATAACAGAGTCTATAGACACACCAGATACCCACCTCTGCACTCTAAACATCCAAAGTTGAATAACAGAGTCTATAGACACACCAGATAACCACCTCTGCACTCTAAACATCCAAAATTCCATTATGGAGTCTATAGACACACCAGATACCCACCTCTGCACTCTAAACATCCAAAATTCCATTAAAGAGTCTATAGACACACCAGATACCCACCTCTGCACTCTAAGCATCCAAAGTTCCATTATGGAGTCTATAGACACACCAGATACCCACCTCTGCACTCTAAACATCCAAAGTTGAATAACAGAGTCTATAGACACACCAGATAACCACCTCTGCAATCTAAACATTCAAAGTTGAATATCAGAGTCCATAGACACACCAGATAACCACCTCTGTACTCTAAACATTCAAAATTCCATTATGGAGTCTATAGACACACCAGATAACCACCTTTGCACTCTAAACATCCAAAATTCCATTATGGAGTCTATAGACACACCAGATACCCACCTCTGCACTCTAAACATCCAAAATTCCATTACAGAGTCTATAGACACACCAGATACCCACCTCTGCACTCTAAGCATCCAAAGTTCCATTACAGAGTCTATAGACACACCAGATACCCACCTCTGCACTCTAAACATCCAAAGTTCCATTACGAAAGCTGAATCTGAAAAGGGCTGCTATATGGTGCCTATAGAATTCCATTGCAATAGTACTGCTCTTGCGTCACTGTAGTGCCTGCGACAGATCTGCAGTATGTTAGCATTCAGACACACTAAGACACACTGCGGTCACGATTTTTTCCAGTCTCATGGCTGTATGTCTCCAACTGACATATATCCGTCCTCGCAAAACAACAAAATTTCTCATTCCCTCTTCTTCAAGGCCCTCAAAGTTCAGCCTGCATTTGAGCCTGGGGTTGTGGCATGCTGGGTAGTCCCCCATAACATCTGCCTGGAGATCCAGAGAAGGCTCTGGAAGTGGAGGAAGATGACTTGGCGCCCAGAGCCAATGAGCAGCAGCCAGGCGAGGCTCTGCGGGACAACATGGCTGCGGCTGTCCCGGCCCCGGACAACATTATTTCTGTCCTTCAGGAATAAGTGTAGAGACGAGAGAGAGGGGGAAAAAAAGTTTGTTCACCAGGCATTTACTTCGTTCATTGCCCACCCCTAGTTCTATTGGTTTGTTTACCAATTGTTCTTTTTTTACCGTTTGTCTGTTGATTATACATTTTGTAATTTCCCCTTCATTCCCGTTAGTTGTACAAAGTTTTGCATTTTTTCTCCTGTTCTATTAAAACAATGCAATAAAGTGAATTGCGCGGTCAACTGGTAATTGTTAACTCGTAATAGAGTTATTTTAATTAACTTGACAGAATGATGTCAGCTTCATTGGAAGAATCTTGTTCCAGCACTCATACATACAGAAGTTAACAAATTATCAAAACTACTCAGAAACAGCAAGTTCAACCAAAAATATTATGTCTTACGTTCACTTCAGCTTTAACGCAATTGAAGGATTACTGGGTAGTTGTGACATGTGCTTCCACAAAAGTATAACTTTTAATTGCGCGCCAACAACAGCAGGATGACATTATATTGAGAGGAGCTGTATAAATTACAGAAGTACTAAAAAAATGGGTAATTTTGGGAAGGTTTACAAACATATTAAAAATAAAACATACCTGAGCTACAGTCTAAACGGTTTCAGGTACCCATGCCCTTCACACACTCGGTGAAAATGAACAAATTTCTAAATATTGTGCAGATGAACTACACACGATCACATGGCATGAACAGTCATAACCGACAGCCAGATTGACATAGAGATAAATCATATGAATCACGTGTACAGCATTAGCCGGTAGCTTGCCACATGTGTTCAGCTTTTACCGCACAATTCTTAGACTCCAGACCACACTCATCTCCCTAGTTTTTAACTTTAACAAACATATAGTTGCCCTCCAATTGAAGCTGAAACATTCCTATTTGATGCATCTTCTGAAAATGTACTTAAGGCACAGCTCTCAGCTGCACTGTAATACAGCACCAGAACCCCTATTACCAACTGAAGGATCCTGCAATTCTGGAGCAACAAGTAGGAAATTTATTCACAGTCAACTATCTAGTGTATGTACAGAATCTTTGGTAGTGCTTTTAGAAAACACAAAGCAGTTCTAAATATATTCTTCCAGAGTTTCTTTGTAATAAGGTGTGGGGGGCCCCCAAAAGAGAATAGAGAAATTAATCATGCTTTGGGGTCATTCGCCTCCCAGTCTTCCACCAATGTGCGGTACTGATGAAGACGGATTGGGCCGCATTTGGTTAGAAAGTTTCCGGTTTCTAAACGCATACAGGAAACTTTGGTTTTATGAACACCCCACAGAATACGCATCAGCTTACAAGAACAGACGAGCCCAGCCTCTCTCTCCAATTAATGTATCTCATTAGCTTACACGAAAAATGCAAGTGCTTCTGCTTGTTCTTTATAAGGGCCATTTCGGCTACTGATCACCAAACTTAATGATGAAAAAAATTTGGTTTGCATTGAAACAAAGGATAATGCTAGTGTTTACTCTGTCATGCAACAAACTTCTCTTAAAATGTAGTTCTCAGTTCCAGTATTATGTTCCATTGTAAAAATATTATTTAGTCATATGGGGCGCTTGAACCAGCTTTATTGGTAGTTGAGTTACATTGGATTTGGTTGGATGGCGGGGTTTAGCATTTGATACCCCTGTGCCCACCTTTGCAAGGTTGGGATTTATCAGTAGTAGCTGACCAAGTGTATTCGAAAAGCACAGAGTTATGCCACATAGGGGTGAGAACTCGTTGGGCTCGTTTTTATGATGTCATAGTTCTGAGCCTGTAAAAAAAGGTCCACTCCAGCCAAACTTGCTTCCTTATTTTTCTTGAAGTAACACCAATAAAACAGAAGCAGAGAGGGATGACATCGAAATTTTATGTAACTAGTTGAAACGATAATGCCCTCTCATTTATTTAGGAACTGTATGGGGAGAATGGTTATTTCGCTATGTGAAAAACATATGTTGTGGCCCATGGGAACTGCAGTTTGAAGGAAGTCAAGTCAAGAAATTTTATTCAGAAGCCAAGTAATGTCATACTTTAACTGACATATACATTTTAAGGATCATCGCGCAGCACCATTTTAAAACCACAGGATGTGGAATTCAGTGGAAACCTATCGGGATGAGTCGGCCTTGTAATGGGGCCTGACAGAGCTGCTTTCACGCAGCACCAGGGGAATAACGCAAACCTAATGAGTGAATGAGCCAAATCATCTGCTACCTGGCTGGGTTGTCATAGCGATGGCAGCGTAGCGGGGAACCCCCTTCCGCTCAGGAACGAGCAAACGAGGTGCCAGCCCCCAGTCACTTTGTCAAACTGTGCAAAGAAACAGAACTACTGACTGAGGCAACAACAGCAAGACTAATGAAGAAAACGACACAACGTGATGGCATCGTTATCTCGGAAAGAAAAAAACAAGAGCGTTCGGTCTGTTTCATCTGTCTCTGTCTCGTATTCAGAAGAAGTCCAGGTGAGAGAGAGAGAGAGAAAGAGAGAGAGAGGAGAGGAGGAATAGAGAGGTAGAAAGAAACTTTTTAGACCTTCACAACCCCATCACTTCTACAGGCACCCGAAATATCACATAAAAAATAACAACCCCATAAAAAAGGAAAACAAACACTAGAAACCGCCGCATGCAAATGAAACCACATAAAGGAGGCATCATAAAAAACCTCTTGTTGACTCAAATTCAAAACCTCAAGTCTATATTACCCCCACATTATGTCACGCAGAACCTGTTGAACACAACACCTAGGCTTCAAAGTCAGGAAAACCGACTTTCAACAGATAACAGTCAAACTCCAGCCTTATCTTGGACTGGAGCGAAAACCAGAGTCACGGTATTAGGTATAGAGAGAGACAGACGGGAAAGACAGAGAGTGAAAGAGAAAGAGAGGCAGCAGAGGGAATGAGAGGGACAGACTGAAGGAGGGAAATATGGAAAGAGAATTAAAGGGGATAAAAAAAGAGAGAGAAAAAAGAAAGGGAATTCTGCTCTCCGCTCTACTGAAAATAGAGGCCTCTTGTGTAAAGCTCATTTCTCACTGTCCAGAGGAACACCTACAGCAAGCCTAGCTGTGTCAGTGTGCATTGCCCGTTTGTCATCTTTAATCAGGGACTCCTTCTGCGATCGATAAAACTCTCCTTTTGGGATCGAACACCACACACTCCTGCAGGTATAATCACTGGCTTCGTGGAAATGTCGCCTCAACGTAATGAGGGAACGTGCGGCTTCCAAGGGTGTACATGAATGTCAGGGCTATGACCCCAAGACTGTAATACAGCTAGACTGGGATATGACCCCATGACCTTCAGGTCAGTGACCTCAGATGTCAGGCTTGTACTAATGCTATCATTGCTGTGGCATATTAAAATCGCCCACCCTTGAGGTGATTGGCTAACAGACCCATTCCCATTTACAACTTCTGACCAATCACAAACTTCTGTGACCAGTTCTGCAAATGAAAGTAACTATTTAGTGCAAGAAATTCTTCTGGTGGCTCTTTTGTAATAAATGTGGATAACTTGTAGATAGTTTCCTTCTCTCTCAATTTGGAATTTATGAGTATATTCTCAAGACAGAGGAGGATTACGATGTAACACTGCATATTTCCATTCCATTGCACATTCCACATGGAAAAAAATTACATTAAAACTAAATGAATGTTAATTAATTCTTAATTAACAGAGACCCCACCGAGAGGCAACCTCCAGGCTCCAAAATCTCCAGAAAGGATTTTAATGTTGTTCTGTTTTCCCCCTTCAAATTCTGGAGGATCTACTTCACAACAAGCATATTAAAATTGTTGAGTTAATAGTTGAATTTTCAGTCCAAACTCAAAGCCTGCAGCCTTGTGAAGAACGCTATATTTGTTGCTAATGGATTTATGGTGTTAATTAGGTTTTTTCTCAGTGGCCTGCCATGTTTTTAAGGTCAGACAGAGAAGAACAGTCTGTCTCTGCAATTACCGAGAAGCTGTATGCTTGTTTACCTAAGCTCTCGCTGAGATACCAGATATGTTTAAAGAAGTTGCTGTTGCTAACTGGAGGAAAGTTGTTAAATGAAATTGTTTGAGAGGACGGGTTATTACAAGGAGAAAATGAAGGGGCAATAATGTTAAGGCAATGATGAAGCTATTTGGGGACTTTCAAGCAACACATGGAGTGAAGTCACATTTCAGTGTGTGCACACACCGGCAGAGGTCCACATTTGGTAGGAAACAGGTCAGGGAAAAATAAAGGGTAAGTAGTTAAAAACCAAGTTTCATTGCTCTCTAGTGACCCCTGGCCAACTTGGAATTTAAGACAGTGAAAGAATCTATAAACAGCTGTTGAGCTTAGATGTAATTTGATAAACACCTGCTCTGAAATGATTGGACAAACACCAGCTCTGCTCTGATAAGACTGGACAGAACCCAGTCTGCCCACCACTGCTCTGGCAAACACTTCCCCACCATTAAATTTGTTGTAAGAACTATTTGCATAGGAAAACGGACCACCATCGATAATGCTTACCAGCGGGCGGTTTCTTATGAAGACAAGATGCGTAAAACCGCATAACCAGTCTCTGGGTGCAGTCACAAATGTGCTGACGTCACCTCACTCAGATTTGCATTTTGGCCAACTGCCGCTGGTGCAGATTTTCCTCAGAGATATAGGGAAACATAAGTTGACACAGCTTACTTTCTCATGAAATGCTAGTCAAGGAAATGAGAAAAAAGCTTTTGAGAGTGTAGCAAAACTTTTCCAAAGGTCATATTTTTCCCGTCCGCAAGTATATGTGCTTTTGGGTACCTGTGTGACAAACCTTCGAACCCAGTCTGTAAAAGCAAAGAAAATTTCTTTCAAAATTAAAAGTAAGAGACAAGGCAGAATAAAACAGCCACGCATCGCTGTCCTGTGTCTTTATTTAGAAGCACTTCCAGCGAATCGATTTTGCTCCTTGTGGTGATTTAGCGAATTTTGTGGCACCCATGAGTATCTGCTTCTGCTAAACTCAACAACAGATCTAATATATTTATTTTTGCAACTATACAATTTCACAGTATTCAAACTTTTTTTGGATCTTTGAATTTTCCTGTAGCAGCTCCTGCCTGGCACATATTCTGTTTATAAGAGCCCCAAGCAAGCTGAGAGGGAGTTATGAAGAAAGCACTTTTAAAAGTCTAAAATCTCCCTGCGGGCGCTCAGGCGCAACCGCCTGATGCCGCCCGCAGGCACCTCGCGATCCCCGTAGTACGCGCATCGCAGGGGCTCCAGTTTCGCTCTCTGCACTTTGCAGTCTGCAGAAAATGTCTCTCTGACGTAGCCTCCGTTCCTGAGAGACGGCTGGGTTTGGGGGGGGGGGCGGCGGTGGGTGTGCAGGATTTTCCCTCTTCAAGGGCAAAAGACAATTACTCAAGATACCAGTGGAAAGTGGTCTTTTAAAAGCGTTCACATACTCATACACAGGCAAACACGCGCTCAATGTCAAATAAAATTACCTGTCCATGCGTAGCAAACATTATCTTTGCAGTTTTCCAATAAGCCACAAAAAGAACAGTTCTAAGTTAATAAAGTCACAATTTATTTTTAAACAAATAATTAAAAAAAAAAACAGGGTAGGTCACCCTGGCAGGTAATTTCAGAAATGTGAATCTAACGCACAACGTGGCAGTAGAAAAGTGCGCAGTCGTTTTCTGAGCACTATTTTCTCACACCTTGGCATCCCTTCCGGATCTCTGAGGCTCTCTCGCAGAGACTCGCGCAGAGACAGGAAGCGCACGCTTGCTCGCGCAATCCCTTGGCATACGCTGTTGCCTCAGGGGCCGCTGTGTGACGTCAGTGAACCCCGACGCTTCGGTTCTTGGCGGAACGTGGAGTCCGGGGCCCCATCCGAATACCCAGCAAGGAGCTTCCTTCCTTCCTACGTCATTTCACTGATCCGAAGCGACCGCTGATTGACTAGGAGGGAATTCTGCCACGCTGATTTCACCTGTCCTTGCTCTGTAGATCAAGTGAAAGAAGGAAGGAGGGATGTGGCTACAATTTTTTGATAGGCGCACTAAAGAGGGAAAAGCATCAGCACCTATGTTCATAACTCAAGACTGCTGATCTAGGATCAGTTTTGCCTATTATGCTATCGGGGACAATACCAGCATATGGACAGGATCTCAGATCATTAACCCAACTAAATGAATAAAGCTCATCATCTTGGATCAGTTTTGCCATTTAGTACATAATAGAGAAGCCTGGGATATGCACAGGGGAACCTGTTCCTAGATCAGTACTTTTACTCTTTGTGAATGAGGTTAATCATTTAGGGTGTTAGATTTATCTTTCAGCTCATAATTGATAAAATTAGGGTGTTAAAGAAAGATTATATGAGCAGATATTTCTATCTCTAATACTCCACTCTTCCAGACCACCTTATCTTAGTGTGATCACAGACTACATTTCCAATAATGCCTCCCAACAACTTGTCATCAGTTTATGAGATATGCAAATGAGACAATAAATGAGGACCCCAAGGGAGGAGAGGGGTGGGGACAACCAAGCAACTGTTGCACCAAAACACACCCACTGCCATGCCCCTTTGCTCCCTCACCTTACCCAGAATGGGGTTTAGAAGATTATCTAGAAATGCCAATATTTGTCACTTACTGTCACACATGGTGCACCGGTTTGCAAAGATTTATAGTATGCCAGTTGCTTGGTATTGTGTGCATGTAATTTCTTCCCTCAGAGTGTGTGTATGTGTGTGTATCTGTGTGTGTGTGTGTGTGTGTGTGTGTGTGCATATATGTGTGCATATATCTTTGTGTGTCTGTGTGTGTGTTTGCATATGTGTATGTATATCTGTGTGTGTGTATATATGTGTTGGTGTGTGTATGTGTGCGCATGTGTATGTATATTTGTGTGTGTGTGTATGTGTGTGTGTGTGTGTGTGTGTGTGTGTGTGTGTGTGTGTGTGTGTGTGTGTGTGTGTGTGTGTGTGTATCTTGGGATAGCTCCAGCCCCTACTGACCCAGGCTCGGATGAAGCAGGTACATACATAGATAATGAATGAATGGAATATACAGCAACAACTGCTACATGTTTGTGTTTAGCTTGCCACCGCTAACTATGTTAGGGTGCTGCCAATATTGTTTTCAGGTCTGACTGTGCAGGTATCCCATCATGCTTTGTGTGTGTGCTGTTGCAAAAATTTGAGATAATGGACTTCAGACATTCTGATTTGTGTTAGTTAATTCCTGTGGTACATGACTTATTTTTAACTTATAATTAAGACTCATTTTGTCATATAAATGCAGGCTAACATTTAGTCTCCCCATTAAAGCAGCATTTACTTTAAACTTTTTAATTAATTTAAATTTTTACATCCACTGCAAAGTAAAACTACTTGGAAAAACACATGGAAACAAATTTAAAGCATATATTACTTTTATTCGTAATGAATAGCAGGACATTTTGAGAATGCACAGTTACTCTGGAGTTTCTAGATAATTCTGATGCTGTTTGGTAACTGTATGCATTTTCGTATCAGTGAGACATTCAAAGGAGTCTGGGTAATTATGCAATAAAGGTAAGCTCTTGTAGATTCACCATTGAGGAACCACCTCAGATATGATTCCGCTCCGACTAGGGGCCGGCGGCGGTCGTCACGTGCTGCCTTTCTGAGGGAAATGAGTGATGCTAATCGGCCAACAGTAATATGGATGCCAGCGCAAAAATAAATAAGAAATAAAAACAAAACTGCCGAGGAAAGTAGTTGCAGAGAACACCAGAGGAGTCGCCCTAGTTCAGAAACTACTTTTATTGCCATGGATTCACACTTGCCATTGATTCATGCAATTTTGCTCATGCAGCTCACAACTCCCTGAACACTGGCTTGCTCGAAGGAAATTATGTAAAAATAACATTGCATGATTTAATCGGTTACAACTAACGACTTATTTTTTTAGAATGCTTTAAGCCTATTTACGTCATGGCTAGATCGCGTTGTGTCAAGATACGTCAAGATTAAACGTATGAGGAAAAAGCACACAAAACCTCTCTCACTTCTTATGAATAGACAGCAGGATATGGAGAACATGCACGTGATGAGCGATGGTACAGACAGAACAACCAATAACCCCACAGTTTCAAGATAATTCCATCCCTGTTTGGTGACTGCAATTTGTTGCCTGTGAAGTATTTTTGTTCATAGTCTCATCAAGCAAATCATTTTGGGAGAGGAAAATATTTCCTGTTTCCCCCCACACACAGACACACTCACACTCAAGGTTACCGGCCTAATCCTGAAAGCTTGATGTAGGCAATAGCAGTACTCATACTCATATCACTCATTTCTAAACCTCTTAGTATTGAGATCAAAACAGATGAATAAGTGTAGTAAATCTCCTGTAAAATGTCAGAGCAAGAGGGAGCAAAATAAACGAACTTCAAGTTGCAGTCCTCTGTAAATACTGGCTCTTTTGATACTTTGTATTAAATTCAGGCCACACTTTAAATTTTTTCAAAATTCACAGTATACACGGTTTGCTGAAGTTATTATTATTATTACTAACAACAATAATAATAACGACAATAATGATAATAGTATAATAAGCATAAGATTATAATTGAGAACTGAGAACAAGCTGAAGAAGGAGAACTGGGGAGAGTGATTTTTGTGAGGACTGAATGACTGTGTGTAGTTGGGAGATGACAGATTGATCCATATATCAAATGTGCACATACCACGTATCTGCCACCAGTTTTCCAGCAATTGAAAAATGATACAGATCGGTTTGTACATCACTATGATTGCAATTGAACGACTGGATGTGCTACACTCAGTATTCGGTTATAGTTATGGCTTTCACATATTCTGTTCATATTACACCAGCAAACCAAACGATACAAGCCGTTCCGGTCGTATGGCAAATGATGTAAGCGAGATATCTTCGAAAAAGCAACTAAAATTCTTAAAAACAACTGCGCATGTATCACGCACTATACAAGATCCAAATATGTTCCGTATAAATCGGCTTTTAAATATACTAAATTGTTATTAACCCCGATGTATTTAATCAGTGTTTGAATTATGTGAATTGTTTTCACAAAACCAGGCCAAAACACAGCGTGATTTCAACTTGCAAAAACTCAAAACTCGTGGGTGCATACATTTTTTAAAAATCGGACGGCACACGCTTTGCTTTTTGGCAATTAGGTGATTTATTGTTTCAGTGCTGTGAAGCAGACAGGATGGTACTTATATGGGAAACCCTCCCATCCCAATAAAATGATTACAATGTCTGAAACCATCACACTGACCGAACGGTATATCTTATGTGGAAATACAACGATGCGTTGCTGATGAGTAACACGATATACACAAAAACCAGCCTAATGCACGTCCCCTATGCCTTGAATTACCTGTGAAATCAGAAGTCAAACCCGATATCTGGGGTATTTTTTCATTATCACTATTATTATTGATTTCTCAGCTGAATTGTTTCATTACCGAAGACACGGGGATAGATCTCGGATAGAATGGAAGTTTTGAATGGGTTACGTCACTCAAAGAGCAAGACTCTTTTAGTACTTTTCAGCATTCCTTGAACGACAGAAATAAATAAACAAACATACAGTCACGTGGTCCAAGTTCATCAACGTTACCACACGAAGATAAACAAGAATGTTTTGACCGTTTAAGGTCTGTAGAACTTGCATTTGATAATCTTCTTGAATGCGCTTTGAAAGTCTTTGTTGAAGTATGCGTATATTATTGGGTTCAACAAAGAGTTCGAGTACCCAAGCCAGTTTATTACGGCCCCGAGAGATTCTGGCATGTAGCAGCTCTCGCCACAAAAAGGAAGAACCAGAGCCACGATGAAGAACGGCAGCCAACATAGGATAAAAGTTCCCATAATTATTCCAAGTGTTTTCACCGTTTTGCGCTCTCTGGCCAGTGCCATTTTCCTCTTGGCCTCCGTATTCTTTTCGTTCCTGTTCTCGAAGCACTGGACTGACTGAGGGGTGTTCGGGAGCGGGAGGTGACTCCTCGAGTTACTATGAACTTCGATGATCTCCAGCGACTCGCCATCCTCGCCGTGCTTGACAGCGCCGTTTACGCACGAGCTGGGCTTGGGCTCCACGCTCCTCTTCCAGCTTTTGCCGGTTTCCCCGTTGGTCTTCTTGTGAAAGAAAGACGGGGACACGGTCAGACATCTGTCCGACACTTTCTTTTGCTCAGTTTTCCGGACTGTCTTTCGAATCCGGAACCTGGCGGCTCTAAATATCCTACCATACAGGACCAACATGAGTAAAAGTGGGATGTAAAAAGCGCCGAAGGTCGAATAGATGGTGTAACCCGGATCCTGGCTAATGGTACAGGCGTCAGGGTTAGCCCTGTCCTCCGCTTTTCTCCACCCGAGCATCGGCGGGATGGATATGGAGAACCCTATTAGCCAGGTGAGGCTAATTAAGATAGCAGCTCGTCTAGGAGTCCTTTTATTCACGTAGTCAATGGGATCTGTTATCGCCCAGTACCTGTCCAAAGCAATTGCGCACAAGTGCAGTATGGACGACGTGCAGCACAGCACGTCCAACGAAATGAAAATATCACAAGTTACCTGTCCGAGCGTCCACTTGTTCAAGACTTGGTAAAGAGCCGCCATGGGCAGCACGAGGACAGACACCATCAGGTCCGTGACCGCCAGCGACCCGATCAGGTAGTTGGCCACGTTCTGCAGCGACCTCTCCAGCGCGATGGCCGCGACCACGCAGGCATTTCCAAATATGGAACAGAGGATGAGGGCTGCGAGGAACAGGGAGGTGACAACCTGGTAACTTAGCGCCACTTCGGCTAGCGCAGCCAAGGTTTCGTTCCTGTCCGGTCCGTCCGAATTTGTAGTGTTGTTTGTATTTTCCATTTCGAGGGAAAACAACAGAATTGTCGGGGAAAACTCAGTCCCTCTCAACGTCTGTTTTCTGCACTACTCCATCACGCAGAGGACGCATGGCGGTCTGAAGTCTAAGCAACACGGCGCTCCAGTGTACACGAGCCGCGAATCATTGACGTCTGGTGACGAAGCGAATTAATTTATACCAGCACTGAAGGTACGACGTCAGATGGCTTAGAGGTCGGAACAGGATTTCTACCGTTCTTTTACAAATCTGCAGTTCATTTGCTGCGAACTTGCAAGGCAGGGAGAGATCTGTATATACACTTTTTCATATTTTGTTGAGCAATGTGTATTTTACTCTTTGTGAATAGTTTGTTTGTCCGAGGGAAGAACAAGTGTCTACTGCGAATGGTGCTCCATATTTAGTTAAATCGTGGACTTCATCGGGTTAAGGATTTTGTCTTGCTAACTCAACAAATGTGTTATGGCGTTAGATTCAAAACGAACTGAATGTTATTAGTTTTTTTTAAATCATTTTTACATTTTATATTGAATGTATTACCGCTTAATGTGTTATTTGAAAAAGAGAGAGATTGAGCAGTTGAACAAATACATTTTGATTAGTCTGAAGAAGCCAAAAATCAAACCAGTTCAGATGAAAATACGAAAACAGTTTAATTCTGCTGTCTGAAAACAAGAATTTCAACTGCATAGTTATTCGCATGAACTTAACGAGACAATATTTCAAGGGAAATGTTTGCAACCTGGAAAGCGTTACACGGACACATGTGTTTTATGGGTTTCATTACTATGACAATGTTTATGACTATGATTATGTTTATCGTCGTTCTGGCTGTAGACTGACACTGGCTTCCACGGTCTGTCACCTGCTGCCAGCTTCTCTGCGCATCTGTAGCGCTTTAGCACCAAGGACAGCTCCGCGCGCTGAGAGGAAGTCTGCTGCCATCTGGCGTGAGTCTGAGCTCGAGGTTCGGCACGGCTCGCGCTATCGTACAGGAGCCTGTGGCACGAGGTGGAGAGGGAGCTGCAGAAGAATCACACGCACACTGCATGATTTCTGTCTGACAGCGTCAAGGAAATGTGCAAATGTGCAAATCTGCGTTGCATTGATCTTTATTTAAAGGTCAATTGCCATGAAATATCATTCATCTGCTAACTTATTTTTTTTAAGCACCAATAAGTAAATGTAACACTGAGCCACAGTTATAATTAATCAAATGTTATTGTGCAATATAAACTAATCAGAATATTATTTTTTTGTTGTCTGTGATAAAGGTGAAACCACATGAATGAAAATTACAGAGATATACCAAGGTCAGTTAAGCCACACATACATCAAAGACAAAAAAACACGTCTTTGTTGTAAGCCTTCCAGTGACAGCCAAGGACAAAATAAACCCAAAAAAATGACAGCGCTCAAAGCTCTTTTGGAAGCAATAAACCCCCAACCCACCCCCCCCCAACATATATTTCCTACTTCATCTCCCATACTTGCAACAGTAAAGTTGACACGGACACCTTCCCCACAGGAAGGAGAAAATGTACGTAGGTATAAAGAAATTAGCGCCATAAATGTTTTCACTTAAAGGCATTCGGCCCTCCCCGTTTCATTGGTAGTAGTTTGTGTAAAAAAAGTCCCACAAGCAATTATTATAAAGCTGTCAGAGCTCAGTCCCCAGAGAGATGTAAAATGGAAGCACGTGTCATATCGATATGCCAGGTGTTTTAGGTAGCCCATTTCCTCGCTCCTTCCTCTGGAGACTCCTTCTGGCTGGAGGGATTGCTCAGTAACAAGCTGGAGAACGGGCGTGAATCACTCCCTAGACTCTGATATCCCATTCGTATGTAGAAACATAAACGTCAGCACATGCATCATCTTAGAGCCTGCAAGCTGGTTTCTCGTACCTGTTCTGAGTTGGGGGGCATGGGAGGGGGAGGGGGTGTACCATTTTCACACATGAAAATTTGCCATTTGTAAATTGAATGTATCGCTGAATGTGAAGCGGATCTTGATCACTCTCCGTCCTCCGTCAAAATTCGACCGTTTGTATGACTGATTCAATTTAAACGAGGTGGGTAAAAGAAGGTTCTTTGAATGCAATCACTTATTAGATTACAGTAATTTTGCTGGCGCTTTTATCCTACGCGCCTTTCAGTTGATTAGGCTAACCAAGCGGCAATCCCCCCTGGGAGCAATGTGGGCCTAAGGGCCTTGCTGGAGGTGTATGCAATGTTGTTCTTGCTGTGGGTAGACTGGGGCTTGAGCCACCAACCTCAGGAGTCCCAATTATTTACCTTAACTTTAGGCTGCTCCACATACTGAAGGCTGCCCCACACTATTCATGTATGAATCTATACACTTCTTAAAAAGCTTACGTTATGCGTAAGAGCAAAGAACCCCCAAATAACTTTTCTTTCAGCTGAGTGTGCGTCATACTTAAACATTACAATGTATTAAAATACATATTCCAATGTTTCTATATGCCCTCAGAATGTGGATCTTTTAATTTAATAGCAGTGTTTGTGGATTCCAGTTCCAACTGCGCGAGGAAATTTGACTGAGCCTATTTTGAACTCGCAACAACAAGAAACAGTTAGCCACCTCTGTCGTTAAAGTAGTTAAAGCAAAAATACGGTCATTCAGTTCGTTTGCCGTATTGTTCCGCCACAGTCGTCACGCAATATTTAACAACTCAGAGGCATGGTTAAGTCGTCTGGGATCCCAGTGACATTGATGAACAGTGAATCATAATGTACGTAAATAGGGCTGATGGGAAATGTCCGTCAGTCGTGGATAAGTTCACCTTAGTTCCCCCTGTGGTTTGGTCTAGTGAATGGCTCGTGCTTAATCCCCTTTACCCGTGACATTAGGCTCGGTGTTTATATTCAGTCCTCAACCAAATTCCTTTGCTCTGAATGGATTAAGCAACTTTCCCTGTCAAACATATTTAATGTGCTGTTCTCGTTGTTTGGGTTTCTGGAACATTATAGATTAGGTTTTTTTTTGCTAAAACAATTGCGTTCGGCTTCATTTTGTTCGGGTAACCGTTAGAAATAATGGTCTTGCCTTTAAAATATAGGTTACGAATCTGTCTTTGTCAAATTTCTCTGTGAGGATTTTCCAAAATATTTCACAAAATAGACTGATTTTAATTACACAAACATCTTTTAGAAGGCTAATCAGACCACTCGCTCCGTGAAGCAATAACTTAATTTGTGATTTGTGTGTTGTACAAATAACACATTAATTACACGGGTTAAAGAACACAAATGTATAGTGTATTTATTATTTTGCGTTTCTGCTTGGTCTGCATTCTACCGCACCCCACATACCGTGTTGATCATCCCGCTTTTGGAATAAAAAAAAAGCGCTGACCATGTTGGTTGAAAAAAACGTTGCTCTGGTTATTTCACCTCATTTTTCTGACAATGAGCGCATTGTGGTCTGTTTGGTTTCTATAGGCCGGCCGGACAATTAGGAAGCTGAGCTGCCAGGATTGTGGGGCTCGCGGAGGGGGGTGACTTTCAACTTTGTCAGCAGTGCAAAATGTACAGGAGTGGTACAGACGAGACCGTTCACGTCCACCGAGAGCCGCGTGGAGCCATGAGCCGCGTGCGGTCCCACTACACTATACGGACAACAGCGGGAGTGGAGTCCATCTCGTCCGTAGTGTAGCTGCGAGCTTGATCGCACTCCCCTACCACCACCCCCGCTCTAAACTCGAGCGTTACAGGAATGGCTTCCGGAGAGGCCCCCTCTTCTCCCCTCTGCGGCGGGACATACTCCCACGCGGCAGCCGCTTCTGATTCTATTCCTGACGTAGGCGACGAGCTGGGAAGGATGGCGGAGGCGCTCTGTCTGGAAGCGGGAAGAGCGCTGCAGCAGCACGCGGACACCAGAGACCCTCTCAGGGAGAACCAGTCAGCCGGGACGCGGTGGTCCCCGGGCGCAGCGAGTTCTGTCGCAGGCGGCGCTCACAGAAAGGCCCGCAGCTTGGACTACAGGGAAGGGAGCAATGAGGACAACAGTTATGGTGCTACACAGCAGGGACAGTCACAAACTCCTCAAACTCGCACCCCAAACACAATTCGCCCCTGCACTGACTGTCAGTGGGGGTCCACAGGTTTGGCCATGGCAAGCCCAGGCCCTGTCCCCCGTAGGGTATCACCAGGGCAACAGGCCATCGCCTCGGCAACTGTCCTGAGGAGGCGGGTCCTGTCCCACAGCAGCACGGAGGAGCAAGGAGAGGAGGAGGAAGAAGTAGGGGAGGAGGAGGAGGAAGAGGATGAGCAAAGGGGAGGTTCCCTGCAAGGAAGTCCACCCCAGGCCACACCTCAAGCCACGCCCCTGGCCACACCCTCACTCGCCCCAACGCTGGAGCGCAGGCTCAGTAAGAGAGAGAGAAACAGGCTGAAGATTCTGAGGAGGAAGCAAAGGAGGAGAGAGCGGTGGATTCAGAGCCAGCTGCAGGAGCACAGGCAGGTGAGGCTAACGCACAGGTGAGAGTGTCTGACTGGTACGTGTGACACACAGGTGAGCATGTGACAGGTGAGAGTAACACACAGGTGAGAGTGTCTGACAGATAAGTGTGATACACAGGTGAGAGTGTCTGACAGGTACGTGTGACACACAGGTGAGTGTATGTGACAGGTGAGAGTAACACAGAGTTTAGAGTGTCTGACAGGTAAGTGTGACACACATGTGAGAGTAACACACAGGTGAGAGTGTCTGACAGGTGAATGTGATTCACAGGTGAGTGTATGTGGTGAATCAGACATGATTGACACACAGGTGAGAGTAACACACAGGTGAGAGTGTCTGACAGAAAAGTGTGATACACAGTTGAGTAGTAACACACAGGTGAGAGTGTCTTACAGGTAAGTGTGACACACAGGTGAATGTATGTGACAGGTGAGAGTAACACACAGGTGAGTGTGTCTGACAGGTAAGTGTGACACACAGGTGAGTGTATGTGACAGGTGAGAGTATCAGACATGTAAGAGTGTGACACACAGGTGAGAGTAACACACAGGTGAGAGTGTCTGACAGGTAAGTGTGACACACAGGTGAGTGTATGTGACAGGTGAGAGTGTCTGATAGAGGACAGGAGCACACAGATAAGCAGCACATACAGGTTTGACAAAAGGCGGTGATTAGAACTGCCCGTTGACCATGCCATGTACCAGACTGATGTCTCAGCTGTTTTGTTCCGGGCAAAGGCACCTCCGCCGCAGTCTGTGCCATGTTCCCCGGCAGCCATGCGGAGGGTGCATCTCTGCACCTCTCCAGATCCGACAGTCTGGGATCCCAGACTAATGGTCTGGCGAAAAACTGCCGTCTCGTCTTTGGCGGCCGCCAAAGACAAGAACATAATCTGGTCTCTTTCCCTGTGAGAGCTAAATTGCCCGGTTGACTCCTCGTAACACTTCTCAGCAGATATGTGACATTCTGCAGTTTTCTGCACAGCGATCCAAGTCTGGAAATTTGGCTTCAGTGAAAGCATGTAACGCCATAAAAAAATCATCGTAAAATGAATACCCCTGTCCCCTGACATTTAATTTTTGTATTCATTACAGATATGAAATATTTATCATGTTTATAAAGTTACTGAGCAAATGGGGGAGGGTGGTCACTTTCCAATTTGTTCTGTGAACTCCTACATGAGGGCTTCTCTGAGTAAAATCAGGAAGTAGGTTTGGCTAGAACGGGGACTTAATTGTTTGAGTACAACGTGGGGCTGGTGCTAAATGGTCCAGTGTCTGAGAGTGGGAGCTGCTGATATAGTGATGTGCACTAGGAATCTATTACAGTCCGTTAGTCTCTTTAAAAAATGAGGTTTGATTATGGATTCTATTACAGACCCATTAAAGAGCGCCTCAACAAAGTTCACTGTCTGAAAGCAATGAAAGTGATGGGCCAAAATTTCTGCAATTCAGCCCTTTTATCGTCATACCAAGAGGAGAGAAACTCGCTAATTTAATTTATGTTTGTGCAATATGGAGATGACCAGAAATCGGACCACAGGGGCACATTTAGCAATAGCTAAGAGACTGGAAATCTGTGGGGAGTTTGCTGGGAATGCTACCTAAGTCTAATGCTCTGTTACTCCTGCAAGGCCTAAGGTTAAAGATGTGGTTTTATGAGAAAAAGTACAAAACAACGATCCCTAAAGTAAGGTAAAGAGCATTTCCTCACTTTTGATTGGACCTAGGTTGTGTTCAAAGATTTATCATGCTAAACGTTCAGATCATTTGATCTGGAGATGAGACTTCTACCCCTTGTGATAATTCAAAGTGCCCAGTGCATTTCATCTGGAATTTTCCAGAGAATGCCAAACATGAATTAAAATGGCACCGATAGGTTTATCTAAGAGCCTAAATGCCAAAATATCAGCATATCACTTAAGCTCTGAGGACCCTAGTCGGTCAGATATGTATGTGACACGAAAGACCATCTGTTGTAGCTACTATTTTGTGTTTGGGGAAACTTTTAAAATACTCTTTTCCCAGAGACTTTGGAAATAATACCAGACTTCGGTGAAGCGGATGTTTGAGCTGCAGAATATGGCTCCCCTGAATATGGCTATGTCTAATTGATGTGCGAGATGTGAGCGTCACAACCCAGAATGCCCGCTGAGAGCTGAGGAGTTTCTCAGAGAGCTGGGGCGAGTTTAAGACTCTGTCTCGATGCTCTTCCTCCCATTACGAAACTCCACAAAGCTCCTCCTGGGACAGAAAGGCAAAAGTCCAGGATGAGAGACATTCCAGTCAATGGCTGGAGTTTGTCTGTCGATACCCACTCTGTCTGTGGCCCACAGAGACAGAAATACAATATGGCATGGAATATTAAACCACAGATGGGAAAATGGAGGAACTTAAGGTGAAACAGAGATGCATTAATTACTAGGAATTTGTACCGGATGGCAGCATGACATTGAAATAGTCCTTTGGGTTTAATTACTTTAGGTCAAGGGTCATCCCAAAATTTAATTTAAATGTCAACAGTAACACCCTGAATTAGTTATTGATTGATGAAAATGTTGATGTCAGAGGACAAACAAACATTTTAAGAAGCATTAAACTTTTATTTTCTTATCAAGATGGATATATTAATTGAGTTAATGAAGTGCAGTTCAGAGAAAGGGTCTACACTGGAAGGTCACCTGTTTCCACTATGGGACATCCTATAGAGAATCATGGGAGAAGTAGTTTAGAACTCTTCACTCTGTTGCCTCTTGGCTTGGACAGGATATTGCCAAGCCTCCAGTTTGTGGAAAGGTTTGACAGTTGTAGGGCTGTTGACTTGAGCTTCATAGGTACTTCTAATGTAACTGAATGTTAGGGTTTTGGTTGTCTACACTGCATATCGTTTTGTGTGCAACATAACGTATTGTCAATGTTCGTTCGATTAAAATAGCTTTTTATTCAAAATTCCCATCGAATAACGGCCGCAAAATGCTATGTGAATGACACGTTTTGCATACAGGATTAACAATTTCTTTACCAATATGCTACACTGTAATTGTACACATTGACACAGGACAGTACAACGAATGGCTTGGGAAAGTTTTGAGGGAGATCTTGAACCTGCTATGCCATTATTCATTAGTTTATTTTGCGAATTGACGTGCTTTTCTTACATCTTTACATTGAGGTCGCCCTGCGAACTGTTTTAGGTTGACTTCTGTCGCCAGTGGAGGGCGCTCGATGCCCTTTTCATGCTGGCGAAAATCTTGCTAGAACAATCACAGAAGTGCACAAAGACAAACTGGGAAGGTGTGTATATTCGTGGTCCGAATAAAAGGTGTTATGTTGCAACTTATATCAACAAGTCAATAAAACTTTTATAGAGCTTTAGAGTTTTTTTTTTTTTTTTTTTACTATGGCATTAGAAAGGTATGACTGAATACAATTCAAAAATATATTATGTAGGCCTACTGTATTAATAACGAGGGCAACTTAAAATAAATATTCTCCAGTAAAACTCCATGTTTTTAACTGGACAAAATTTAAACGCTTACCACATAGCAAATAAATTCGTTGGAAATAAATACTTCTCACAGCAGAGAAAACTATCCATAAATAAATACTTATAAGTTTACATTATTATAATTGTATTGTGCCTTTCTTAGTCGTATGATGTTGTCTTCCATCATGATTAAAAATAAACGTGTTTAAGGGAGTGTCAGAAATTGTCAGCTTTAAATAACAGTTAAAGAGTTCTCAGCTGGAATGTCATCAAAGACGTAATTTGAATTTTGTAGATGGAGATGTTTACCTCTCTACCCCAAAAGTGGGACGCCACTGGGACGACAAAGGGCCGAGTAACAAGAGCTTAGCGCGCCAGACTCTCCTGTTAATTGTTTGCAGGTTGATTACTGTCAAGTACGAGGTTGTCAGCCGCTGCGTGGTTTTTGAATGACAGTTGTCTTTGCACTTGTGTCGGGGGCGGGTTTCAATTGGCTGTACAAACGAGGCCCGATCAGCGCGAGAGAGCACTTGGACCTCCAGAAACAATAGAGATGATCAGCGCGAGCGTGCAGCGCGGTCCCATAGTAACTGCGCGCGGTCTGACTCATGCCGGTGTTCTGCGGCGCGGGGCGCCATTTTTTCAGTGGACAAAGACTTCACCATGCGGTCAAGCTCAGATAAACACACAATTGGACCTCATCTCCCCTCGTGTCCCTGTCTGTTTGATGGCACAGCCAGTTTTCGGTGGCCTGCAGCCTATCGCAGGTGGTCTGTTTGCAGTAGCCCTATGTTGTTTTTATTGCTGTTGTGGCTTTGAATTATTCCACGTCTCTCAAAGCCAAGCTATAATGAGAAAAAAAATCCCTGACAGTAAATGCACTCACATATTAATTCATAAATGAATAAATTATCATTACAAAGAGCATTCTTTTGGCTGAAATTTAATGAAATGTGTTCCAAACATTTGAGACATGACATCATGACAGACACTGCACTTGCTCCATACTTTTCTGCTGCCCTTGTGGGGACAATCCAGAACGCCATACTCTTGTGACCCACATCCTCACTCTGGGAATTATAGTGCATAACAAATACTAACGGATATGATTTCCTAATACAAGAACAGGCAAATAACACATACTCACACACGATCGCAGAATGACAGGTGATGCAGCAATGCAAAAGTACACAGATAGAAAGAAACAGTATCTTCTCCAAAAATGTCTTGCCATCTGAGAACATGAGAAACGATGTTTTGCAGATGAGAAAAGGCCAGTATGCCCACCTTGGCTTGCAATATTTGTATATCAAAAAGAATGCATCTCTAATATATATGTTGTGTATATTTTTTTGTCAGGACCCCCTCGAAAACGAGATGTACGTCTCAAGGGGTCTTTATCCTGAAATAAATCAATTTCACCACCACACATAAATAAGCAATAATATTAAATTATGTAGGTCTATGACTTATAATGAATGCGTTTAACTTTGGGGAAGAATTCTTAAACTGGTGAGGCAAATGGGAATTCATAGGGAGATCGTTTGGTTTTAAATTGCCTAGCAACGTCGGAAGAAGCCTCACGTAAGCTTCTCAGGTCATATACGGAAGGATGGCCCATGAGGTTTTGTTCTGAATCCCCGACAACAAAGCTGGTTAAACTTTCTGTCTCTCCCTCCCTTCCTCTCCTATTACAGAAACTTTCCCACAGAAGTAACTTTGGAATGTTTCTGACCAAGGACAGCGAGTCCAATTGTCTGTATCAGGGAAACTTTTTTATTGTGTATCCATGGGTAAGCCGAGTGTGAGAGTGTATGTGTTAATATTGCGTGTTTGTGAGTAGTAATATGTTGTGTGTTTTATTGTGTTAATGGTTAGGTGGGTAGGTTGTGTGTTAATGGTGAAGTGGGTATGTAATTGTATGTTCGTGGTAAGGTTGGTGTGTTATGTGTTTTTTCATGTTAGTGGGTAGGTTGTGTGTTTTTGTTTTTGTGTGTGGATAGGTTGTGTGTTTGTGTTAGGGTTTTTGTCTTTGAGGGGTTTGATCAGTGTGATGCCTGCTCTGTGTGTCAGCGCTGAAGTGGTGTGTGTTTCTGTGTGCTTGTGGTTGGTGGATAGTGTGTGTTTCTGTCAGGTGGGAGTGATGTTTTTTCAGGGCTCATGTAGGTGTTGTTTTACCTTTAGGTAACAGCTCAGGCGATGATGAGATGTTTGTTTGGTGTTAATGTGAGTCTCAGCTGCAGGCTGCAAGGTCCCCAGAGCTCCCCCTGGGGTGCGAGGGACGCAATTACGCTCAAGGCCTCTTGGGGCTCCCAGGACAAGGCTCAGTCGCAGGCAGGCTGCAGTGCCAGACAGGACCCCAGGGGGCACCAGAGAGCAATACAGCCAGGAGGCCAAGGGGTGAGCCCTGATCTCCAGTCAGTCTCTGGGTTCATCTCACAAGCAGGGCCCAGGGTGGTTTATTACAAAGCAATGTCACACTCCAGTCATCAAATAAAAATAGTTATAATTTCATATTTTATTTTAATATTATACATTAGCTTTAATGCATGGTAAGCTGAGTAACATTGAAAATGTTTACAGTTCATATAGTTTTAAAGTACACAATTTGAATGTCATTCAAAGACATCAATAATATAATGTGTTTTTAAAAATATTTTACTGGAAATTTGAAGGTCCTTCAACTTGTTTCTCATGCTTCATCTAAACACCATGAATATGGATTTATGGAATGAAATTATATCCAGCGAAAGCACTGGGAACTGCCATGAATCTTTTGCAGCTCTCCAGCCATGCAGAATGGCATGCAAATGATCAATAATGCTAAGCTATGACCCTCCAGCGTTTAAAATGAACTGTGCATACACATGTAAGCGACAGTCACTCATTAATGATATAGGGGTTTTGTACGAATTGAACCATTTTTCACCCAGTCTTTCCCTCTCTCTTACTCTGGACTACCCTAAACCATGTACCCTCCCCACGCCAATCCACACATACGTGACATGCAATCTAGGACTGCTAACAGGGAAATCAACGACATGCAATCAGTTTTACATCATTTCATAAAAAGGGCCGCTAAAAGTACAGCTGAGACGAATGAGGGAAAATCAAGTACTTTAATACAAAACAATGACAGAAACATACTGATGAAACCAAGGGCTAAATATTGTTAAATCAACCTGTCAGACCAAGGAAACCGTAACAAACCAATGCAATTTAGTTAGCCTGCATTTGGTGTCATTTTCCAGTTTCCAAAAAATGTTTCTGTCTGTTATCTACGGTAATTCATGCGTGTTACAGATGTTACATGTTTTAAAAGAAAGGGATGACGGAAGCGTTGGAGCGGTTCCCAAGCCAGACTCCCGAGCAGTGGGCACAGGTATGCTAAGCTCAGAAATGAACGCACACGCCGTAAATGGACTTTGGATTTCTTGTGGGATTTCGCCCGCATTTTCACATCAACGGAGAGCTCTGAGGGACTGCTATTTCCAGAGCGAGCTGAAAATCCCTTCAGCTCCGTTCTCCTGTCGCCCGCTCACGTGCCGCGGTCCTACATACGCAATTCATATTGGGTCAGACAGAAAACGTTTCTGCTTGTGTTTTTCATTTCTTCTGTCACGCACAGCAGTTCTGAGCCTGTTCTTAAACCACATGCATGGACTGAAAATCGCTGTGCAAGAGGCGTTAAAACGTTGAGTACAGCAGCGTACTTTCCCTGCACAAAAAATGGATCTGTCAAAAAATTTCAAAAACAGTTCAGAAATTCAAAGCTTTTCAAGGGGTAAATTATTTATTGTGGAGATTGTGACGAATGCAGCTTTTATAAATTTTCCCTGTATTTAACGTACTGAAAACTGGTTTCTCATTTGCAGTGATTGTCTGTATCCCTGTATATAACGTACTGAAAACTGGTTTCTCATTTGCAGTGATTATCTGGCATTTAATTACCTGTAACCCATGACATTTTTTTTTGGGGGCAGTTCTTTCGTGGGGACTTTGGTGAGGTTTAAACACCTAATATTTTGAGATGAATAATGTTATTTTCAATGAGTTGTGTGGCGGGATTTTAAAATGGGTTAACTGAAAAAAAAAACAATTAACTGATTGATTAATACTATAGTTGGGGGATTAATTAAATGAAATTAGTTGATTGATAAACACATTTTCTAGTTAACCAGATTAATCAACCAATGACTTAAGTACTGCACCATTACCCAATGAATGGTGGTATTATTGCGTTGCTTGTGTGACAGAGCTCGACGGGGAACGCGACCAGCAGCAGCGAGGACGAGGACGTGCCGGCGGGGGACAGGGATGGCTTCATCTGCGCCGTGTGCCTGGACGTGTACTTCAGCCCCTACATGTGCCACCCCTGCAACCACGTCTTCTGTGAGCCCTGCCTGCGCACGCTGGCCAAGAACAGCCCTTCCAACACACCCTGCCCCCTCTGCCGCACCGTCATCACCCACGTCTTCTTCCAGAAAGGTACGGAAATCACACACGTCTTCTTTCAAAAAGGTAGCAAAAAAGGTAACCAGAATGGTTACAGAAAATGGCGGTCATCGTACACATGGTCCTCCAGAGAGTTACACAAACAAAGTTACCGAGCATTTTGCCTGTTACAGTACAGTGCATTTTTCTGACTGTCCAGAAACGGTTTCCCATTCTTGCATATATCACAGATGTGATGTAGTTGTCCTGTTTGTGAAGTTTTCAAATGATGGTCACCACTGTCTCACCACTCCAAAGGATGTGCTTGTTTGTCACCAATCTCATTCTTTGAAATACTCAAAGAAGGTGAAGTTCTAATGTGAAGTCTGTTTTGCTTGAATTGCAAAAAGAGACTAATATATAATGGCCTTTGATGGACTCCCAGCCATTATCAGCAAAGAAAAAGTGCTGGATAAAGTGTACAGTACAGGATATTGGTATTTGTGCATTAACTCAAAATGCAATGCAAAACCACACATCAGTCTTCTGCCTGGCCATGTAATCCTGTGGTGAGAGAGCTAGGCCAGCTATCATTAAAAGCACTGATGGACCACTGATGTTGTATTGTTGTTTCTATTATTTAGTCCTCTACCTGTAGGTATACCAGGGTTGTAATTTCAAATTCAGTGGCATCATGGGAAATGTAGTCCTTTTTGTCTCTGATTTGGAGGCCAGAGGGATCAATACATTCCATTCCCAGAACATTTTTTTCCCGGGCTTCAGAGTGAGGGCAACATACATGACCGTAGAAATGAGAAAATTACGACGGGCAAGGGTAACTTGCTCCCACTTTCACAGGCACGCAATCTCTGTGAAAAGGCTTTAGATTCAGAGAGGAGCATGAGAAGCAATGGCATTTAATTTCATGCCCATAAAAGATACCCTCCATGGGTTCCTCCCTACAATTTCCCGAAGTGAGAAGCGTTAATGCACACAGTGCGCTATTAAACAGCTCCGCTCTCCTGCGCTGCAGCCGCTAGTCTCAGGTTTTTATTAGAACCTGGGTAAAAATTGATGTAAAAAATAAAATAAATAATCTAGGTTGTGGACTATTTTTGGGTGCTGAGGAGTTCTTGAGTGTGATTCTCCTGGTTCAGTGGCAGGCAGAAATGCGCGGTGTTTTGGTAGCCATGTAGAGTAATGGTAAGGGAACTTGCGAGTAGGTGGAGGCTGGTGTTGATTGTGAGTCGGAGGCTGCAAGCTCGATTCCCAGGGAGGGCAGTGTTGTCGTACTTGCCCTAATTTGCACAAAATATCTAACTTTATAAATACACAGTATGTATAAAAAACAGTAAGTCCCTCTGAGTTACATATCATAAAATACAAGACCATGACTGCAGACATTATAACAAAATTGCATATAATCTGTTATATATTGTTATCCCTCTGAGCTTTTTTTTTGCTTATTTCTGCAGTGTAAGGCACTTTTCCTAATTATGAATCAGCATTATTAATTGTATCGATATCATTATGTTCCCAGTGGAGATTAGGCCTTTTGCACTGTTATGAAAATGATTGACATGTTGGGTGCTCAGGTGGGAGGGGCTTGTTGGGACACGGGCGAGGTAAAAGAGCTCTCAAACGATGACCTCGTACACCTTTAAGAGCGCTTGAATGTGATTGGGTGGGCAGGCATAGGACCGACCGCTCTTGAGCGTCACTGCTGATTATCGTATCCAAGGTCACCAGGCGACGGTTATGAAACGGTTGACATGGCGGAGCTGCTTACGAAAACGAGAGAAAAACACTGACGTGTCTTTGATGTACTGTACGTCTGTGTTTCAGGTGAAGGGTCCCTTATTATTTTTTTATTCACGTTAATAAAAAATTTATAATAATTATAATAAAAATTAAACCATTCATGTTAATGCAATTTTAAACCAACAACAGCAACCATCTTAAATGGGCTATCAAGTTTGTCCCCATTTCCTGTTGTTTGCGGTGACTAACTGCTGAGTGACGTTTCCCGCTGTGTTTCAGAGCTGAACCAAACCACACGGACCTTCTTTCCCAAGGAGTACCTGTCCCGCAAGCAGACCTTCCAGAGGGCCAGCTGCTCCAAGTGGCCCCTCCCCAGTTGCCGAAAACTCTTCCGTATATTTGGGGGTACGCTTGCATCTTTTTTTACCACCAGAAAATAATGCTACAGGGATATTTCCATCATTTTCATAATTACTTGATGTTCATTCACCCCCCTGATGTAGCATGTAAGACAGTAGCGAAAAAGACACTGGAAACAATAACAAATACAAAATATGACAAGAAGTTGAAGATGTCCTTTCAAACAAAAAATAGCAAATCGTGAATAAGCATTTGTAGAAAAGGATGATGGGGGATAGAGGGCGTGGAAAACAGGATTATCAGTGTGTAGAGAGAGAACACAAGAACATAAGTATGACTAGAGCAGACCGTTGAGCCCAGCTAGGCTTGCCGTTTCATAGTACTCTTCAGGGTATCCAGTACTGTGTCAGGCCCGAACACACCCAGGCTCTCTGCCTCTGCTATTTAACCTGGCAAGCTGTTCAAAGCCTTGTTTACCCTCAGCGTAAACTAATACTTCCTGATATGAGAGTCAGAGCATTGTATCTAAACTAGTGAATCTGTTCCCCTCCCCAATGAAAGGGTTCCGGAGGCAGGCTAGTCCCATCACCCGCCGGCAGTTCCCCCATGGCGGCTATCGCCTGGACGCCCTGGACTTCGAGGACGACTCCCGCGGCTGGAGGTTCGACATGGACATGGTCATCATCTACATCTACTCTGTCAACTGGGTCATCGGCTTCATCGTCTTCTGCTTCCTCTGCTACTTCTTCTTCCCCTCCTTCTGATGGCCTGGGCCGTGAAACCTGGCTTCACGACGCATTGTGATGTGGGTTCTAAAAAGCTTCATAAGGGCCGAAAACTTTGCTGTGAAGCAGGAGGATGGGTTGCCAGACTTTATAAAAATTTTACCAATGTTTACTGCTGGACAAAACAACAATTTGTAAATACTCCTTTTTTATATGATGCACAATGCAGTGGGAATTGTGTTATAATGCAGTCATGATGTAACAGGTTATAATGCATTATAACATGTTTGTGGATGGGAAGGACAGGAACTGATCTTCTGTTCACGAAATGGGGCCTTATTTTCAGATGGTATCATAGGATGCTAACTCAGTGCTAACTGACGCTCCCCGGTAGGAAGTCTGTGTTTTTTTGCGGAGAAAGGGTTGTGCTTGCAGATTCTGTGGACTTTGACTTCTTCTGTTCAAATAAGGCCTGAGCAAACACCTCTTTGGGATTAAGGCTGGAGGGTATGCCCCCCCCCAACCCCCACCCACTTCCCCCTGGAACTTTTAAGACCGCCATCTTGCTGTCTGGGTGATGGACCTCCTTATCACTGGCAACCAGACGAGATTACTCTTAGCGACCACACTGGGATCTCCGACAACACCTTCCCAGTCAAACTCCGCTCGCTCCGGCTGAGAATTAAAATTCCTGCAACTCACGTCTTTAGAGGAACGGCAGAGATTCTGTCCAAGTGTGAAGAAAAACAAACTCCCTTGAAATCGCATGACAATACAATGTGGTCGATTTCCATGTGAACCACAGGGATGATTGCCTTGCTTGCTGGGAGGGTTTTTTGGGACGTGACTTTAAGCATGCAACCTGCCAGTACATAGACTTCCTCTGCATTCTGACAACAATGCTAACCAAGGTAGCTGTTAGTGGATTCGCTGTATAGCTTTCCTTCAGACGCATTGTCTTCTGAATTGACAGGAGAAATTTAGAAGACTCATGTCAACTTTGGGTGAACTATCACTGTGAAAGACCCTCAGGTTTGCTTTAAATGAACTGGGAGTGCTTTTAAAGGAGGCTGAGTTCCGGTGTGATGACCTCTGGCAGATTCAAAGCCCTTTTTCCTGGAAATGATGGCTTGTTTTCTGCTCTAGGGACACCAGATATACAAGGATTTGATTATTCCTGCTTGATCAGGAAGTTATGATATAGTTAGACACGAAATGCCTCCGAGACCCACAAGTATTCGGCTGTACTGCTGAAAACTCTGTCCAGACCAATCACAGTTCAAATCAGTTGTTACTGGACCAATCGCAGCTCAAGTCAGTTGTCACTGGACCAATCGCAGTTCAAGTCAGTTGTCACTGGGCCAATCGCAACGCAGGTCAGTTGCGCAGCAGTAACAACACTCAAGTCTGTGACGTACTGTCCAAAAGTCTTAATGTGATTTTTAGAGACAAACTTAAGAACCTGTAGAGGGTGTTTGTGAACAAGGTATCTGTACGTAAGTTACATTTGAGGTGATTTTGCTTGTGTGTGCCACGTTTTCTCATTTTTTGATGACCTAAATCTTTTTCATCATTATCCTTGATCGTCTTAGATGTGTTTTTCTGCTGATTTGTGGGTTTTCTTCTTCTTGCACCTCTTCATCCTTTCTTTTTTTAGAACAACTTAATTTTGTTCAATTGTATTTACAAAAACAACACTGATGTGTGTTATGAAGTTTGGAGTTGTATTGATTGAAGCTGTAATATGGGCTTTCATATAGCTTTAGAGTTTATCCATCTCCCTTTTCCATACAATTGTGTAATTTACAATTTAGCTGTTACTGTGATATGAATTTCAAATTTAATATCAATCAATATATTTACATAGTACTGTATACTTGAAAAAAATAAAAACTCAATTTGTATTTTTATATATAAAAGTGCCAAACTTCTGTGTGAAATGCTTTTTGGTTTTCTGTCACCCAAAGCTTTTATTTGATCTTTTCATTGAGACTGTGATCCTGTGACACACTTCTTACTGTAAATATGGAAATGAGACTGCATTTGTAAATGTACATGTGTGTATGTGAAGGTGTGTGTACATGCAGGAGTGTGTGTTTGTGAGAATGAGACCATCTGTGTGTGCATATGTGGAAGAGAGATAGAGAAAAAGACACATTTTTCTATGAGAATTATGTTGCTGTGTAAAAAAACCCACCTGGCTTATTGAAAAGTCAAACCCCTTTCTTTGGCAAAATACAAGCTGCACAGACCTGCCACATTATTTCATCCAAAATTAGTGTACAATTAGCAGCCCAATCAAAAATAATTAATTAACAGCTCAATCAACACTGATTAATTAAGAGCTCAATTGAAGGCTAATTAATTAACAGCTCATCTGTGTGCCCAGGGTAACCCAGCAGAGAGTGCAGGTAATGGGTGACGTGCCCAAGACCTAAAGACAATGGTATGCAAACTGAAGAAAGAATCGTCCTGTCTCTAGGTCACCAGCAACGTTTCTGTTTTTAGGTTTTCATATAGGTTGATTGTCCCATGAAACACCACTGTACGCTTGAGGAGGTTTGGACACACTCACTGCAAACACAATGCAAATGCTATGCTAATGACATGCCACAACAAGTTATGATGAGCTATGACATTCTATGACAAGCTATGATATCTGATGTCATGCTAGTGACAAGCTATGATATGCTATGACAAACTATAACATGTCAATGACAAAGCCATGTGTTGATAATGCAGTAAAGGACCATTGCATTGAACTTTTTAGGCTTTGTTTAACCCTTTCAAACGTGTGATGCCTGGAAATGTCAGCACACAGACTGTCTGTTCATATGTTCAGCAGCTGTTTTAATGTGCACAACACCACCACAAAGTGCAACCCTGATGGTCTTCCACTGATGCTAATGTACAAAACATTACTGAGTGATTCAAAACAAGTTAAACGTGGGCTTTTGAGTATATTACACAGAAAGTATATTACATAACAAAAATAAATATTTGGGATAAAGGAAATGAGAAAGGAACTAGCTGGAGCGGAAGAGTTTTGAGAGGCTTCATGCTGCCCCTTGAGCTGCCATGTCTGTCCATCACTTGGCAGGTCCCGCCTTCGGGCCTGGGTTTGGCCAATGGTAGCTCTCCCTCACTCTAGCTCTCTGTTTCTGATTGGCTCTGTCGGGAGACGTGGAATATCCTGCCCTCCACGCCGGGTACCGTCATGACGGCCGCCGTCTTGCCGCGAGGCGTCCTCTCGATGGCTGCCGAGGGGAAGAGGGACAGCGAGGGGGGGGGGGGCAGGAACTGCAGTTTACACCGTCTCCGCGCTTTAAATATTCATTGACTTAGCACTCAGGAAACGGCCGTGGGGCCATTTGCATTTCGCTCTTAAGTGCTGCTGCTGAGCCATGCACAACTGGCTTTTACTGGCTCAAACTCTGCTTGTTTTTGCTGAGAGCGCGAACATGCGAATAACAAAGGAAATGTGGTGGGACCCAATCAGACCAGCTCAGCCTCTTCCACCGCACATGCACTTCCATCAGAAACCGACTCCAGACTTTTTAAGGGAACATGCTGTTCCAAAGGACGTGCTAGCTTGCTTGCAGAAAAATAACAAATACTCAGAAGAAACCAACGTTGTAATTTAAAGTCTTTGACTTGATTGCATACTCCATTGAAGTAGCTAAGTGTGTTGAATGGGTCCCATCCACTATGTTCTAAAGACTCTTCCTAAGAGAATACTGGAAGAAATAATTTTATAGCTAAATCTGATACATTTCAATATGTAAATTATATGTACATTAATATTAATATTTGGACGACTACTGCCTAGTCAGTGACAGCCAGTCTTCAATAATTCTTGTTATCACTTGCCATGATATCATGATATTACCATGGCTGTTACTTTAGTATGGGGCAGCCTATGGCCATGTGTCTGAGGTGCCTGACCCAGAGGGTTGTTGGTTCAAGCCCCAGTCTAGCCACACAAATATCAGCGCAGCTGTTATGTTGTTGAGCAAGGACTTAAACCCCACAATGATTTTGAGGGGACTGACCCCTCATTAGTCTAATTAACTATGAATTGCTTTGGATATGCTGAATAACGGTAATAAGGTTCACTGTGAATAGAGGTGTTTTTGGGGAGGTCTTACCAGAGACAGAGGGGCTGCTGGAGGCCTTGATGAGGTTCATTCTGTGACCAGACCTGCACGTCTTCTGGCCCCGCATGATCTTGCTCGACTCAAAATGGTTGATCAAGATGGTGGACAGGGTTTGGGCGCTCTCGACATCAAACATCTGGTGGCAGTCGACAAACATTTTGTAGCCGTCTTTTCCCTGCCGGAGATAAAAGGAAAGATAAAAAGAAATAGGGATGTGATGTGACCAGCCTTGACCTTTGACCTCTGACCTGTGACTGACATATAGCTCTTTGACCTTTCCCCCAGTGTGTGTGTTTGCCCACGGGGATGAGGCCCTGCTGGGAGTGCAGACTCTTATTTACATCCTGTCGTCTGAGTACGACTGTAATCTTTTTCACTCTGCAGACTGTGGTTCAGTCACGGGGACCCATTCTCTTGGGTATGTACCTCCTGAACTTGTGATTATGCATTTGGCTGTCTGACTGTTTCAGTTTGTTGTTGACTGTTTGTGCATTTCTTTTTTTATTGTGAATTGTATTTGAGTCCTGACTTGAAACAAAGAAAATTTCCACATATCGGACCATTTTTGTTTCCAGTATTTAGTCTTTTCAACTGAATGCTTGATTTGGAATTATGCAGTCCCAAAGCTGAGCTGTGCAGTCACTCTGCAGTCCCCCAGTTGAGCTGCATAGTCAATCTGCAGCTCCCCAGCTAAGCTGCGCAGTTGCTTGTTTAGAGGAGCTCACTTCATGCACAGCTGTTGCAGGCAGACTGTAGGTGCCTAAAGAGTTGGGCTTGCATCTTAAAATGGGGGTATCCCTGCTCATTAAACTGCCCACCAATGCCCTGTTCCCTGAGTGACAACCATAATACTTCTAAAAACACTCAGTCTCAAATAACAGTCTGTAATAGTGTGTACCTTTGTTAAGTATTCTTTCATTGCAACTAAATATTTTTTGTCTTTTTCCAGGGGTTGGCCTTGCACTTTTATCATCTCCTCGACGACCCTGTGGCCAGGATCTCCTTGCGGGTCAAAGCCAAACTGGATCCCAGCGACCTGAGGAAATCTGATAGTGGACACACCTGTTACTGAACAACAAACAAAACAAACAAATGGGAAAACATTGACTGACATTGACTGACATTGACTGAACATTGACTGACTGTTTATTCAAAACACCACGTGTCCAAAATGTGGACGATTAACACATACACACAAATAAAACATCTACTGATTGCGACAACAGGAGCACAAACAGTATTCATCAGATCTGTGAATTCAGGTAACAAGTAACAAGGATCTCAGTTCTTAACGGTTTTTGCAAAAAGTCTCATGACCGGTGTGAATTCAAATTTAAAGCCAAATCCACACAGTTTTGACAGCAGTGGAAGTAGTGCAGTATAACCGTTATGGACCTGAGGTTGACACTCCAGTGGCGATGGTTTTGATACCCAGCTAGGACACTGTCACATATGCACAGAAACGTTTCAGTATATGTCCAGCTGTATAAATGGATGGTGTGTAGAGATGTAACCTGTGTAAGCACCTCCGCTGAACGCATGAACGTAAGTATGTGAGAACGTACTTTGGACCCGTACCTTCCGTCCAGCATAGGGTAGTTCCGGACGGAGTTCTCCAGGCCCTCGTAGAGCTGCTGGCCGCTGACCTGCAACACCATTACGGGGTCCTGCATGGGCAGAATCTGCAGAAGGTCATGCATGGTCAGTAGGCCGGCCGGGTGGACGCAGTCCGAACGCAACGTGCCTGGGGAGGGGACGCGGAGGGGAGGGGTGACAAAAAATCTACGTAAGTCGGACATAACATCGCTGTTTTCCTTGCATAGAAAATGCTACGGATTGCCAGAAACAGTTTTAAATAATGAATATTTCTAGGATGGTGTAAACTCTCCACTACAGAATTCTTTTGTTGCTCACACTACATACAGTACATAGGACTATTACTCAGCTCATCTAATTTCTGAATGCTTTTTGTACCTACAACAGGCTATCAGTTTGTTTTGTCCCTTTTTGATATTGCCTTTCCCCTTGGAACGTACGTATATACTCTGTTTTGTTAGCTGAGTGTTTAAAATGTTGTTTAGGGCTTGTTGCCAAGGACTGCTCTGTTAATGATTTATGGTACATCTGAACTTACTTAAATAGTAAGTAGAAAGTTGGCAACATCACTTTACTGCAAAACACTTTAGATATAACAGCAACTACAACAACGATAACAAGAGCAATCACGACAAACACAACAACAACAACAACAATAGTAATAATAATAATAGATTGCACTAATTAAATTCTTAATATCTTGATGATCATGATGAATTACTATTATTATAAGTTATTGATTTGTTTTAATTACTATAACTGACCTGAGTTGAGCAGCGCGACGTCTGCGTGCGTAGCCTCCAGCATAGCATTGGTGATGAGGTTGCCGAGGTTACACTCCTCCCGCCGCACCGTCGTGCAGCGGCCGTCCAGGTCCATCTCCGTCTGGCACAGCACCTCATCCTGCATGTGCTGTCGGAGAAAGAAAATGACAAAATCACACAGGTGCGCAGGGCCAGGCAAACTTGTGATACCTGTTCTTCTCTCTCAGGTATGGAGAGCTAAATACTCTCAATATTGAGCATCAGAAGCTGTAACCCACATCTTATGAATATTCAATAAGGGGCGGGACTGTGCGAAACACTATGGTAATGAGGGTGTTCTTTCCTTGAATATAATGCTTCAAGGTATTCATTTTAAAAAGTTGTGAGTGTGGTAGCCATAGCACAAGAGAAAAACACTGTAAACTCCAAAAGAGGTCAGAGTTTTACGAGTTATCCATAAAGTAGTGGCATTTCTGTGCATACCTCCACGTTGTTGTTGTACTCATCCACAATCTGTTTAATGGCAGGGTCTTCCTCTAGCTGCCTCTCCACGGGCACCAGGTGGACGTGGCACCTTAAGCCTGCCGTGGGGTCCCTGACAACGACCACCTTTGACAGGTACCTGAACTCCGTCCCGCTCTTAACGATATGGGGACGCCGTTGACGTCTCTGACCCCGTGCTCGTGGTCATGACCCCCGAGAATAAGGTTGATGCCAGTGGACTCTCCAGCGAGCCGGATGTCGTTGTGCCAACGCATGTGCGTCATCGCGATGACAAACTCTGCCCCCTGGGACCGTAGCTCGTGCGCCAGCTTGTTGGCGACCTGCACATAGTCAATGTAGTGCAAGTTGTCCTTGTCTACGGTTCCTAGCGTGTCCAGCCACTCCTCCTCCACCAATCCCATAAGGCCGATCTTCAGCCCGTTCCATTCCATCACGCTGCTCGTCACACCATGACCAAGTGTCTCCGATGTGAACATGTCGTACACGTTGCTGAGGAACCACGGGAAGTCCATCTGTGAGGTCATTTCCTCAAGGTGATCCACACCAAAATCGAACTCATGATTACCTAAAAAAAAAAAAGGTGCTATCAAAAAAAACTTTCTTTATGATAGTCTGAGAAAGACAGACACCCAGAAAGCAACAATTTTCAGGTCCCACAACATTCTTCAAAAGTTAGGGCAAGCTTGTTGAATGTTCCTTGAAACATTTTTTTGTTTTCTCAGCAACTTTGAAACAACAGCCTCAAACAACAAAAACAGTGAAATGCTCTAAGGCTGTTTTCCATAATATTATTTCACAACCAAATGGGAATCTAACTCGGACAATGTTCCTGAAACATTTTGTATGAGCAGGATGGGTCCAAAGCACAACGGCTGTTACATATAATTTACATTTCATGAGTAAAATCTAGGTCTTCCATAAATGAATACTGAGTATCATTACTGGTTATAAGCAAGCAGATGCATGGTTTGAGATACTGTAGAGTTTCTGTGGTTTTATTAACAAAGTTATGGACATCTGAGTTAAATGATATTAGATGCGGCCATGCTAGATAACAACATTTACCGTACACAGCGCAGTGTACGCCCAGTTTGTTCAGGATGTCCACCATGTGCTTCCCTTTTGTGACTGTGCTCAGCAGCGATGGATTCAAACAGTCTCCGCTGAAAACTATCAGAGGGTTCAGGTGCTGAAACTGCTTCAAAGCTGTGGCAAACCTGAAGGGGAAGAAAACAATAGTGGTATATATTTTTAGCCTGAATCAATAAATAAAATATCAGGCAGTATTTTATATTGCATCACTACATCACTTCACTTTATGAAAAAAAAAAAAAAAAAAAAAAACAAGAGAGACAAAAACAAGTGCCCTAGAGAGGACAAACCTAGTGATATCTATTTCATTGCTTCTAATGCATGTCTGTAGGAAATTATTTAAGTAATAATGATGCATGAATGGAATGGTGAATGCAATTTTATTTCTTTATGTATTTTTTAAAAATTGTTTGTTTCATTTATTGAATGCTGGCTATTTCACCTGAAGGTCCTCCTGAGAAAATATAGCTTAAGTATGGCTTAAAAGTGTGGCGCCACGAAGACTGAGAAGTCCAGTTAACCCAAATTTGGGTTCCATAATATTTTCCAGTTTAGCTAGATGACTAAGCTGTTACTTAGCAGCCTTCCGTGTTTTTCCTTCATGCTTTTTAATTATTGAAATTATACAACCGATATATCAAAACTTAAATATAACATCCCAAACAAACACAAAAACCACTCAAATTAATCAACTGTATTTGCAAAAAAAAGTTGGCTGTCTTCAGATTTTAGGCCATTCAGAGAAGGTCACATGGAGCAGGGAACTCGAAACAGAAAGACTGGCTAGCGGGCTAATTAGCTACCTTGTCTTTCATTTACGAGAAAAATTAGGAATTTCGTCGTTTTATATATTATCATGACCCAGTCTCAATGGGGTAAATAAATCCAGCCATGTTAGGCCAGACTTTTCATTTTACTCATAACTATTGCTAGTTAAATAACATAACCTTAAATTTAGGATTCAGGGAGGATATTTCCAAATTAACCCACATGCTCAACTCCAAGGACAAAAAGACTTGGTGGTACCTCGCTGCGCCTCCAACTGGGTCTTCAGACCGCTCCTTTATCTCATAAACGTCATTAAAATGTAGAATAGTCAGTACTGATTCAGGTTCATCATAAAAGTCTACTGAATTCGTCCGACTCGGTGATTCTTCTGCCATCTTTGAAATATGAATGCTGCGAATAATTTTTGCTTGAAGCTGCCGTTTCCTTGGAGATTCGAAGCCTCGCGCCTCAGCGACTTCAAGAACTTCATCAGACACATTCCAAACCAACTACACAGTGATTGTATTAATAATATAATATGAACTAATAGTATTAATACTACTACCACTCATAATAATAACAACAATAGTAATAATAATAATGTTGATTGAACATATATCATAGATATTAGACATAGTCATACAAATACTTAAGTTTTATAGGCCTTAATTTAAATATATCAGTAAAATGAGACTGCTCGTATGATAAAGAGTCTAAAACAATGCAAAAGTCATACATGATGCAAGAGTGTTGTATTTTGCACGGTGGACACACATGTAAATCATCAAACACTTTCAGAGTTTAAATCTTGGAAATGTTATTGGTCGTCCTTTTACAAGAAAGCCTCCTTACTTGTGGGCTCTGAAGCAAAGTCTTTCTTTCCTTCTCAAGAAAAAAAAAAACACCCACCCCACACTTTGCGACATTGTGCAATCTAACATTCTATTGGCACTGTATTTCTAACAATCAGATCTCTGAAAAAATATAATTGATGCTATTGAAAATTTCATTGGGTAAACGTGTAAGCTCTAAACGTGAGTCGTATTAGTATTCCTGTCCTATGAGTGTGCAGTGTTGCTGGCCACGTCAGACAGCCAGCTACCGAGCGTCTCCTACCAAGGTTAGATGTATTCTCAGAAGAAGACCTTGGAAACGAGTTCGGGATTATCAATGGCAACCATTAACATCTTTTGTTTCCCCGTTTGGCTGTCTCTTTACATGTTACGTCGGAATTAACGTTGTTTGTGTTAGTGACAGAGGCGTTATCTTTGTTACTGATGTGATGCTGCCGTAGAGGTGTTCGCAATATCGAGATACCCCCTCGCCTGCTGGTTTGCAGTGCTTCATGGAAACTCGTAACTGCAAGAAACGGTTGCAGCTGACGTCCTGTGAATCCGCCTCAGAGTTGAAGGAACGGCGGTGTGCGAGAGGGACATTACAGTGGGAATCGGTCCACTGTTGAGGTGAAGGTGACTCGCCTTGCAGTCGAAGCTATGCGGAAAGGAGTCGCGAGCACTCATCCGGCAATCCTGTGCGCTAAAGGTTGCCTGCGAAATTATCTGTTTCAGTGCTAGAATTGTGTCTCTGCCTGTACCGCTGCTTTTTCAGTTACGAAATAAACCAGCAAACTAACAAATATTAACAATAAAAGATCGCTGGAACCAAGAAAAAGGGAGAAGAAAATAAACACCATTCCCCCACGGTTTAGGTTTTGTCATTGGATGTGTATGCATGAGTTCTGCACCGAATGGGCGCAAGAACCGCCCCAGATCCGCCGGGAACATTTTTCAAATCGGCAAGCCCCCTTCAAGGGACCCGGAGCGCAGGGAGAGCACGGAGAGCAGCCGAAAAGCTCAGCGTGCCGTGGACGACTGCAGGATGGTGGGTACAATTGGGCGACGTGACGCGGGGGGTTTGTTATTTTCCTCCGGTGTTGCTAGCGTATTCTCCCCCCCTTCCCCATTCAAATCACGTGCAGGTGTATTCTGTTTAAAACTGCAACAAACCGCGGATACATTGTTGTATATACATAATTATATCTATAGAGCAGTTTACAAACAAAAAAGCTCACTGTTTCACATACAGTAATTATTACTTCGATTTTTATACATTCGGAGTAACTGTCCATACCACCAACTGCAGTTTTGCGATGGGAAACAATGCAGATGGTATTGATACCGTGGCTAATTGCGAGCGGGGATATATGTATTAGTCTATAAATTGTATTGCTGTAGTAGCATGCATTGCGTGATGGACTAAGACGTCAGCTAATGTGACAGGAGCTTGGAAGAATCGTCGGTGCTGGTCCTGCGCTGTCTCATGCAGCAGTGAGCCCCTCGGTGGGATCCGAAAAAAAAAGGCAAATTGTTCAAACAGAAATCTTTCCTGGGCATTAGCCTCACGAGAAAGGGACAGGCTCCGTCGCAAGTAAAAGCTTAACATAATGGCTTTTAAAACATGAATAATAGATTTAAGCATATGCGCTCCCTTATCATAATTTAATTATTACGAATGCACATCACCAGTAAACGAATCAGCCCTTAAAAAAAAAGAGATCACTGGATTTTATGCTTTCTCTATTCGTCTTGTCAATCCATCTGCTCATCTCTCTCTCCTCTTGATAGACGCTGCAATCCGTCTGCAAGGCAAAAAATATTGTCATAAGGGCGAAATAAATGCGTAACCTTGCACCTGCGCGTTATTTTCTTCTAACTGTGCTGCCAACGTTGATATTGTCTCAAACTGTCAGAACTTACACTCTATAAAAAGGTTACATAGACCAATATAACACGTTAATACAGTATAATGGTGTAAATGTGTAGCTAACAAATGCTGTGTAGCTTGTCTTGGGTCCGTACGGCATCGTCATATCAGAATCATTACTCTGTGATGGGAGGTCAACGGTTTTACACGTTTTTTCCTAAATGTATGAAAATTCAACACTGGAAATTCAGGTTAGCATGAAAGTACGGAGGTAAAGTACAAACATGAGGCGTTTTTATTTATTTATGCTTTTTTATTTTTAGATTGTCCAGGAGTTCAACACACTTGTGGCCCTGTATCGTGAACTGGTCATATCTATTGGGGAAATATCGGTCGACTGCCCTTCCCTTCGAGCGGAAATGCACAAGACACGAACCAAAGGCTGCGACATGGCTCGAACCGCACATCAGAATCTCTCAGCAATTTCGGGGTAAGGAACCATGGATAGCGTGTGTGTGTCTGTGTGTGCGTATTGTGCGTGTAGTTTCGTCGTGAAGAACTGCAGCACGGATGTATGACTGTATGAGTTAGTGTGTTTAAATTTGGGGGGTTTAGTTACATGGCATTGAATCCTATGGGATGTAGAATTATCAGTTCTCTTTCAATGAGTGTCAGTTATCGAAATGACAGGCACCTCAACAAGACTGACCCGTGTAGAATAGGAAGGAAGGAAAGGAAATCTTGGATTATCATGTTTTTTTTTCAGGACACGAATCCATTTGGGACAAAAAACATAATATAGCTTTCCTTTTATTCGGAGCTTTCCTCGGTGTTGATGCTCTGTGGCGTCCATGCAAGTGTTGTTGCAAAATTAACAATCGTTCCCTTGAGAGCGTAGAGTAGGCCAGCGCTACTGAGGGATGTGTAATTTAATTTTTCCGGTACAATTTTCAGAGGACCCCATTTCAACTCAACGCCTCCGAACAAGGTTTGATTTTAGCAAGCTGACTTGCTCACACACGCTCTTTTAGTGCGTAAAACGCACAATTTAGTGCGTAAAATGCTCAAGAAAGAAACCATGCGCATGTGAGTTAGTGTATTGAAAGATATATATATGCGCGTGCATGCAACGCACATACATATATCAATGTAATACTTTGAATGTAATAATATTAATAAGAATAAAACATGCCCTCCAATGTGTTAGAGAAGCAATGCAGCTGATGTCATTTAATGTTAAAAATACCTCAAATGTTAGTGACATTTGACCCACACATTTTAACAATATGAGAAACACTGAGCTCCTGAGCATAGTTCATATTGAAACAATACCGAGGCCAAGTGCTGCCTGTGCAGGATAAAGCAGAGAGATGGGGGAGTGACTGACAGAAAAACAGCTGACAGGATGATACAGAGAGAGAGAGAGACAGAGAGAGAGGGAGAATGTGAGAAGAGAAGGGGAGACAGAGAGAGAGAGTGAGAAAGAGTGGAGAGAGAGGGAGGGAGACTGGGAAGAGGAAACACAAGGTGGAGGGCCGTAGAGCTGAAGGGGGAGGTATGAAATGAGAACAGTGTGAGTTAAGAGCTTATGAAATGGTGCAGATTGGCGGCCTCCTTCTCTCTGAGTATGATATTGACCTGGAAATGCTCTGCTTTAGTCCAAATCTGCTACAGCACTGTTTCAGTGGCTCACTTACACATATACAGCTCCTGTGCATGCACGTATGTGTGTGTGTGTGTGTGTGTGTGTGTGTGTGTGTGTGTGTGTGTGTGTGTGTGTGTGTGTGTGTGTGTGTGTGTGTGTGTGTGTGAGTTAAAGAATGAGAGTGAGAAGGGGAAGCTAAACATACCAAATCAAAAGCTTGTATGACGAGAATGGTGTGAGGCAGTTTTCTGTGCTGTGTCACTGGTTATTATCTCCTTTGTTGTCATGGTTTTGACATTTTTATTTGTTAACCACACTTCCTGTTTCTGTCCACTTGTTCCTTTGGCCCTTCCTTTACTCCGATTGGACAGGGGAAGGAGATTGTTGGGCCAATGATAACGAGCACAGGAACACAGAGGAAGGAGAAATTATTTTTTTCTTGGATGCTGCCTCTTTCTTTGTCCTGTGTGGGTAGATTTCAGCAAAACCAGTTTTATTCCTGTGAGCCTTCCAATCCTAATTCATTGAGGTGGAGCAGGGCTGGATTTGGTTAGCTTCTAGTTAGAAGAGATCCCTCTAGTAACAATGTGGCAGTGTAGTATAATAGTTAGGGAGCTGGGCTTGTAGCTCAGAGGTTACAATGTAGTGTAATGGTTAGGGAGCTGGGCTTGTAGCTCAGAGGTTACAGTGTAGTATAATGGTTAGGGAGCTGGGCTTGTAGCTCAGAGGTTACAGTGTAGTATAATGGTTATGGGAGCTGGGCTTGTAGCTCAGAGGTTACAGTGTAGTATAATGGTTAGGGAGCTGGGCTTGTAGCTCAGAGGTTACAATGTAGTGTAATGGTTAGGGAGCTGGGCTTGTAGCTCAGAGGTTACAGTATAGTGTAATGGTTAGGGAGCTGGGCTTGTAGCTCAGAGGTTACAGTGTAGTATAATGGTTAGGGAGCTGGGCTTGTAGCTCAGAGGTTACAGTGCAGTATAATAGTTAGGGAGCTGGGCTTGTAGCTCAGAGGTTACAGTGTAGTATAATGGTTAGGAAGCTGGGCTTGTAGCTCAGAGGTTACAGTGTAGTATTATGGTTAGGGAGCTGGGCTTGTAGCTCAGAGGTTACAGTGTAGTATAATGGTTCGGGAGCTGGGCTTGTAGCTCAGAGGTTACAATGTAGTGTAATGGTTAGGGAGCTGGGCTTGTAGCTCAGATGTTACAGTGTAGTGTAATGGTTAGGGAGCTGTGCTTGTAGCTCAGAGGTTACAGTATAGTGTAATGGTTAGGGAGCTGGGCTTGTAGCTCAGAGGTTACAATGTAGTGTAATGGTTAGGGAGCTGGGCTTGTAGCTCAGAGGTTACAGTATAGTGTAATGGTTAGGGAGCTGGGCTTGTAGCTCAGAGGTTACAGTGTAGTATAATGGTTAGGGAGCTGGGCTTGTAGCTCAGAGGTTACAGTGTAGTATAATGGTTAGGGAGCTGGGCTTGTAGCTCAGAGGTTACAATGTAGTGTAATGGTTAGGGAGCTGGGCTTGTAGCTCAGAGGTTACAGTGTAGTGTAATGGTTAGGGAGCTGGGCTTGTAGCTCAGAGGTTACAGTGTAGTATAATGGTTAGGGAGCTGGGCTTGTAGCTCAGAGGTTACAGTGTAGTATAATGGTTAGGGAGCTGGGCTTGTAGCTCAGAGGGAGCTGGGCTTGTAGCTCAGAGCTTACAGTGTAGTGTAATGGTTGGTTAGGGAGCTGGGGAGCTGGGCTTGTAGCTCAGAGGTTACAGTGTAGTTTAATGGTTAGGTAGCTGGGCTTGTAGCTCAGAGGTTACAGTGTAGTATAATGGTTAGGGAGCTGGGCTTGTAGCTCAGAGGTTATAGTGTAGTATAATGGTTAGGGAGCTGGGCTTGTAGCTCAGAGGTTACAGTGTAGTATAATGGTTAGGGAGCTGGGCAGTGTAAGGCAGGGGAAGGTGCCTCACCTGAATTGCTTCAGTATATTCAGATGTATAATTGGATACTGTGTTTTTAAAAAGGAAATCTTTAGAGAGTCAGCTAAATGTATGTTAATGTAAAACCAGCTAATTTATTTACCTTTATTTACTGAGGGAGGCCAACTGGGAACTCAATTTTAATTTGCAGCGACAAACACGTTGACTCAAAGCGGGGAGGGAGTGCCAAGGACTGTGCAGCCAATCAGGTGTAGGGGCTCAGTCAGGTGGTCAGATGCCAAATTTTTTGTGGGAACTTGACCAGGGCACATTGGTTAACACCCCTACTCCTCCATGCAAAAAAATTGCATGAGATTTTTATTGTCCGCAGTGGATTTGAAAGGAGTACTTATGTAGTACTTAAGGAGGCAAGCTTCCCTTCTAATACCCCAGTGCAGTGATAGGGACACTGTGCTTTCAGATGTGCTGTCTTTCTTTTGAGGATCCTTAATCATCACCCCTGGGCTTCATCAGTTATACAGCCCTGCATTTAAAGCCCTCATTGTTTCTCTGCATCGTCAGTGGCTGAAGGAAGTGATTTCACAGTTTGACCTTCTTTGCTAAAAAGATAAAGATACAATTAAATAAAGAAAATTCTAATAATTTCTCAAATATCAACTCAAGGAGTGGACCAGACCCTCTCTGTTAAAAAGGGAAATCAAAATATTGTCACCAGCTTTCTCAACGGTTGTTTGCCCCAAGAAATTGGAGGGACATTTGCTTTGTGCATCAAGTTTTTATTGATGATCTTTTCCTGGCCTCAGTTTGGACAGAAGTATTATCTGGGTTACATTTTTAATATCTTTGAATGCTTATCTATGCGATATTTCCTTTTCCACAAAAGTGAGAACTTATAAATATGATGTATAGTTACTTTTATATTTTATATATAATGTGTATTACTAAAGCTTACTTTCTCACATGTAAACCCAATGTCTAAACAAAAAGTATAATTAAAATCTGTTTTAAATCTCTAAAATAACTTTTTCCTTTTTACTAATCTACCAAAAGCAGTTTCCCTTGTGCCTTCCTCCCCCTTAGCTTTGGGACTGAATTCAACCAAACAGCAAAGCGCGATGTGTCCTAAATTTTGACTGGAACATTTTTAAAACAAAAATTTCATCCAGATCTTTTAAATATCTCTCCTGATTTGAAATGGCCAATTATATAATATTTTTAAAATTCTCTCTCATTACTGCAGCGTTTGTAAATTCAGGAGAGTGGACAATCGTACGCTCTCTCTCCTTCAAATGCAGTACAATCACTGTTCAGCTTACACACACACACGCATGCACACAGACACACACACGTGCAAATACATACATAATTCCTCCTGGGCCGTTACTTCTTTATTCTCTCCGTCCCTGCACTCTTCCATCCTCACGCTGACGTGCTCAATTTAGCTCTCTCTCTCTCGTAGGGTGTAGAGGGTATAAAACACATAAATTAAACAAAAATTATGAAAAATAGACTTGCCCTTTTTCCTGCAAAAATGCCCCTCTTTCCTGCATTTTTGTAAAATTAACGATTGACTCTGCTGATGATGATAAAACTGGATCATATACTGGCTGAAGTGCATTTTTGTCTGGAAAGTTAGCATCAGTTAGCATCGTGCTAAACCACTGTGCTTTACTATCCACAGAATATGACCGATGTTCCCTCATCGTCTTCTCTAAAATAAGCAGCTAATCTCTCAGGTTGACCTATGCCACGTTATTGTTGCAGAAACTCATTTCTCCCGGTGACCAAAACCCTCAAAACAAGAACACGCCAATTCTGAGTGTATGGCACAGGTCCTATGTATAAAACCCTTCACCTCACAGCACACTTATTTTATTGTTTTATCATCTTTTTATTTAGCCTTTTTATATACAATTATGAGTTTATATATAGTAATACAACTTCACCAGGAATGAAAATGAGCAAAAATTATATGTAAGATACAACTGCTGTTTTACCCTTGAGCATAGCTTTTCAGGTTGTGCTCAATAAGGACAGGCAACGGGCCAAATCCAGACCTGCACTTAAGTGCATTTTCTTGCAGGCAAGACTCACATGCGAAACGCACAGGTCTCAGTTCAGTCCTAAATGCCTAAAAATGACATAATGTCCAGCGAATGCGTAAACGGGCCTTTTTAAATCTGCTGCGCTCTGTGAAGGGTAAAACACATTTCGGTTAGACGGAATATAGGAGATTGCCATTACGAAAGACAAAACGTTCTTGGGGATGCTAAAGTAGGATGTTCACCGAGGGATGTGGATCTATTCTAAACCGTTTTGGGCAGCGGGGAAAAGAGATTCATGAGTGGAAACCAGGCCACTCTGCGTGAGCAACAACTTCATGATTTTTAATAGCCCTAAAATTACAATCAGCATTCGAGCGAAAATTATGAGCTTAACCTTTTCCATCATCCACCGGAGGGCAAAACTGATCCTAGAGCAGGGCCCACGTTCACAATACATGTTTCAGAGTTGGAGTGCTGATCTAGGATCAGATTACCGCTGTCCTATATCCTGACTGTTTCTCTGGTCAACAGCCCAACACTCCCCCATTCACCTAAAACTACCCAACGTTCTCCATGCACCTAAAATTACCCAACGTCCCCCACACATCTCATACTTCGCTTGTCCTCACATGCTCTCTGTTTGGGCTGGGTAAAGATGGGGAATTGGCGTTGGGGGTTGGGGGTGATGTTTGAGATGTGTAACGTTTCCCTGTTTTTTATTTATTTATTCATTCTATTTTTAAGTGTTTTTGCTGCTAAATGCTTACCAAGACCAGTGGACGTGTCCGGTCGTTTCAGATTCACATAAATGTACGTTATTCAGCACACTGGCCTATCAGGAGAATCTTTTATAGCACAGTTTTTTTAGCTGGATATTTTTGCTGAAGCAAATCGATTGATGAAAAAAGACAAATGTGTTTTTGCTTCGATAGATAATGCACCTTTGTGCAGATTTCGCGCAAATCCTGCTTTTTAAATACAGTGCGCACCAATTAGTAGATATTATGTTTTTCATGGCGCCTTGAGTTCAGACAGATAGTGTCCCGAGTGGTTTATGGCTGTGGTTTGGTACTGGACCCCACTGAAGTGCGTTTTAATCTGGTATCTCAACGGGCCTTGTCTTCCTAAATGACGCACAGCTATTTCCTGCAGCGGATCTTAACACTTTGTGAACATCCTCGCCGATATTAAAACAGCCTCCAGTGCTTTAGAAGAGAAACCCAAACTTTCTGAAGTCAATCAGCCAATCAGCTAATAGTTGGTGAATAATGAGTTTGCGAGGCATCCAACAATGATGGAAGAACGAGGCGTCCTGGCTCTCGAAACCAGTGATTGTGTTTTACTACGTTTAACATTGAACTCATGAGATTGGTTGAAATAAGTTGGTGATTGGCAGCCAGCAGTCACTCTGCTCATTTTAGGTGCCTTGACACCTTACTGACCAATCACTTGCATCCATGTCTTTGGTGCGGCAACAGTTGTTGCACCGCCTTTAACTTCCAAGTGCATCAGCTGCGCTAAGCCATTTTAATGGAAGCTTGTGTAATGGAGATTAACTCTCCTCAAATAAGCCGTCTGCTCAGCAAATCTATAATGTGATGTAAGAATATTATGGGATGGAAAGGGGTTGAGTCAGGGTCGCTAATGAGCGTCTCTTCTCTGGACTCGCTGGTTGTCCGGTTTTTGAAAGGCCACAGATTTCAATTTCTCAGCATCCTGTTCTAGTGTGTGGTGAGGGGTTCCACAAAATGGTGGACTGAGGAGGGTGGGGGCGTGGGTGTGGGTGGGGTGGGGGGGTTCCATCTGAACTGGCTCTTTAGTCCATAAACACAATAAAACGTGCCGCGATGCTGACCCTCCTTCAATTACACGCGTCCTGCCATTATCGTCGTCATCTTTAAAAGCCCAGCGGCAGCCTGCCTCTCACATGTGGGCTTTTATTGGCTGCAAAGCCCATTCCTTTTCATCCAATAAAGTGGGGGAGTGGGGGGGGTCGCTTTCTGATCCCCACTGAAGATGCTATCTGATCCCCGAAATGCTAAAACAGCACAGAGAATGATGGGATAGACGCATCAGACGACAGGGCAAAAAGGTATCAAAAATAAATCTGTGCTGACTGTTCCGTTTTTTTTTTTTTTTTGGCAATAGGCTATTGAGAGGTTCACAGGAACGGGAAAAAATAAAAGGCAAACCTTAATTTTCTGGCATGTGGCTCTGTGGATACACTAAGTCTGTCATGTATGCTTCTGTCTCTTTTCACTCTGCGGTCTGACAGCTGAGCAGCTGCGCAGTCCCTGTTTGTGCTTGAGGACTGGCCCAGACGCAGCTGGTGCAGACTCAGCGCAACCATCTTAGCGTCCAGGAGGAGTAGCTGCAGATCGATGAGGTTAACCTGGAGTCAACCTGCTGATCGAAAACCGAAACCTTTCATTAGTGGTGCAGCAGAGCGCAGTTGATCCATGAGCCGCGATTCGCGCACATGCGAACCGTGGATTAATTGCAAAGTTTAGCCTTAAAACCTAAACGGAGTCAGCGTTTGCTGTGGCGCATCTCGGACAGAAAGCTTCTCTAGGACCATTCTCTGGGGTTTTTTTGGTCCCCTGATAAATGTGTAAAGAGCTGTTGTTTTTTGGGGTGAGCTGAACGTTTTGCTTACTCTGTGTTTTAATAAGTGTGGAACAGCTTTCCAGGTCGTGTTGTTGAGGCAGACTCTTTGAGTGTTCTGGCCCAAACTTGATTTTGGATGCTCTCTTGTTGGTTGTAGGTAAATGTTGTAAATTGACTGGCTGAAAGGCCTGTTCTTGTCTTGTTATGTATTGTTCTGTTGCTAAGTGTTTTGTGGTTGTTTTTAAAGTTTGGGTGTGTTTCTGCAGGCCGGAGGATGGGGAGATCCACCCGGAGATCTGCAGGCTCTTTATCCAGCTGCAGTGCTGCCTAGAGATGTATATCACCGAGATGCTGAAATCCGTCTGCCTGCTGGGCTCCCTGCAGCTGCATAGGAAAGGTACAGCAGGGCTAACACGCAGCATCGGTAACACTGCTAGCACACAGCATTGCTAGCACCACTGACATACTGTATCGTTAATGCACAGTGTAGCTAAGGCAGGTAGCACACGGCATGTCTAACACAACTAGCACACAGTATAGCGAACACAGCTAACACACAACCTAGATAACACAGCTAATATACAGCACAATTAACACAGCCAACATGCAGCTCAGCCTTACACATATAATTCGTAGTTAGTAGCTGGACATGTATGTTTAATTTACAGAATCTGTGCAGGAACCTTCTGTAGTTAAGAAGCACAAGTTGAGTATCTGGAGACCGTAGACTCTGTGGCCCTCTGGGAGGTTACTGAGAGGTTATCTGTCCGTGCCAGTGGCTTCTTATATAACATAAAAATGAAAGAAGTGGGTTTTTTTTCAGGGTACCCTTCTGTTCATCGCTTCGCTAAAACCATCTCAGGATCCAAGTGGGCTTTTAAATGTTCCAGAGACTCACAGACAAGGCCTGGCACAGACTGCTTTCTCATGAAATCCGAGAAAAAAAAAAATAAATCATGAAATTGTGCACGATTGTTGAACTAATAATTTCTCAGTGCTTTGGGCTGTGAAAATGTGTTTGTTTTAAATCACGTAAATACCAGTGGCATGCGGTGAGGTGTGGGTTTTGAAACACACTAGGTAGGACTTTCCCCTTAAATGCTGAGAAATTCTTTGTCTTCCCATCAGCCTCCCTTGCGGGAGTGTTTTACACTGGTACACCTGTGTTAATAATCTGGGTATGGAAATGCGACAGGTGTTTTTCAGAGCAGGAAAACTGTGGCCTGCATTCACAGCTGGGTTTGTATGTGCTGTGTTATTCCACAGGCAGAATTAACAGTGATGTTCTGCACCATGGAGAAATCTGTCACTACATTTGCACAGTAGGTGCACAGGCGTTTGCAGAAGTCAGAGAAATCTGAATCCTTCACACAAAGCATGCATGATATAACCATTTGAAATCTCGCTGCTTTTGCCATGAGCAGCTTGGCACCCCGGGGTACATAATAAGCCGCGATTCTCCAAAAACGAGGAACGCTTTGTCCCGTGGAGCCAACTTTCAGTGGTGCGCACACCATACAAACTTGGCGCACGATGATGATGTAACAGACTTGCAAATCAGGAGCCGCCTCGAAGGTATATATTTGGACTGCAAAAACCACAGATTCTATACGCTAGCCAGATGGCCATCTCAAGAGTTGTTAAGATCATATTTTTTCTTGTCTTTTGATTCCAGAAATCTCCAATTTGATGCAGCTTATGAATATTCATAAACTGTGGTGTAGTATCAGAAAGTTGTCACTGACCTAGACAAGACTCCTGGAGCACAGATTTGGAGAAGATGGAGAGAACGAGAGAGCTGACCATCTGGTCATTAGAGAGATACAATATCGCAAATGTGATGGAAAAGAAAGAGTGTGGCTTGCTACTCCATGCAGTATGCCATAATTCTGAGTCCCAGGAAATGACAGGTCACCTTTCACTAAGACAAGCAGTCCACAGTGGTTTACGGAGTGCAACTTTGAGTAAAATACACTGGGTGAAAGGCAATAAAACTGATAAAGTATGGCCAAGCTCTAGTAAAGCGCTGAACTGAAACCACACCCACACACAGCATGTTACTGAAAAAAAGAGGTAAAACATTGAAGGACTGAAATTAATTCATTTGTGGTTGAATGTTTCTGTTATATTTCAAATGTATAAAGAAATAAAGGCATCCAAAATAAGAGTGTGTTCAGAAGTGAAAGGCTTGGGAGTGATAGTGGACCAAGTTCATCAGGATCTAGCCATTGTGCTGCAGTAGGAAAAAAGGCCCAGGGGATGCTGGGATATGGAGTAAAAAGGAGGCAATATTAAAGTTATACAATATATTAGTCAGACCACATTTAGAAAACCACATTCAGTTCTGGGCACCATGAAATAAGAAATAAAGGCTCTTTAAAAAGTGAACAGATGGGCAACTAAATTAGTTCCTGGTGTGAAACTTAGAGTGTTCAACACCAGGCTTAAAGCAGTGCTGGATACTCTGAGCCTAGTTAAGCTGAATGGCCTGTTCTCGTTGCCCTGGTGACATTACTCTAAAACCTGCAGGGAAGGACTTGAACCCGGCTCCCAGGATTGACAGCAAGGTGGATGAGACGTCCGATATTCCAATCCTGGAGGACACCTCATCTTCCCCTGTTGATTTCCCCCAGTACAGCTGGCTCGTGAGCACGGACATCGAGAACACTGAGAGGTAAAGTGTGTGTGTGTGTGTGTGTGCTAGAAGGTGTATTTCCTAACTTTGGAGAGGAGCTACATACTGTCCCCAGAATGTCCCATAGTCTTCCAGTCATTGTGCTTTTGCACTGGCTCCAGTGTCTCCATGCTAAATGAACAGAAATAACACTGGTGGAAATCAGATACTCCGCTCTGGGAAAGTAGACAAAGGGAATAATTTAGAAAATGTCAGAGGATTCCTGTAATGTCCGTTAATGTGCTTTCACCGATGTTCTGCTGCCACATAGGGACATGAGAGACATGAAAAACCTTCTTAGCAAACTCAGGGAGACCATGCCTTTACCGCTGAAGAATCAAGGTGTGTATCCAGTGTGTGTGTGTGTATGTATGTGTAAGTATGTGTGTGTCTATTTGGGTGCATGTGTATTAGTGTGAGTGTACATTTATGTGTGTGTATATTAGTGTGTCTGCATCGAGACATCTTTGTAAATTAGAGTGTGTGTGTATGTGCAGTTGTGTGTGTGTATGTGCAATTTGTGTGTATGTTTGTGTGTGTACATTAGTGTGTATATGTGTGTATGTACATTTGTGTGTGTGTGGGTGTGTATGTGTGCATAAGTGTATGTGTGTGCATTTGTTTGTATGCACATTTGTGTGTTTATGTGAATTTGTGTGTGCTTATGTGTGTGCGTGCGTATATTAGTGTGTGTATGTGCTTATGTGAATTTTGTTTGTGTGTGCATTAGTGTGTGTATGTGCATATGTGTGTATGTGTGTGTGCACATTAGTGTGCGTATGTGTGTATGTACATTAGTGTGTGTAGGTGCATTTGTGTGTGTGTGTGTGTGTACATAAGTGTGTGTGTATGTGTGTGTACATTAGTGTGTGTGTGTGTGTGTGTGTGTGTGTACAGTAGCCTGTCTGTGCAGTGCTCCTCACTCCCATGTCATTTCTGTACCTTAGATGACAGCAGCCTGCTGAATCTCACTCCGTACCCGCTGGTGCGGCAGAGGAAGAGGCGTTTCTATGGACTCTGCTGCCTGGTGTCCAGCTAAGAGCCCTGCCCCCTGACCCCTGACCCCAGCCCAGCCCCTCCCCCTGACCCCAGCCCAGTCCTGCCCTCTGACCCCAGCCCCGCCCCCTGACCCTAGCCCAGCCCCACCCCCTGGGCAAAACAGCACTTCGGACACCGCGTCAGTCAACATTACCCATAATTCCTGACCACTGGTGTCTCCCGCCACCATTATGAAAAACTAATATCCATCAACACATGGTAAAATATCAAAATACAACATTTAAGGGAAGATGTCATTTTTTAAAATACATTCTCATTGAATATGAACGGAGATATTGATTAAATACTTGAAATGCTACCACCTGTGTGTTGAAGAAATATATTTGACAGCATAACTTTAAAATGTGTTGTGCAGCATATGCCTATAGTTCTGTTGACGAAAGGGGAAATAACTGATTTCGTGTGTCAAATAAATGCAATACACCATACAGTGTAAAAACACATCCTTAAACTGAAGACGGTATGTTTTAACGTGTGTTGGGCGTTATTTGTTTTTCGTAAGGGCAACCTGTTACTGCCATTTCCCAAATAGTTCTTTCTTTTGTTCAAAAGGCTGCCCGTTTTTCTAATTTTATTTTGTGATACGAAAAAAAATAATTCTTTTAAGGAAAAAAAACAAGAAATAAATGTAATGAAATCAATAGTCACAAACGTATAGATATATTTTACTCTAATTTTGATTATCAAGACGCTTTATAACGATTTTTTCCATTTTTGTAATTGGGGGCGAAAATTATTGCTCGTTTGGCTGCAGGCAATGCAGCCTGACTTAAAACATGAAAAAAGAGCACGTTTTTGATTTCTTCCACAGCGGCTTGTGACAATAAGTGTGTTTTTGCCATTCCTCGCTGTCTCCTGTGCTTCAGTCCAGAAACACAGCCCTTAGCCACACCCTGGGCCAGCACAGGGGCGCATATTAGCTGCATTACGGTTACACACCTGTTATCTACCAATGCACATATAAAAACTGAAAAAAACTGAGCTCAGAGCAAATTTTTAATTTCAGCAGTATTAATATCGGCCAATCAAACAGCTTATATGGAAGCCCTGCACTAGATGTTTATCTTTTTAAAATTATTCTTATTTTCATTTTTATTTTGCTTTTTTTTTTAAAAAAAAAACTTATGTCCTTTTTTGCTGTGATTAAACATTATTTAGTCTTCCATGCACCGAAAAACCTGTACCCAATTTACTTTTTTGTCCATTTCAAGGAATATACAATACTTTAGAAAATATACAAATAATAATAATAATAATAATAAAAAATGTTAGATCTGTATTTACGACACACAACTTTAACATGTAACTTTCAGAGTTCTTTTTTGGAAGGTGGCTTTCATTTGCAGAGTCCTGGATGCTATCAGCCAATGGCGTTACGAAACTTCTCTGGCCAAATACGTCCAGATACAAAAGGGCACAGCATGGTTCCTGCTTATTACATATAGTATTCAATGTTTAGGGCATGCTGGGTACTGTAGTTCAAGCTGACTAAAATTCTAGACCATTTTACATTGTTAATAAAAATTTTTTATTTAAACAAATCCATTTGCCTCCTGTACTTCCTTCTGTTGATACCATGGGAAGAATATATTTTTTAAACAATGTAATTATTTTATTGCTCAATTCTAAATTGGGTTTGCATCCCTGTTGTCACCTCCGTTAATTTAATACAGTACTGTTGCTGTAATTCACAGTATAGTGCAATAGTATCAACCTCAGGATAGTGTGACGAGAACTAAAAACATGGTGGTTCAGCTTGAAACAGCGGAGGACCTGAGCTACACGTGAGTTTGCAAGGGTTTACTGCATAAGACAGGGTGGGCAAGCATGGCCTTAACCGTTTCTTGATTCTTTGTATTCCAAACAAAAAAAAAAATCTAGTTTAGAAACGCTGGACACTGACTGCATAGAAAATATTTTCACGCTTAGCTTGCCAGAAAGAGCACTATTACATAGAAATGGCAACGTGATGAATTAGTAGAGACTGAATATATAAAACATCATAAGGAAATAATAATGTAAAAATGCAGAGCAACACATAGACCAATTCTCTATAATGCAGTTATTTCTGCTTATAATGCATGGAGAGATACTAAAATCTGTACAATAAAGAGAATAGTGTGATGTACGTTCTGAGCAGAACAATAGGAGCAGAAATTCAGGACCCGATGTGAAACACAGCTGCTGTAAACCACCAGGAGGCAGTTCTGGCCAATGAGCAAACAGTCTGCTCCGCGCCAACCACAGAGTGTAATCTCGCCTCAAGTCGTTTAAGGATACGGACGCTCCTGCTCGCTGATCATACTGCAGCGTTCATTTTGAAAACAATCCACAAGAGGTCGCTGTTTCGCACTATTGAATTATCGTTTTTCTAACGCCTACAGAGTAAATTAATATTTCTGTATTTATGTCTTCAGTTTTGTCTGTTTAGCTCCAACAGAAGATAAGTGTTTGCAAGGATTCAAAGTAAATGAAGTTTGCTTTGCAATGGTTAGGGTGCTGCTTTATAACTGAGAGGTTGTTGGTTCAAGTCCCAAGTACAGACCTTCCATTGCCACCTTGATCATGGTACTTCACCTAAACAGCTTCTTTTGCATCCGTCATTTTTTTATTTCCACCACACGGGGGCGATGTGTCTCTGTCAGTCAGTTGCACAGCCCTCTGCCCCTTTCACATACAAATTAACAGGCAAAGATGGGTCACTGAGATACAGATATTCTCATTATTTTTACTTATGGAAAGTTATATGGAAAATATCTTACGTTAAACAAATGAAATATTTTAAAATATTTTCATAATAATGCATGGAGCCGCAATTTCTAGAGATTTTTCATGGTTACACTTTGATATCTTGTTCACTGATGCAGTTTATATGTAATGTATTATTATATATCCATACACGTATACCAGTGCAGTGGTTTACTCTGCCCGTAAATCTCCTTTAGCACACGGTCCCTTATCACTGTTTAATTGCATGGAACGTTACCGTCAAATGAACACAAAATGAAGACACCAATCTAATTATGCGTCTGTACCCTCCAATCATTAAGCATCATCATGCCCCAGGGTCCGCCCCTCATCAATCACATGGCTCCTGGCAGCCTATCCAATGCCTCAGGCCACAGACACACCCTGCAGTATTTGTGGGGACATTTAGAGGTGATAGCCAGGGGAGGGGGGGTGTATTTATCATTTATAATATTCATATTTAATTGTTGCACATGACAAATTAGCCTCCACACATCCATGTTGCGCCCAGCTGTTTTGTTTTATCCTGAGAAGATACCCAGAAAGTTAACTTAAAGTTCCCCACATGTGAATTTGACCAGAGTGCATGTGAAACTAGACAAAGTTCTGAGACAGTTTGGAAGGAGAAAGCAGTGACAGCTGACCTAGGCTGGATACAGTTTTATTTTATTATATTTAAATGGATTCCTACAGTATTTCCTCTATGCTCATCCCCTAAAAATGTATAAAAAAATTATGAAAATACAGCGTGATGGCAAATATAATACTTTGCTTTTGTGCTGCATGTCACACAAGCAAAGTATTACAAAAGGTGGATAATTACAGGGATTACAGGAAATATGAAATGTCAAAGTGATTTCTCTTTTCAGAGTGAGAGAGCGTTTGTTTCTGTAGGCCATGGCTGTGACACACACAGGTGAGTCATATCTGAGAGCTGTGGTGTGTTTGTGGTGTGTGTGTTTATTCTCCAGACTCATGAATAACAAGGCTTAAGGCTAACCACAGACACCTTCTCTCCTCTGCACCTCCGAAGCCCCGCCTCACATTCTGACATTGTCGCGGAAACGGTGTCCTCCGCGCCTGATTGGGTGCACAGGAGGGCCCCGGGTTCCGAGCATTCTGTGGTCTCCCGGCAGCGGCATTTGCCTGTTTGCTCTGAAAAGCAGAAGGGCGGATTCACACGCAATGTTGTTAGAGGCCCACTGTGGCCAAACTCCTGATTTCACTCAAAGCCATTTGCATAATACTGAAACAGAGAGTGGTGACCTAGTGGTTCACAGAACTAGTTTGAAAATCAATGACCCCTTCTCTGCTCAGCAACTCTATGAACAGAATAACTTCATATCTGCAATTTATGCAAGAAAGCACAGCCCATGCTCAATCCATTAAACAGGAAGTCAGTGCCAGGTTTATACCTGTGCTGTTTGCTTGTTTAGCTTTTTTTGTTTTTATGCTGTTATTCATATGCAAAAATAAAAAAAGAATTAAAGAGACATGAAGATGTGTGTAACAGTTTAACACCGACCGTCACACGTCTCCCACAGTTGGCATTTGGGGCAGGGTGCAGGGTCTTGGCTTGGCCACTGGCAGGCGCTGTCATCTGCTAGTGTGTACCGCTGGCCCAGGCAGACCATGGCCTTCATCTTGCACACGCTCAGTCGGTGAGTCCGGTCTCTGTCCAGGTTAGTGGCACAAACCTCCAGAGACGAGCTGCGGCATGACAGCAGCCCACATCAGGATGTCAGTGACTAACGGTCAATGTGACTACAATTCCCACTCTTGTTCAGAGCTTGAAGACTAAGAAAACGAAGAAAACTGAGGCATGAGTACATGCAAAATACATCTATATGATTCTTCAGGGAATGGAAATGAAATGGGAATTAATGAGCACGTACCTGCATTCGTAAGGAAGTTTGCATACGCAGCGGCTCCTCTCCAGCTTCTCCCACGGCTTGCATCTGCTGTGGGTTGGTTCCGGGGGTCTTGTTGGCACTGGGGTATCAATTGCAGTGATTAAGACAAACTAGCGGTGTATTTTAAACAAGTAAAATCTGAAACAATACTGTTCAAGAATTAATTTTTCTTTACAAAATTTTATTTTGATCCAGCTGAAAATGTAGTTATTCTGCTGATGAAAAGAACTGTCAAATGATATGAATGAAATATTTATTTAAAATGATTTCATGAAATATCTGATTGGTTGGTTGATTAATTGATTGATTGATTGATTGGTTGATTGATTGATTGATTGATTAGTAACTTACACACAATGCACTTGACGTCCTCGGGCTGGGGTGACCAGTTCAGACTGGAGTCACACTGGATCTCAGATGCTCCCTCACGCACTCTTCCCACCGGACAGGACAGCGTGATCATCTCTCCAATCTGATAGGTCAGCTTCCAGGGGGTGGCTGTTACATCATATTGTAGGGGCGGGGCCATGCACACAGTGCCTGGACACATGAAATAAAAAATGGTAAAGCAGTGCAGATCAGAGTAAAAGCACCATGTTTATGCCTCTCTGCTGTAAGCCTGGTGAAAGCAGCGCATTCAGAGATAGTGCCAGGTTTGTACCAGTATAGTACACAACCCCAAACCCATTTCCTCATCGATCAACCCAGCTGAAAACAGGTCTAAAGAAGAGGCAGCAATTTAAACATGAACTATGAAACACGAGGAAGAGGGTGAATAACGAGAGCAAGACTGCGCCAAATAAATCACACTCCCACAACCGGTCCCCTGAGCATCTGACAAATGTTTGCTTAAGCTTCCAAGTCCCTGGAGCACTGATCAGCGCTTGGGCAGGCGCTACTCCCAGACAGTGAGACAGAGTGCCTTCAGATCCCCTCATATACAACCGTCTGGGTTCTCAGACAAGAACAATAGCATCTAACAGCAGGGTTCTCAGACAAGAACAACAGCATCTAACAGAACAACAGCATCTAACAGCAGTGTTCTCAGACAAGAACAACAGCATCTAACAGAACAACAGCATCTAACAGCAGGGTTCTCAGACAAGAACAACAGCATCTAACAGCAGGGTTCTCAGAAAAGAACAACAGCATCTAACAGAACAACAGCATCTAACAGCAGGGTTCTCAGACAAGAACAACAGCATCTAACAGAACAACAGCATCAGCAGGGTTCTCAGACAAGAACAACAGAATCTAACAGCAGGGTTCTCAGACAAGAACAACAGCATCTAACAGAACAACAGCATCTAACAGCAGGGTTCTCAGACAAGAACAACAGCATCTAACAGCAGGGTTCTCAGGTGTACAGAAAAGTACAGAGTGCAACTGCATATCTGATGAAGTGCTGACTAACAATGTAGTTTTGAATGTCTGTAAGGAAAGCCCAAAAGATATTCGTAACCATGTGCATTAAACACAGAAACCAGTTTGACATTGTGAGGACTGAGGTTCGGCCCTCCTCCCCGAGCTCCATGTCTCTGCAGCCTGCGATACACTGTGGTTCTTTATTACTGTACTTGTATATGTATGTTACCATACTTGATTATTGTGGGATGCAGAGACAAATGTCGCCATTTGGGATGACGTTAAAAGCTATCAATCAAGCTGACGACTCCAAAAAGGAGGCACGAACTTCTACACTCCATCTTGCTCCTCTTCCATGTTTTGTCCACAGTGCACTCAGCTATGTTGTCCCCGACGATGTGGTATCCCTCCACACAGGTGTATGTCACTTTACTGCCCACTGGGTTCACGTCTTTGGGGTCCTGTGTGACACAGAGCAGTCTGATGCTAAACGTTTAACATTACATTAGCTAACTGAGCATACTGTCGCTAACTACTGTTAACAACAGTCGGTTGGATGGTAAAAGTGATACTTTGCTTTTAAAAATTGCTTCTCTGTTTATTTACATAGTAATTATTTTTCAGCAAGATTGGGTATCTGTTTTCATAAACATTTTGCCGCTTACAATGGTTAACAAATCAACAAATACTACATCACATGAATGGAACAGGTCCAATGTAAAGTTTTCATTTTGGAAAAAAAAATCTATTAAATAATTGATAATGGTAACAATCAGAAGCAAATACATATCACATATACAAATACATATTACATCTGCTGGCCTGAGTTACAGAAAACTGAGTGAGATTGCTCTCATTAAACAATTAATTGACTTAATTTGTTAACTTGTTTTCATTGGCTTCGTTAAGGAAGTTAATTGGTCCTTACCAGGACATATCCATTCACCAGGGGAGGTGGGGTTTTGCAGGACTCGGCCGGTGACAGAGACGCATCGAAGCAGTGTGGCTCCATCGACCTGCGGATTCATGCCAGAAGCCTCAGGTCAGCGCAGCCACCATTAGCCCCGTGGCATTAGCGCTTTGTGTCGCAAAACGGGCTTAAACAAGTGACGGATCTTAGGAACTGTCTTCACAGGCCCCCTGGTGGCTCATGCAGTAAAGAGAATGTCATAAAACGAGACTTTACAGTAGAGTTTGGCACAATAAACTCAATAGATCAGCATATCAACAACACATTTTCTGACACACCGAGGAAGGACAGTGAAAAATCCCAAAGGGGAAGTTTTACGTACAAGAAAAGAGGGACATAAAACGCATGGCTACATGTGGATAATCTGAGTTTAAAACTAATATATCTTGTTCAAGAAAGCAAGCATGAGCCCTGTGATTGGTTGTTCGAATCCCAAGCTGTGACATTGCCAGCTATGATTGGAGGTCCACATTTGGAAGACAATGATTGGCCAAGTATAAGAACATAAATAACATAGTATAAATCGTAATTAAGAAAAGAACAAAAATGTAGTTATATGCTTTGTAAAGTAAGGGTTGGTTGTGTTCACACAGCGTGCAGTCGGACCTGGGTGGGGGTGTGGTTTGAGGGTGCTGTGTGTTAGGGTGGTTGGGATTGGGAGTGCCTCAGTCTCACCGCAGGTGTTCCAGATCCTCATCCTCGCAGGGCTTGCGTTCCGTCGGCTCCCCGACGCAGTGCTTCCCCCCACCACTAGGGTACGGGTTACTGCAGGTTCGAGTCCTTGACCTTTGACCTTCCTGACAGCGGGACCAGGCCGACCAGCATGTCCAGCTTCCATGGATGACCCCTGAGCCACAGAGTGAGGGTTAGCAGTAGGGGTGGGGGAATATCATGACAATCAATGCAGTATTATTTTTAACCATATGTTGTGATAGTTAATTTTGTGCTATTGTGAAAATTTTGCTGCATTTTTGTGAAACTGCTTACAACAAATAAACTGGATACTGTAGTGGAGCAGTCCACCGTAATTCCTGTATAAACTTGATACCACAGAGTATGTCTCCACTTCACTTCCTCTACAAACTGGTTATTGCCATGTGCCAGTTTGTAGCACTTCCTGTCTGAAGAGGATACAGAATTCTACAGAGCTACAGCACTTCCTGTATAAACTAGCATACCTGGTTGAGGCACTCCCTTTATACAAGGGTACAGCAGTATCTGTGGTACTTCCTGTATAAACAATATACTACATCATCTGCAGTCTACATCACTTCCTGTTTCACCTGGCTGCTCGTCGAGGGCGGTTCCTTGCTCGCAGGCCAGCCCAGTGGTGTTCTTTTTACAAACACAGGCGCAGGACATCCCGCTCAGCACAGGCAGGCCGTTGTTCTGGCAGGGCTTGCAGTGGCAGGAGTGCTGCTGTGTCTGGTATGCCTCTATCGCCCTCTTCAGGTGGAGTCTTTTCACTGCAGCACATGGAACCTCCTTCACTAACTCATACAGAGGCCTCAACTGTGCTCCAATCACACATAAGGGAGGGGAGAAAAAAGCATTTAACCTGTTAATGCAGAGCCCAAATTCAAGTTCATTTTCATTGTTAGAACGGTCCCGACCACTAGAGGGCGCATCTGTGCAAAGGAGTTAAAACAGATTTAAGGCTCATTGTTTACAGTTTTGTATTATTTTTGTTTCAAAATTCCCAAAATTTGCAAAGGGGAAATTTGGTTTAAATTAATTTTCACCTGTATTTTATGTTTTTCTTTCAAATTTTGTTTTTACAGTTTATATGGCGATTACTGTTTTCTTTTGGTAAACAGCGCCCTCCCATGGTTGAATGAGTAATGCAGGACCCCTTGGCTAAATGCACTCAATGTTCCAATAATAAAACCAGCACTGAGGAGAAATATCAATGTTTGAAATTCACATACAGTTTTCTCTTGGAAATTAGCGTTGTTGTTTTTATAATTTGATTTTTAGGCCATTATATTCTTTATCAGATCTAATATCCTGTTTATACTGTTTGATATGTTTAAATAATAGCTTTGTTTGTTTTAACCAATTTTTTAAAATTAAAAATAAAATCTAATATCCTGTTTATACGAAAACTGCTGTATGCAGATACACTGCAATATCCCGTTTACACAGGAAGTGATGTAGCCACAGATGAACTTAAACATATGTTTGGCCTTTTGGGGGTGAAAAAACTGAGAGAAACAGAAGAAGTTTAACAGAAAGTATGACAGTGTTAGAGGTTCAGGTATCTCACCTTGGGCTTGATGACACTGGGAAAGGTCTTGACAGACCCCGCCCACTTCTTGTACCTGTCGAGGTTGGCAACGGGGTTGTCTAGGTCCACAGACTTGAGTCCGGCGACGAAGGCTGGGTCCCCCCCCTCGACCTTGCTGTCGAAGGGCATACTTCTGTGCCAATCCCCTGGTCCTTGGAGAAGTGGGAATGACATCAGAAGGCATGTTGGGAATCGTAGTTTTGCTTGTAGTTTAACCCACTATAGTCCCTTTGTTTTACTAATTTCTTGTTGCTTCAGCTTGTGGTGCTTATATTCGTATTGTAATCTCTTCTATTACTACCTGAGATTATTTTAAATTAATTTACAGTTTGTTGCATGACTGTGTGCTTGTTATGATGTGGTGTATAACCAGGACAGTATTGTAACATTTATAACAGTGCTATTTACAACATACCATTTCCCCTGGTTGCTGCATCCCTGAAGGAGTGGCATGTCTCCTTTGTCCACGAAAAGAATAAAAACCGAAACTTTTTCCTCACACACTCATGGAAGTCTTTCTCAAAGGAACCTGTGTGACAGAACACAGACAGAATAACATTAAGCATCATTACATTATTTTGGACAGAATGGCCATTTGCCCTATCGCCCTCTAGTGGCCTGTCCCAGCTGACAATAAGACAACCATATATTGACTTCATGCTCCGATGACATCAGTCAATATATGATGTCAAATCAACAGAGTGAGAGATAGCAAAAGCCTTTTGCCATGTAGATCAGTATAGCAGTAGATCAGTGTGTGTGTCCACCTCTTCTTGAGTCTGTACTTTTAAGGATGGGTGGAGCAGATAGCATCGTTGTAGGAACTCACTTATTTGCTTCTCGAATGCGAAGTCGATGCCCAGCAGGAACTGGTACTGGCCCCCCAGGGTCCCCTCGGAGAGGAAATGGGTCCCGTACCGCTCGATGAGGCTGAGGTACGAGGCGTAATCATACACGGTCGGCAGAGTGGACAGTGCCTTCCAGAACTCCTCGGAGATCGGGACGTACGCAGGGGGTCCGTTCTGGAACTGGGCCACCTCCACATCGTTTTTTATGATAATCAGCCTGTGTGACTGGGTAATCAATCAATCAATCAATCAATCAATCAATCAAGTCAGTCAGTCAGTCAATCAATCAATCAATCAGTCAGTCAGTCAGTCAGTCTGTCAATCAATCAATCAATCATCAATCTATCTATCTATCTATCAATAACAACTCAAGCAATCTATCAACATGTTAGTCAATCGAATGATCACTTACTGAATGAATATTTTAAAATGTACCCTTTTTTTAGAGACTTCATCGTGGAAGGTCTCATAGTAGTGCCCCTCGTTTGAGTTTTGCCTGTTTTCTGTGTGTTTCACGTATGACCAGGAGCTTTCGAAGACCTCATCGCTGAAATCATTTTCAATCTTCACCTGAGCAAAAGAAGGGCAAACAGCCAATCAAATCACAAACTGACCAGGTAACTGACCAATCACTGTAGAGTTCAGCAGGTCCTATAGTCCATGTTAGGGACATAACTGCTGATTGGAGTGATGGCATAGTAATGAGGATCTGGAATCCAGCATAATGGAAATACATTGAAGCCATTGTCATTGGCTGAGTTTCACTTTGGTGTCCAAAGTCCAGCGCCCTCTACATGTGGTTAGAGGAATTGCACCAGACTGTGTGGAGTGTAGGTGTGCATCTGTAAGGGCGTGGTTTGGGTTACAGGTATATCACCTGGAAAGTGTACCCGATGAGACTTTGGGGGAGTCTGTAGAAGAACCTGCTGTCCCCACTGAACGTTTTCCTGCACTGACCACCGAAGCTCTTGGTGTTGATCACGCCTCCCCTCAAATTCCCTGTCAGCACGTCAAACCTGGAGAGACAGGAGAGAAGAGTGCATCTGTGTGTGTGTCTGTGTGTGTCTGTTTGTGTGTCTGTGTGTGTGTGTGTGTGTGTGTGTGTGTGTGTGTGTGTGTGTGTGTGAGTGTGTGCATTACAGTGTTTTAGTGTGTTTGTGTGTGTGTGTGGGAGCTCACCCTCTCCCAGTCAGCTCTACGTTGGGTGGGACTCTGTCGTCGTCACACACAGTGGTTGAGGTGGACTCCTCACAGTTCTGCTCATCCAGCCCGTCCTCCTCACAGTCCTGATCCCCATTACAGACCAGAGCCATGCTGATACACTTCCCTGTAACACACACACATACACGCACACTGATACACTTCCCTGTAACACACACACACATACACACACACTGATACACTTTCCTGTAACACACACACACACACACATACACACACTGATACACTTCCCTGTAACACACACACACATACACACACACACTGATACACTTCCCTGTAACACACACACATACACACACACTGATACACTTCCCTGTAACACACACACACACATACACACACACTGATACACTTCCCTGTAACACACACACATACACATACACATACATACACACATACACACACATACACATACATGAGCCTGTACTCAGTGCTGTAGTTTTGGGGTGTCTTATTTTACCTGAGAAGCAGCGGAATCTGTCCCCACAGCCGTGCTCCAGGGGACAGCCTTGTTTTGGGGTACAGCTTTGCATCTGCGTGGCCTGCCCCGAACACGGGATCCCCCCGAACTGAGCATACACCAGGATGGGCCGACTCCGCCTCTGAAACATCCCCAAACAGCGCCCTCTGCTGGAGTCACAGTGTAGAGCCCAACGGCACTCTGACTAGGTCAAACTCTCACCTGTGTTTTTAGATGTGTATTTCTTTCAGCTACAGTTCACCTGCATTTTAATTTTCAGTTGCATTTCAGTTACAGGGTGTGGTTATAGCTCACCTGTGTTTTTGGGTGTGGTTATAGTTCACCTGTGTTTTAGGGTGTGATTATAGCTCACCTGTGTTTTTGGGTGTGGTTATAGCTCACCTGTGTTTTAGGGTGTGGTTATAGCTCACCTGTGTTTTTGGGTGTGGTTATAGCTCACCTGCGTTTTTGGGTGTGGTTATAGTTCACCTGCGTTTTAGGGTGTGGTTATAGCTCACCTGTGTTTTAGGGTGTGGTTATAGCTCACCTGTGTTTTAGGGTGTGGTTATAGCTCACCTGTGTTTTAGGGTGTGGTTATAGCTCACCTGTGTTTTAGGGTGTGGTTATAGCTCACCTGTGTTTTAGGGTGTGGTTATAGCTCACCTGTGTTTTAGGGTGTGGTTATAGCTCACCTGTGTTTTAGGGTGTGGTTATAGCTCACCTGTGTTGTAGGGTGTGGTTATAGTTCACCTGTGTTTTAGGGTGTGGTTATAGCTCACCATCACCTGTGTTTTAGGGTGTGGGCTCACCTGTGTTTTAGGGTGTGGTTATAGCTCACCTGTGTTTTAGGGTGTGGTTATAGCTCACCTGTGTTTTAGGGTGTGGTTATAGCTCACCTGTGTTGTAGGGTGTGGTTATAGCTCACCTGTGTTTTAGTGCACCCATCACATTCTGACCATTCTCCATACGGACCCCACTGGCAGTTCACAGGTTGTTCACACCTGGCAGGCAAAGGAGAGCAATATTGGAACCCCCATATTGCTTCATCCTCTCTCTGATACTAATTTCAGTTCTTACTGAATTGAAAAATACACTCATTCACAGAAAAAAAAACCCTAATCCAGAGTGCCGCAGCTCCTGATGTTTGCAGAGTATTTTAGCGCTCACTTTGTTTCAAAGCTTTTGGGCTAGATTCAGTCAAACACACTTTGTCTACTTAAGGGAATACAGAAGTCAAACAAAATGGATCACATAAGACCATCATTTTTTAAGTGTTTGTATTTCACTAGAGACATATGAACATACCCACAGAGCTGATTGGCTTATCGTAGGAGGAGCTCATCCATACTCACCTCACCTGTAGGCCCAGGTACAGGACCACTGACAGAGAGGCAAGAGTTAACTTCCCCGCATCCTGAGAACACAGACCAAAAGAAAACAATGATTATTGCTGGGAACAAAAAGTGAGATATACTTGTGACCATTTACACGCATTCATCGATGAACTGTACTGAAAAGAACCAAAAACAGAACCAAAACCAGAGAGCTTAGGTACAGTACCATATTCCTGCATTCATTTCTGAAATAAAAAAAACAGCCGGCGCCACTCATGGTGTACAGTTTGTTGCTAATGCACTCTTACTGCAGAAGTGTGTTGCAACAGCAGTGCTTTGCATTGTGACAAAAACCAGATCCCTTTCAATGGCCTTGCAAAAAATTTACAGAACACCCATTCCTTATTTTTTTTTCTGGACTGTTTGAATGTTTGAATATTTGAATGTGAAAGAGACTTAAAAGTGGGTGGAAATTTTTTTTTATGTTTTTATAATGTACTGTATACAGTGAAGACTAAAATACATTCCGACCTAACCTGGCCCATGAAGTGTTAGATTAAATTAAAACGGCCTCCTTGTGACAGTTTCACATTAAAAAAGAAGAGAATCTAATGTCTTGTGATTGGACCTGAGTGCAGTCTATGAAGGGTGGAGTAGGAGAGTCATCGGGTATGTTCCTGCAAGACTCCATTACCCCATATTTACCCAAACCCCACAATGAAATACATAAACATAAAATCAAAAGACATTAGATTCTCTTTTTTTCCTTTAAAGACACATTTAATGCGATACTGTCACATCCTTAATGCAGTTTTGCTTAACAGACAGAATGACAGACAAATGATCTCACAAAATCATTATGAGAGCACAACACTTTGATTTAAAAAGGTACAACAGTGAGTGAATAATGATGACGGTGAACGGTGCATCTTACCTTCATGGTGAAATGCGGCAGAAACTCACGGTGGTTTTGTGCTCACTTTTGACGGCCCAGCGATGAACGCTCTTTGGAAAGCTGAGTGCCTTCTCTGCAAAACTTAGGCAAGTAACGCCCCCCCCTCCTTTATTCCCCTTGGGTTGCAAACATTCATTTATTGCTTCACAAATGGGAGGGGCTGTTTCGGAACCTTACTTTCACCTTAGTAGCCGTCTCACTCTTCACTGGTTCCCACCACACACACACACACACACACACATGCGCGCGTACAAACACACATACACATACACACATGTGCATGCACATGCACAAAAACATATATGAACATACACAGAATTACAGAAACTTTTCCTCTCGTTAAAGTTATGTAAGATTTCCATCCTGCTACAGTAGGAATCCTGAGACGTAACTTACCTTCATTAGCAACTGGCAAGTATGGATATAACATTACTTACACCCAAATAGGAACACCAAATTATAGCTTTTTTAAAATGTGTGTAAATGAAAAGTAATGCAAAAATTTTTTCAGAATTCAGAATGTTTTATTTTTCTGAATCAAAGTTCATTTGATGAGTTTCCATGGAATTGTCCTTGTTTTGCAAAGTAAGCAGTAAAACTGAAAGAGCTGCGAGAGAGTGAGGCCCCTCCTGACCGTCAGCTGGAAACGAAACATCTGCTTTTCAGTGGGAGAGAGAGAGAGAGCGACGCGAGTTCCTTTCTTATTTATCTCTCATTTTTCACATGCTCGAAACACTCTCCTGCTTATGGGAAATGAGTTTGGTGGGCGGGTGCTTTACGGGAACCAGGCACATATGGAAAATGCGTGTGAGTTGCACCAAATTAATAACAGCAATAATAATCATAATCATATTCATAACCACAATCATAATCATAATCATAATCATAATAAAAGAAGACAATGTATATATCAGAGTTTCATGTAAACTTGGGTTTGAGGGAATAGCAATGATTTGAATTACGCAGCAGATTGAACACAGCCTAATTGTTGGACACAGAGATAAATACTCTCTCCTCTTTCCTTTTGGACCTATTTTCACAGGGAGGACTCTGGGTAGTTCTGGATTTTCATATTTGCCCAACTTTGTAATGTTTGAGCACCTGCCCTCTCCTTAACCCTACTTTCAGTAGTAAAAATTCCCATGTAACAATAAGTCCTTTAAAATGAGTTAATTGATAAGGGATATGTAGAGAATGTTCTGGGGCTTGGAGTCTGAAGGGGGGGGAGGAGAGGTGAAGGAATTCCCCCCTTTTTCTTCACTGAACTGAAAAAACTAAAACTGGGAGAACAGTTAAGATTAGGTACCCTTCTTGAGGAAAGAAGGGAATGATGATGGTGGAGATGGGGAGGAGGAGGGATGCCAGAAATGCTAAGCATGATGGGAAAAGAGGTACGTGGTGTTTATATACCTGTGTGACACAGGAAGGGAATATGATAGGTTGAGTGGTTGTCTGAGAATTCTTCTCCCCAACCTCTATCTAACAAACTTCAATTGTAAAGTAACGTTTGTATTCTTAAAAGCTGTGCTGCATTTTGTGGAAGGGTGATGTCATTGTGCCCTCCAGCAAGGTGCTTTAGTGGAGTTAAACACCCAGCCATACCTCTCAGTAATGCTGTCTGATCATGAGAGTTTGTTATTTCGGTTTTTTCATTTACCCAGTCCATGTGTTTTCGTTTTCATTTCCCTTCTGTGTCTGCCCCGCCTCCTGCTTTGGTACCTGTCACCTGATTGCCGATTTGTTTCACCTGCCTCGCTGTTCACCTGTGTCTCGTTTGTGCGTCAGTCTGTGTATTTATACCCTGCTCTGTCTTGTGTTTGTTTTGAGTTCGTCTCAGTATTTCCTGCGTGTGCGGTGAGCCTTTTCTTCTGTGATTGCTTTGCCCACCTGTGACCAGGGACGTGCAAAAAAAACTAAATTTCATGGCCCCCTTTTTGGTAGAGCCACTACCCCTCCGAACTTCTGTGCATGTCACCACCTGTGATTATCTGTTTTTGTACTTCTGCTGAGTCAACCTGGTTCTTGACTTTGCCTTTTTGGACTCTGATCTTGTACTGTTGCTGTGATTCCCTGGTTTTCACCCCTGCCTGGCTCTGACTTAGATTTTTGATTGTGTTTTGGCTGCTTAATAAACTCCGGTTTATCATTCATTCCTGTCTGCATCTGAGTCCTTCTGCTGAGTTCTGACAATACCGGTCACAGAAAATGTGTTTAATATGACTGTGTGTTTTCCTTGGCCAATGTTGTGCACTGAGAAAGTACATTATGACTTGTGTTCATGGAAGGTCAGCTGTAACCTGTGTTCGGAATGTAAAGTTGAAAAATGTATTTAACTGAACAGTCAAAAATGTATGATCACAGAAAAAAGAGTTTCTGACCCCTAATGCAGGCTTTTCTTATTGGAAGCTGTGTTCCCTTACAAAAACCAATTTGGACAAACTCCGTGGGTTGTTTCAATCTCCAGGGTAAATGTTATAAGCTTGGTCGTATGACCCAATGAATCAAAGGCCTCTGTCTTTGAAATAACGATTGAAGAATCATTTAAAGGTTTGCTTACTGATTGCCTAAAATGCTACAAAAACACAAGGGGGCGACAGAGAGCTGCTCTGATATTCCACTGCTTTCACAGAAGCAATCTTTTGACAATAGCAATCACATTCACAACAAAAAAATAAATAAAAATAAACACAGTCAAACACTGCCACTCCATCTATGTTTCTGGAGTGAATGAGTACTGAAAGTCAGACAGAAGAATAAAGAACAGAAGCGCACTCAAATAAACTTGTTTAATTTACCTCTCTCTTACTACGTGGGCTAAGAACTCAGGTCAAGAGTTCTGCGAGCTCGAATGCAGACAGCCACGTCTGGAGTCGTTCGGCTCCTTCCCCTGTTGCTGGCAGTACGACTTATTCCGCAGACCCGCACGCAATTGGATTTCCTCGGTTTGAGGAGCCGATTAGCATATTCCGCGGTTTCCTGAAGCGCACACGCTAAGGTGCCATAACTGGTGCTAATGAAAAGTGCGTTTGAGTAATTAATAGGTCATTTGGTTGCCCAGAGAACCTTTCATTTTGCGAGCTGTCATTAGCGAACCGTGGGGCTAATTTATTTCGCTGCGAGTGCAGAGCTTGTCGCCTTAGTCATACCCATTCAATTAGACCCCCCACCCCCACCGTCTCTCTCTCTCTCTCTCTCTTTAATTCAAATTCAAACAAGCACATGGAGATGACAGACAGAAACATCTGCACTGATGACGCTTTCTAGACTTGCTTGTGCGCTACTGCAGTTTTGTAGACCAGCATTTGATTGAAAGCAACTACAATACTTTCCACACGTAAAACCACAGTCATTGCTCTATTTAGGCGTGTAATTGGTCGACTGACATTGTCTGACCTCGAGAGCTGCTGACTCACTGTATCCCCTCGACACAGGTGGTGAGGCTGATTGTTGCCTCGCAATACGGACCGCCAGCTATAGCCGGCAAAGTCTTGACCAGGATCTGAACACCCGATCGTAGGGTTCTTCACAACACTGGGGGGCTTCCTGTCGAATGCCATGGTAAGAATCAAGGAATCACAACACAGAGAGAGACTGTCACAGACCGCACATGGAGACATAAGCGTGCCTCTCTTATGGAGAGACCAGAGGCTTGGACCCAACACAAGGAACCCTGGATGAGACTCATTCTCAGTCAACACTGGTCCTCATTCACGGAGTGTCTGGAAACAATGTAGCCGGCTAATCTTCTTGACACAGGTTTGCCTATTGGTTGTCAGATTTCTGATGGTGGATTTGATTGGCTGGGGAGGTTTCTGACTCTGGCTTCCAGTTGGAATCCCAGTTGGATGGCAGTCGCTTGTGAGGCTCATTTTTATGATGTCATAGTTATGGGCCTCATAGCTGCGAATGCTAGCACCTTGATGCTTGTCTGACAGAGACCAGCTTCTTAATGCTGTGGGCACAGCTGAAGTAGAATTGAAAGGGTGCCCTGTCACCTGTCCTCTGAGGTTTTCACTGCCAGTGAACTCTGACCTGGATGGACTTTCATAGCCATGATCCAGGTTTGAATGTTTGATGAAATGTACAGGGCCTTCCTGTATCACTCCTCTCAACACACTTAAGATCCGTATCGAGCCAGACCTAGCTCATCACCCGCAGCGATGACGTTATCACGGACGATGCCGTCATCCTAACGCCATCGCTGAAGCATGCAGCCCGTGGCTGTACCACTCAGAGCATCACAGAGTACGCTGTCATGGAAACCAATGGCTGGGCGTGGCCGTACATGACCCATGACTTCATCATATCACAGTGTCCTGATGCTACCAGTGTGATGTGTGGATTTTGGGCCAAACTGTATTTTTAAACAAGGGACTGTCATCAAAGTGCCCACATGATCTGCGAAAATATACTTGAGTGTCTTTTTTTCCTACTTCTCTCTCATCCTTTTCCTTTTCTGTGTTTGTCTTTTGATGGTAATCTGCACTGCCAGGGAATAGCAGTCCTGGGCTTGCAATAAACGCACGCCACACGCAATATGGGGGAGGGGGTTGGGATTAGCGGGGGTCACATGGCCTCCTCAAGGTTAGGGCTACTGCGCTCCTGTGCTGCCGTGGCAACAGGCAGAAGAGGAAGAAAAAAGGGGAAATAAAAAAAGAAGGCACTATTTGGGGCAGCATCTCTGTAGGTCCTCAGCCACTGCCAAGAGCGAAAACGCGATAACCCCTGCTGTGAGATTAACAGCCCTTGAGTGTCGTTTCTGAAGCGTAAGAGCACTCCGAGCTGGCGTGTCCTTGAGCCGAACAATGCTGGGTGCGTCAGCGACGTGGAAAGCAAGTGTGTCAGCGACGTGGCAAGAGAGTGTATCAGTGACATGGCAAGAGAGTGTGTCAGTGAAGTGGTGCATGAGTGTGCCAGTGACGTGGCAAGAGAGTGTGTCAGCAAAGTGGTGCATGAGTGTGTCGGTGACGTGGTGCGTGAGTGTGTCAGCGAAGTGGCACATCAGTGCGTCAGCGATGTGGTGCGTAAGTGTGTCAGCCTTGTGGTATGTGAGTGAGTCAGCGACGTGGTGCGTGAGAGTGTCAGTGTCGTGGCGAGTGAGTGTGTCAGCGACATGGCACGTGATGGACTTTTTCTGGCAGCGGCAGACTCACCTGTGTGTGATGGCTAACGTACCCTACAGTGAGACCAACACATGAATGTTTTCAAATACAGGCATAGAATCTTTATTTGAGTTGTCTTTTTCCACGTACAGCAAAAGTCCTTCTTTTACACACAAGATTTGTACAACAGTTTTACAGCAGCAAACCGTTTACACACACACATAGGTGTATACACATAGGCATACACACACACACACCACGCACACATGCAAACAAGAGGGGAAAACACAAATTTTGTTCATTTTAAAACACCAGTAGTATAGGCAAAAAAGCTACACTGGAAAGTAGATGTGAAAAGAATACGATGCAAACAGAGACAGGAATTGTGTTTTTTATTCAATGTACTACAATAGACTAATAAATTCATATAACATGCTGTGAGCAGTTAGGTATGATTTATTTTTTGTAAAATAATAATAATAATAAAACAAATGTGACCTTCATCAAAGTTTAAATTTATTTCCCTTTACAGAAAGCAGAAAAACATTAGAGAGAATTAACACAGCTCCTTAAGGAATGACAAATAGGAAAACATGAAAATATTATTATTATTATTAATATATAGGGAAGAAATTGTGAAAAGTCTTTTGACAATATTTGCGCAGCTTGGTGTAAGTTATATTTTAAGTATTTCACCCACAGGTGGAATGAAGTTGAAGCTGTTCCTTTACTTTACAGTAATTTATGTAATTTTATGGATGATGTATTGTGACACAACAGCAGTAAGACAAACTGTATTTCATTGACTGATTAACTGAACCTGAAGATTTCAACCCAATAAAAACATTCCTTATACTTTTACCCTCCAAGGTTTGCACACAATATCGGAACTTCAAAAGGGAGTATATCCTTTTTTAAAGCAAGAAAAATCAAAAAATACAGATCAATATTAATTTTCTTTCAACGTTTGCACTAAAATCGTGCACACAGTTACGCATACACCCACTCTCCCGTTAAACACTGAAAACACCACATTTTAAAAGAGACACATTTTTGTTTGATTCTGATTGTAGAGTTCATAATTTTTTTTTGGTGCACATTGATTGTAATGTTATTATATTTTCCTCACTGAAATACATTATCCAATGGGCAGTGGTAAGGTGGTGATAAGCAAGACTGTTAAAACATACTGTAATACAATCGGAAATATGTATCACTAAGCACGTCTACCACCTTTAGTAATGTCATATAACAGTTTTATAAACCATTCATAAGACAATGCAGTACTTAATGAAGGCTTACATTATACTGTTGTATGTCATTTATGCATATGTTATTACAATACATTGCAGGATATGTAACAAATTATTTGTCTCATGATGAAGTTTAAAGAGTACACATTTTGTGACCAGAGACTCAGGATATATCTGCAATTTAATGCTTGCTGAACTTGTGATATTTTTGAAAACAAGGTGGATCAATGTATCAATGGAATATTTCATCATAGCAATGGAGGATTGTAATTTTAGTACTTCAAACCTATGTTTACAGTAAAACTCAAACATAATCTCCTCAGATTCAGATCTCATCCAGGACTGACAAGCATTGAGACCAAATAAAAACAAAGACAACGGGCTTCTTTTATCAAACATTTAAACGTGTCAGTAACATATTTCTTTCTGGCAATAAAAAGCAAATATTTGGGAGGGAGACCCAGAAATTATTTTGTTTTCTGTTACCGCCAAGAAGAAACGTGATCTGCAATTCAAATTTTTACTTTAAATTTCATTTTTTGCAACACAGGGGAAAGCATGTGTAAATGTGTGTTAATGGGCTGGATGGCGGGGCCTGATGTTCTCCTCTGGACGGACCATTTCCAAATGGACGCGTGTCACGGACTTACAGGGCAAAGCCGCTCGCTCCTACATGCCTTCTTCTTCAGAGGGAACTTATGTCTAATTCAATAGCTTCTACAAAAGGGAGGTTTTCTCGAGAGAAAGATCAATTCTTTTCCTCTCTGGTCCGCCACTAATGAAGCTGATGGTGACAAGCCCTCCGGAAAAAGGAAAAAAAAAAAAACTGGAAAGCTATTGGAAAAAACTGGGCAACCCGAAGTGCACAGCTTAGTGTTGCCATACATGGACTTTAGAGAGACAGGAGGGTGATCTGAGATCAGAAATGCCATCGGAATTTGAGAGTCCGGGGAGCTGACAACTGATCTCAGATCAGTGGATTTAAATGCAAGAGAAGAATTTGAGGGAAAATCTCTAGAATGCGATGCAAACACATGACCCTGGAAATTTGCATGTTAATGCCTGACGTCAAAGTCAAAGAGACTGATTTCATCTCAAAATGCTATTGATACTTGGCTCAAGCAATCCAATACTGAGAGATTAAGAATAAGAGGTAGTTAACAATCAGACACAAGGCTAATTATTAATGAATGAATGCTGGATTCTGTATCGACGTATAATCAATTCTTATTAATTTCTGCGGCTGACGTTTTGAATGGTCATTAAAGTTTAAATATGTGAGATTTAATTTGATATAATGAGGATCATGATCCGTTAGGGAATCCGGGTAAACCAAGGGAGGACAAATGCCAGTCAATCTGGGACCCAATCAAACACACTTAAGGCCAAATCCAGATCTGCATTTAAGTGCATTTCCTGCTCAAATCTCTCACTCTCGAAATGTTGAGTTATTATTTCAAAAAGAACTTAAGCACAGGTCAGATTTGGCCCATAGTCTCTTTAGGGACTGCAATTCAACCTGAACAGGCTTTACAGTTCGAGTTTATTTAAATACTTTGTGTTTTATAGACGACAAGTACATGCGCCCTTTTGAGTATGTATGTTCTTTTCACTGTCAAACAAAGCAGCGTTTGCCCTTAAAATGACTGTGTTCATCCTTATAGAGACTTACCGTGTTTGATTGGGTCCTAGCCTGAGAAACATCTCAATGTGTGTCCTTATCCTCCCTCAATCATTGGAGCATCGATCATTCGACAAATAAATTCCAGCCTTAAAAAACCTTTTCTTCGCGCTGTTCAACATCACTTATTTGCAAACTCGAGGTGACGTCATTCTATTGAACCGGCTCCTTGATTGAAGCTTATTCTCCACATACACAGAAAACCATCAATGTCAACGCAATGCTTAAGAGAGTTTATTACATAAAGCCATTCAGCAGACTCTCTTACAGGTTTTCGTACTACACACTATCCATTTATACAGCTGGATATTTACAGAAGCTATTCAGTTGAAGTAGCCTGCTCAAGGGTACAACGACAGAGCCTTAAGTTGAATCGAACCCGCAGCCTTTGAGTTACAAGACCAGCTCTCTGATATTTTTGTCATGAAAAGACAGAAATATCACTTTCAACAACATCTGCCCATGTGTTTACAGTCATTAATATAGAACAAGCTGTACTGTTATGGGGTTTTTAAAAATAATATAGAAATCTTTTGTGTGAACCTAACTCTCAGGCCAAGATTTTTTTGTCTCTGCTCCTCCAACTAGTCTCCAAAAATGAGGGGCAAATTAAGCTTTGTTTATGTTCTCAAAAACGACAGCAGGCAAAAGAGAAGCCCAGAGAAACGGAATAACAGCAAATTGTCTTTTAGGGAACGCAGAAAGCTACTGTCCTGTGCATCTCTGTTGCATTTTGAAAAAAACAATCCCGTTTAATGCCAACACACCCATAAACAGCTACTGCTTTCTCATGGACCTGAAACATTAACAAATTAATGGTCGTTAAAAGGTAATTAGCACACTAATTACAGAAGATGCGCATGGAGTTGTTCCATTTTATCCCTGACATTGAGACAAAGAGAAGGACCCTTAATGCTAAGATACATTTTTGTTACCAATGTTTTTTCTTTCAACTACTACTATCAAATTTCTTTGGGGGCCAATACTCACTGACAAATTCAAAAATTGTATTTAGAAACGAAAAGTTCTTGAAGGGAATTTTCACTGGGAGAAAAAAAAAAGAAAAATGATATGGAAGCCATTAAAGATATTATACTTACTCCTAAAAATCTGATATTTATAATTGCAACATGTAACATAGTACTCATAATCTTCTTACGCACATTTCTCAGAGATAACTCAAGATAAACGGTCACATAATCTCCCATTCTCTTGCATAAGGAGATGAATTTCTGAAGGCTGGATTAATGGAGTTTCACACGGGGGACCATGTGTCTGCTCTCTCCAAGGTCATGCTGAATAATAACCAGACGCCGGTTCGAGGATCGGAAATTTGAGAACGCTCGTTTTACACAACGCGTGTCTTGTCTCTCAGCACTGGAGACGGACCAGCATGGGATAGCTTTGAAAAAAAAATATCTTAAACTGCCAAGGACGACAACGAGGCTGAACATGGGTGACTTTGTGAAACTATAATATAATGTAACACACGATAACCCATACTACATTTCAGACCCAAATATGCCACATAAATGTAAAAAAATATGCACGTACACTTGCATTTATACAGTTAGACATCTTTTTATTCCTTTTTTGCTGTTGTTTTTTTTAATATATATATATATATGGAACAAACACTGTGCACTGAGATATGACTGTACAGTACAGATATCACACACTGATTTCCACTGAAAACACATTCGCTCCCCTTGAGCTTGTTTTGGGGGCCGAGGTGTGGGGATTATCCGAAAAAACCCAACCTAGCGCGGAAAGTGCTCAATGAGAAAAACGGTTTTAGCCGACGTGACTGACAAGAAGCACATCGATCGACTGGGACTCCCACACACTCCATTCCCCCACCCCTCCCCCATCCCCCCACCTAAAAAAGAAGACAGGAACAAATTCACTTTTAATTCAGCTCAGGAAGTAAACGAACAAACAATAAAACGTTAGCATTAGCCACGGCCACTTGTCTCCTCACCCTCTCTCCCTCCCGTGTGCTAACACCGTTAGCACGCTAAAAGATCGAGAAGAACGTTTCCCGCTCTTCCGGAAAGAAAAAACATCACCTGAGGAGAGGCGGGGCGGCAGGGGGAGGAGGGGGGGTGGTCTCCATTGGTCGGTTTAGGGCCCACCCCGCTCCCTACCCCTCCCTGTCATCGTCGCCGATGTCAAACGCCCCCCCCGTCCCCTCCTCTTCCATCCCCGCTCAGCCAATCAGGTGGCGTTTTCCTCTTCTTCGTCCAGGAGGTAGTTGAGGGCGATGACGGCGCTGATGAAGTCTCCCAGCTCCACAAAGTCAGCGGTGATAATGTTGACGCCGCTCTCTCCTGGCCGCTGTGTCCGGATCCAGTGCATCATTCCAGGAAGGGCCCTGGGGGGGAGGGGTAGCGTAAGACTCAATCAGTTACATACACACATTCTCACAATCATGCAGCCACATGTACACACACAAATGAGGTTTTGCGTGACCACTCATGAGTCACTTGTCATTTCAAAAAAAGTTGTCAACAATCTGACTAATCTCTCATTGTCTCTTCGTTTTCTGTATCATTCAAGATCTAGAGTGGAGCTCTGAGCCTGAGTGAAAAGTGTACTTTGTAAAATGACATCATCAATGTGCGCATTCTAGATCACGCAAATAGAGAAAAACTGAAATAAAGTTCGTCCTGCTCCTTGTTGCTGATGCTGCCATACCACAGAATAAGACGGTCAGCTGATGTGTGACTGGTGACCCCGTGACCACAGAGCCAACAAGTGGCCAAAGTAGTCAACAACTGGACCCTTAGCGTGCATACAGCCAATCAATTCCACTCTCAGAAATCTGAGAACCAATCAGGCAGCCCGATACTACAAAATCAATGCTCGTTCTCTGGGCACTTTATCATATGGATTGCCCATAATAGATTCAAATCAAACACACTTTAGCCGGTACCCAATCAAACCAAATTAATCTGGTTGCAGGCATACGCGGTTCAATCAAAACAGAATTTAGTCTCTTGGATGCCATTCTATTTCAGAGGGAAAAGAGAACATTCAAAAGGGCAGTTTTATTTCCCTCCAATACTTTAAAACATACTCAGAGAAAATTGCATGGTAATTGTATGGTACAGTCTGTTTGATTGAATTGCATAAATCCTGAAAGAGACTATGTGTGTTTGACTGGGACGCAACCATAGCGTTTGAACTCAAGACCAATGCTACCATTCTGACTGTGGACGCTGGCCTGAAATAGCCAGGACTGAGGAAAATGAGGTTGGTTTAATGTTCATGCAAGTAACACGTCAACACAATTTTGCGTAAAAAAGACGTACAGTATCTCCAGAAACGCCACAAAAATTCAGTCAATTTTACTTATTAGTTGGTGGTAATAAAATTAGGTTATGTGTAATTACCATTTCAATTTAGAATAACAGTAATGAAGTAGTCTAAAAACTACTTAGATATGCTCATTGAATCCAATTGAAGTAAGTAATTTTATATAATTTTCTACTTTGGCAGCCTGGTTTTTTTCCTGCACTGAGCTTTCGGAAATTAAAATAATTAAATAAATAAATGAATATTTTTTTTAATGCCCGCGAAATAGGTTCAGTTGGAAACCAGTTTTGTAGAAGTAGTCTCAAAATAGAACGGCTGACCGCGCTCTTCAGGCAGCTAATTGCATGGATCGAGGCCCTTCTCCGCTGTCTGCCGCGGGACCCCGTTCTCTGGAGAGCGCCGCTCACCCGAAAGGCGGCGGGGTCAGTGACAGGACGGGCATGACTCAGAGCGAAGCCTCCGCGCTCGTTTTCCTACGACGCGCCCGGGCGGCGTGAGTCAGCGGTGTTGCCATTTCTGAAGCCGACACGACACAGAGAGGAGGGGAGGCGTCTCTCCGCGAGGGGCACGGTTTGCAGTGGTTTCTGGGTTGGCGTGAGACCGCCTCTCCTCAGCCAGCCTCAACACCAACGGGGGGTGGGTGTTCAAAATTATCTATTTTTTGCCTTGTACGTAAACGTTTGAGACAAAATGTTGATTGAATCCTGGCCTACATTTTACTGTGACCTAACTCCTGACATATATGGGAGAAATATATGAAATTGATTAGAGAAATATATTAAATATTATAATAATGCAAGTTAGATTCATTTAGAGGAGTGTAACTGTCTCCTTTTTTTGTCAGAACCGGTTACACTGTTACTGTTATTTTTTTCATAGTCCAATTGGCAATTTCTGTTGGGCAGTTTATCCCACTGACTTCGGTCAATGTGGTGAATGAATCCACCAATCAAAACTAAATCGCTCTTCCGCAAGAGAAAGGGGGGCGAGAGAAAGGCCGATACCTTCAAATGGAAATTTGTTAACAGAGGAAAAAAATCTCAGGGTACGACACGAACGAAAGCATGGAGAGGCTGGCCGTCAGGTGCAGGCAGCGGTGTGAAAGCGGCTGTAAATAATCTGGTTGGTTTCGCTTTCCCCCACCTCACTTCCTGGTGACCGTGGGCGTGCCCGCGGACGGCGCTCGGGAATCACGCGGACCAGCGGCGGGTTCCAGGGCCTCGCCTTTAAACGCGGAGTGAGATGACTAAGGCGGCTTCATCCCTGCCTGCCCTCCGGACAATGTCCCAGTTCACGTTTCACAGAAATAGCACAGAGACGGAAAGCGAAAACAGCAAACCGAACAGATGAGTAACTATGAGCAACTACTCAAATGTCAAAAAGAAATGTACTAATGTATCCAAGGTGATTATATGGGCAGAGTTTTGAAGAACACAAGACAGGATTCATGTGAGGATAGCTAAATAAGTTGTTTTTTTTTAGCTCATCTTATTCACATTCACTAGTCTCAACGCCATACACTAAATCTGTGATAGTGTCTGAAAAACATGCATTGATTTTTTTTTTTGGTATTGGCTGCCCACAAGCTGATTTCTGCCCACATATCTCTTGCTTGGCCCAGAAAAGTTTGCCTATGTCTGCATTTATTACAGACAAAAACACCACAGAATATTCCGGCTCTGAGAAGCCACTTGAACTTGGAGTCCCACCTACACAAGATGGTGATTAGTCAGAGGGAGTGGCTTAATAATGGCTCATCAGTAAAGAGCATCCAAGAGTTGGGTGATGTGATGTCACAATGAAGACAATAGCATGTCAGGCTCACAGTTATGATGTCATGGTTATGATGTGAGTGAGGCTATACATTCAGAGAGAGCGTGGCTTTAATCACAAATTACAATGGGATACACTAATTCACCTGTTTTTCACTCTGATGTGGATTTTTAACTCTGTTGTTTTATTGCTGGGATACAACAGCAAGACCATGCCCTGATTGGCCCTTCTCCTTTAACATTAGGGGACCCAACAGACAATTTTTGATGGAGTGTTTGATTGAAATGGCAGAACCTGTGTAAACCTGATTGGTGTGCTTTCTGCCCTTTGTCCCACCCCTTCCCTTCACCATAATGTGATCTGTCCAAAATGACACACCCATTCTCCACATGCTCTGTCCATAATGACACACTCCTTTTCCTTCCATACTCCACCCCCTGTCCACATGACACACCCCTTCACCGCCATACCCCACCCCCTTACCTTTCGGTAATGGTCTCCCGCAAGCCACTGGCCACGCCCTTCATGACGGTGCTGGCTTTGGGCGTCAGCACCACCTGCGAGACGAAGAAGGTGCCCTTGCGCCGCTTGTCCGTGATGGACGCCTGCAGGAACTGGACCAGCTTCTCCGGGTCGGTGGTGTTGGCCCAGGGGGCCGGCATCATCTGGCCCGGCCACAAGAACGGCACCTCCAGGGCCACGGGGTTGTGGTAGAACACCAGCACCTGGTACTCCTTCTCCCACAGGTACTTGAGGGTCACCTCCTGGGCGAAAAGGGCGGGGCAGAGGCGGTCGCCGAATACCTCCCGGAGCATCCGCACCAGCTTCTCGTGGTGGAGGTTCTGCACGCCGTAGAAGTGGTTGAAGTCGAGGAAGACAACCTCGCGGGCGTGCGAGGCCAGGAACGTGCTGATCTGCTCCAGGCCCTCCTTCACCTTGGCGCTGAAGAGGCCGTGGGCGAAGTAGAGCTCGTTGTCGGGGTCGCGGGGCTTGGTGGAGATTCGCAGGTCGAAGAAGCGGATGCCGGCCTCCAGCTGGCTGCTGAAGTTCATGGTCTGGGTGGCCAGCCACTTCCTCATCAGCTTCTTAGCCACCGTCCCGAAGACCGAGACGAAGTTCTGCACGGTCTCTGGCTGCTCCGGGCCCACGGGGGAAGCCTCGTCTATGTAGAAGCTAAAGGAATCATGGGAACCTGGTGGGTGGGCGTGGGGGGGGTTACAGGGGAGAGGGAAGGAGAGAGAGAGGTAGACAGAATATGATTTTGAGAAGGAGGGAGAGGGAGATGGAGAGAAAGTGAATGAGGAGGAGAGATGGAGGAGGGAGAGGAGAGAGAGAAAGAGAAGGTAAGTAAGAGGAGAGAAGATAAACAGTTGGGAAAGAGAGATGGAGAAAGTGAGAAAGAGGAGAGGACGGGAAAGGGGTAGAGAAGCGAGAGGGAGCAAAAGAATGGGGGGAAGGGAGAGAAAGAGAGAGGGGAGGAGGGGAAGAGAGAGAGAGGGAGAGAGGGAGAGGGGAGAAGTGGTTGATTTGGGGTATGAGTTCACAGAGCTAGTATGAACATTATCACAAATCATATCACAAATGCATCATGGGACATTGGAGGACAGAAAATGTGCATTTACAGCCAGAATGCTGTCACCGACGTGCGTTTCCGGACTTGGATCGCTGCACAGCAGCACAGTTAAGCCATGGGGCATGGTTTATGTGCTGAAGACGCCTCACGATGAGTCATGGGGCCCTTTAGGTCCGCTGCTGTGGCATTCTGGGGATTCGGGGTGACATACGGTTGCGCCGCAGGCACAGACGAGCTCGTTCAGGCCCGCTGGACCCCGTCGCCGTCTCCCGCGGTAACCACTGGCAACAGCCAATGGCCTGGGTCACACTACCACGCCGTCATAGCAACAGAAACAGATTTGTTGTGGGAACGGAGTGCCAGGACCTCCTGCACATGCAAACACACACACAAACACACACGCACACACACGCACGCACACTCAAACACACACGCACTCCTGGTTAACCCATACGGTATACCATGAGACACAACTGTCAAGTACAGATGAAGACCCAGATGCCCAGCCAAGAGAACTGATTAAAAAAAAAGGAAAAAAACTTTCAAAGATCATTAGTCAGTGTAATACTTCACAAAATGATTGAAGAGCTAGCCAACTACATTTTAAACAGTTTTAATAAAAATGTTACAGTGGTTACAGGTTAAAGTGTAGTGTAATGGCTAGGGAGCTGGGCTTGTAGCTCAGAGGTTACAATGTAGTGTAATGGTTAGGGAGCTGGGCTTATAGCTCAGAGGTTACAGTGCAGTATAATGGTTAGGGAGCTGGGCTTGTAGCTCAGAGGTTACAGTGTAGTGTAATGGTTAGGAGCTGGGCTTGTAGCTCAGAGGTTACAGTGTAGTGTAATGGTTAGGGAGCTGGGCTTGTAGCTCAGAGGTTACAGTGTAGTGTAATGGTTAGGAGCTGGGCTTGTAGCTCAGAGGTTACAGTGTAGTGTAATGGTTAGGGAGCTGGGCTTGTAGCTCAGAGGTTACAATGTAGTATAATGGTTAGGGAGCTGGGCTTGTAGCTCAGAGGTTACAGTGTAGTATAATGGTTAGGAGCTGGGCTTGTAGCTCAGAGGTTACAATGTAGTATAATGGTTAGGAGCTGGGCTTGTAGCTCAGAGGTTACAGTGTAGTGTAATGGTTAGGAGCTGGGCTTGTAGCTCAGAGGTTACAGTGTAGTATAATGGTTAGGGAGCTGGGCTTGTAGCTCAGTGGTTACAGTGCAGTATAATGGTTAGGAGCTGGGCTTGTAGCTCAGAGGTTACAGTGTAGTATAATGGTTAGGGAGCTGGGCTTGTAGCTCAGAGGTTACAGTGTAGTATTACGGTTAGGGAGCTGGGCTTGTAGCTCAGAGGTTACAGTGTAGTGTAATGGTTAGGGAGCTGGGCTTGTAGCTCAGAGGTTACAGTGTAGTATAATGGTTAGGAGCTGGGCTTGTAGCTCAGAGGTTACAGTGTAGTGTAATGGTTATGGAGCTGGGCTTGTAGCTCAGAGGTTACAGTGCAGTATAATGGTTAGGGAGCTGGGCTTGTAGCTCAGAGGTTACAGTGTAGTGTAATGGTTAGGGAGCTGGGCTTGTAGCTCAGAGGTTACAGTGTAGTATAATGGTTAGGGAGCTGGGCTTGTAGCTCAGAGGTTACAGTGTAGTATAATGGTTAGGGAGCTGGGCTTGTAGCTCAGAGGTTACAGTGTAGTGTAATGGTTAGGGAGCTGGGCTTGTAGCTCAGAGGTTACAGTGTAGTATAATGGTTAGGGAGCTGGGCTTGTAGCTCAGAGCTCATTCTGCCAAACTGTGACCTCCAGCCACTCCTCAAGGTCAAGTGTGAGCGCAGGTCATGTTTCGACCCCTGAGGGGTGAGTACAAGGAGTGGGCCAGATCAATGAGAGCAGAGCGCACACTAGACCTGGCCAAGGGCCAGCCCCCAGTGCAGGAGACAATGCCGAAAAACAGTTAATGCTGTGTGCTAGGGCTTCATTAGGATACACACACACACACACACACACACACACACACACACACACAGAATATTATATGACATTACTTCACATTACGGGCATGTAGCACTTTTATCCAGAGTGACTTACTGCAGCAAGACAAGGGCATACCTCAGGCAGTACAAAAATTCTCTCTCTCTCTCTCTCACACACACACACACACACACACACACACACACCCACCTGCATGGGTTCTGTACACACATACACACAACACACAAAACACACACCAACACTGCCACACATACATACCCACCTGAATGGGTTCTGTACACACGTACACAAAAACACGCACACACAAACACTGCCACACATACAACCCACTTGCATGGGTTCCCCACACACACACACACACACACATACACAGTCCGGTTCACTGACCGGGTGTTGGAAATCTCACTAAAGCACCAGCTACCGTCTCACCTCCGGCAGCTACATTTATTTTTCATGCCCATGTAGCTTCCTGCTGAGCTCCTGCTACACCACACCACGGTGGAGATCTCAGAGGAGCTGTCTGACTCTGCTCCATCACAGCTTTCCAGGCCTCGTTACACCCCTCTTTTGAAAACATACTCAGCACGCTACTTTAAAAGCTCTGCTCTCAAACCAAGACAAACGCACCGACAGGATTTGGCCAAAGGTAAATTTACCAGGTCAGGCTCATCGAGATTATGATTTCTGGTGTCAAAGTCATTGGCAGGAGATGGGGGCTGGAGGTAGGGGTGGGTCAGCAGGGCTCCCCTGCGCTGTATGGGCCAGGTCTCCACCAGACGTGCCGTTTTCATGGCCAGGCGTGAGACCCAAAAGGCCATGAATGGCCTGTCACCCAGCAGAGTGAGACTTAACACACAATCTGGTCATTTACCATCATGCAGTGGGGGCGGCAGTATTGATCAGCAGTGACGGAGGTGTGGTCTGCGACTGAGGGTTTGTGAGTTTTAATCTTGGCTTTACCACTGTATGTTGACAACAGAAGAAGAACAAGCAACTAAAGAGGGTTCATCAGGCATACACAGCGTCGATAGTGGCCACAAACAAACAAACTGGGGTGTGTTATAGATGACCTACATTTATGATGAGGCATTTAGCAGAGCGACTTAAACAGCGTACGGTAAAATCCACAGTAAAAGTAAAAAAGCCACAGTAAAATCCATTTACACATTTGGACAACGAGTCTGAAAGATATAAGCCTGGCACACATATAAGCTAAGATATAAGATTTTTTTCACCATGAAGCCTTTTTTTATGAAAGCATAAAGCATGATTTTAAAATGAAATATCCATGAAACCATGTGGTTTCCATAACCCTGTACATATGTCAAAAAATTTAAATTAATTAAAAGTTAAAACTAAAACGTATGTGTGAAAACGGTGCGTTCCTTCCTCGGTATTCATTATATCAGACGAGAGGCCGGAGAGAGTCAGTCTGATATTATATGATAATGGGGAAGCAGATATATTCCATTCAGCGACAGATGATTGAATTTCAGATGCAATATTGCATTATGGGAAACATTACAGCGGCAGAGGGGGAAGATTGCGTTTCGGTTTTCCTTTTTTTGAGGGTTTAAGCTCGTACTGTACGTTGTGTTCTCAGGAGCTCGGCCAAAAAAGTCGGGAACGTTAACGGCGGATTAAAACTCCGTTAGTTTGTTTTTTCCCCATGATGCATTAGTCTATTAATCCATTGACTAATCAGCTGATGGCTGAATTCGCTGTTGAGGGTAGGGCAATCATTTTACAGTGCGGTGCGGAGCTCAGACTTCGTTTTTCGTTTACTAGACGGCAGCGATTTATTTTTAAACGAGGTGTTTAAAAAACAAGGTCGGGAGACAAAGTGTTTTCACCGCTTTGTCTCCCAAGCTGGAATGCCTGGTGGTGTTCGCTAGCCGTTGTCATTGCTACAGCCTCTGTGATCCCTAAGAGAGCACAGACATGCACATGCTCTCTGAGGCCCATCCACACACTGGAGTAGTGCCTTAACAGGAACAGGATGGAACAGTGCCTTAACAGACTGCCTTAACAGGATGCAGACTGTGGGGGGGCCCATCCATCCACACTGGAGGATAGTGCCTAACAGAATGCAGACTAGTGCCTTAACAGGATGGCCCATCCACACACTGGAACAGTGCCTTAACAGGATGCAGACCGTGGGGCCCATCCATACACTGGAACAGTGCCTTAACAGGATGCAGACTGTGGAGCCCATCCACACACTGGAGCAGTGCCTTAACAGGATGCAGACCGTGGGGCCCATCCACACACTGGAGCAGTGCCTTAACAGGATGCAGACTGTGGGGCCCATCCACACACTGGAGCAGTGCCTTAACAGGATGCAGACCGTGGGGCCCATCCACACACTGGAACAGTGCCTTAACAGGATGCAGACCGTGGGGCCCATCCACACACTGGAACAGTGCCTTAACAGGATTACCTACCAAACAGCCCCTGGGTTTTCATTTTTAATTCACATACCATATGTCATCATACTAACTTAATGAAGACAGACCAGATTGTTGTTCTTGCTGACCATGTGTGGCAGTTTAGCGTATCAGTTAAGGAACTGCACTTAGGACAAAGACTCGATTGCTAGGTAGACCACTGCTGCTGTATCCTGAGCAAGATGCTTACATTGAATCGTGTCAGTAAAATATTCAGCGGAATGAATGGATTCAGTTTAAATAGATATAATAATTAAGCTGTAAGTCTCTTCGGAGAATAGCATCTGCTAATTGCCGAAAATAGAAATGCAAATATCAAATAAAAACGTAAAAGCATAATTTCTGCTTCTTATTTGCCTCATCGCCCAACCTACACACCCGTACCAGATCCCCTGCACCCATTTCCCACCCGCCCACACACACACACACACACACACATACACACACCATAATCTGAACAAAGACCAAGGAAAGCAGACAAAAAATATTAAAGAGAACAGCAAACAGAAAAATTAGCAAAATAATTATGTTTGGCTCCACAATTACCCTGTGGGAATCAGGAGTGAAGTTGATTATGGAAACGTAAGCGTTGAAAACAAACAAATGATTTCTCCTGGTGTACTTTTTTTTTTGCTAAAATGAAGATGATGCATTTGGCAGAAACATATTAATGAAATCATTCTCTCTCCATCAGCAGGGGAGACTGGATAATGAAGGAATCTGCGTGAAAAAATGTTAAAAATGGAATTGAGTTATTTTCTCTGCCGCAGAAAAAAATACCGAAATCTGTTCCCATTTATTGAGGCCAGAACATAATTAAAATAGTCTCCTGCAAAAAATATAATTACTATTTGTGTCGTGTCAACCACATGACAGTGCTGATGATACTGATGATTTTGAATGTGTTTATTAAATGTAGATTTATTATCTCAGCTTTATGATAACCTGTGCATGTAAATTAGCTAGCCTCCTGGAAGAACGCTGTGGCTTACATAGGAAAATGTGAGTGTGCTACATGGTACAAACATAAGTGATGCAATTCCTTGAGGGCTGTGAGGTTTAATCGCCGTGGCGTATCTGTGGGCTGCGTGTGTGTAGCTCAGGGTTGTGTGTGTGCGCGTGCGTGTGTGTTTGAGGCCCCTCTGCAGTCGTTTTCTCTGCTCCATTACTCCCTAGTGTGAGCGCTGTACGCCCATGCAGAGAGGAGCCGTTGGGGGTGAGAGGGCGGTTAAATGGGCCGCACACGCCCACGGCCTCCTCACGCATGCCGGGGTCGGACAACCAAATCCGTGCACACATACACACACACACACAGACAGACACAAACACACTCACACACAGGCACACTCACATTCACACAAAGACACACTCACGCACACACACAGACACACACAGAAACGCACACACACAGCCACTCTCTGAACATACCCCACATTTACAGCCACACCCCCTAAAGCCCCACCCACATCCAGACACACCCCTTAAAGCCACACCCACACCCAGCCACACTCCTTAAAGCCCCACCCACACATAGTCACACCTCTACAAATCCCCACTCACACATGACCACGCCCCCAACAAGCGACAACCAATCAGACCCGCCTACAAACAGACTTATACTATGCGTAATGGTGGTAAGATGCAAGAAAACCAGACTAGCTCTCTGCTAAAATGGTGAACTACAGGGAGAAGTATTCTTTCTTCTTCCATTCTGATGCCAATTCTCCATAAACTAAGTCAAAACAGCCTTTATATGCACATACACAATACTATACATATGTCAATTAACTGATGATGTAAACAGTTGAAGCCCCACCCCCAGGGCACCTGTGGATCAAACTCCGCTTTTCAAACTCTGAGGTTGACATCCTGCTGTCAATCACGCCACATAAGGCCGGTGATGTCACCGAGAGAAAAAAAATCACTCTAACTGGGAAAAGAGTCGTATCTTTCTCTCTTTCTCTCCCTCCATCTATTCATCCTCCCACCTCCCTCTCTGTCTCTCTGTCACTTCCTGTCTCACTCTGCCACCCTACCTTTCTATCATTTTCTCTCTGTCTATCCATTTACTGCTCCCCCCATCGCTGACTCTCTCTGTCTCTCATATCCTCTCTCTATCCGCTTCTCCATCTATTAATCTATCACACTCTCTGCATCCACTTTCCTCTATTCATCTGTCCATCTACCACCATCCCTCTCCATACCGTCTGTCTATTCATCTATTCCCCCACCTCAATCACACTTTCTCTGCCCATCCTTCTACCTCCTCTTTCTCTTACTGTCTCTGTCTTCCGCTCTCCCGCTCTATCTCTTTTCCCTCTCTCTATCCATTACACTCCCCATCTCTATCTGTCCTCCTCTTTCTCTCACTCGCTCCATCTCTCTATTCCAGGATTCTTGTTAGCATTGCTGTCAGCTGTAGATATTCGTAAGCAAAATATCTTTTCAACCTGACAAATCCCTCTATCTGTCTCTCTCTTACCTCCTTGCACCCTGTCTTCTCTTTCTCAAATTCACATTCAAAGTGCTTTATTGGCAAGACAAAATTTACATTTGTATTGCCAAGGCACGGTCCAGCTCTCTCTCTCTCACTTCCTCTTGACGAGTTACTCACTAAATTAGACACTGTTATCCCGTCTTGCCAAAGCAATTCTTGATATAAACACCTAGCCTACTTTCGCCAGCCTTAAAAAAGATCAGGTAAAAAAGAAACCAAAGAAATAAACCCTCCCCTTCTCTTTTTCTCTCACTCCCTTCTCTCTGTAAGTTCATTTCCGACATGCCTTATTTGTGCGGCAAGTTCATTTGTGTTGATAAAGCAATTAAATACACAGATGATAAAATCTATATTAGTGGAAAAAGAGCATCTCTCCCACTCTCTCACACTTATTCTATCATCCTTTAGCTCTGTAGACCACATCTCTCTCTCTCTCTCTAAATCCATCCTTCTCTCTCTCCCTCCATCCCTCCCTCCTCTCTCTCCATCCCTCCCTCATCCCTCTCTCTCTCCATCCCCCTCTTTCTCCCACTCTCATATCTCTGCCTGTCTCCCCCTCTCTCTCTCCATCCCTCATCCCTCTCTCTCCCTCCATCCCTCCCTCATTCCCCCTTCTCCCTCTCCATCCCCCTCATCCCCCCCTCATATCTCTGCCTGTATCCCCCTCTCTCTCTCCATCCCTCCCTCCCTCCCTCCCTCTCTCTCAGTCTTTCCTGTTAGCTGTGTAACCTGGCATAGTTGGCTCCTAATCTGCTCCATTTATCTTTCTTATAGAGACACCAGGCAGGCTGGCCTCCCTCGCTCACAAACGCAAAGCCAGATGGACGGCTAGATTGATGAGCGGCTCCGCCGGTGATTCATTTTTTCCCCGCCATGTTTATCGGATCATTGTGTCTAACCGCTAATGTCGTATTGTTACCTCCTCCTGTCAAATTTTATAACACACCGGCAAACAGTTTTATTCACTCATTCACTCTTTCTGCTTTTGCTCCTACTCTGTGCATCTTCATTCATCATTAGCAGGGAGTTAAAAACGGTTTAAATGGTACGGCCCGGACGTTATGTTCGTTTTGCGGTTAGTATTTCTGACTTTGACGGATCGCCGGGTGCATCCTGATCTAATCTGAAGCTAGCCAGCCGACCGGCTAATTGCCTTACCTAACCAAGATGGAGTCCCTCAGGGAGAATATACCTCCAGTGTACCTTGCACACACAGGTCCACCCAACTCTAAACCAAGGGCGCTTTCCCATTGGCTGTGGGAAAACGTGAGTCCTGTTCTACAATGCCCTGCACCAATAGTAATTGGGGGACTGGGTTGACTGACAGCTGGCTGAGCCAATGAGATGCTGCATAGCAAACATATTGATTTCCTGTTGAGGAAAATCCATTTTAAACCAATGCTTGGCCCAGGCTGCACTTTCTGCTGGCTCGCATGTACAGTACGTTTTATCCCGAGGGACGTGATCGACAGATAATGATGCATTAGTATAGGACGACGAGCCTGCAGATAACTCAGTTAGGCGATCGCTAATGACTATAACACTATAGAGGCCCGGTCATGCCTCAACCTCAACTGTGGCCCACCAGGACCAGGGTAGAGTAGCCGTGCAGGCACTGTGGCCCTCCAGGACCAGGGTAGAGTACCCCTGCAGGCACTGTGGCCCACCAGGACCTGGGTAGAGTAGCCCTGCAGGCACTGTGGCCCTCCAGGACCAGGGTAGAGTAGCCCTGCAGGCTCTGTGGCCCTCCAGGACCAGGGTAGAGTAGCCCTGCAGGCACTGTGGCCCTACAGGAACAGGGTAGAGTAGCCCTGCAGGCACTGTGACCCTCCAGGACCAGGGTAGAGTAGCCCTGCAGGCACTGTGGCCCTCCAGGACCAGGGTAGAGTATCCCTGCAGGCACTGTGGCCCTCCAGGACCAGGGTAGAGTAGCCCTGCTGGCACCATGGCCCTCCAGTACCAGGGTAGAGTAGCCCTGCAGGCACTGTGACCCTCCAGGACCAGGGTAGAGTCGCCTGATACTGTGGCCCTCCAGGACCAGAATTAACTACTTAAATGGGTTTTTTTTTTTCAACAATCCAGACTTTTAAAGATGACTTCTGGAACACTTCAGTTTTATTCTAAGTAGCAGTAGTAATGGGCTGAATTATTGTTTTTTTGTGTTTGCCATGGTTAGCAGAGCAATTAACCTCCTAAAACATCTACAAATACTTTTGGGAGCAATTTCCTCTCTCGTCCTGCGCATTAGCCAGCGCGCCTCCTCCGCCATCCGTCGTATAACCCAAGAGCAGCCAAATCCGCAATGTGTTTTAATTTAACAGCATGATTGCATTCTACGGCAAACGATGACCCAGTTGCATCACGAATCAAGAGTAAATCTCCATTCTGGAACAAAAGGAAGAGCGAAAGAGCCGGAACATTTCAGCACCGACAACCATCACATTTACATCTCTCTCTCTCCCTGACTGAGGACAACGATTTCAGCTTTCCTAGAGAGGCAAAAATAGTTCGGAAACGAAAAATGAGAGATATCGTGGTTTTGCCCTAGTTGTCTGTTGATTTGACTTCTTTTATGTTTTTTCCGAAATGCCTCACATTCTTTTTACTTGAGTAGAAGAGATCATTTCATCAGACATCGTAAAAGCGAACTCAGCAGTCTGAGGGCCTGGAGATTCAGTGCATGACCAATCCACAGGGGATTAAATTTATTCTGAGGTAAAAGCAGCAAGATAATAATGAAATTTTACAGTTTAAAAATGTCATTTGTACAGGGCTTGTCAAGCAGGCAGGCCAGCTTGGCAGACGGTAATAGAATCACAGTCGGGAGTCAAAACTGCAGAAGCTGACACAGAAATCCGAGAGTTTCAGGCAACGTGCAAAGTGCATTGTGGGTAAGCGTGGCTTGGTGCCTCTCGCAAAAATGTCAGCAGTGGTCATCAGAAATTTGTAGCCAGAAAAAAAAGCACGGCCAACAGAGTTGTCATCTGTGCATTTATTCGGCCTCTCTGTCACTCACTCTGTCTCTCTCTCTTTCTCTCTTTCCTCTCCCTCACTTTCTTTCTCTCTACACGGTTGGATGGAGTAAAAATTTAGCGACAGATTGGGAGGCCAACACATTTGCGGTGCCAGCTACAGTCCTGCCGCTAAAAAGGAGGAAATAAAACGACGTGTACGCTGTGAGTCCGCCCTCGATGAGCTCGGGGCCTGACCGAGCCTGAGTCTGACCGAAGCCCGTAATGAAGCCGCCGACCTGCGGAAGACTCGGCTGAACGGCGGAACGTTTTCTAAAGGGGAAGTTTTCTTTTGTTATTCTGTTATTGCTGGAACACAGCAGACAACAGCAAAACAAGATAGAAAAAGGAGACCTTCGGGTTTATTCTGAGCAAAAACAGCTGCAACAAAAGCTTGAGTCTTGCGCTAGATGCCAAACTCCAGTTCTTCAGACTGGCTGCTTCTTTCTCTTTCTCTCTTTCCTCAACATTTGCCCTTGAAAATTGACTCCAGCACAAAAGAAGTGTAAAGCTCACTACTGCCCCCTGTGGTCGTTAGCTAACTCTTCACATTTTAACTTGAATGATGTCTGAATTTCCTTTTACCAGAGTGAATACAGGAGATTTGTATTCAAATGGCCAAAGGGCCATCAAGCACCAAAAGATATTTTAAATTTCGATCATAGATCACAGACATAGACACAGCTGTTCAGTAAATATCAAATATATGCCAAGGTGCAATGGGCATAACCTTGTCCACTGTATTTGTTACCCCACTTACTTCAATTACTTAATATAATTCATTATAAAGCAATTAAAACAAGGTGAAAAAACACCTAGTGGCACATCCTTCGATTTTGATGGGTCAAGGACAGCTACATTTGTTTTACTGGTAGTGAACAGACCACACCCCCTTTCCCAATTATGATGTAATACAATGCCATCATTCTGGCCTTTATGATGTCACAATGGATTGGTTTTCCAAAGGACAGATCAAATTGAAAATTGGTCCATCAAATGTCATTGCAGAGAAAAAAAAACCTGAGTAAAACTGTAGAAGTGGCAATTCGAATTCTTTAGACACAGCATCACTACAGCAGTTTCACCACGGTAATCCATTAGGACAGGCTCGCGTGTGGGTGTTTTGGGAGGTTATTGACTGCAGGAAGAGTCCAGAGCTGTGAAAAAAAACATTTACCAAAAAAATGAGAGCCCATCATCATTTCCTCTTTCACTGAAACACTCCCGATTAAATGATCTGCCAGCGCATTTTTATGGGTGTCACATTGAGCTTTGTGCAGGCTTGTTTTTTAAAGCATGTTTGAATTTCTCTTTCTCACAGTTTCTCGTGATTCAGAGTAAAGCCTTCTTTAAAAGCTCACGAACGTAATTCGCACCTGCTCAAACGAGCAATGCCCTTGTTAGCACGTCTTAGCTGTGACTAAGTTAGTCGTTGTGTCTGATGCTCTCAATATGGCTGGAGATTCCAGGCGGTGGCGTCAATGTAGCAGTTTATTCACGACACAGACTGCCTTTACTGATGGTCCTGAGCTAAAGGTCATGACCCAAGCTACGTCTGGAAGGAGGTCATGTTGAGTCAATGAAAGTCAATGAAAAGCCTGTGCTCATGTCAACGAGAGTTGAGAATGAAAAACCTGTCCTCATGTCAATGACAGTTCAGAATGAAAACGGATGTAATTGCCATTAATGTCGCTAAAGCTTGTCATATTGAACGTAATTTGATAATACTATACTTTTTCTCATTTCCTGAAAAATTGTCTTTTTTGGATTATGAAGGTTTTTTTCCTTGTGATGCCAACAGTACAGAACAGCTTTGCTTGTGTTCTCTAAACTTCCCTCTCCAAAATCCGCATCGCTTCCCCTGTTTTAGTATTCATAAAACGCAAACTCATGTTATGGTTTATGGAATACGCGAAGCCCCAGCGAGCTGCTGGAGTCCTGTACGCTGAACCGCACCTCGCGCTGTTGTTGGCAATATTTATGACGCACAGCGCGGTGAGCAGGAACACTATACCGCCAGAACGTCTGCGCCTCCGTGACCGGCGCAGAGGAGAACAGGCTGTTGCCTGCAAATGATCCTCAGTGGGGGGAAAACGGTCAGTATCCGGAGGCGTCTCCACATCTTTTTGATATCCCAAAAAAAGAGCCATATTTTCATATTTGTTTTGATAATATGCAACAACAACCTGCAAAATATCAAATCCATATTTAGCTTTCACATTGAACATGTACCGCCCTTGGTTTCTTCCTTCTTCAGATATCATGCATGGTTGATTCCTGTGTCCAAACTAAAATGCCGTAGGTATGAAATTACATTACCTTTCAGGCATTCAGCCAATCCAGAGAGACTTTTCTTATATGCTATTCATGTATACAGCTAGATATTTTTATTGGAACAATTTAGGTGAAGCAGCCTGCTGAAGGGTATAGCAATAGTCCCTTTAGTGGGAATCAAACCTGCAACCTCTGAGTTATAAGCCCATTGCCAAAACCTCATATTACACTACTAACCCACAGAATGTTAATTCAGAGAGTATGTACTCCAGATTTCTCCTGAAAAATGACCAATCCAGAAATATTAAGACAATGAAGTGTCTGTATTTTAACCTTCTCAGCCTAGTGACTCCGGCACAAAGGATTGGTGGAAACAAACCAGCATTTTATGTTAATTAGTGTTATTCAGCCATGCCTGCCTAAGCAGCTAATAAATAGAATAATAAATAATGCAGGATCAGGATCAGTGGCAATGCGCTGCTGGCCTCCGGCCCTGGCTGGATTCCCAGTGGTCCCAGTGAACCAGCAGCTAAACATCTCCCCAGCCAGGCTCATGATTATGACATCATGACTATCAGCTGTCTCCATTGTGACATCATTTCAACCAGCTTCAAGGATGATCTTTGCTAATAATCTAATAGTCAGTTACTACCTCTGACAAAGTGATCTTATGTGGATGGGATTCTGGTGTAATAAAAGTAGACATGTAGTAGTGTCTGCTTTTTATTGTTATTCAGACAGAAAACATGTCAGGTCAACACATATCTGGATTTACAATGAAAACAAATTTTTCGATTTAAGGGCATATGCAGTTCTGTTTTTTCTAAGCCATGTTTGTTTTTTACAACTTAAAATTATGCTGAAATGTTATATTGAATCGCATATTAGCCATTAAAGAGAAAATGTTTTTGTTAATGCTGCACAAAACTTGCTGTTAGGAGACAATTAAGAGCTGAAATGAACTGTTTCCACCAAGTCCAGAGCACCAGTGGAAGTGGGCAGTGTTGGTGGATGGGGGGGGGCGGGGGGTTTGTATAAGGGGTCTCTTTCACCCACAGGGGTAATGACAGCCCTCAGTCTCGCAGAGCTCAGTTAACCGGCCATTGCCAGCTGTGGCAATTAGCCGCTAATCTCTCCAGGAAATGACAACATATGCCACCGGTGCCCATGTACAGTGGGGCCTGAATGTAAACGTTCAGCGGAGGGGCCTCAACAGGCCAGAGTAATTAAAGTCTGAACCGAAACAGATCACTGCACGATTAACCCAACCTAAGGGCCGCAGCTCATTGGCTTATTAATACTCAAAACCCCGTGGGGAACCAATAAGAAAACCCAGCCAGAATACCCTGTGCACACAAACCGACTCAAACGGACTCAATGGTTTTTACAAGTAGGGGTGTCGAAATGACAAAATTTCAGCTGAGCTGGCCAAGCGCAAAGTGTAGGGTACAGCTCCAGTCCAGATGGAGAGGAGAGGCGCTCGCAGGAGAAAGAACAGACTGCGGGAGAAGACGCGTACACTGAAACAGACGACCTTCCAGCTGTTCCTCGCGCTATAATCGAAAATTCACACACGGCCACCTTACGACAGGCAACAATTCCTTGCGGCTGAAAAATGATATAAACGTTTTAAAAACAAAGTGCGTTAACACAACGCAGACGGTGATGGGAATTTTATCATGCGGATTCGGTACGACAATCGCACATTGATGGAAACAGCCCCGTATACGAGGCACAAAATACAGTAAAATGTGCAGCGCATGCATACATTTAAGGTATGCATGCGCTGCGCATTTTAAAATGATAACGGAATTCATTTTCTCCCTCTCTCTCGCTCTCTCTCTCTCCATTGTACTGTATAATTTCTCCCATATGACTCCCATGATCAGAGATGTGACACGTGCGTAGTGACTGTCACAACAGTGACATGCCCTGCCGGGGCTTATGAGCTGTAAATAACGGCTGTCGTAGCTCTGCGGAAACCACCATTAGATCTTTATTTAAGATACACTTACACATATGTGGAAGCCACAAAGATTTTAATATAGTCATACATATTCTGTCTGCAGATACACACACATACATATAATTGTGCATATATACACATACATACAGTGTATGAGGTAAATTTCTGTCTGTGCTCACACATTTGCGCGCACACACATTGTTATTCACCAATGAAAGCATTAATCACGTAATTATTTCATGCAAATAAAGGCAGATGCCGTGTGCAAGGCAGCTCTTGCTCGACTTCATTAACCGAACGACTCCAAAGCTCCTCCGTTGCCCCTGAGTGACAAAGCAATTCCACATGAAGCCAGAGGTCAGGTGACCTTCCCACGATCCATCACGCTCCCCTGAGCCCTCCTACAATAGTGCAGAATTGCTTTGTATAGACAGTGCTCTTCTGCGAAGTGCTAAACATTTTCCTTCAAATACGCCTTGACCCTAACAGTCAGACAATCAGTCGAACATGGACAGAGATTTATCTGTATTTATACTTATGGGTTTGGAGTGTTTTAGGTCATATCTAGAGTGTGCATGCTCTGGGAGTGATATTCATGGGTCTGGAATGGGGATATTTCTCCCGAAATCACCGCATAGTTTGATGAATCACTGAGCCATCCTTGCATAGGAAATGACCATGTATGCCAAGGATGCATGTATGGGAGGCGTCAAAGTTAAATCTGGGTTTAATGTTTGCAGAGTTACAGCACCTACCAAAAAAAAAACTGGACCAGCTGACCAGACACAACATTTAGACATGGTCAGCTGAGAGACATGCCAAGATAGTTGGATCAAGTGTGCGAATTACCATGGCATCAAAAAGAGCTTCCTGGTGAGCTGAGAGCATGTCCGGGAAAAACACACCAGAAGTTCCGATTCTAGTTTACAGAAACATCAGATGGCGAATGTAATCGGCGCGGTCTGGAGATTGCGGAGCGATGCGGGGCTGTCCGTGTGTTATCGGACTGATGGCTGGACACGCTGAGCTCGCCGGTATTATCTGCCTCTACGGCGATGCCTGCTTCACAGTGACATTCCTCAGCTTTATATCGCATCCTGTAAGCTTGAGAACGGCGCTGCACAATTAACTGAACCTATAAATGACACTTCAGTGAAAGTATGAGGGTTTTGGGCGACAAAATCCAATTTTCAGTTTTTCATGCACCATATCGTATGTTCTTGTACATAAACCACACATGATGTGACTGCCTGTACATAAACATACTGAGCGAATGTGGGAATGCCACTTTCCAACAGGTTCTGTGAACTACTACATTACCTCTCTCTGCTCTCTACATTACTTATGATGTTATCTTTTACAAAAGTTCTGAAATGCATGAAAAACAATGTATTTAATGAGTAATAAATCATTTACTAATGATTAACATAGTGCCTAATAATGTTATTCATTTTTTATTGTTATTACAAACTACTGCACATCTCAAGGCAAAAAGTCTTTGCATGTCAATTGAGTCAGAATTTTTGTTTTATTCAGCTACAAATCTAAAAAAATCGTTATGCCGTTCTAAGATAAAACATTTAGGTGGCCTTCAGATCAACCGAATGACCTTACATTACTTCAGATATTACGGCAGTGGGGTTACTTAAATTTTTGCATTGAATTTGACAACTGTTTCGCAGATCTGGGGATACACGCTGAACACACCTAAAACACACCTGTGGCGCGACAGAAGCACCAGCTCCTTTTTCTGAAGACTTCATCAGGCTGTACATTTTGCTGACGGAAAGGTCTGTCCACAACTTAAAACTGCTTTCCTGTACAGTCTAAAAAAAGCACAGGAAGCTAATAGAATGCCCCCTAAACTAAAAACTTCTCAAACCACACCGTTTTTTCAGTGCCATGGTGAGCCAAAACCGATTGAGTGCAGAGGCCCTGCGGTACAATTAAATGAGAACCGCAGCGGGTTTCATTCACAGAGTAGGACAAGCTGATGGCTGTGTCTTTTTTAAATCTTATTTCTGATCCCCCCTTCTCCCCACCATAACTGACCCTTTCAGCCCCCTCCCCAAGATGACCTTTCTCCCACACACCCTGGGGGGAACAGCTTCCTGCAATACATCCTTCTGATTCTTGCGTTGAACAAGCTCGCCATTTTTTTTTGTCTGCAGATACGTCACTAATTATACATCGCCTGTGACATCACAAAGTCAACAAATGCTTGTTTCATACACCTGCAGTCTCCTGGCAGGACAGGACCGGCCACTAGAGGGCAGTAAGCCTGAGCACATTACCCAACTTAACTTATGTTCTTCCCTGGTGAGGCTAAGCTAATTTGAGCCTTGCCGAAGGGGATCTCTAGCCATGGCGGGTAATGGTGTGGCTGGGCTTTAAAGCCCCAGGTGAGCCATAAATGGGGACTCTACTCCATGAGCCACCCCAAGGCCCTAGTGTGGAGATATCTTTGCAGATTGTGTGCCCAGCTCTGTCACAGTCTATGGAACAAACAGAGCAATATGCGGAATGTATGGACCAGGTCAACAGGACCAGACGGCTAGTACCCCATCTGAGATGCAGCGGACAACTTCCTAAGCTCAGTTCCCTCTATCGCTCCGTTCCTCAGCGTTGGGGCCCTGGAATGTCCGAGTCTTGTTGGAAACTGTACCTCAAACATGAAGGAACACTCTTTGTCCCTCCAAGAAAAACCTGCAGAGAGCCTTCAGATCCTTCACAGCTGTACAAGAAAACGAATAAATAAATAAATGAACAAGTAAATAAATAAATAAACCGAACGGTGCTGGAATTTGACAGCATGTTGAGCTGATTTGCTCCAAGCTATGAGCGCAGAAGAGCAGCCAGCAGGAGGGCAAGAAAAATCAATTGCTGGCTGATTTTTTGTTCATTCATTTATTTATTTATTTATTTATTCCTCTTAGGGATTTTTCACTCAGGGTGAGGGAAACAGAAAGGGCTTTTTGAGACTCCAGCCTTTTGGGGGGGGGGTGCGGTGGTGGGGTGATTAGCAAAAGCGCTAAGCTAACCTGGAGGTAGCCAGCTCCACAGGATCAATTAGGAGAATTGATGCCCTAATTAGAGTCTCCCGCAGCTGGGATACTCTGCTCCCAGGCCCCTTCCATGGAGGGCTGGGCTGGCAGGAGGCCGCGGGTGCATGGGGCATATTCGCTGTTATATGATGGGAGCTCGCTGGGCATGTACACGGGTTCCTGCTGCTCCATTAAAGCTCCCCCTCCTCCAGATGACACTTGTCAATGCTCCACTGCAAATCAATGACAAAACACCCTCAAGATTTACAAAGAGGAAAAAAACATTTTATTTTTACATCCCTGTGCCTCAGAGTTACAGACAAACTGGCCAGCAGAACGAGGTGTGAAACAAGAAGCAAGAAGCACCATATGCAGTTCCGCCTGAGGTGTATGACTTCAGAATGTTCATCTTTTATTATGATGTCAGCAGTGAAAATGAGCGCAGTTTAATGTAAAGAAGAGCTATGTCATCACTTTCAAAGTTATGAACGTTTCAGAGATACGAACCTTCATTCCCAAACAATCAGTATCACTGAGTTTATATTGTATATGTTCATGAGAACATAAGAGAAGATGAGGCATTATGTCATCTGCTGCCCCTCCCCCGATGCTGAGCACAGTGAGCCACACCCCCCCATCAGCAGACCAGCTGGACCCTCAGTGGTCTTTAGCAGCTGACCAGACAAAATATATCTGCTCAAACAAAGTAAAACAACCTCATTTCATTGGAGATGTGACAATATGTGACTAAGTTTGAGCAATAATGGTTTTATAATGGCATAATGGTTAGCCAGCTGGGCTTGTGGCTCAGAGGTTGCAGTGTAGTATAATGGTTAGGGAGCTGGGCTTGTAGCTCAGAGGTTACAGTGTAGTGTAATGGTTAGGGAGCTGGGCTTGTAGCTCAGAGGTTACAGTGTAGTGTAATGGTTAGGGAGCTGGGCTTGTAGCTCAGAGGTTACAGTGTAGTGTAATGGTTAGGGAGCTGGGCTTGTAGCTCAGAGGTTACAGTGTAGTATAATGGTTAGGGAGCTGGGCTTGTAGCTCAGAGGTTACAGTGTAGTATAATGGTTAGGGAGCTGGGCTTGTAGCTCAGAGGTTACAGTGTAGTATAATGGTTAGGGAGCTGGGCTTGTAGCTCAGAGGTTACAGTGTAGTATAATGGTTAGGGAGCTGGGCTTGTAGCTCAGAGGTTACAGTGTAGTATAATGGTTCAGAGGTTACAGTGTAGTATAATGGTTAGGGGGAGCTGGGCTTGTAGCTCAGAGGTTACAGTGTAGTATAATGGTTAGGGAGCTGGGCTTGTAGCTCACAGGTTACAGTGTAGGAAAATGGTTAGGAGCTGGGCTAATTGGAAGTTGGAACTGAGAGGTTGGAGGTTCATTTCCCAAGTAGGGTACAGCTATTGTACCCTTGACCAAGATACTTAGCCTATACTGCTCCAGTGAAATATCAAGCTATATAAAATCGACAAAACATGAATATGTATACTGTGAAATTTGCTTTGGATAAAGCCAAATGTCTTAAATGTATAGTGATTATGGGAACTTTGATTTGCCAGTTCAAATCCACAGCTGAATGACTGGGCATAATATTTAACCTGCATCGTCTCATTAAATACCCCTGCAGTATAAATCGACAGTATTGTCAGAATACACATCTAAAAATTCCAGTTTAACAGCAACTGATATGATCCAGACAGCAGAAAGAGGTTCTGGAGAATAGATACAAACCGCTGTATTCTCTAAGGGCAACAGTGTTAGTTGTGATATTTGAAGCCAGTATTGTCTGACCTTTGAAATTTCAAGTTTAACACAAAGGGGAATTCATTTAACCCTCAAATGCACAAGGGAGCAGAAAGCGGTAAACTAACAATCCCACATACATGTATTAATTTTTCATTCATTCATTCATCCATAGATCATTCATTCATTCATTCATTCAGTCTATTTAATGGAGCATGTAAACACAAGGGGTAACTATGAGCCATCCCAGTGGCTTGATTAATCTGTTTGTAAGAGTGACTTTAGGGCAATGCCCTAGAAATGCACCAGAATCATTCGCTATTTTCAATAACCATTACGCATTTATTACCCCACGTCTTTAATCCTCTGATCAAGCCCTCCAGGTAAAACCTTTTAAACTAGGCTGAATGCTCGGATGTTAGATGAAGCCAGGTCATTTTAGGTGGGCAAATGTGTTTTGGAGAAGAACGTCGTATAACGTTGCCACTTCCCAAACATAAAAAAGGCACATTATTTGAAAGCTTTCAAAGATCTCCGTCTCGTTTAGTAGAGCCCCAATCACATGTCTCCTTGTCAACAGCCGTCCCAGAGGTCGTGCTGGTGTGTGTGAGTGTGCGTGTGTGAGCGCGTGGGAATGTGCGAGCGCATGCGGTGTCATGCCAACGTGAATTGCGAGGTGGCAACAATGGATGCGTCTCCAGTGAGTGCGCGCACGCTCGCGATTTGGGAGCCGCACCGCTAGCCTGCTGGCGCAATTCAAACACAGACACACGCCAATATTGACATGAGAAACAAGCTAACAAATCACAGACAGGCCCACAATTCGCCAGCGGTTAATTAGTCGTTCTACAAGGGGAGAGAGGGGGTGGGGGGGTGTAAATCATGGGAACAGTGACACGGACAGTAATCAAGGTCCTGTCATCACCACCGGCTTTCTCTGCAGCTTTTAAGCTGATTGTCCCTATCGGCTGTGCAGCTGGTGCTCGCGCCGCGGCAACCCCGCTGCTGTTCCGGGCGGTTCCTAAGGGCAGGGAAGGTCGTGTTCCCATCAAAGGTCACACCACGTTTCCAAAACACACCTCCTTTCCATTGTCTCTGGACCCGTTTTGGGTCTGCTCAGATCCACACAGGCTCACAAAACGGTTACAGGACTGCAGCTGGCTGTGCAAAGCAGCAGACTAGAGAGGCATCTACAAAGGAGTTTTTAAGTTATTTCGAGGTGGAAATATTAAACGCAGCTGTCATTTGTGCACTTACACTAAAACATTATGTGGCGGGGATTGTGGCTCCACAGTCGCCCAGCATAAAATATCCGAGGCGTGTGAGGAGAAGCTGCTTGCTGGAAGAAGCTCCATGGCGCCGGCGCGGAGCATCCACGCGCAGCAGTGCAGGGCGTTCAGTCATACGTATTTCGGCTCAGGAGTACAGTCTAGTAACGTCTGGGCAATTTAGACATGCAGTTTCCATAAAACATACTGTACCGAGGCCGTGCAACAGAGACGGAAAGTTGCTCCATTAAAGTGCCACATCGAGTAAAGACGCACTTCAGAGCTGAATTTCCCACCGACAGGAGTCTAAAGCCCCACTCCAATCTCAACTGGTCTGCCAGCTTTTACACACTGGCTTAAAAATAAACTAATTAATCAAACCCGCCACACCCGCCTTGTCTGTCACCACATCCGCCGAACGGCCAGAGATGAACGAGTCTTGAGCAAGAAAATGATGATGGGGAGTATTGCCACTTGCTTTTTTAAATACATTCCCAACGTCTAGGGTGCGCAACAAGTGTCACCTTCAGTCACTAAACGACACGAGTAAAGCGGAACACTTTTTTTTCTTGGAATCATCCAAGGCAGTCAAGAAGCAGAGAATGTCGATCTCAGATTTAACGGTTAAAAATGATGGACAACATCTGTTTATTGTTTCAGACGTAATACATTTAAACCTAAATCGTTTTCAGTGAGGGTTGTATATCTGCGACATCAGTCAACCAGTAGGAGCATGGATAAATTAGGCTAACCCATGCGGTTCACTGCGCGGCAAACGATACAATTCACCTTCATAAAATTTTGAAGAAGTATAATGTACCAGGGTCCTTTGCCTGACAAGGGGAAAAAGTGAGAAAAACTTACCAGGTATTGCGAGGCTGGTGAGAGGGATGCTGTGAATGTTTTCCGGTAAACTTGCCATCCAGTCCGCGTAACGGAGTTCGTTTCTCCCTTGAGATGACGCCATCGCTCTGCTTTTCAGTGCCTCTCTGTTGTGCCAGACCGCCGTGTGTTGTGTGTTAGGCTCGCTCTTCTCCACAGAGCCAGACAGAGCGCGAGTTCACACCACGCGCGGGGGCCACACCCCCAGGACGGCGCGCACACATGCTACACACACACACACACACACACACACACACACACACACACACGCACACACAAACATATATTTAAATATTTAAAATCTCTGTAGAATGTAATATTGATTTTTACAACAATATAGTTCTGTATGATTGTGCAAACATATCCACTAAAGATGCGGCGTGGTTTATATTGATAGTGGAAAAGCTTAATTGTTGCGCTTAACGTTTTGGAGGTGGCCACGCTTGTCAACGATTCAGACAGGAGGCAATTGCGGACTGTATTCGTTTGCTTGGTGCTTTTTCTATGTGAGATGGAAGTGACATTTTATGAGAAGAGAGACCCGTTTTTTCTCTTTAAAGTTGATTGGTGACTGGTCCTTGTCCAGCTGCTCATTTCCAAGGTTAGCCAAAGTGCACGGTGACTAAACCCCTGCTGGAAGCGACTCAGCTCGAGGGACGAACGCGCAGCGATCTGTCCGCGTAACAGGGGTGAAGGCTCCACCCGCCCCCCACTCCGTTTTTCTCCTTCTGGCTTGCCGGCGCTGTTCACGCAGATGGTGCTGAAACTATTTCCCCTTTGCAGCTATCGCAGCCGAGTAACACGCTTTTTCGTCTCCAAAAGCTCCGATGGCTCTTATATGCCCATTAGAAGGGTTTATTTTCTATATGAGTACCAAATTCTCTTTAGTTACTCAAATTTGCACAGTGGGCACCATGTATTTTTTTAGCCAAACTTACAGTTCAAGCCCTGAGTAGCTCGAATTGGTACAGGTGCCAATCGTTCTGGTTTGTGGTTTGGAATATCAGTTGTTCACACACCCCCACCCCCCACCTCCCCCAAATTTGAACTACCACTGAACAGCAATGAGCAATCTTTTAGTGACCTGAAGCCTGGACAGTCAAGTGAGGGACAGTGGAGTGCAGTTTGTGTTCAGCTGCCCAGACTGCAAATACTGTACATGAATAACATTATCTTACTATTATGCAGTACCTCTCCATTTCATTTTCATGCCATGTCTGATATAACTGAGATCTCTTGTCATGGTGGCTGCCAGCAGGACAGGATCGTTTATTTCTGAATTTAGTCATTATCTGAAAGTCACAAGTCACCAGCATGTGTGTGTGTGTGTGTGTGAGAGAGAGAGAGAGAGAGAGAGAGAGAGAGAGAGAGAGAGAGCGAGACAGACAATGAGAGAAATAGAGCATCTGTTCTTTATTGCACACACAGCACAGCTCAAGTCAGGCTTGCACCTGCGGCACTGATTGTGCTGTTCCATACACCTTCGCACCTGAAGGAGACTCGAGTCTGCATGTCTGGTTCGCACATGCTCAGTGCACTCCATTCAGGCCTCGACCTCGGGAATTCTTCTTCAGTTGCCATTAGAATTGAATCCAGAGAGAAACCAACTGCTCCATACCGCGCTAGAGACAATGAGGTTATCCCTCTTTGGTCTAATGCAGCATTTGTCTGCTTAGAATACGTGACATCTACACCTTAACAGCATCTGATTAACAGAATATTTACCTGATAAATCACTATAGAGTTGATAAATACATTGAGAGTGAAATGCAAGTATATTACCTTACGAACTGCCTCTATTATTATTGTGTGTTTCGTAGGGAATGTATTGGCTAGTCCATCAGTTTTCTGTGCTCACACTGTTGCAAGGAGGTTGCACGGCCCGTGCGAGGGTCCGCGGTCTTTTTTTCCTGCTCCCCGTGCCCGAGGCGGCGAGGCGTGTGCGCATGGCACGGCCAGTTTGCCGCCTCTCTGCGCATCAGTTCTGGCCTCACGTTGGCTACCGCTAAACCGAAGCCAAAGGGAATCTTCTAGCATGGTACTCATCAATCAAGCTCAAAACAAAAATGACAGCTGATGGTCTCGGGAGGAAAAAGTAAAAAAAAAAAAATAAAAATGAAATAAAAAGGCCACACACCAGGTTTCTGCAACTACACACTTGAGACAGAAGACGAACATATTTTCTTAGCCGTGCTACAGCAGTTTTGATGCTGAAATGACAGATAAGCATATGGTAACATGTCACGAATTTCTGTGCCCATAAACTGGCGGTATAATTAATATAATCCTAGGTCTAGCCTAAGGCTAACACTTGATTGCTTCTCTCAAGCGTGTAAGTAGATAGAAAGCACGAACGACATGGAACTCAGCAGACCTTACTAGAATTCACTGAACATCCTTGAGATTTGCCAACCGTTCACAGCTCCAAGATGAGTACATAAGGTGTTATGCTTCTGAAATCTCCAATTGTCACAAGACTGAATAGAAGTCAAACTGAATTTCCAGCGCTTCTCAATGACCACGGCCCATACAGTTAACCCATTTGGTTATCAAATACGCAATTAAACTCAGATGGATTCAAGGTTGTAGTATCTGGTCTGGTATAACATGGTCCGGTGTAAACTTTTCAGTTGTTGGGGGAAAAAAAAAAACTGTTGAACAATATTTTGGTCTTCCGTACTCAATTTTGTTATGAGATATACATTGCTTGTCAATCACAAAATATACACACACCTATATAGCAAACACTTAAACCACAACATATTAAGTCATATACCAAAATCACGAGGCAGTACAAGGATACTTTTGTTTAAGAATCACACATATTTATTATATTTACAAAGAAAGACTGCATAGAGAAATTGAATGGTGAGTATAAGGCCTCGGTCCATGGTAGGAAAACATTTTAACTGACAGGCATTTGTGAGTGCGTGTGTCTGTGTGATCGCTTAAACAACGGTTCGCTCTCTTTCGGCTTTAAACCAAAGCTAAAAACTAAATTAAATCCCAATAACTGTTGGGCTTAAATGTCACAGACTGGCATTTAATTTTTGCATTACACTTTGGACTGGACAGTATTTATTCCCTTTCAAAACAATATTGCAGCACGATATTTAATACAAACCGGCCCTACGGGCGTTTCAGACGGTGGTCTCTCTCCCTGTCTCATTCGCGTCGCCTGTGTCGTGAGAATATGCTACCTGAGACACCTTAGAAATATTCGACGCTTTACATTCATGGATGAACAGTCAGTTGCTTTACGATTTCTTCGCGTCTGGCTTGGCTGATGATTAAGGCCATCGGAGTGTTTGCTTTAAAAATAAAAAGTCTGTAGATTCCCTCGGACTTTAAATTTGCTGCATCGGTCTGAGGTTTGGAGACACCTGTTTGAAAAGCAAAGATAGGGGTGGGGGGAAAGTGGGGGGTGGGGGGGCAGAGCAAAGCACTTCAGTTTCACAAATCACTATATTACAGAGCTGTCTTACATAGTGGTGCACTGGTACCTGAGGAGGTGAGTATACTGTAACTCCAAAGGCCATATATTTTAATGGTAATGCTGTACAGTGAAAAGGGGGTAAAATGAGCCAGCCTGGTTCCAGCTCTACAGTGGGAAAGGGGGTATAATGAGCCAGCCTGGTTCCAGATCTACGGTGGGAAAGGGGGTACAATAAGCCAGCCTGGTTCCAGCTCTACAGTGGAAAAGGGAGTATAATGAGCCAGCCTGGTTCCAGCTCTACAGTGGGAAAGGGGGTATAATGAGCCAGCCTGGTTCCAGCTCTATAGTGGGAAAGGGGGTATAATGAGCCAGCCTGGTTCCAGCTTTACAGTGGGAAAGGGGGTATAATGAGCCAGCCTGGTTCCAGCTCTACAGTGGGAAAGGGGGTATAATGAGCCAGCCTGGTTCCAGCTCTACAGTGGGAAAGGGGGTATAATGAGCCAGCCTGGTTCCAGATCTACAGTGGGAAAGGGGGTATAATGGGCCAGCCTGGCGTCCCTCACACTCACCTCAAAGTCTGTGCCAGTGCATTTCTTGATGTCATCTGGCGTTAGCCCTTGCCACACCTCTATCAGGGTAAGGCCTTTGTTTTTGTCCACATCAAAGACAGCCTGTGAGGGGAAGGAGGCAGAGGAACATGTTAATCCAGGGAAGTCACAGCCCAGAGAGGAGCAGCCATTTTATATGTCTTCTGGAACAGGGAGGTCACAGTTTCAAAATGCGAGAGCAAACCAACGCAATTAACTCTTTCGTTTTACCTAGAAAATTATTTCAGCACCATTTAAGGGGAGCACTTCCTAAATAGCAAAAAAGTGTCAATAAAAATAAAAGCACAACAAGAGGAAGAACACCAGTGACAATAGGCTATCATTAGGAACCTCTACATAACAACCAGTTCACACCTGGCAAAAATGTGGCTCCTCTACACCCACTGTCCATCATCATCATCATTATCATCATCATCGTATAATGAATACACTGGGGATCATTACAAGCACGCACACAAATTTGCATATTTGTTTTGGCTCCTGGAGATGCAAATCAAGCCAGGGCACAAGCAAAGAAACACGCTACAGGTAACAGCAGCCGAAGCCAGGAAAGATCAAACCCAAAGACGATCTGGAGGCCGAGCCCATCGAGCGGCCTGTAAAAGGTCATCTGAAAACGAAGAGCGCCATCTTGGCTTCGTTAAAAGAGCGCGTGGACACGGCGGGAAAACTAACGATCCGGTTCCACCTCCTCCATCTGGAAAGCAAGGCCGTCCTTTTCGCTCGGTTACTTTATCAATAAAACAGCCACGCTGCATCTGTAACTAATACTTATGGTCAAGGCATGCGGGAAATCGTTTTAGGAGAAGGTCAGAAAGTAGACTTTTATGGCCAAAACACTCATACTTTCATTGGTACCGAACGCCTGTTCACAGACTTGGATCACTGTGCGATGCTATTCCAAAACCACAGCTGAAAAACGCCAGGATAGGTTAAGTAAGTGGATCTATAAATCAGTTCTTTATCATACAGTGCAGTATGTATTGGGTCACAGATAAACTCACAATCTCTGTATAAAAAAAATACAATTGGGAACCATTGTGTTTTCAGCACAGCTTATCAAAAAAAATGTTATATTTTTTTTTTTACAATTGACCTTTTTTACCCTGAATTATTGTGGCGATCAATATCTGCTTCGCTATTTTTTTTCCTGAAAGGGATTGTGGTGTGCCGGACCCTGGCCCTTACTGATTAATGAGGCGTGTTGAGGATGGCACACAGACTGAATTATTTCCACATTCTCATTACGAGCGCTTTGACTTTATCAATCCGCCAATTCTTCTCTAATGCAGCTGGCTCTGCTTCGACGCCCCGATACATACAAGTTTACAACCCATGATAATTTAAATCGTGCAATAACTTTCATATACTCAAGACGCACTTAAACTGTGTCTGTTTGTGGATTTGACGCGCTTGGGAGGATTGGGACGGAGGACATGTTGGAAAGGATAACCAGATACCGACATTCAGCGGGGGGTATGAGGGGTGTGGGGGGCTCTTTAATTCCATTTTCAATTTTATACTTCACAGAGAGAGAGCGAGAGAGAGAGAAAAGGAGAGATGGAGAGAGATGGAGAGAAGGATAGTGTACATCCCCACCAATATGTATGTAATTATCAACCAGCCATATCTCCCTGGCTGTTCCCCTCCTGTCGAGTCCCGTCTGGTCGCCACAGGCCGAGGGCCATTGCAGAAGGGCGCAATCCTATGCATCAAATTAAGCGATTAAAAAATATATAAAATTAAACAAGATGACAAAAAGAATCTGTAACTTCTCAGACCGATAACTCTCCAAATGCTGTCGCGGTGCTGCACACTTTTTAAATTTCAGGGATCAGATTATTGATAAATGATATTCATATATTTTATATACATTTATCTCACATTGATCGACCAAGCTTGAAGTAGGTCTCAAGCCCTATGTGTAAAGAAAATGTTTTTTTTTTTTAAAAAAACTTGTTCCCCGTTTTTTTATGTTTTATATGTTAAGTATAACACCTTGTCTAAAAAGAAATCTTTAAAGTCTTTCAAATCTTTGAAGTTTTCTTCAAAATGTATTCCCCATAAGTGCTAGATAAAAAAGCTGTTACCCTTCAAATCCAAAGCAGTTTGGAAAAAAAATTGCAGCACTCATTTATAAACATAGCTTTCAAAAAACAGTGTCCACTGCTCTCAAATGGCTACTATATCCATTTCCCTACTCCGCCCCCATATAAAATGACATTTATAAAATACTGGTAAAAACAGGCATTTTAGTTACTCTTTCCTGTCACTCCAGATCTTCCTTCTTCTCGCTCAGTGCAGAGCGATGTTTGGCTGTCCTCAGACTACCCCCAGGATGATGTAACGATATACCATAACACCGCTGTTTTATGAAATTAACGAATTACCTACACTTGATGCGTGTCTTATGGGGAAGGAGGCCGGAGAAAGCGAAGACCATGTCATCCTCGTTACGTGTGGTTTCTGTCCGCGGCTCAGGTTACACCTTCTGCCGTCGTTTTTTAATATCCGCAATGCAAATTCAATCATAATCAGTCAGTGGGATCTAAATTGAATAAAAAATTATTAAATAAAGAAAAAAATCGCATCCTCATACTACGGAACCCAGGTTTAGACGAAGGCAATTCTGCTGCTGTTCACTTCTCGGTACTCTCGGCGAATGAAATTGCCTAACTTCAACCTTCAGAGTTCCTGAGAACAGCGCCCAACTTAAGCTCATGGCAACAACCTTTACTGACGGAGCCACTCTAAAGGGCCCAGATTTTGCTGACTGAGCCACTCTAAAGGGCCCAGATTTTGCTGACTGAGCCACTCTATAGGGCCCACATTTTGCTGACAGAGCCACTCTATAGGGCCCAGTACTGACCTGAGCACTGGCTCAGGGTGGGAACCTTTACCGACCGAGAAACTTGGGTATGAACAGGGAAAAACCGGACCCTAAATCAGAGCTCAACACTGATACTCTGAGACGCTTTCTCAAACTACCTCACCTAGGATCAGTTTTAGCCTCCAAGCTCATCATGGATTAGGCTAGGATATGGCTGGGGGAAAACTGATCCTAGATCAGGTTTATGGATATTAGCCTGGCATTTTGGTTAAGCTGCCGCTCAGCGAAGAGGGACCTCCGCTGTGGAGTTTATCCAACGATCCAGCTCTCCATGCCGCCTCAACTACAGATGCTCAGTCTCTGACAGAAGACATCATTATCCTTCATCTGCCTAATCTTTCTCCAATCTGATTGGTGCTGGCATCCCTAATGGCGGATATGATTGGTGTGAAGCAATGTACAGTTTTATGCTCAGACTCTATTACGTGACACTTCAGATGTAGTAACTGTCCATTGGTCAATTAGGGAAGCACATAACCAGATGCTCGGCAGAGTTACACCGCGATGGGATGAGAGAACAGCCAGTAATGAACCCAGCAAGTGAGGCTACGCACAGATACACAGGCATCAAAATTCATCACCAACCTTAAAACGCATTACTATTCATAATTCATCTGTCAGGCAGACACTTGCAGTCAGAATGATCTGCATACATTACATGCCATAATGCAAGATCCATATTTACTATTATGGATATTTTTTTCGGTTTTAAAAGCCTTCTGTTTCTGGCCAAACGCTGAACCGATGTGTCCGAAACATGACACATACCATGTCCATTCGAACGCCATCACAAACGGAATAAATGAATGAGCTGTAAAGCCAAGAGATGGACAGGTATGAGTTTTCGGTTCCTGGGGAGCGGCGAAGCGGTCGTGAGTCGGAGCGGGGAGTGTTTATTTTCAGCCCTTCTGTCCATGCGATCATGGCTGGCTGTCTTGCCTTTTGCCCCAAGGCACAATCAAGACCTCATTATGCTGGTCTTCGAGAGGGAGAAGGGCGCAGCACAGCTCTCCCGCACCAGACTCACCCTCACGGTTAAAAATAGGAGGGGAGAGATGGAAAGAGAGAGTTAGAGGGAGAAAGAGAGATGTGCAGATGGGCAGAATGGAGAACTATCAACTGGGACTCATAAGAGACAATGGCCTTCCAGCTACCCCACCGCCGACAGCCAATCACGGTCTGCGAAACTCCTTTCCGCGCGTTCCGGAACCCGTCAGTTCTGGAAGCACTGTCAATCAACGCATCAGTCAGACTCTCCTGCCCCACATTGCTCAACCAATCAAAATAGAGGAAGCGTCCATTTTTTTTTCTTCTTCCTTTTCTTATTTTTTTTTTTTAAAAGAATGAATGCATGGCAAATGCAAATAACAAGTGCAGATTACGTATTCATATTTGGGGAAGGAATGAAGCGGCTTGAGAAAGATTTGGGGGGAGGTATTTGGGCGAACCGCTGCGCGGTAAAGGTCAGTCCCTGTAATAGCCTTTGGTTGGACTCTGTGGAGCAGAGAGGAGCAGAGAGGAGCACGGTTTCTGTGCTATTGGCCTCAGGGTATAGGCTTTGTATGTATACAGACTTCGGTTTCTGCTCCAGCTGCTTCCCTATAATTAGCTTTGATTGAGACGTTGATTGAATGAATTCTGGTGCTGGGTTTGACGTCACCTGAGGGTGATCTGCTAGTCACCGGAGAGAGGGCACAAACAGTTGCGTGTGTGTATATATGCGTCCATATTTCTGTGAGTGTGTGTGTGTACATACATACTCATCATTCATTAGGTAACTATAGTTTTTAATGGGGTTTGTCCTGGTTTTTTAGTCCTGAAATTTCCATCCAGCCAGCAAGTTCAAATATAAAACAAATCTTATTTTGGGAAATGTTCCTGTGGTTAGCACATTTGTGAGATAAATCAAAATGTACAGCTGGCGGCGTGGAGGTATCCAGAACCTTCCAAAACTAAGAAACCCAAATAAAATCAGACTACAAGATTTCACCTCAGCTACATTAACCAAAACAATGCATGTCCGTTTGAACATTTTTTTTTTTTGGTTAAGTTTTACACATACACCTACCTGGTGATTTATCAATTCTGGCAACTTCCATGGAGCTCAGAGCAAAGCTCAAAGCTCATGACCTTTCTGGCCAAATTTCCACAGGGGGACATAATGTGCAATTACTTAAAAAGTAGGGACAGGTTTAAGAAATGCCACAGACAGCTTTGAGGCACGCCTGGGGGAGAAAAAGTATATTTTGGTCGATATCGCAATAAACAACACACTTCCGTTTACTTCAAGAGTCAAGGTCTGGATCCCGCTAGGATCACCTAGGCACATCCGTGTGACTATAAATGGATAAAAGAAAGGTACCACTAGAAGCACACCATTAAAAACTGTTAGTGTGTAACAATTCTTGTTTAGTATAAACTCAGCAGAGTTATTCGGAAAATGAAAACATCCTTCCTTGGCCAGTGTGTGATCCTCAGTCTGTAAAGATTACGCAGCGTAGGACATAAATACATGTACTGCCGTCTGTTTCCATCCCTATGTATTTCTCCTTCAAGTGTTATGAATTTTAAAGTTCGGTGTTATACAAGTTACGCCACATCGGATATGTCGGCTTACCTGACCAGCCAAGAGCATGCATGCCAAGAAGTAATAAACACGGTTTGATTATATTAAATTGTATTGAATAATATTTAGACATCCTGTTTTTTAAAACTGATTTTTCTAGCCACACAACCATGAAACACTGAAAGTAGACGACACTACTGGTGTGTGCTTGCAGTTCGTGAAAACTGTAATGAAACTGTTCAAACAAAAGACATGGAGAAGATTTTTTACATCATCGACAATATGTTAACAGTCAGCATCCTCGTTTCTATTGCTGTTTCCCTCTGCAAACACAAAAAGAGACAGTATGTACGGCAGCAACAGGTGAGCGGCGAGACCAGCCTGGAGGAGAGGGCGCGGCTGTCGGCGAAAATCGCTGTGCTGAGCATAATGCCCGGTAATATCTTTTTCAGAAAAGCGAGAGAGGGAAGGCTAACAGCCCGCACCACCAAAGGTAATGACCAGGCAAGCAGACATGCTAGACGGGCTCTCTTTGAGCAGGGAGCGAAGAGAATGAGGGAGAAGGGGGGGAGGTTAACCTTTATAAATGTTGACAGGAGAGATTCACCGCGAAGCAGCATGTTGCGCAATCTGTCTGCGGAGCAGGTAAAACGCAGCCGGGCGAAACCGCGACACTGAGGCCTCCGCTGGCTCGCCTGAATTTCTATAGCAACCGACGGCTCTCTCTCACTCTCTTCTTTCTCCGCTCCACCAGGAAACGAGAGAGGAGCTGGACAAAAAAACTAAAACTGAAGACCGGAACAACGACCACGTTTAGTCCGGCCAAAGCATGCCGTCCGCTATTACCTATGACCTATACGTCTCAAAAAGCAGTTCCGTGTAGCTGATACTGGCGTTAGCTCAGTGTTCGGGCAGCATCACAACATTTTGTGTCTTGACTATGGTTCAATAAGCCGTTTGATCCCTGCCACGCCTTTGATGTGGGCTTGAGGTGTCACGCACCATTCCTCATCCAGAGCACCTGGAGAATTAGGCTCCTAAAAATGTTTTATAAAATTAAAATGCTGACATATTACAAAAATAAACATTGCAGGTGGTTCGTCTCTCCATGTGACGGACAAGTCAGAATTTAGCACAGTATCTCTTGTTAATAGAGTCTGTCATTTTATCCTTTTATCTGATTTTCAGTCTTTCTCGGTGCAGCTTCACCGTCCTCCGCGAGGCGCTCTGAATGTCTGCTATTTTCAGGATGAACCTTTTTTTAATCCCCCGCTGAAAACGTGGGGCCTATCAGACTGGATTAAAACTCTCAGGTTTACAGTTTCCCATCGCTCTGAGCTCCACAAACACGATTTATCTAATAGGACAGTTACAGGAACAGACAAAATGTCTTTACAAACCAATGGGAAGAGCAACTGCCCAACCAATCAGCAACAAGTGGGCGGGGAAAAGGTCACAAAGCCCCGTCACCCCCACAGGTTTCTGAGGGTGTATTTGATTGGACCAGAACAGTTTGAATTTGTGGTCAGTTGCTACAACTGACCTCATGTTACATTTGTATCCACTCTCTCCCATAACTCTATTAAAATATGTCTTCATCTGGCCTTTCCATTTCTAAAAAAATGAAAAATGAAATCACAACACATTGTTCTTGAGACTGACGGGGCTGATTAAATTATGGCTGTGCAAATCAGATTTCTTTTTCCTCTTTCTCCAAGTCGCTTTTCATGTCTGTATATGGCCTCTGAACAACCGATTCTCACTTCTCTTCTGTTAGCAGGGGTGGGGTGGATTGGGATGGGCGGGGTGGGGGTGGGGGTGAGGATGGGGGTTAATATTTGTGATTTACTCTCGCTGCCAGCGGAACCGCAATAAAGTGAATGGCTCGGGAGCTGGGTGGGAGGCTTGCCCGTTGATTACATCACACTAGTGACTCTGCGATGCGGCTCCCCGTGTCATTTCTCTCCTACAGACGCCGTAAAGACGCGGAGACGGCCCGTAAATACCCACGACCCCCCTGTCAGAGCAGACACAGGCCATTTTCTCATCTCTCCTTTTTGTGTTTTCTCCGCATCTGCTGACGGATACAGTTTTCTGAGAGCTGACGGGCAGCAGAGCAGTGTAATAATTACGGAATTACTGGTATTGTAATTCACACGTTGCTGGTTCGACTCCCAGCTAAGGCAGGGTCACTGTACCTTTAAGCAAGATACTAAACCTGAATTACCCATGTACATTTCCAGTAATGTCCTGTAAAAATGTACAGTGCGTACTCTGTAAAATCGTAAATTTCTCTGGATTAGAGAATCTGCTTAATGCCTTAATGCAATGATGTAACCAGACTGCATTATTTTTTTAAAGCCTGTATGTGAATATTTTTTCCATATTTTATGAATATCTTCATGTTATAAATCTTCGATTATCCAACTTGCCAGTTGTATAGATATCTGTGGATGATATATTCCTTATTCGATTCAATTTATGCATTACTTATGACAAGACCATACAGACTCTTCCATCTCTGACACAGGGAGCAAAATAGAGCGGAGTACTAGACGAGACTTCACTCTAGACTCTGCGGAAATCGAATGTAGTATACATATATGTTGAATAGGGAAATGTACAAACATAATGGCACATTGAATAAACTATCATCTATATAAGCCTGGTGAAAGCAGTGCAGTTCAGAGTGATAGTGCCAGGTTTATACCTCTCTGCTATAAGCCTGGTTAAAGCAGTGCAGTTCAGAGTGATAGTGCCAGGTTTATACCTCTCTGCTGTAAGCCTGGTGAAAGCAGTGCAGTTCAGAGTGATAGTGCCAGGTTTATACCTCTCTGCTATAAGCCTGGTGAAAGCAGTGCAGTTCAGAGTGATAGTGCCAGGTTTATACCTCTCTGCTATAAGCCTGGTGAAAGCAGTGCAGTTCAGAGTGATAGTGCCAGGTTTATACCTCTCTGCTGTAAGCCTGGTGAAAGCAGTGCAGTTCAGAGCGATAGTGCCAGGTTTATACCTCTCTGCTGTAAGCCTGGTGAAAGCAGTGCAGTTCAGAGCGATAGTGCCAGGTTTATACCTCTCTGCTATAAGCCTGGTGAAAGCAGTGCAGTTCAGAGCGATAGTGCCAGGTTTATACCTCTCTGCTGTAAGCCTGGTGAAAGCAGTGCAGTTCAGAGTTATAGTGCCAGGTTTATACCTCTCTGCTATAAGCCTGGTGAAAGCAGTGCAGTTCAGAGTGATAGTGCCAGGTTTATACCTCTCTGCTATAAGCCTGGTTAAAGCAGTGCAGTTCAGAGTGATAGTGCCAGGTTTATACCTCTCTGCTGTAAGTCTGGTGAAAGCAGTGCAGTTCAGAGTGATAGTGCCAGGTTTATACCTCTCTGCTGTAAGCCTGGTGAAAGCAGTGCAGTTCAGAGTGATTGTGCCAGGTTTGTACCTCTCTGCTATAAGCCTGGTTAAAGCAGTGCAGTTCAGAGTGATTGTGCCAGGTTTATACCTCTCTGCTGTAAGCCTGGTGAAAGCAGTGCAGTTCAGAGTGATAGTGCCAGGTTTATACCTCTCTGCTATAAGCCTGGTGAAAGCAGTGCAGTTCAGAGTGATAGTGCCAGGTTTATACCTCTCTGCTGTAAGCCTGGTGAAAGCAGTGCAGTTCAGAGTGATTGTGCCAGGTTTGTACCTCTCTGCTATAAGCCTGGTTAAAGCAGTGCAGTTCAGAGTGATAGTGCCAGGTTTATACCTCTCTGCTGTAAGCCTGGTGAAAGCAGTGCAGTTCAGAGTGATATTGCCAGGTTTATACCTCTATGCTATAAGCCTGGTGAAAGCAGTGCTGTTCAGAGTGATAGTGCCAGGTTTATACCTCTCTGCTGTAAGCCTGGTTAAAGCAGTGCAGTTCAGAGTGATAGTGCCAGGTTTATACCTCTCTGCTGTAAGCCTGGTTAAAGCAGTGCAGTTCAGAGTGATAGTGCCAGGTTTATACCTCTCTGCTGTAAGCCTGGTGAAAGCAGTGCAGTTCAGAGTGATATTGCCAGGTTTATACCTCTATGCTATAAGCCTGGTGAAAGCAGTGCTGTTCAGAGTGATAGTGCCAGGTTTATACCTCTCTGCTGTAAGCCTGGTGAAAGCAGTGCAGTTCAGAGTGATAGTGCCAGGTTTATACCTCTCTGCTGTAAGCCTGGTGAAAGCAGTGCAGTTCAGAGTGATAGTGCCAGGTTTGTACCTCTCTGCTATAAGCCTGGTGAAAGCAGTGCAGTTCAGAGTGATAGTGCCAGGTTTATACCTCTCTGCTATAAGCCTGGTTAAAGCAGTGCAGTTCAGAGTGATAGTGCCAGGTTTATACCTCTCTGCTATAAGCCTGGTTAAAGCAGTGCAGTTCAGAGTGATAGTGCCAGGTTTATACCTCTCTGCTGTAAGCCTGGTGAAAGCAGTGCAGTTCAGAGTGATAGTGCCAGGTTTATACCTCTCTGCTATAAGCCTGGTGAAAGCAGTGCAGTTCAGAGTGATTGTGCCAGGTTTATACCTCTCTGCTGTAAGCCTGGTGAAAGCAGTGCAGTTCAGAGTGATAGTGCCAGGTTTATACCTCTCTGCTGTAAGCCTGGTGAAAGCAGTGCAGTTCAGAGTGATAGTGCCAGGTTTATACCTCTCTGCTATAAGCCTGGTGAAAGCAGTGCAGTTCAGAGTGATAGTGCCAGGTTTATACCTCTCTGCTATAAGCCTGGTTAAAGCAGTGCAGTTCAGAGTGATAGTGCCAGGTTTGTACCTCTCTGCTATAAGCCTGGTTAAAGCAGTGCAGTTCAGAGTGATAGTGCCAGGTTTATACCTCTCTGCTGTAAGCCTGGTGAAAGCAGTGCAGTTCAGAGTGATAGTGCCAGGTTTGTACCTCTCTGCTATAAGCCTGGTTAAAGCAGTGCAGTTCAGAGTGATAGTGCCAGGTTTATACCTCTCTGCTGTAAGCCTGGTGAAAGCAGTGCAGTTCAGAGTGATAGTGCCAGGTTTATACCTCTCTGCTATAAGCCTGGTTAAAGCAGTGCAGTTCAGAGTGATAGTGCCAGGTTTATACCTCTCTGCTGTAAGCCTGGTGAAAGCAGTGCAGTTCAGAGTGATAGTGCCAGGTTTATACTCTCTGCTATAAGCCTGGTGAAAGCAGTGCAGTTCAGAGTGATAGTGCCAGGTTTATACCTCTCTGCTGTAAGCCTGGTGAAAGCAGTGCAGTTCAGAGTGATAGTGCCAGGTTTATACCTCTCTGCCATAAGCCTGGTGAAAGCAGTGCAGTTCAGAGTGATAGTGCCAGGTTTATACCTCTCTGCTATAAGCCTGGTGAAAGCAGTGCAGTTCAGAGTGATAGTGCCAGGTTTATACCTCTCTGCTGTAAGCCTGCTATAAGCCTGGAAAGCAGTGCAGTTCAGAGTGATAGTGCCAGGTTTATACCTCTCTGCCATAAGCCTGGTGAAAGCAGTGCAGTTCAGAGTGATAGTGCCAGGTTTATACCTCTCTGCTATAAGCCTGGTGAAAGCAGTGCAGTTCAGAGTGATAGTGCCAGGTTTATACCTCTCTGCTATAAGCCTGGTGAAAGCAGTGCAGTTCAGAGTGATAGTGCCAGGTTTATACCTCTCTGCTGTAAGCCTGGTGAAAGCAGTGCAGTTCAGAGTGATAGTGCCAGGTTTGTACCTCTCTGCCATAAGCCTGGTGAAAGCAGTGCAGTTCAGAGTGATAGTGCCAGGTTTATACCTCTCTGCTGTAAGCCTGGTGAAAGCAGTGCAGTTCAGAGTGATAGTGCCAGGTTTATACCTCTCTGCTATAAGCCTGGTTAAAGCAGTGCAGTTCAGAGTGATAGTGCCAGGTTTATACCTCTCTGCTGTAAGCCTGGTGAAAGCAGTGCAGTTCAGAGTGATAATCCCACCTTTTCTGTGATAATGCGATCCACACACTGCTTCCCAGTCAGCGGCAGGTTGCACTTATCCAGGATCTTGTGTCCGCCTCCCTGAAACACAAGGTCAAAGGTAACACATCATGCCCTGTCATTCCCTGCTCTGTGCAATGAACCACAAAATATCTCAGGAGCAGCACTGACCAATCAAGAGTGTTTCTCCCTGCAGCAAAGCCCTGTGATTGGATCAATATCAGAGTGCCTGACAATATAACACCTCCGCAAATCATTATGGTTCTTGAAGGCCTCGTTCTCTGGACAACAGTCCATGCTTGTGATTGGCTTCTTGGCAACAAAGTGGGTGGAGCTATCATATGTTGCCGATACCTGATTTTAACCAATCATCGCGTTCTTTTGTCAGTCACATCCTTATTTCAACCATCAGCTGAAATAAGGATGTGACTGAGTAGCTTTATTCACTTTTCTCTTATCCCCTATCTGGAGAGCTTCTGCAGAGCTCACTGTGCAAATATCTACAGTGTATCAGAATAGCATTAGATCCAAGGCTAACTGAATGGAGCGTTTAAAAAAAAGGGAAGCAGGAAATTCTCCTCCAATTCATAACAATAAAAAAGGATTTTACTTTTACTTAATCATAACAGCCACGGGCAGAGCTACTTCAACAGCAGGTGAAAAATTGGTCAGTTTCAGAAAAGATTTCAGTCAGTGAACCTTTCATTAACTCTCTATATTATAAATATTCATGTTTTGCTATAGAGGAGGACTCTTACAGTGCAGCTGGTGCAGACTGAATTCAGGAGTCCTGCAAACCCTCCCAGTGACTGCAGGGCTCATTGTGTGTCAGGCAGTGCAGAATTCCGCAGCAGCAGGTTAGGGGTGATGCTAAAACCCGACTAAGGTTTCGATGCAATGAACTGCGAGAGCTTGGTAAACTCGTGGTTGTGTACCTCAGAAGTGTGAGGCGGCAGAGGAAAGAGGAGAGCTGTCTTGGCCGTGACATCACTGGGAAGTAATAAAAGGACAAATGAAAAAGTTGAAGGTGGTTTACCTTAGCAGAGTGCTCCATGGTGACCACCACCTTCGTTCCAGCGCTGGCAACCAGGTCCATGGCCCCACCCATGCCTTTGACCATTTTACCCTGCAGGGGACACACATACACACAAACAAGCATCATGAGATAGGCTCAGGGAATAACTACAGGCAGCGACAGAACACAGCTGGGTCCAGGCTTTCGGTGGCCATGGAAACACACGATGTCACACACTGGGAGGTCATACCAGGTCCGTCTTGGAACCTTAATGAGCACTGGCGGCCTCAGCGACCATTGTGATGTCACAAAGGGGAGCTGTCCGTTGTGTCATGAATGGGGCCCATATTTAATTAGCAGAGCTGATCTAGGATCAGCTTTGTCCTTTAGCTCATAATGGATAAGGCCAGGGTACAGGCAAGGGGAATCGGATCCCAGATCAGTGCCCCTCATTGGACCTGCTGGGCTTCATTCCAGACGTGGAGCTGGACTCTGTCTCCTGTCTTGTGGCGGTATTTAGCATCAGAATCGTCGTCTGGCACAGATGCCTGTGAATATGGTTGCGTGATGCATGTCTCTGTTTACCCTGTTTACCATACCAACGCTCTCTGTAAGCATGGAAGAGCTGCACAGAACTGCTCACAGCAATATAAAAGAATCATCTTCAACAGGGGTCTGGCAACACACACAGGCGCAAACATACCCATGCATGTATGCACACGAACACAAACACATAGTCAAGAGACCCCATACCCCAATAAAATACAAACAGCGAACTCCAACACAGAGACCGGACAGATCTCAATAAAGACCGGATATAAATCAGACATAGGGAAAAAATGTAATGCACTTGTGACTGGCTGTTTAATCGCAGGCTGATCACCCCCTGTCTATAGTCCCATAACCCCGCCCACGCTGCCCCTCTGGTCCCGGTCCTTCAGCGGCTGAGCTGTAAATCAGAGGGCGGTGTCCTGCATCAGCACGCTCTTTCTGCTGCGTCAGCAGGGAGGGAGTCACTATGGCAGTAAATCCATGCATGAATCGGCAGCGCCGTCTGGGGTGGGGTGTGTGTGTGTGTGTGTGTGTGTGTGTGTGTATGAGAGAGAGAGAGCGAGAGAGAGAGAGGGAGAAAGTGTAGGTGTGTGTGTGTTTGTGTATGAGAGAGAGAGAGAGGGAGAGAGAGGGAGAGGGAGAAAGTGCAGGTGTGTGTGTGTGTGAGAGAGAAAGAGAGAGTGAGAGAGAGAAAGTTTAGGTGTGTGTGTGTGTGTGTGAGAGAGAAAGAGAGAGTGAGAGAGAGAAAGTTTAGGTGTGTGTGTGTGTGTGTGAGAGAGAGAGAAAGTGCAGCTGTGTGTTAGTGTGAGAGAGAGAAAGTGTAGGTGTGTGTGTGTGTGTATGTGAGAGAGAGAGAGAAAGTGCAGCTGTGTGTGTGTGAGAGAGAGAGAAAGTGCAGGTGTGTGTGTGTGTGTGTGTGTGAGAGAGAGAGAAAGTGTAGGTGTGTGTGTGTGTGTGCGTGAGAAAGAGAAATTTCAGGTCTGTGTGTGTGTGTTTGTGTGTCCAGCCACCCACCTCTCCTCCCCTTAAATTTTGGAGAGCTTGAACAGCGTTTCTGTCCTACCTGTCACAACACACCTGTCATCTTCCTGAGAAGCTCCTGACAGACCGACAGCAAGACAAAAGAGATGTGTGTGTGTGTGTGCATGCGTGTGTGTATGCCTGTGTGTGCCAGGAAACTTGGCTGGACTAAAGAATGTCGACATCCTATTCAATAAACTATGTTAATGCAAATACTCCAAAAAACCAAAGACAAAAAAGACTCACACAAAAGCCGAACTAACTAGTCACGCTCGGCTTGTCCTCCTGTTGAAAGTGGCACCGGAGTAAACTGTAATTACACTGCAACTACACAGAAGTTCTGGCGACTTCTTGTGTAATTATTATTAATCTCCAGGTGAGCTCAGAATTTAGGATAGAGACGATCTTCAGGTCAACTCTAAAGCAGAGAGGTGTGATTAAGCAAAATATCTACCACCAATAAAATGGTTATTACATACTTATCAGATGGTTATATAGCCAATTTATCATAAATCAGGTTTTCTCATGGTAAAACAGACCGAACCTGATTCACTCCCCGGGAGTCTGTCTCACTCCCTGTACAGGCACAGTGGATAAAAGGGGCTAGGTTACCCCAGAGTCTCCACGGTTTCGGCTGCCATGCATTACTCATCCTCTTAACAAGGCCGCTTATCCATGGCAACGCGCTGGGTCCGTAACGCTCACATCCCGCCGTGCCACGCGCAGCCGGAGAGACGGCGGCCTCGGGTGAGACAGCCCGCTCGCCGTTTATTGTGGGATTTATTAGTTTGCTCGGTCCTGCGGCCCAGCGCACACCCACGCTAACGCTTAACGCTCGATCCATTCAGACCGCGGCGTCTCTTTAGGTCAGGTTGCACTTTCAGGGTCTTCCTTTGAACGGCTGAGACACGTTCAGTAAATGTGTTCCCACTTATTAACAAGATATGACTTTTTGAACACACACGAAGTACATTCAGACTTAACAAGTGATTTTCAATTTGAGTGAGAGCGAGAGAGAGGGAGAGAAGGATAGACAAACAGATTCGCTTTTGCATTACTTTGCAGTACATGCAAAAAAAAAAGCGCATCTTAGCTGAGCCCGAACGAACCGAGAGAGAAACAAAGAGAGCCAGAGAGAGAATTTTCATTTCCATTTCCATTTGATTTATTATGACGGTTATTTTATTTTTAATTAATAAATGACAGATTATTCCCTATACTAGGAATTAAACTGACTGCTGTGTGCTTTGGCAATGGCTTCAAATTGACTTCCTGCCGATGACGCAACTGGAATAGTAATTAGAGAGATAGGTGCAATTCGTTACGGGGGATGGGGGAAATATGCCCCCCCCCTTCCCCCCCGCCAATTAATCAGGGCACAAGTAACCAGTGAGCATTCAGCAGGGTATGTGTCATCTGAAAGTGATAACCTGAAAATTAATAGACCATATAACTAGAGATTCTATAGTATCTTCTCCATCCTCTTGGTTTTGATTCTGTTCTACGTCTCCTTCTCTGCTTATGTTCACCTGCATCACATGACCCCTGTGGCCCCATCCCCTTTATGCCATTGGCCCCATTTAATTCCCTTCCTGTTCAGAACACAGGAAGCAAGAAGCAGACAGGGTATAAAGCCTAAAGCGCAAAAAAAAAAAGTTACACAGCTCCTCACCTTCATCAGAGTAAAGACTTTCTGCCACAGGAGTTGGAAAAAAAAACCGTAAAAAACGTGGGTCAGCCTGTCAGAAACGATAATTAATTCTGCCACCTCTGAGCGGCCGGTCGTATTTCTCCCCCCTCGGCGCCGCTGAGAAGCGGGGACCTTGGGGAGCCGGATTTACAGCGAGGGCGAGAGCGGAGCTGAAACTGCCAGCTGCACCAAGCAGCGGCCTCGGGCAGAAAAACCAGGAGAGTTTAACGGCCACTTCCTCTGATAAAATGTGCCGGTGCATAAACAGGCTAATTGTGAGGACAAAGTGTAAACGCATGGCGCATATGATTTAATAAGCTGCCGTTACTGTTTTTTACTCACATTCAATGTGATATGACTCCAGGGACATAACTCTTAGACTGAGCTTGTGAGTGTATGTGTTTAGGATTGCATGTGTGTGTTTGACAGCAAGTGTGCTCTTGAGTGTTGAAAGTGTGTCTCTTTGTATCATCACAGGGGTTACTGTGTGTGCGTGCATGCGTGTGCGTGCTTCTGTTTGTTTTTGTGCATGTGTTTGGGCATGTGCTTGTGTGTGTGAGTATAAAACCGGCAGAGAGCACGGTGCTCTAGCATGTTCCTCCTGGCTGGTCCAGACTCCTGTTGTCCAGTTTCTGACATAACAGTGTTTGTTTTGGCGGGAGACAGAAACCTGCCTTGTGTACATTTTTGGCCACTCTCTGAGAAAGCACAGTTGCTAGGAGACCACAGCTTGGATCACCTGTGACTAGAATCATCAGCATAGGCTCTTATGAGACTAATGACTTTATACTCCAGTTCCACCTTCCGCAGAGAGAGAGAGAGAGAGTAAAAGAGAAAGAGGGAGAGCTTGGACAACAAGAGAAACAGGAAGAGAAAGGGAGGGAGAGGAAGACAGGAGATAGAAGAGGAGAGAGAGGGAGAAAGAGAGAGACCAGGTAGAAAGAATACGAATAAGAGAGACAGACCAAAGAGCTGTGTTCTGTGAAGTGTTGATCAGGTATTGTAAAGTTATATCAGTTCAATTCCAGGCATGAGAACTATTCCTGGCCCACCTTTGAGCAAGCTGCTCAGGGCTGACAGGGTTTCGGTAAACTGCAAACAGGCAAAATGCTACAGTTTTAGTGCTGCACGCTCCACGCCACGCTGCGCCACCGGCGAGAGGACTGCACAAGCGTGCGAGCGAGCGATGCGGCGGCTTTAGATTAGCATAATCTAGATTGCGGGCTGTTCCGTGATGCGGCTGACATGTATACCGTGAAGTCTGGCTCGATTCCATTAGCGCTAATGGCGGTATGAGTCCTCGCTGCCGTTTAAGCTAACCCCCCTTAGCTCCGCCCACATTCCAGTCATGGTCTCTATCTCAGCGATATCCACTCTGTTCCACTTGTAAAAACATCTCCTCAAACTTTGTGGTAAGTTACCACGGTTTGAACAACGCTCAATATTCAAACCCCAAATGGAGGTACAGTACATTTATCTAATTCATAAGGTAAATATCAGAGAGAATGTGTACGGGAATTTACACCAAATAAATAATTTGTAAATTAAAATTTGTAAATTTGTCTACAGTACTTCCTGAGAACATACAAGACCTTTTACTTATTTTAAGCACTGCTGTGAGAGTTTGGACTGACAGAACACAGTCCAACGTGTGCCGAGAGGTATACAGAACACAGCCATTTTGCACACAACAAAGATGTCATCGGTAGCTTCAGTCCGCAATTTCAAAGCCGGGAAACTGAGACATCGAAAACGCTCTGATTATTCTAAAAGATTATGCGTGCCTTGTTCTCAACCGCACACCAAAAACCGTTTCGGGCGTTGAACGGTGATCTGAGGCACCGCTCCCCCGTGGTCTCCGCGGTTACGGCCAATATCGCGCGCGTACCCTCAGGTGCCTATAATGTAAATGAAAACTGAAATGCAAATCCGGCGTCCCCGGCGGCCTGTTTGATGAGAATTGCGAGGGCGGTCGGGCGGGCGGGAGGGGGGATAATTGAAATGGATCAGAATAATTTCAATGGAATGTTGTATTGGTGTACAAACCGTTACATCTGGATATATGATATGCACTGTACATATGTAAATGATGTTTATGTTTGGAAACACTACACTAACGCTACTGTATTTCCAGAATACTCAAATAAAGTGAAATTACATTTCTATCTGGTGCTCCTCACCCTTATATATACCTCTCCTTAAAGTCTCTCTGTTCCTCTCGCTCACCCTTTCCGACACTCTGTCTCTCTCTCTCTCTGCCTCTTGCTCCCTTTCCCACCATCACTCTCTCTTCCCTCTCTCTTCCCCTCATCTTCTCCCTCTTTTTTCCTCTGTAATTATTGTTGTCCCCGGGTGTGCAGCAGGTCCGCTGCTCCGAGCGGGGCGTCGGGCCCCCCATTTCAGACCCCGTAACGTCTCCTCTGTCATTACTGGCCACTTTGCGGCTGCCTCCTCTCCTCTCGTCAGACGCTTGTTTCAGACGCGGTGGCACAAGTCAGACAGAACCTCTTAAGTGCCTCAAATGACAACAGTAAAAAAAGAGAAAGAGAGGAAGAAAAAAGGATATTAAAAAGCAGGGCAGACACATGGAGAAGGGCAAGTCCGGATTACCGCACTTTGCCTGCGAGGGTTTCCATGGCAACAAATTAATTCAACTTCCTCCCCCCAAAAGCCACCCACCACCACAGAGTCAACTTGCCCAACGACAAAGTAAAGCAGTCCCATCACCGTATAAAGGTGCTCCTGGTTCAGTTATGAAGCAGATTCAATTAAGTTAAGAAAAAAAATCCTTGCTAGGAATTGAATGAAAAATGAAACATCACTTTGTGAATATTGGTATAGTGTCATATTCAGTGTTTGAGGAGCAATACGGTCAACATCTGTGTGTTGGTCTGTTAAACAAATGTCATATATTACGTGCAAAAAACATGTGCCGGTCTGCACACAGGAGCACAAAGTCAAAATACGATGTTCCAAAAAGTTGCAGCTGTCCAACTGGCCAGGAGAGGCCACTGGTGAGCAATAAGACTTTAACTGCCTTAACCAGTATTTTCCCACAGGTGAAGCTGAACCAGTTGTTGCCTTGTGAATGTGACAACCTGAGGTTCCAAAACTACTATTAAAAAAAGAGCAACAAAAATCTGGGAGCAGCCGTAACTATAGCAGCGGTGACCATGCCAGGCACATGGCAGCTAAGCCATAGGTCAGATTCGCAGATGCAACCAATATTTCACATTTGCCTCCTCTCTCATATATTTAATGTCCAGCAGTGGCCATAACTTTAGACCCACTGTCACGGAGTTGACATGATTGGTTCGGGAATATTGGTTCCACCCCAAAAAGGAGGTGACACACATAACCACATTGCTTTCTCCAGGCTCTTCGTGCAGTATTATACCCCAGGGACATGAGGCTAGGCCCTCTACAGCTCTATGTTTACATCCCTGAGGGTTTATTAGCCTAGCGCCTTATCACTTACGCACAGCTCGTGGCTCTGAACCCGAGCCCTTGTCCCCGTTAGCTCCCCTGAGATGCAGCTAACATATCCCAGCATGACCGTCTCGAAAGGCAGCTAACGTATCCCACCATGACCGTCTCAAAGGCTCCGTTTGCTAAATCAAGAATAAAAGACATTAAAACGCGGCAGGGAATAAGGCAGGTGCCCCAGAAGAGATCGCACTTTGACCGCCAGCCTCCAGACTGCTGGTAAACGATCGGGCTTTCAACATGGCAGGTAGCCACCCGACAAGAAAATCAACCGAAGCGGGATACCTTTTGACACCACCATCTACAGTTTACATTTTTAGCAGATGCTCTAGCTAGCTGACTCATACAGTTTACTTCTTCTTTTTTTTTTACACGTTGCATTTATACAGCTGGATATTTACCGAAGCAGTTTGTGTGCTGTTCCTCGCTCAAGGGTATAACAGCAGCGTACCACCTGAGAACTGAACCTACAAGTTAAAAGCCAAGTTGAGTTAAAGCCAAGCTCTCAAAAAATTGCCCAATACAGTAAACCCAGATCCCAATCAATATTACTACACTGCCCTCACCTTCATACTTTCTGGATCTGAGAGGTTAAGTGAGTTGTGTGGTTTCTGGGTGTGTGTGCTCGTGTTTGCGTGCGTGAGTGTGTGTTTGTTTGTGCTTGTGTGTGTGTGTGGGGGTATTTTGTGTGTATCTGTGTGTAAGCCTTTGTGGATATCTGTGTACATGTGTGTGCATATTTGTGTGTGTGTGTCTTAAGTGTTAAGAGCACTTGCAATCAACATTTCCTATACTCCTCAGCCCTCTGACACTCTAAAAGCCTAATGAACGAAAGTCTGTGCACAGGCACCAGAAACCATTACATTTAAAACTGCTGGAGACAAGGGTTTTACATAAATGAGGATGTTAAAAATACACAACGAAATTAAATTTTATTTTTCTACTTTACCATTTTTATCTCTACTCTGTTCGTTTTTCCTGTTCTTCTGATATGGAATTAAAATCTAATTTGTAGGTACGTTTCAAAGCTGAAGGGTGAGTGCCATTGTTTAGGAGCTGACCTCATATTTTACTCTCGTATAAAGTTGCACGCGCTCTTGCATGCATATGTTTATCGGTGCCATAAAAGGACCTTTCATCTTCAAAAATATGGTGAGCGAAACAGTTTCCTGCAACATTGTTTTAGGCTTGCAAGTTCGAGTCCCATGAATAGCCTATATTAGTCAGTCGCAAACACTGACGGCACTCTGCTGGTGATGCATGGGGTTTATTCCTGTGTAGAGTTGAAAAACCGCAAAAACAGGAGTGCGCGGTTTTATTAATGAACTCGCAAAGACGTCAGTCTGACACTTAATTACACGGCCTTTCAGACAGGTGATGAAAACACCTGATACCCAGGTGCGTTTAAATCCCTGGACCCGGTCCGAAAATTACACATCAATTCACACACTCATCCAGCCTCAAACTGGAGCTCCCCTTTCCAAAAAAACCCCTTTCCATAAAAGAGGGCGAGAAAAAGCCGCTTTGAAGCCGAGAATCTCTCATCTCCCTGCCTCCCCGGCTCTTCCTCTCTCTGAGCTCCGTATTTTTAGATGGAGATATTTGAATATTAAAATGCTAATACATATTCACAGTTCTGACAGTGTTTCTCCCTCTTCTCTTTGCTTTCGCACCCAAAAAGCGCCTCGCTCTGTGAAAGAGACTGTGAAGGATGGGGGGAGGGAATCGCCCAGTGAAAGAGACTGTGAAGGATAAGAGGATATCGCTGTGTGTGCTTACTCATTCATCTCACTTCTACAATTTGGGTTATGATAATATCATACAAATATCATTATTATGACTAATGGGACTATCAGTAGTAGATACTACAAGTAGTAGTAGCAATAACATGAGTTTGTTTATTATTATTAAAAATAAAAAAATAATAATTCTGCTAATAAAAATTGTATTATTGTAATTATTAAAATGAAGAAGCAGCAGCAGCAGAAGAAAGGGAGTACAACCTATAACTACTTCTTATAAAAATTCATAAGTAATAATAATTAAGAAGAGGAGAAGAAGACCAGGGAACAGAGAGCTTGGGGACGTGTTGACTATGAGAGGGTGCAGTTTGGCGGAGGATGTTAAACATTAGGTATGCCCCGCTATGGGGGGGACATGGGGGTGTTCTGGGTCCCCTCTGTGGGGAGTTCTGGGTTCACAGTGTGATTAAGGGATTATTGTAATTACTGCAGCAGTCCTGCTCACTTCATTAGGACCTGAACACAGAGGATTAAGCTGAGTGGAGTACGCTGGGGGGGGGGGGGTGGGGGTTGCCAAGAGACATATTCCCATAGTGTGTGTGTGTGTGTGTGTGTGTGTGTGTCTGTGTGTCTGTGAGCTGTGTGTCTCTGAGCTTCTGTGTCTCTGTGTGTGTGTGTGTGTGCGTGTGTGTGTGTCTGTGTGAGTGTGTGTGTGAGTGTGCATGTGTGTATGTGTGTGCGCGCACGTGCGTGCGTGAGTCTGTGTGCGTGCGTGTGTGTGTGTGTGTGTGTGTGGAGACAGACACACCATTTACCCTTCACCTGGCAACCATATCCTAACAAGATGGAGGGGGAGAGCAATGCAGAATGAGTGAGAGAAAGAGATAGGGAGAGGGAGAGGGAAACAGAGATATATACAGACCATAATATCACAGACTGCATCACACAGTTTTACCCCTCAAACCCCAAATCCTACAACCTGGTTAAACCTGATCCACAAAGAACACACAGAACTTTCTCTTATCTTTCTCTTATCTTATTTCTCTCTATTATTCTTCCTCATCTCTCCTGTCTACCTACTCTTTTCTGATATTGTGCTCTTTTTTTTATTGCGCATTATTTTATTAGCAAAGCGCTTTGAGCATCATGTAAAAGATATGCTTTATAAATGAGGTGCATTAAATTCTCATTATCACTCTGTACCTGTGTGCTTGTGCTGGAGGTCGGAAACCCCCGTGAACTAACCGGCCCCGACTCCGCTAAACCCTCATTAGCATGGGTACAATGAGCTCTCAGCAGAAACGCAATTTTAGCTTGCCTTAAGTACGCAAAATACTTTTTAAAATTGGTTTCAGGAATTATGATAAATTAAGATGAACGTACATATTTTATTCCCCCGGTTATAAGTGTTTGCTTGTCTTCTAATCAGTCTCTGGTATGATTAAAAGGCAAACGCTATGACAGTCCTTATAGTGGCCGTTAACCCTCTCATTTAAATGTTAATCTCAGCATTAATTATGTTTAACTTTTGCTGAAGTAATTTCGCAGGCCATGCTTGTTCCTTTGATAATAAGATTATTTCGTCGATTTGGGCCTAGAGAGACTTCCTTATCCCCGCTAAGTCATGGCTGGGATAACGTTCGGACAATTATCGAAAAACAAACGGCTACTGCCGGGAGCGTGAAGGTCTAACGCCTGAAATAATGAAAAAGACAAGGGCTCAATTATGCATATTCGCTAATGCGTTATAACAAAAACCTCACTCACATGTTTAATACCAGCGTGCATTTAAAGCAGTTACTCAGATGGCTTCAGTGCAGAACCGAACGCTCCGGCGCCAAAGAGTCAGACAACAGACACTGCAGGGGTCAGTAAAGAACACACCTGCAGGTTCTATGCAGACACACACACACACCCATAATGATATACGCACTCACCGGGATCATCCAGTTGGCCAGGTCTCCATGTTTAGACACTTGCATGGCGCCCAGCATCGTCAGGTTAATGTGGCCCCTGAGGAAGAAGAAAAATCAATCAATCAATCAATCAATCAATCAATCAGCCAATCAACCAATCAATCAATTAACCAATCAACCAGCAAAGTAATACAGTCTTCTTGACACAAAAACTTTATTAAAATGCTCATGAAGAGCAAAAAAATTTATTTGCACATGACAGAAAGGTAATGCATTGCATGAAATTAATTTCACAGTTTTCTGTGGTACTTGAACCTGTTTATATAATGAACTAATAAACAGAAATAAAAAACCTCATGAGTAAATTGGTAATCGCTACTGAACGGTTCAGCAGAGGTTCTCTGTTCTGTAGTGTGACTCAAACCCCGGACTGTGGAGCTTGGGGACAGGGGCTTGCAGACAGTGCCCTGAGTGATGGATCTTACACCTGGCAGGTGGAACTGCAGCTAAGAGCGCGCGCGACACACACACACACACGCTCTAACACACACAGAGCTCACACACGCTCTCACAAAGCCAGGCAACAGCTGCCAGCGTCCGTCTGAGACGGTCACCTTCAGCATGGCACTCTGGAGTCACAGAGACACACTGAAGAGAGGTGCGTGTGTATGTGCGTGTGTGTGATTGTGTGTGTGTGTAGGACAGTGTGTGTGTGCGTGTGTATGTGCAAATGAGTGAGAGTTTCTGTGTGTATGTGTGTGTGAGGCAGTGTGAGTGTGTATATGTGAGTGAGTGAATAAGAATAGGGGCGGTGATGGTGGAGGTGGGGGTGATTGTCTCACGTAGTAACAATGACAGCGAGTTAGCTAGCGTGTCGACATTAGCATCCCATTAAAATGACAGCTGTGCCGAGCTCCCGGTCTCTGTGTGAAATGAAACAAAGACGCTCACATAATGAGGGCGGTAACAGCTCCTGTGTCTGCCCGCATGTCACCGCGCACAACCCGAGCCAACGGAGAGGAGGGGGAAAAAAAGACAGGAAAACTGTATACTTCAGCTCCATCTCCACCTCGACACAGAGAAGGTTTTCCAGAAGGTTCTGTCACGTCAACTGCCTGGGCGGCTAATTCGGCAGGAGCTCGCCAGTTCAAAGCGGTACTCCAGGAGAAGACGAGGCCTCATTAAACTGATGGTAAGATGAATATTTACATGAGTGCAACGCGCAAATGAAATAAACAGATGAAACTGAATAAGTGCAGTAGCACTATCAGCCCCTGATACAGATTCAGGTTTGGGGAAACCATCCGGAACGTTCCACCAGTAAGGGGACTAGCACACCCAAATGTGACATCTCACACTAGGCATGTCAATGAGCATTTGGTTATGGTCTGTGTGTCTGTGCGTGTTTCTGTGGTGTTTTTGTGAGTGAGAGAGTGTGTCACCGGCGTGTGTCTGTGTTTACGAGCGTGTGCAAGTGAGCAAGCGAGTAACAAATGTTTGTGTGTGTGTGTGTGTGTGTGTGAGCCAGCTGGTGTCCTGTCCTGGTGAAGCAGAGATGGTGGGGTGAATTTTGTCTGTCTCACACCTGCTCAGGTCCTCATCGATTAGGAACGTCGATCCAGCCCTGTTCCCTCAGCCCAGACCGCTGAGTGCAAACGCTACATCCAATTAACCCGCGCACCTGTTCTGCTGGAGGTCACCCTGTCTCTGCTCCGTTCCCGTCATAACACAATAATTCCTCCGCCACATCCAGAAGGTCTCTTAGATCAGTTATTATAAGACTCACCTTCCCACACCAGGTGGCGAGTGGGTGGGCGGCCAACACAGAATTTGAGTGGGACAGTAAGCCCTGAAGGGCCACAGTGCCTGCAGGGATACTCTACCCTGGTCCTGGAGGGCCACAGTGCCTGCAGGGGTACTCTACCCTGGCCCTGGAGGGCCACAGTGCCTGCAGGGCTGGTCCTGGAGGGCCACAGTGCCTACTCTGCCCTGGTGGCCCTGGAGGGCCACAGTGCCTGCAGGGCTACAGAGCCTACCCTGGTCCTGGAGGGCCACAGTGCCTGCAGGGCTGGTCCTCTGCAGGGACCCTGGTCCTGGAGGGCCACAGTGCCTGCAGGGCTACTCTACCCTGGTCCTGGAGGGCCACAGTGCCTGCAGGGCTACTCTACCCTGGTCCTGGAGGGCCACAGTGCCTGCAGGGCTACTCTACCCTGGTCCTGGAGGGCCACAGTGCCTGCAGGGCCACTCTACCCTGGTCCTGGAGGTCCACCCTGGTCCTGGAGGGCCACAGTGCCTACAGGGCTACTGCAGGGCTACTACCCTGGTCCTGGAGGGCCACAGTGCCTGCAGGGCTATCCTGGTCTGGAGGGCCACCCTGGTCCTGGAGGGCCACAGTGCCTGCAGGGCTACTCACCCTGGTCCTGGGGCACAGTGCCTCTACCCTGGTCCTGGAGGGCCACAGTGTGCCTGGAGGCCACAGTGCCTGCAGGGCTACCCTGGTCCTGGAGGGCCACACCCTGGTCCTGGAGGGCCACAGTGCCTACAGGGCTACCCTGGTCCTACCCTGGTCCTGGAGGGCCACAGCGTTGAATGAATGAGGTAGAAAACAGAAATAAAATAGTTGAGACTAAAATTTCTGTTTCAGCCAATCAAAAGGTTGCACTCACAACAAAATCCAGTAATGGACATGCAAATTCCCGGATCGAAGTCTGACAAATGAAACCAAATGAAACCTGAACTGAGCATAGAAAAGAAAGCAGTTGATTCTACCACTTCTTAAGAACTTCCTCATCCATATTCAGCAGGATCTGCTGCTCTTATCGAGCTCCTTGAACGCACTTATGCACTTGGTTTTGTACGCCAGTTTGAATAGGGCCTACTGAATGCAATTTGGATGTAATAAACGTCATTTTAATTTTGTACTGAATTGTAATCTAACAATAGAATTCGCACAAGGGATGCGACTTGGAGACGTTTACTAGAATTAAAAGCGTGGGTTTACTTGAGCAGACAATCCACTTGTTCAAAGAAAACCAAGGAACTAAAGTGGCATAGGTCTCGACCCCAGAAACAAAAATGCAAAAATAATTTTTCAAAAAGGATGAGAATGGAAAGAAACTGAAGGGAATGGAAATTTCCCAGAATCCTCCTGAGATCTCTTACCCTCTGATCATGGCGAAGGACTCGTCGCTGGAGAAGTAGGCCGCACCAGGGAGCACAGTGACCGTTTCTTTCCCTGCACAGTCAGAGGTCAAAGGTCACACAGGATATAGTTCACTGTTACTTGACCCCTTATTGGCTTAAACCTGCAGACCCACTTGAGTGTCTGCAGGTTTAACTCCAGTCCTGTAGGGGGCAGTGTCTGCAGGTTTAACTCCTGAAGGAAGCCTCCAGGGCACTGAAATGATACTAATAACTTACCTGCATTAATGAGGTCGGCATCCACCTGTTCTTCCGTGGGGTAGGGGCCCTGTGTGAGGAACATGAATAAATAATGACACCCTTCTACAGGAAAAGCCATCCTACAGCCCTTCCCCCCCAACTCTCAGCTCTTGCCTTTTTCCTTCTTGCTGGAGGAAAAGTAACGGTTTGCAACAGGAGAAAAATAAAAGACATGATTTTATCTATTTTTGGCGGCGCAGTCTGAGCCAGTGTGGAGAGTGCAGGCTGTACAGAAACTGGGCTGTCCAACCATACAAATGTGTGTGGGGGGGTCTGCGCTTTCATGTGCTTCACTGGGCTTCACTTGGCTTCATTTCACTTTACCATGTTTCACTGTTTTCCGCTAAGCTTTGCTGTTTCACCATGCTTCGCTATGGTTCTCTGTGTTTGACTCGGCTTTGCTAGACCTCACAGGTCCTTGTTACATTTTGTCGAGCTTCGCTGCGTTTCACTGTGCTACACCGCGCTTCACCGCGTTTGCTGGGCTTTCCTGGGCTCGGCTAGGCTTCGCAAGGCTGTGTTTCGCTGTGATTCACCGAGTTCCGTTGGGCGCTGTTTCGCATTTGTTCTCCCTCTGATCTCCCGAGCTGCGGTGAGGCTCGGCTCGGTTTGTTCACAGCTGCGTTGGGAGGACATGACATTTTGAAAGAGCTGATCTCCTGCAACGGACCAGGCAGGAGAGCTCTCTCTCTCTCTCTCTCTCTCTTTGATTTTCTCACTCCCTCTTTCTCCCTCCCTCCATCTCCCTCTCCATTTCTCTCACTTCAGGTTAAATCAGTTCAACCGTGCAATATTGACAGAACAACCACACAAACACAAAAACATGTTCAGAAAGACGTAAAAAAAATACCCACAAATATACTGACCCTGAAAAAAAACCTGTCTCTTACCCGCTCTCTTTCTCTCTCACACACACACACACTCCCTCACTTATTCCCTCTCTCTCACAAGCACACACACACACACACACACACACACACACAATCCCTCTCTCACTCACTGACAAACACTTCTTTCTGTCTCTCTCTCCCTGCCTGCTATGTTTCTCTCCCTCTCTCTGTCTGTCAGTCTAACTCTCCTTCTTGCCATGCGTTTGCTTTTAATTTCTCTTGCTCTCTCCCAGCTGGCTCCCCTTGGAGGGGAGTGAAGTGAAGGAAGGGAGGGAGGTCGGCAGGGGGGGATTGTGTGGGGGTGGGGGGGGGGGGCGCTATTTATATCCAAAAATCATTATGATCCAAACGGTACAAAACCCATTACCTCTATACCCTTTCATTCAGCAGGATCAGATTCCAGTCAGAGAGCCGACCTTTCTGCTTTTCATCCCCTCTGTCTCTATTCCTAGCCGTCTTTCTCTCTCTCCGTCTCTCCCTTCGTTTCCATCTGTCTCTGTCACCGTGCTTTTCTCTTTGTTTTGGGATGTAAACCACCCTGAGGCAGCCCCTCTGCAGTTGTTCTGCTTTTTCATGATTTATTGTTTTTAAGATGGTTCCGTTTTTTTTTTACTTTTCTTTTTCTTGTAGCTCTTTACTTTTTAAGTATTACATTTACAGGGGAATTAAGAAAAACAATCACATAAACTTGTAGAGATCCTTTTCATCGTTAAAGACCCAAAAGTCAAGTATATTTTTCTCTTATTCCTTCGTTTCTCCCTCTCTCTCTTGTGTTCCCAGTCTCCTTGTCTCTTTCTTCATTCTTTCCATCTCCTCCAGCTCCAAGGCTATTTCACCTCTTCTCCATTCTCCTTAATTTCTCTCCCTCTTTTATCTCACTGTCCCCATTGCCCTGCCACCATCCCTCCATCTCTCTCTCTGATACCTTTCAGAATCACTGCGTTTGATTCCCGTGTTCCCATTTTCGCAGAAATGGTCTGCTTTGAAAAGAAAATGTTTTGAGCTTTGAGACCCCTGTCTTTCATTCCTTTGCCCTCTCCTCCCTCCCTCCCCTCACTCTCTCTCCTCTCCACTTCTCTTTTTCAGCCTTGAATCCGGCCTGGTTTCACAGGCCCACAGATACAAGTCTGCACACTTAGCAGCTTAGTATAATGGTTAGGGAGCTGGGCTTGTAGCTCACAGGTTACAGTGTAGTGTAATGGTTAGGGAGCTGGGCTTGTAGCTCAGAGGTTACAGTGTAGTATAATGGTTAGGGAGCTGGGCTTGTAGCTCAGAGGTTACAGTGTAGTATAATGGTTAGGGAGCTGGGCTTGTAGATCAGAGGTTACAGTGTAGTATAATGGTTAGGGAGCTGGGCTTGTAGCTCAGAGGTTACAGTGTAGTATAATGGTTAGGGAGCTGGGCTTGTAGCTCAGAGGTTACAGTGTAGTATAATGGTTAGGGAGCTGGGCTTGTAGCTCAGAGGTTACAGTGTAGTATAATGGTTAGGGAGCTGGGCTTGTAGCTCAGAGGTTACAGTGTAGTATAATGGTTAGGGAGCTGGGCTTGTAGCTCAGAGGTTACAGTGTAGTATAATGGTTAGGGAGCTGGGCTTGTAGCTCAGAGGTTACAGTGTAGTATAATGGTTAGGAGCTGGGCTTGTAGCTCAGAGGTTACAGTGTAGTATAATGGTTAGGGAGCTGGGCTTGTAGCTCAGAGGTTACAGTGTAGTATAATGGTTAGGAGCTGGGCTTGTAGCTCAGAGGTTACAGTGTAGTATAATGGTTAGGGAGCTGGGCTTGTAGCTCAGAGGTTACAGTGTAGTGTAATGGTTAGGGAGCTGGGCTTGTAGCTCAGAGGTTACAGTGTAGTGTATAATGGTTAGGGAGCTGGGCTTGTAGCTCAGAGGTTACAGTGTAGTATAATGGTTAGGAGCTGGGCTTGTAGCTCAGAGGTTACAGTGTAGTATAATGGTTAGGGAGCTGGACTTGTAGCTCAGAGGTTACAGTGTAGTGTAATGGTTAGGGAGCTGGGCTTGTAGCTCAGAGGTTACAGTGTAGTATAATGGTTAGGGAGCTGGGCTTGTAGCTCAGAGGTTACAGTGTACAGAGATCATTAGTGACTGGTGAGAGCTCAATCTCAAAGGCATAACTGGACAGAGCTTATCACAATTTTTTGGTGAAAACAACATGAATGGAGGCATTGCGCCATCCTAAAAAAAACGAAAAATGAAAGCAAAACAGAGCATGGCTTACCAATCCCAGAATCCCGTTTTCGCTCTGCAGGTGGACGGTGATGTCCGGTTTGATGAAGTTGCTGGCCAGCATGGGAATACCGATGCCGAGGTTAGCTGCACAGCATGCTCAGTGAAGGACGTCACAGACCATCATTTCAAGAACTGAGCATAGCTTACCTTTCTCAAACGCCCAATACTACAATAATACTACAGACCAGGCCTATTCACAGCACGGCCCATAGTATTGCAGGTAATCATTTTGTTATAAATTCTTCCTCCCGGTTCACACTCTTACACAGTAATGTTTGTGCGTGTACTTTAAGAAATTTTTATTGCAAATGTGTTGGGAATTTTTATCGCAAATCTGACCCTGTAACTGAAGAGAGCCCTGGAGCAGAAAATATGTTTAAGATAAGATTAAGAGGACTGAGAAAAATGTTTTCATTTTGTTTTGCTGTATTAGGGCCTGTGATGACCACAATACATTATTCAGCTCCACCCACCCACCCGTCTGCTAGGTGACAGTGATTGGCCGGAGGGAGAGGGCCTTCTTATTGGCTTAAGGATACCGTACATCCCGTCTTCAAACTCCAGAGCCGCCCGGCGGATGATCCTCTCTCGGACCAAATCAGACTCCTTCTTTGGTTTTGGTTTGTCCGTCTGGCTTTTCTTAACCGTACGTCTCTGAGGGAGGACGGAGAGAGAGAGAGAGGGAGAGATGGAGAGAGAGGGAGAAGGAAGGAGTTGAAAAGAGGAGAGGATTATAAGGACAGAGGTAGGGTAAGAGGGAGCGAGGTAAAGAAAGGGGGAGAGAGAGAGAAGAATGTGAGGACAACGGAGGGAAAGGTGGGGTAAGAGAGAGGTAAAGAGGGGGAGAGAGGGAGGGAGAAGATGGAGAAATGGAAAGTGATGGGAAAAGGAAAAAGGGAAGGGGGGAAGAGAAGTAGGGTAAAAAAAAGAGAGAGAGCAAGGAGAGAGAGAGATGGAGAAAGGGAGTGAGAGGGAGAAATAAAAAAAATGTTAACCTAGACAGCATCCAATCACCCAAGAGGTCAAAGGTCGCTCTGTCTGACATTAAAGCAAATGTCATCTCCTCCCCATGCAAAGTATCTTGTAGAATATTGAACAGCAGACTACAGAGACAACGACTAAATCCCTGCCCCCCACCATACCCACCCTTATAAACACCCCACCATGATTTTCTAGCTGGCTGTTAGCCACTTGAATCTTCAGTAACGTGGATCACCAGACAGCACGTTGTTCCATTTTTAACGCTCATGTTTTTTCTGTTTTTTTTTCTATATTTCAAGCAAAGGCAAAATGAATTTCTTTGAGGAGGTCCGAACTGGAGCCGAGAGTCCAGACAAGGAGACGAATCCGACAGAGAGAGGTGCGACAGTGAGTCAGAAGAGACGTGAAACAATTACCTCACCCCGGTTCCAGTGCGCTGAGCAACGATCCTTAAATTATTCTCCCTATCCCCAACCCCCTCCCCCTTACCTTTCCATTGGTAAGCCAGGGGAGAGCTTTTTAAAGCCAATTAATGTGACTAAAAAACCAATTCGAAAATGCAGCCCCGAGCTCTGGCCCCTTTCAATAGGCGTCCATACATGTGCCTGACTGTGGGTTTGTATTTGCATTTTGAACTGGTACCAAGGTGTCAATAATCTTCTGTTCTGTTTATTATATCATATTCATTGTATTTTATTCTTAGACATTGTATTTTAACATTTAACAAAACCACCAGTGCTTTTTTTTGATAAAATTCAAATCAAAATCAGTAAAATGGCGTACCTCTATCCTCTTCTCGTACTGGTCGCCCTTAACGATGCGATGGACGTAGATGCTGGGAATGTGGATGTCCTCTTCGGCGAATGTCCCAATATCCACAATCTCCTCCACCTGAGGAAGTGGGAGAGAGAGGGAGCGAGAGAGAGAGAGAGAGAGAGAGAGAGCGGGTAAGACTAACATTACCCTGTTTTTAGTCATGACTTCTTATTGCCTGAAGAGAGTGTGATCTTGTGCGCAGACACACTGAAACAGGAAGTAACATCATGCTTTCTCCCATTGGTCAGATATGTTTGATTGAATGTTGACCTCTGACCTCCTCGGTTCACCTCTCTCTCCTGACCTCACTTCCTCTGATCGATCCCGTAGAGATGGGAGATTTAATGACATCACAAATGGGCAAATCTCTGATATTCTACCAGAGAACCAATGACCGTGTTTAGCCATAGAGAGCAAAACTTTTGATTGGCTCAGAGAGGTCAGTGCCTGACCACCAACTGTAGCTCCACCCATTATGGGGTTCATGAAACTCATTCCACATCACTGCAAAACCCACACTCATGAGACTGACCAGCTGAATAAAGTATAAATATTTATATAAAAATACAAAAGTCACACATTCTCCCACTCTCCAAATTACCTTCCGCAAGAAATTCTCATCAAAAAAAAAGTGTTGGTTTGTTATTTTTAACAATGTAGGGTTAAGGGCAAGAGAGTGTGAGGCCTGTTTTATTATTCGTTTTAAATGAAAAACAGTGGCAGTGAATAAATAAACAACAAACACACTCGCACACAAACACACAGCTGAATCACAGCGGGGAGAACATTTTCCAAAAAAACAAGGTTTAGGATGTGAAAAGTATGATGAAATCTTGTTTTGCTGTTCTTAATGAAGGTAAATTTGAAAGCAGGAGAGTGAATGCTTTTTTCATTAGTTTTATAAGACAAACAGTTGCACATAAATAAATACATGCAAATACAAATAAATTCTGCAACACCTATACACACACACACACACACATTCACCATTGCCTACACACTCTCACACACACACACACACCAAGTACAGGCTCAACCACAGGCCCCTACATTAATCCAGCCCTGCCGCAGAGGCTCATGGGAGTTAAAGATGACTGATTGGACGTGCTCGGCAGAGAGGAGAGAGACTTCCCGTGAGAGACCCCGGGTTTGACAGACCGTTTTGTTTCACCGGGCGAACCGACACTGCAGCCTGACAAATTTGCCCCGCGCGGTTAAACCGATGGCGGGAATCACAGCGTTCCCCCCTGGCCGCGGGCGGTGAGCCAGACGTGCTAATTCCGGCTATTTGTTTTTGGGATTTAAAATGACAACAGAGAAGGTGAGAAATGAAATGCTACACTGCTGGCTGAGTAGCCAAAGCTCACTCCCCAGTCTGACTCTTACACCGCGACTCAAAGACAGCTCAGCTGTAGGCCTTACACTTACGCCTTCAGCAGACACCCTTATACAGAGCAAATCACGCATCACTATTCTTGGAACGAGCTCAAGGCTATAACCTCACAGGGAGACGAGTACTCCAAATCAACGAATGTAAGAAAAGTGAAGGAATAAAAAGTGTTAAACAATAAGGGGAAGACCTTTTTGACTTTGAAGGTCGGGGTGGAGTGACCCCGTTGAAAAGAAATGAAAGAGAGCTGCTAAGATGACATGACAACTGTAATAGACCTCCACTTGTTCCGTGCTAAGATCTCTGTCTGACTGTAGTACTGTGTGTGGCCTGTTTGGTGTAAAATAGTCACTAGCTCTCTCGTGTAGTACTGTGAGTGGCCTTTAGGGTGTAAAATAGTCACTAGCTCTCTCCTGTAGTACTGTGTGTGGGCTTTAGGGTGTAAAATAGTCACTAGCTCTCTGTAGTACTGTGTGTGGCCTGTATCGTGTAAAATAGTCACTGGCTCTCTCCTGTAGCATTGTGTGTGGGCCTTAGGGTGTAAAATAGTCACTAGCTCTCTCCTGTAGTACTGTGTGTGGGCTTTAGGGTGTAAAATAGTCACTAGCTCTCTCCTGTAGTACTGTGTGTGGGCTTTAGGGTGTAAAACAGCATCACAAACATCCTCTTCATTCTTTTGTCCAGGAGTCTAAACATGGTTTCCCAGAGTTCCTTGCAGTCCTGGGAGAGGCTCTTAATGCTCTGGAAGAGAACTTATGAGCCCATCGAGAGCGAAGTAAACGCCTGAAACACTTCGGCTGATATACCGTCCTTTCCAGATAAGCTCTGAGGATCTTCACTTCGGTGTGGAAATTGATTTCCGTTTGAGGGGAACTTAAGCCAAAAATAAATAGGAGGAGGAAGAGAGGAGAAAGAGGAGGAGAGGGGAAATGGGGGGAGGGTGGGGTAGGGAGAAGAGACGGTAGCTGAAAGGTCATGTGACGGTGAGACTGAAGGAGACAGGCAGGTGATTGGGCACCCTCATCACGCCCAGCTGACAAAAACATGAAGGACAAACTGCACAAGACCTACAATTGATGGAACGTTTTTGCTCAGCAGGTACATTTGATTTATGATACTGTGACACTAAATATTCTGGGACATGTTTCTGAAACCGTTCTGCCATGGGAGGAATCACGTTCATGTCCTTTGCTCAAGGCTGCAAAACCCAGAACGGGGAGTCAATTTTGTTCCTGTTGTTCAGTACATTTAAAAAAATACCGTCAGAAATCACCATATTAGGAAAACCATGAAGTTGATATGTACCATGAATGCTGGCTCTGCTGTGCAAGACCAGGAAGTGCAAGTTAGGGGGTGGGGTTTGATTGTGATGTCATAGCTGTCCACCTTCAGGAATCTGATGGCACCAATGAGATTATAGGCAGCCAATGAAAAAGAACCAATCTACGATGAGGGAGTGAGGTAGAACTGAACCAAACGTAGAAGGAGCTACTTTACGGTACTGGTGACCGTGATTCAGACCAATGCAGTGTTTAAAGTCCAACTTGGACTTTCGGACTGGTTGAAAAGGTTAAAAAAAACCAGTCAAAATCTCTTTATCTCAGTTTGATTTCATTTGATGACAACAGTTGTATTTACATATATTGGAAGTGAAGTCCATCAAGAAAAACCTGAAGTTATTAAAAATCTTTATGGTTGAAAAGGTTGAAAAAAAAACCAGTCCTCTTTATCTCAGTTTGATTTCATTTGATAATGTTTATTTCTGACACCTTGACTCGGATTCGAACACAACTGACACAGACTTGGACTTGGACTTGTGCAGTGGAGACCTGAGACTCAACTTAGACTCGAGGTATGTGACTCAACTACGACACTGGACCAATGCTGGCTCACACAAACATCGCCTCCTTAGAAATCTAACCGGCAACCTTTAAAAGACAAGCACAGCTCCATAACCAATATAGCACACAGGTGGCCATGTCTTTTGTACTCCACAGTCATGGGTCCCTAATGTGTAATTCATAGTGTTTCGCTTTGAAGGGCAGGTCCGCGCTGCACCGCTACACCTGCGATGCGTCTCGATGGAGACGAAGAGACTGGGCGGAGGCACCTTGATGTGCAGACGCTCGCGATGCAGCGTTCAGACTGCAAACGGAACGCGGAGAGCAGCTCCACTGCACGGCGAACCGAGCCATGTCAGAAACGCTGGCGGGTAGTTACGTTTTCCAGATGTTTTTGTTTGTTTGTTTGCTTGCTTGCTTTTTGTCTTTGTTCCAGAACAACCCGCAGGTTTCCTTTCACAACACCGGCGCTGTGTGGAGCAAAGGGTCCATCATTTCACACCTGAGGCAGACCGGGGGGTCTTTCAGGAAGTGTTATTTATAGAATGGAACTCTAGCACTTGGTTGAGGGCGTTCCCGCATTTATAAAATAAAACTACCCATTCTTACACCGCTTTGATGACACCCAGCTACAGAACAACCTTTCACAGGCTTTTTTTTTTTTTTTTTTTGGGGGATTTCTTTGAGTCGCCCTGACATTAAAAGCCCACTAGATGCATGTCTTTAAAACATCAGGACACATGAGGTGGTAACGGGTATCGATCAACGTTAGCATTTAGCGATGCTATACCTGCACTCTCTGGTCCAGGAGTGTTGTTAGTCAGAGCTACACCACTGAGCTCCTAACTCTACGGATGCTCTGCTGCCACTGTAAGTCACTCAGGATAGGGGGATCTGCTAAATGACAGTAATGTAGCGTAATAGTCTACTGGCAGAACAGCCTGAAATGTTAAATGCCCATTCTTGTGATAATATGTACTTTTAAGCTCCATTAAAAACTGAGCACCAGTCTTTGATGTATCCTGAGATGACCCAGCAAGGTGGTACACTCATAACTCGGCAGAATCGGCAGAAACTCATCAGCTTTCTGTGTGATGGCAAAGACCGCCCACCGTCATGAGTGAGTGGCGCTTGTCCTTGCAGGAAGTTAAACGACTTCTCTATGCTAGATGCCCGAGAGACGGGGAGAGTTTTGGGCAGAGAGGACACTGAGACCACCAGATGCCGAACCTCCCACCACCCTCCACACCTCCATTTTGCCACCTACAGCCCCCCACTCACACACACACACACTCCCACACATTAACACATACACACACACTCCCGGTGACTGGAGCCAGTGCAGACGCTGAAGGTCAATTCTGAGGGCTGTGGACAGGGTCTGATCGATATAGCTAAGCAGGGACAGATCTGGCCGTCAGATTAATATCAGCGTGTGTCTGCCACCACTAAGCCCACTGTGTCACCTGCGCTATTAACAGGTGTTCCCTCTCTCACAAACCCACACTCTCACACACACACACACACACACTCTGTCTCACATACACACACACACACACACATGCACACATGCATGCGAGTGCACACACATAAACAAACTGACACACACTCTGTCACACACACATACACACCCTCACACACACACACACAAACACAAACATCACACACCCTCACGCTCATCCTGTCTCACACACACACTCACATATATACACACACACATGCATTCCCACATGCACACTCACACACACACATACATGCATGCATGCACACACACACACACACACACACACACACACACACACATCAGTGTCAGCTGCTCAGTGTCTCACAGTCCAAACCTTCAGCAGGAAACCATTTCCACAAACACCCCCCACCAGCCCGCACCCCCTCACAGGAAGTACTGCAGTGCCAGGGCAACTGGTTCCACAATGAGACTTCTGTCATAACAGTGTCGGACATATTGTCAGGAGGTGAGTGAGAGGTGAGAGGTGAGGGGTGGGGTGGAGGGGGTCGCGCAGTATGGGTCTGTACTGTGCTAAATCCGGCCCAGTCTCTGTGGGGAAGGCTATTTGGCAGGAATGGAGGGAGGTGACAGCAATGTTACCGACAGCCAATCACACACCATGCTCACAGTGGGAGCCAATCTATATCAAGCTCAGCATGTTTGGGCAAATCTAAAGTTCCGTGTGTAACTCAGCATATCGCCAGCTGAAAATGAAGTGTTGGCTTTTAGATCTACAAACAGCAGTCTCACAAGAACCAAGCATTAAGACTAGGGTGGCTGACAAATGATACAGGTAAATCACCAGTGAGTGAGTGAGTGAGTGGAGATGTGTGCGTGCTTTTGTGTGTTTGTAAAAGAGACAAAGAGAGTGTAAATGTGTGTTTGTATGTGAGTGTTCATGTGTGTCTCCAACAAGGTAATTTCTACATCTGGCTATAAAACAAAATATTGTTTTTGTTTATATTCAAACCTGAATTATACAAAATCGACAAGTGTGGGTGGGTGTGAGAGAAAGTGTACGTGTGAGTGACTAAATTACTTTCAGAATTCAGCTTTAAAACCTTTGTTTAAAACTTTCTTTTTTTTTTTAAACCTTAGTACACCGCACTACAGTTACACTATGAAATTATAGACAAAATCCACAAGTCCTATGTGACTGTATCTCACCAGGGAGCCCATGTCTCCATTCACCATGGTCCAAACACGCCCCAAGAAACCGACCAATAAAAAACCCAACAAACCGCGCATAACGTTTTTGCATAATTCAGTGTTGAGGCCGGACACTCCCCCGGCTCCATTAAGACGCAGCACAGTCTCGACGCTGTTGAGCAACGGGCTCGGCAATTACGCCCCAACGCACCCACGGTCCCTGCGCCAGGAAGTCTGCTTCGCGCGTCAGCGGCGACTAAAAGGCTTTTATGCAAATATCAACAAGCTTACTAACACTTAGCAACACTGCATCCTGCCCATGCCTGCAATTAATCTACCCACTGCCCATAAAGTCATTGAAAAATAAAGTTTTAGAATGAAATGGGACAGGAAGTGATGTAACAGCCCTGCCCATTTCCTACCACCTTCCACTTTGTTCTGGCTATGGAGCAACTTATTGGCTTATTTTTAACTTTGCGACACAATGGGAAACAAACAGAGTTTTACATTGAGTAAATTTCATCTTCTGTTTGAAAACCCAGATTTGTAAGATACCTATGTCAGAGAAAAGTTTATATTATAACAGTGTGGAATGTAACCATTGCAGCTGCATAACTTGTGTGCATTCTACTTGCATGGATGCACGATGCGTCTTAGTTTGTGAATGCCTGCAAATGTAACCACTATAGGTAATAAGGTTTATTTTGAAATTTGTGCCCTAAGTTTGGAGCACTGAAATGGAGAGGAAGTACACAGAGAAGGGGAGGGAGAGAGAAGGTGTGAAAGAGTGATGGAGAGAGAGGAAGAGAGAGAACATTTAAATAGAGCCTTTATAGTTGTATTTTAATGCTTTTTACAGTGTTATTTAATTATTATTCATTCCTCATTTATCGGTTTTTTCTTCATAATAAAGATATGAAAGGAGGACTCCAGCTGGCTGTCTCATGTCGTTTGTATGCGAGTATCTGTGCTTAACGATTACCATTTCTTTCGCTCGCAAGTGCTTCAAAGTGTTAGATGTCATTGTAGACCAAAGACAACAGAATCACGACATGCGTTGTTTCTGAAAAGCAAGCAGGCAACAATACCCAGAGAGTCATCCCAGAGAGCAGAGGAATCATTTAAAACCACCTGCGATGACAGCGACACAATGGTTCACTCTAACAGTGAGCGCAGAAGGTTACCGTTCTACATTCAGGCTATTGAGCAGATGCCCTTACCCATAGTGATTTATACAGGCCATGTTTTCTTTGTTTTTTTTACATACAATACGTGTCATTTTCTGTTTCTTTTTTTTTTCCACTGACACAATTCAGATTAAGTACCTTGCCTAGGTGCCCCGAAAGCAAATTGAATGCGCAATCTCAAAATTATAAGCCCAGTTTTTTAACAGTTACTTTATATGACGTTATTAGCATTTAGCATAAGCTCTTTTTAAAAGAGCATCCATAAATACAGCTGGGTATTTACCAAAGAAATTTAGGTGAAGTATCTTCCTCATAGGTATGGCAGTGCCCCACCTGACAATAAAACCTGCAACCTCTTGCGTTACAAGCCCAACTCCTTATATTACTGTATTGTTAACAGCCACACTGCTGTTTGTGCCATTTCTGAACAATATAATATTCCAGCTATACCTTTGTCAAAACCCAGCCCCCAAACACCCCCCCAAGTTCCAAGGTTAAGCAGACAGGAGAGATGAATGCACCTCTGGGGAAAGATTTCAGTGTCCGCAGCAACAAGGGGCTCGTTTCGTATTTTAACCATGCTGACCCCAACCCCCACCCACGCCCCTCCCCCAACAAAAACACCTCACCCATGCTTATCGATCCCCACCCTTTCCCACAATGCAGCAGAGCCTTTGGTGCTGATAACGGGCGTGTAGGCTTCAGATCTATGGCGACAAGAGTCCCCCGTTGCCTGGCGACTGGGCGGCCGCCCTCAGCGATTCTGAACATTTCCCGCTATTATCTGAACACCCTCGCTGAATGCTAATGACAACATTCTTCTTATTTCTGTCTTTTTTATGGCCAATGCAAATAACTCTGTCACCCTTCCATCCCACGCTGCTGTGCCCCACATCGATAAACACATAGAGCTGGATTCGATCAAACGCACTTAGTCTCTTTACCGGCATATGCAATTTAATCAAAATGGACATTGTCTCTTCATGGGCATATTTTATTCTCTTAGACAGAGAAAAAATATATTCAAAAGGACATGTTTGGTTTGCTAAAGAAAAAATACAACATACTCACAGAAACTTAGTTGTAAAGTCTGTTTTGGTGGATAGAATATTCCATTGAAGAGACGAAGTGCGTTTGAATGTTGTCCATTAAGTCCAGTGTGTGCATCACGTAACCAAACCATGAAATTTTTCTTTTTTTCTTTTTTTTTTAACCTTTTTGGTACTTTTTAAGAATTAATAACAGATAATTTGGTTCTGAAGAAACATTTATGGTGCACTTGGAATTGGCCACACATAACGGCCTTGCAAGTCACTTTGGACAAAAAGCACCTGAGAAACAAATAAACCGTGAATGATGGAATAAGATGAATTCTCTCAATGTCCACGGCGACACGAGACCGTGCTGGGAAAATACCCTCGTGATATCACATCTACTCTTTTTCTGCTCGAGCTGACGCCCATTTGACTGCGGTCGGTGAGTGTGCTCTCGCTCGTGACCTGCTGTGAGTGTGTTCCATAACAGCACTGGACAGAGCGAGAGCCTAAATGAATGCGGACACACGCCATATTCAAGATAAAGAGCGATGAAATGAGGCTAAAGACAATCCAAACACTATTACGCGGAGCAAAGGGCAATGATTAAGTGTTTAAAGGATAAATACACACTAACCCCCACATGATGGTTTCAGGCATGCAGGTGGGGGGGGTATGGGGCGAGAAACATGGGGGAGATAGGAGATAGAGAGAGGGAGAGAGAGAGAGTAATAGAGGGTGAGAGACAGGGAGAGGGAGAAATGGAAAGACAAAGAAAGAGAAAATGGAGAGGAAGGGGAAAGAGAGGGGGACAGTAAAAGAGAGGGAGGGAAATAAAGGGACAGAGACAGGTGAGCGAGGAAGAGAGGGGAAATAAAGAAAGAGAGAGAAAGGATTCTGTCACCCTGGGCACCGTGGTGAAAGGCGGGAAGGTAATCCACAGCCGAAAGGTGAAGGGGTTATCGATCGCGACACTGTAAGATTGATGAGTTTTATTGATCACCGCCCGGCTGCGAGGCCGTTCATTCTGACCGACAGCTTTTACCCCCCGACGACATAACAACGTGAAATACTACATGCGCCATCGGATTCACATCCATGCAGGGCCTTTTCCTGCTAATCATGTGTTTATGGTTCGAGGCTCAAAACATTGTGTGAAATAAATTGAACCAATCCTACAGTGGCTGCACTAACCTCACTGTGGCTACACTGGGACAGCCTTCCAGGTCCCAGGCAAGCATTATGGGTAGTGGCGGCTCTTAGTGTTTGACTTTTATTGGCAAAGATTCTCTCCTGTCAAAAGACAGACAGTGACAAATATTTTGATGTGATCTAATTATGACACACCCAAGCGTTCTGCCCCTGGATGAGTGATCCAAGGTCTGAAACGTCGTACTTCCTGATTAATCAGTATATAAGAGCGAATAAAGCCAATTTCTATCTCCGTTCCTCAAGACCAACAGAGCGACGGCCAGAACCTGCGTATAGGCGAGAATTCACTGAGCGACCGTTACTTAAGCGCCATCGGGATCGTAATGATTATGCAATGCAAGAAAACGAGAAAGAAGTGTCTGGATAGCTCAGAGACTTGTGAGGTTGTTAGTAAATTTTGGGGAGGGGGGGGGGGAAGATAAATATAAAAGTATTAAAAACATAGCCCACCATCTTGGAAACATGGCCACCTTTCAAAATTTTCTGATAAAAATATGAGCAAAAACAGACGACATGACTAATCATGAAAGTGCAATGCCGGCAGACAGTCACGTCCTTAAAGTGTGTTTAAATGTGAAGGCTGACATTTTCTTTTTTCCAACTGTGGCCTGGTATCAGTCGGTGAGTCACTCAGCATTTTAATTTTAATTTGGCGGATTGTCTATTGACGACCGACAAGCACCATCTCCGAATTCGAAAAGAGAATCAGGGCGGCTCACAAAAAAAAAAAAAATGGGTAAGACATTTTAATTAAAGGAGTTCTTTTCAGCGCACTCGAAATTTTCGCCTTTTGATGTGGCGTTTTTGTCAGCCTCACTTCGATTTAAGCAAAAAAAAAAAAAAAAAAAAAACAAAACAAAAAACGCAGGATAAAAGCATCTATTTCACATGCAGCCTATTGCCTTTGAAAAGACTGGGAGGTTTGGGGGTGGGGGGGTAGAGAAACAATGAGAAACAGCTGAAAAAAAAACTTCAAAAGCTTTTAAGTTTAAATTGACACAGTGCTTTTCGGAAGCCTAACTGCTACTCGCTACACGCTGTACACCCTTTTACTCTCTGTCGTGTGTGTGAACGGGGAGGTGCATCTATCTAAAGGACACTACGGCAAAGGGAAAGGAAAATCTGCTGTGAAGGTCTGTTGCTAATGTAATTTCAAACGGGAATCCTCAATCTATCGTCCACAATAATAATAATGATTATTACCAATAAGCAGAACAAACGCTGTGACCATGGAGAAGCTGCCATTTCGTAGCCAACTTCAGCATTTGCCTCACTGCCAATTACGCACATCAGGAGACAGGGTTGGCCTGCTGTGCTAAAACCACGGCTGCCATAGCAAAGAAGCTGCGCTCTCAATTCCTAACAGCTACAATATATGGTGGACAGTTAAGTACTGACTTACACCTGCTATCTGACAGACTGTTGACCAAAGTCCCTAAACTCTCTTGCTTGACAAATAAAAACTTTTGAAATGCTTTGCGGGATACTCGAGAGGCGTGGCAATACCTTATGGGTAACATATTTGTGGATGTCTTTATCTCCAAAGAACATTTTTAAACAGACACCGCAGAAAAATGTCGTTGTTTTCGCGGTGAAGAGCTAGACCCTTGGGAAACTTAATCCGCTCTTCTCTTGGGTATCATGAAAAGAACTGAAATCACCCCCTGAAAAATCAAATACCGTAACACACGAATTGTCACTTGTCATTTTCAAAGCTAAAGAAGCAAATGTTGGCTGACTTGTATAATCCATTGTTGAGGCCATAAATACGAAAGGATATACAGTCAATACCCGCAAACGCAGGTTCTTCAACGGCTACATGTTTTTGTAAACGCAGTCTTAAACCGCCGTAAGCAAAGCCGATTACAGGATACTCGAGGGACTACATTTTTTTGAGGGGAAATTTGAGTTTTAGTGTCATTCAGCGGAGGAATGTAATATCCACCCACGTCCTCTTAAATAGCCTCTTACTGCGCCAACAAGAGCGCAACTAAATGAGCACTCTAAACAAGAACTGGTTTTTTGAAAAATCGGATCAAGGTGAGTTTTTTTTTTTTCATATCTGAACGGCAGACTCTTGTGGCTGGGGTTTGTGGTTTTTTCCAGGCAACGGTTATTTAGCATTTTTCTGTAGAAAAAAATGGGTTTTTCTGAGGTCAGGCATTTTTTTCTCCAAACATGAGAAGTCACAGTTTAAGGAGATGTGGAAGCGAATATATAACTTCAGCATGATGAAGCAAATGTCTGACTCAAGCACAGTAACGCTAATGTCTACCTCGAGGATGTAGGAGCCAATTTGTAAGATTTAATCTTTGTCTTATCTGACAGTGTCAAATAGTGACCACTGTAAAAGACTGACTCCATTGTGCAATATAAACCAGGTTTAAGGTAGATAATTTTCAGGTAAGTTACGAGCACGATTAACTGCAAGACGAACCAAATCCACCGGCCCACTACGAAGTCCACACAGTGTCTTGCGGTTAACTTAGAGCAAGGAAAATAATAATAATAAAAAGACTCGCACTAAACCTGTCTAATAGAAATCTACAAGAGCTGACTCACTGCCGAGGCCCACAAACTCCTCAAGGGACATATTTGCCCGCGCTATTAATTCAGACATTTCTACATCACCTACACAAGTAGCTCACCCGCGACTTCAACAGCCAGAGAAACCGACGGGATCTACACCAGCCATGGAAAAATTGTTAATTCATTCAGCTCAAAACATGTTCGTTAATGATTAATTGCAGTTATACCCTGGGAGAAAAAGCACGTGTAGAAGATTTACATCAATGCACACAACCAGTGATTGGAGAGACAGGTTTCAAGAACCAAAAGTGGGAGTGGCCACCATGAGCTGTCAATCAAATACTTGTTTTAACCAATCAGAATATTTTGCTCCTCACAGACACACCCAATGATTGGTTCAAATCAGTGGGTGGCTGATGTCATATGGTAGCTCTACTCAGTATGGGCTCATGAAATCTCATTCTCTCATCAATAATCACACAAGAGATCTGGTGAAATGTTGGCACCTCTACGATGGTGGTCTTAGCGGCCTTACACATGGGCTGATTGAAGTTTCTGGCCGTTTTCCTACAGAGACAGAAAGACACAGAGAGAAACGAAAGTCAAAAGTCAAAATATGTCTGAGATGAAGGGATAACAGCCAACCAAATACTCCTGCGTTCTCATATTCTTTCTGAAAAGCAATAACCACAGTTATAGTTGTAATTCTTGCCACTGATGCCCTATATATATAAGACCAGACAAAGCTGAGCTAGTCTGGGCTTCATAATTGTTTTTGTTTGTGGGAATGTAAACACTGCACCCTTGTGGTGAAAGGTAGGCATTACATGCATATCTGAGTTTACAACTAGTGATGGGTAAAGTAGGTATCCTGGCTCCAAAAACTGGTAGAGCCATCAATTATTGACTTGTTTTAACGAATCAAATGTTTTTGTTCTTCACCACAAATTACAACGATTGGTGCAAATCAGCAAGCTACTGATTGCATATGAGAGCTCTGCCCATTTTTGAGGTCATGATACCAAATTCACACCTCACTGTAAAGAAACATTGCACTTCTGAATTATAAACTGATTATAAAGCAAAGATTAAAGGCGTTTGATGAATTTTTGAGGCTTATCTGTGACACACTTTCCTCTTCTGTGTTATTGACATGGATATACACTTCTTTGGCTATATTAACATATGAACACAAGTGGGTCACTGTGTTCTACAGTTATTTCTAGCAGTGACAAGGGAATGATATTTCATGACACCAGTTACAAAATGGGTGGAGCTACAATATGCTTACAGCAACTCATTGGTCTGAATCAATGGGTGACCAATCATTGTGTTTTACTCTAAATAGTCCCATCTTTTGATTGGCTGAAACAATTCAGTGATTGACAGCCAACTGTAGGTCCACCCAGTTTTTAGATGTCACTTAACCCATTACTCACCTATCCAAATGTTAAAATACTGTCAAGTATATACCTGAAATAATAGCTGTGTTTCTGGAGACGATCTGCCCACTTTCATCCTATTTAAGGTCTTAAAATACAGCTTGTGGGTGGTTAAATTACCTTAGAGATCAGTTTTGTTACCTTATTAACTGCAGGACCAGACAAAACTACCCCCTTCACACATAGTCTCTCTGATCCCGTCTAGTCTTGCACCTCTTCTCAAAACTGCCATGTCAAAAATGTAAATGTATGAATGTAAATGTATTATGCTATTATAGCAATTTATATTTAACATACATTAGTGCTAACATACATTGTAAATGACTCCAAACACTGTATGAAAAAGCTATATATATATCTTTTCATACACGGTGTTTAGAGTCACTTACGAAACTAAAAACTTGATGTAAAAATTCCATTGGGTGTCGCCTGTATCCACGGAGTTGTGTTTGTATCAGGTGATTATTCTGCTGGAGCGGTACTGTCAGGGAGAGGCACAGTGGAAATACATTGGTACAGTGGAAACAGCGCTATCTTCAAAGCATGTGACTCTGTATTGTGCAAACACGAGATATGCGCACACGGGCTAACACCTTGCCTGAGGCTACGGGCCGCCAATCAGGGAGATGAAAGTAAATGTTTAGGGTCTCCAAGCGTCCGTGTCCGTGTAATCTGATGGCTATGAGGCCAGAGGGGGGCGGAGCGAGGTTCTGGATGCGGCACGCTCACCTGAACACCACGTTCCCGGCCTTGTCCGCCTTCCAGGCCTTAACCAGCGCGTAGTCTCCGGTGATCGCCTTCTCCATGATGTAGTGCCTGCCGTTGAACTCCCGCACCTGCGCAGGGTGATGACATCATCACGTCAGGAGATGGTGCACGTACACACTCGTGCTTTACAAGCAGAGAAATGCATGTGCTTTTGCTCATACTGAAGTACACCCAAATAACACACATACGCACATATTTCCACACGTGTACATACAGGGCAATTTGAATGGCCAGAATATCACCTCATGTCCAATATCAGACTCTTTGATTGGCCAGTGTCTGATCAGACAGATTGACTGGGCTTGGCTTAACCATGTGGTGAGGAAAGGACACTCTGATAGGTCAGAGTCTGACCATGTGGTGCACATTAAGCACTCTGATTGGCCGCAGCCTTACCTCTCTCTTCTCGCTGGCGATGGCAATGGTGCCGTCCTTGTTGTACTTGATTGGCGCCCCCCCCTCCTGGATGAGGGTGCCATAGCCTGTGGCGGTGAAAAATGCCGGCACACCTGCTCCACCAGCCCGGATCCTCTCAGCCAGTGTACCCTGCAAACACACCAAATCTTTACCGTGGAAACCACCAACCATAACCACGACTCCATAATGCTCCTTAAATTTGTCTTGTCCGGCCAGACTTGGGCACTGCCTTTCAAAGTAAGGCAACTGTGTCTGCTGGCTTTTGCCGTGTTTTAATTGGTTAATTTAGGTCACTTATTAGCTGAAGAATCAATGCACTTTGATTCAAACAGTCAAAATGCTCTTTCAAAGTAAACCACAAAAACATGCAGACACTGCAGCCCTCCAGGACTGGAGTTAAACCTGCAGACACTGCGGCCCTCCAGGACTGGAGTTAAACCTGCAGACACTCTGGCCCTCCAGGACTGGAGTTAAACCTGCAGACACTGCGGCCCTCCAGGACTGGAGTTAAACCTGCAGACACTGCAGCCTTCCAGGACTGGAGTTAAACCTGCAGACACTGCAGCCCTCCAGGACTGGAGTTAAACCTGCAGCCCTCCGTCGGGTCTGTTATCAGTATTAAATAAATAAGGCTTTGTCTGATGACACAGAACCAGCTCCAGACCGTGACAGTGTTGACTCTGGCCAGAGGCCCCACAGCGGGGTCTCACAGGTGGCGACGCTCTCAGAGACTCTGCAGCTTTTGTTCCGGCTCAACCGGTGAAATGGAGTGGAAGAGGCAGCAGCTGGCAGCTCATGGGTCACAGGAGAGCACGCGCTTATCTGTCCTGACCGAGCAAGTCACAGCGATAGGGAACAGCTCATGAATTCAACTAGGCTTCTCTAAATGGAAGAAAAGGGAAAATCGGGAATGAAACGGTTTTAAAAATAGTTCAGATGTTAAAATGAGGAGGCTTTTGGCTGGATTATCAATCTTCAGTGGGAGCGTGCGCCTGCGCTCACTCTCGAGAAATTAACGAGTCGAAAAAATGACCTGCCAGCCGTTAGCGACTTAAGACGGAGAAAGGTCAAGAGCAGAACTTCCCATTGCTCAGGACAGAACAGCTGAGCTGTTTAAACGAAAAAGATCCAGCCAGGTGAGAACGAGTGTTCCGCCCCAGGTGGTTTCACAGGCTGGGTCCTGCAGTTCGCTACGGTTCCAACTAAATTACCATGGCGATCAGGGCCTGCTTATAAGGAACCACCCCTCCCTAAGTAAAGTGAGGGCAAACCTGTTCCTGGCAGATTGATCCAATGCTGGTCTTTGTTTCCACCAATTACCTGGGGCCAGGATTTGGCACACTGTCCTGGAGGGCCGGTTTGTTCCCATTTTGCTCCAGTCATTTTCCCCTGCTGCTTACACACACCAGTGCTGATTCTCTCATAGATTACGCCCTGGTAAAAACATCTCAATGTGTGTGTATTAGAACAGTCTTTAGCTGTCAGTCATCAAGTTATCTACTAATTATATCTGAATGACAGATCTCATAAATGACTAGGCTAGTGGAAGCACTGAGAGCTGAAGTTGGCACCATGTGCTACAGTGAGGTTACAAAAATAATGAAGGGGATTAAGGTGCTTTTTGGGCTATTCCCCACCCCTACCCCACCCCACGTGTCCCCCGCAGTGATGCTACCTGGGGTGTGAGCTCCACCTCTAGTTCGCCGGACAGGTACTGTCTCTCAAACTCGATGTTCTCCCCCACATAGGACGAGATCATGCGCTTGATCTGTTTGGACTGAAGCAGTAGACCCAGCCCGAAGTTATCCACCCTGCAACAAGGAAAAAAAAACCCAGGTAATTATACCCACAACTGTGATTACTCCCAGGTTAACACACCCTTTAGGGCAAAAAATCCACCCCAAAGTTATTTACCCTGCAACAAGGAAAAAAACCCAGGTAATTATACCCACAACTGTGATTACTCCCAGGTTAACACACCCTTTAGGGCAAAAAATCCACCCCAAAGTTATTTACCCTGCAACAAGGAAAAAAAAACCCAGGTAATTATACCCACAACTGTGACAACTTTAGGGCAAAAAATGTTATTTACCCTGCAACCCAGGTAATTATACCCACAACTGTGATTAAGGTTAACACACCCTTTAGGGCAAAAAATCCACCCCAAAGTTATTTACCCTGCAACAAGGAAAAAAACCCAGGTTATTATACCCACAACTGTGATTATTCCCAGGTTAACACACCCTTTAGCGCAAAAAATCCACCCCAAAGTTACCCACCCTGCAACAAGGAAAAAAACCTGGATAATTATGTGAAAAACAGTGGTTATACCCAGATTACGACACCCTTCAGGGGGAAAAAATCCAGCTCAATTATCCACCTTGCAGAAAAACCAAACTGGGTAGAACAGTAATAAAGCAGAACCGTGGTAATCTGAACCCTACAGCGTCAGGAGGGGGTTCAGATTACCACAAATTCTGGATTAGCGAGAGTTACATTGTTTCTATAGGACTGAATTATGGAGTTCCATATTTCTGTGTGCGTGCGTGTGTGTGCGCATGTGTGTGTGTGTGTGTCTTTGGTAAGTATGCTCCATTGTGTGTGCGTGTGTGTATATGTGTGCATGCATGTATGTGTGTGTGCATGTGTGAGTGTGTGTGTGTGTGTGCGTGTGTGTGCACATGCATACACGTTTGTGAGAACTGCATCACCAGGTAACTGAAGCGATCCATGGTTTGGCGTTTAGCCATTCTCCTCCCACCTCTCCCTCTCTCAAACACACACTCTCACACTGCCTCTCTCACCGTCTCCGCCTCCCTCTCTCTCCCTCCCGCCCTCCCCCTCTCTCCTTCCTCTCCCTCCCTCTTATCCGAGCCGCCAAAATCCAATCACAAGAGCCCAGCTGTGCGGCGCAAGGTCAGCCGAGGACTCTCTCCGGCCGCCGCCAGCGATGGAGATCTCCAAGTACCGCGAATGCGGGCGCTCACCATAGCGACACCGCACAGGGAGTCTCAAATGTTTAACGCCTCACCTTGCTGTTATAGAAAAGGGAAACCGCTTCTGTCTACACTGTTATTCCTCTTATAAATCAACAACCAGATGCACACAGAATAATCTGAAGATTTCTTAAAATATAAAAAATATATGTGCAAAACAATTATGCAAAAATAATACTTGAGCGTTAAGGTTAAGTATCCGCCTAGGTTTTCCACAGCAGGCAAATTCAGTGTAGAGGGGAGAACAAAGCAGAGGATTTCAATGACGATTATGTTCTATTCATGATTTTCTTAAAACGCTTTTTAACATTTTTCCTCCCAGTTTGGAACGCCCAGATCTATTCATGCACTGCAATCCGCTGCTGAAAAGTCTGCTATCTCACCAGGAGAGCGTTAAAGCACAAGCTTCCCTTCCAAAGCATGTGATGCCAGCAGTGGCTTCTCTGCATTCCGCAGACCACAAGTTGAGCTCACACAGAGATGAGCTGCAATGAGACACTCCTTAACTCCTCGAGCGACAGCGGCAGGCAGAATATGGGCCTCCAGTGATTTTATTATGTGAAACGCTACATCCTGTCATAAAGTCTTTATTTATAGGGAAGTGTGCCGCATCATGCTTAACCTTTGTTTCTTTCATTGACAGGGCCTCTCATTTGTGATAGCAGGACAGAAACATACCCAACGGCACTCATTTGCGGTTACATTCCTGTAGAAAGTCTTGGGTAAATCTCAGAATTCGGTGTAAGTGACGCTTCTGGTTCAGGATGGAGGCCGATCGCGCCGACAGCAGCACGGGGGATAGGGCAGAAATGCGGTGCATGAAGGGGTGGCTGTGTAGCGTGATGGTTTGGTGAAATGGACCTGTAGAGGTTGCGGGTTCGATTCCCAAGTGGTGCGCTTACCTGGCATTACCTCAGCAAAAATATGTGAAGGTATTTAATTGACTGCACATGTGAATGTTGTGGAAGCGATTCCAGATAATGCTCAAAATGTTATGAACGTGCATTAACACAAAAAACACCCTTTAGCTTTATGATAATCAAGCTTTCTGGGGCTCTGCGGGAGCCCCACAGGAATAAGGAATCCGCTATCTTCAGGCCCTCCCAGATCTGTGATTCAAATGCATCATGGGAAGGAAAGGTCACTTTAGGAATGAAACTGGGCCGATTCCATTTTGCAAAAGGTTAAGTAAAGCTGCAGCAGCTTCATGACTGTTTGAAGGACTACCCACATTGCTGAGGGACTGTAATTCTCGCTGTGGAAAAGCTTGCTTCAGCAAGAATGGACTCCAGTCGCTATAAACCTCCTGCATAAAGGATATGCTGGTTGTAAATCGCTTTTAGTGCACAATACAGGAGTTAATCAGCTCCAACTTTAGTGGCGTTGATTGTGGACTAACAATGAACAGCTTCGCTGTCAATTGTACTGCCTTTTCTTATATGTGTATTTCATAAAGTTTTTTTACTGATCTTTTGAAGGTTAGATTTTGTTACTGAGGATCTTTTGTGTCTGATGCAATCTGATCTCATCACAGGTCAATTGCATTTTTTTTTACGTTATATTTCAGTTTCTGGCAAAACCTGTTTTCGAAGGCAGAACAGGGGCTTCTACAGTGTAGAGGCGAAAAATAAAAACTGGCTGCTGAGGACAAAGGTATTGAGATGCGCCTTGGGATGGCGACCCACTTTCCCATAATCAGGCGGAACCAATCCGAACTCCATACAGTGACCGCGCTCGACACCTCAAAGCACGCCGAAACGGGAAAAACAGAGAAAACACGGCTTTCCACTTTTATTTTATCTCACTTAGACCATATGGATGTTTATAATTTTTGAAAGAGACAATAGCAGTGGGGACATGCGATACACCGCTTACAACCTGCCATATAGAAAATCTGTCGTCACAAGCTTAGACTATTTTTTGTAACCTTTGTTTAATCAGAAAGTCCCACTGGGACATGCTATCTCTTGTTAAAGAGAGACCTAGCCAAGACTGCTAGCATCAATAACAATAATTAAAAACGACATTAAAACATATGAGACAAGGTGCATACGTGACAGTAAAGTTACACATTTTTTCTCAGTTGGAAGAGCCGATTAGGAGGGTCTGGGTCTGAAAAGTCTTTCATAAGAGCAGAGGATTTTTATTCCATTTATCCATTTTAATGGTCCAGTCAAGACAGGGCACTGAGGAAAGGTCAGCAGACCAGCGCCAAAATAGACTATCTGTACAAGCTGCATTCCCCGAGATAACAAAAAAAAAACTGCCTTTTCTGAATTTAAAAACATTTATTAACCTTCAAAGATGTGCAGAGAAAGGTGTCTAAAATGATAACCAGTGTAGTTACAAAAAGTAGAAAATCACCGTTTAGAAAGTCCACAATTATGGAGAAAAAAAAGTATTACATAACCCTCCAGTTTTTGGAATGTGAGAGTTTCTAGAACTTTCCCCTGCCCCAGCTGTCACAGAATAATGTCTCTGCACAGTTGGGTTTAATGTGGAAAGCAGAGACTGTAATGGGGTTTTGACTGCATGCTGCACAGAAGGCTGTTCGGCTAATCTTATCACAGTCGCCGCCTAATCTCACAAGCTCCCTGTTAGAGACACTCAGTGACTACAGCTCGTTATTGGTTATAAGTTGTTATTTACAAGTCAGCATTCACACAGACCAACTTGCTCACCCATGTGCGCACACACACACACACACACACACACACACACACACACACACACATGCACAGAAACACACCCTGCTTGCTTTTGTTCATTCGCATTCGGTTCTGCTTTTGTTTTCACTTTGACACAGCTGCTTGGTTTTCACAGCGGATGTTTCTAGAACAGCATGTGGCAGGAAGTTGTTTTTCTCAGATGAGCCAATCTCTCATTCCTGTGCAGTCCTGCAGGACTCAGCCAATGGGTGTGGGCTTTTTTTTTTTTTTTGGGGGGGGGGGACTTAAGTTATTACGAAAATAAATTTGGCCATTTAAATATTTTCTCACTCCTTTTTTGATTTATCTTTTTTTTCTTAATTTGTTAGGTGCCATGGGCAAATGACCTCTTTGCACTTCACATTGGAAAATGAGGGCAGCCATATTTCTCTCTTTGTACAGTGGAGTGATACAGATCTCAGATTACCCCAAACACAGGAGCGCAGTGTGTGCTGAGGGAGGGTGCGAATCTCCCTCCGTCCGAGCAGAAAGCCAACATCCCGGGACAGCTGTACTGCACCATGTTGCGGGAGGGGAGGGGGGGAACTGCCTTTAAAAACTAATAATAAATTCTTTTTTTAATTCATTAACTCCAGTCCTGGAGGGCCACAGTGTCTGCAGGTTTAACTCCAGTCCTGGAGGGCTACAGTGTATGCAGGTTTAACTCCAGTCCTGGAGGGCTGCAGTGTCTGCAGGTTTAACACCAGTCCTGGAGGGCTCAGTGTCTGCAGGTTTAACTCCAGTCCTGGAGGGCTGCAGTGTCTGCAGGTTTAACTCCAGTCCTGGAGGGCCGCAGTGTCTGCAGATGTAACTCCAGTCCTGGAGGGCCTCAGTGTCTGCACAGTTGTCACACTGTTTTTCCAAGGCCTAAATTGGCAGTTGGTTGAACGTAAGCCACAAAACCTGCAGGTGCACAGCCTTTCCTCTTGACCTCAAACCTCAGTGACAGAGATCCTCCAACACTGTGGTTCATACCCTCACTACATTTTTTTCTTCCTCAATTCTCACTGTGTTTCCTGCACAAAATGGGCTTGGGCTTCCCAACAGCTGAGGTACCAAATAAAACAGAATCCTCAGTGATTCACATGCTCTCAGTCTGAAATAAACCCCATTACCTTTTACATAAGCCTCTCTCTTTCACCCTACCGTGAAGGTGAAACCACAACATTTTAACAAGTGACCCGTAGCTAAAGAATATCACCCATAAACTATAATTTAAGGAAGGTACTTGTAAAAGTCTATTTGGTTTCCCGTCTCTCTTGTGATGCCCTTGATATGAAAACACATCGTGCTAATAAAGATGTGAAAAAAGAAATAAATTCCCCTTAAATCCATCTCATGCTGGTTTCCCCATGGACTCGGGTCTCCAGCCAGAGCCAACATGACCTAGCGGATAAACAAACAGGCATTAGCGGGAATTGATCCAGGAAAAAGGTTTTCCATTGCAGGCTCCAAGGCGGTGAATCGGGCCGAGTGCCAGAGAAAAGCGCAACTTAAAAAAGTGCTTTTCCTCAGGTTACATATGAGGGAAATGTGCGAGTCTCTTCAACGTGGAGGCTGGGTCACCCGGTCACCTCATAGAGTACCAGTTTCAGCAATGACCACTTCCTGCATCAACTGGTTACCCTGACTAAGATAACTACGTTAGCCCACGTGTTTGGACTGACTATTGGCTGAGTCAACCGCTCACCTGCAACAAGCATAAGAGCTTGTGATATGGTTTGATGGGTGGAGCTATGGTGAGCTGTCGGCTACGATGCGCTCTCAACACAGAGCTGGAGTGAAAACTAGGATGTTCGCTTTCGAAAATCAAATATCAAGGATTTCCACCTGTTATTATGAAACCTGACTCTCCTTATCGCAAGGGCCTGACTCTGGGCCAAACTCGGAGAGAATGAGCAAACATTACGCCAAAATGGGTAATGCGCTAACATGATATCAGGAACTCACTGATCCTAACCAATCGTCACATTGCATTCCAGGAATTTAGCACACTCCCTTACCTTGAGAGCAAAATGTTTTGATTGGCTATAACTAGTCAGTGATTGACATCCAACTGTAGCTCCACCCATCTTGACACCTCATTCACCTGCAACTAGCTGAATCTAGTGACACGGCAGCACAGACATCCGTCAAAGTTGGCTTCAGCCAGTATTTAAAACGCCCTCACCAGAGAAAACACAGTCGTCTTAACTTTTGACCCCAGACATGGCACTGTGACCCTTAACCAGGCCAGGTGTTATGGGTTAGGAGGGTAACACATAGCATACGCGCACACACACACACACACACACACACACACACACACACACACATACACACACACACACACACACACACACACACACACACTTACCCTGCATTGTTGCTAACAGCAGTGAGGCCCTTGACCCCAGTCTTCAGTAAACTGTTGATGAGGTTCTCAGGGATGCCACACAAGCCGAAACCTGAAAATCGGAGAGCGGAGAACAGTTAGCGCCTGAGACACACACCTGAGTCCTGTCCCCCATGCCTATAATAGACCTCATTATCGTTAATCTGAGTCCTGGGCTGTAGTGTAGCATAATGGTCAGAGAGCTGGACTTACACCTGAAATGTTGTGGGTTCAATTCCCAAAGTCGAGCACTGCTGTCTTACCCCTGAGCAGGGTACTTAATCTGAACTGTTTCAGCAAAATATCCAGCTGTATAAATGCATAGTGTGTATGTTGCTCTGGACAAGTACGTCTGCTAAGTGTGAAATCCAAACACACACTTGTAACCTTACCTGAACCTACACAAACCTCCTCAGTGGCATAAGGTAAGAAAGGGCCAATCAACTTGTGACCAAATAAAAGAACGGATTATAAGAGATTAAACAGCAACCTCATGAATAATGCATAGTAGCGTTTAGCCCCAAGCTAGTGTCGTTACTACAAAACACTGCATGGCTACAGAGAGGCCCAAAAAGCTGTGCACCATGGGAAACTGCACTGACACAAAAATTTCTTTTTATGCAATCTTTATCTTTTTTTTTTGGAGACGGGTGGTTTTGTGTTTTGGTCACGGATATATCTGGGAATATTTTCCGACACTGCTGCCGATTCACACAGGATTGTCCTGCGGTATGAACGCATGACTCAGAGATTCATATGACTGAGCTGTGCTGGAAGGACTGCTGCTATATTTAACCAGCTATGGAATTTCAGACAGGGTGGGGGGGGAGGGTGGGTGGGTGACGCAGGACAAATCCAGGGGTAGCAACTGGAAAGAGTGTCTGATACGGCACTGTATAAGCGTCAGGGGTCAGGGTATGGGGGGTGTCAGGGAGCTGATGGGGGTGGGAGGGGATACTGGTGGGCGGAAAGTATAATTATGTAATGTCACCAAAACTATCACCCATGCTCATAAATGCAAAAATGCTTAGCATCTCTTTCAAGCTGTGTGTCCCTGAAAGAAAAAATTTGCAGGAAACAAAGAAATAACAAAATACACATTTTTTTTTTTTTTTTTCATAAGACCACCAATACAACTGAAAAGTAAAAATAATAATAATGGTATGTGATTCATTTTCTTGAAGCTTACAAGACCTCAGTCAGAAGTGCGAGGCCCAGTTTTTACCCAGCATCAATATCCCTTACGAGCTACGCAGTTTACCTCCCACAAGTAAGGTGGAGCCATTGGGAATATCCTTCACTGCTTCTTTGGGGTCGGTGTAGAAGTGGGACTTCCGGCTGCTGGACGTCGAGAAATAACAGCCACAGATCTGTTGGGGGAGAAGAGATAGGCATTCTGGGTAAATACAAAAGTAAGTATCAAGTGTGGGCTACCCTGGTCCTGTAGTGCAAACGTTTCCTTGTTCTATAAAGTCTTTATTCATTAGGCTTAAAGAATGCTGGTGACCATTGGCTGCAGATTGACAAAGAGTTTCTCTGGTCCAGGCATTTAATACCCGCTCAAACTGTAATCAATATCTGCTGGACAGGCTTCTCATTGGCTAGTCATGACTCGGGTTTCAAAGGGAGGATGGGGGAGGTGCAAAACGGTGACATAATCATCTTTTAAAGCACAGCAACCCCCTCACTCCTTTCAAAGACTACAAAAGGAGAAACGGCCTCATTCAATCCAACTGGCCAATCCAGGGGGATTTCAACGGGGGTTCAACCCTTAAGTTAGGATCTCGTATGAATGTAACGTCACATTTCTGCGCACATTTTCAAAGCAGGAATTGATTCATTTGATATGTATTTTTGTCATTCGTCAGCACCTGCTGCCTGCTGCTTTGGGCCATGTCTCACTTTTAAATTAGATCTAATCTCTGTGAGGCTGACCTGGTAAAGTAATGGTGAAATAAAGCAGCTACCACTCCCTGCGCAGTAGGTTGCTCTAGTTGTCTCTGCCCCACCCCCATCTAGCCCCCCACCTTCCACCCCCATATTGATCCCAAAAAGCTGCAAACCCACCCAACAATACACCCAGCTACACAAACCCCTCCCCCACCACCCCCTACCCCCAACCCCCCACTCATCACCCTTGTACCCCTGCATCTTCCCACCCCCTACCACAAAAAGCCCCACGCTCAGTCCATCCATCACTATATCACGCCACATAATTAGGGCAATCTGTCAGGGCACAGGGCTCCTATCACTGAAACACCTCCTCGGCTGTACAGCCTGGAGACGCACCCACCCTGGTCCTGACCCGAGATGCTCCTGACTCTACAGCAGCGTTCAAGTGATTTTCTAAATAATTAAACAGCTCTGACTCCGGGTATCCTGGGAATGAAGCGGTCGATACTGTAGTAGGCAGAAATGTGTGTCATCCGTTCACTACGCACACGCACGCATGCTCACACAAGCTCACGAGCTCACACACGCGTGCACACGCAGGCATGCACTCACAAGCTCATGCGCACACACACGGACCTTCTGTGTGTTCAGGATAGCCACAGTGCAATGCCACACAGATACCCCAGACGGTGTTTCCCACTGAGACTGCAGTCTGCAGATTACTCCAGTCTGCACCTGACATGACCCTCTTAATCTCTAGCGCTAACGTGCTACCAGGAGTGAGACGCCTGAAAACACACTGTGACCTGCTGTGCCGTCTGTGGGAGCGTCAGGTCAAAGACGGGTGTCAATAAAAACAAACAGTTTAAAGCAAAAATAAAAAGATGGTTAATACATATACACTGCTATCTCAGCAACAAAGCTGTACAGCACAGCTAATCTAACGGCGGCTAGCAGGGTCTTAACATCAACTTCAAATGTTCAATCTCTAGACAGCTTTGTTAATTACTCTGGCCCAGCATTCCTCCCATCTGACGGGTGCCAGAAGTAGATTTGGTTGCCTGGATTGGTTTATCATTTCATGTACCCACCCTCTGAGACTTGTGATTGGTCAGAATTAGTGAACTGTCTTCCCTTCAAAGCTAAAAAGAGGCTGGAAGTTGGAGTGATCAGTGTGAGATAGGTATCAGCCTGACAAGTTAGGCCAGACAAGACTTGACAAAACCTCCTTGCCTTACTAGAACTGTGTGCTTGTGGAATTAATGTCGCACAGGGGAGAGGGGGTGAGCAAGAAGAGAGAGAGAGAGGATAGATATAAAATGAAGAGCAGGCAAAAAAAAAACTAAACACAAGGGAACAGGAAGTCAGGTTGGCAGCCCAAGGACAACAGCCTTACAGTGATTGGACAAGCCGGTTTCCAAAAGGATGTTTTTGGAGAGTCGGACAGTCCGCTACATTTGACCCACATAGAGGGAGTAAAATTGGGGGGCTTATGCTTATATATCATCCGTATATCCTAAAACTTTAGCACTACAAGATTCTCTAATTTAAGTAAAGCACATCTAAAGAGAACAGAGACACAGAGGGTGAGAAAAAGGGAGATTTAACCGCATCACTGCTTTCATTTTCATTCATTATCCTGGCTACCCGGCTTATCCTTTAACCTCACCGACCCCTTCAACTGTAACTAATAGCAGCTACCGGGAGCTGGTCTCAGAACAGGGGGAGGGGTGGAGAGAGAGTCACGACGTCCGCAACTGTCCTTAAAGATGTCATCTGAAGGGAGAGATCTGGTCGGGGCAAAATGAAGGGGAGGCGTCTAAAAACGAAGGATGGTCAAGGTCAAAAACTGACCCTTGCACAACCCAACTGCAGTCACATCCAAACCCACACACATACAGATATAGCTGTACGTTTATACGAAAAACTAGAGTCACATTCCTTCTATTTTAACCACAGAAGAGTCTTGCTTAAAACTGGAGAGGAGCTGTTTGAGGGAAGAGTTTTTTTATTTCCTGTTTTTCATCTGTATAATTATTGTACACCACATACAACGCTCTTTCTCTGTTTCATCTTTTCCAGCTGTACTTCAACCAGCATGTGACACCCAGATGCTGGGTGTCAGTGGACAGCACCCCGTTTCCTGAAGAGCCTGGCAATTTCTTCCAACGCTGGAACAAGACCTAGCCTCGAGTCCAAGCGTTCACGTTACAGGTGACCAACCACCTGACTGCCAGCGGAAGATTAATGCCTCAAAGGGCGATTAACTCCTGTTTACAACTCCTGAAACATAGAAGGAAGGAACAATACTGGTTCCATTCCGTTATGTTTCTGATACACTCAAACAGATCACCTGATCGACCCAATTTAAAGAATCAATGCGCATGTGTCTTTTCAACAGAAAGCAGTTCCATGTTACGGGTTAGCTAATCACCTGACCTCCATGGGAAGATTATCACCTCAAAGCTCCATTAACTCCTGTTTACTATTATGTCCTATAACAGATGTCATGGGTTAGAGGCCGTTCACAACGCCAGCATCAGATTTCCGTGATACGTACAGCCCCAAGACACACCCACACGACATCAAAACGCTGAAATGCAGGCAGTGATTTAAGGCTTGCCTCGGAGGCCCACATCTACGGCTCTCTCTATTCGCTCTCCCTTGACTCCTGGCACTACCCGCGCCACTTACATTTCCAAATCACGGTTATTATATGGGTGAGTAAAGCTTTAAAAATGCCAGTCAATGTGTGACTCGCACAGTGGGAGCATGTGACCAACAGAGAAGGTTGTACAGCAACACCTGAGGCGTTACATAACTCGTGCGCTCGGCAAATGTGACATTCCTTTTGTTTCGCTTTTTTTTGTTTCTTTATCTTTCTTCATTGCCACAATTATGAGGTCAGCAGAGGTTAAGCAAATCACGATATCGAGAGCAGAGGAGTCAACCCATTAATACCATTTAAAGTGCAGCCAGAGACCAAAGCTTTGTCCGCTGCGTTTCTCTATTAAGCTTTCAGAGCTGCTACACAATGACATAAAAATACTCTTTGACAACAGTTCACTCCCCCCCCACACACACACACACACACACACACACACACAGCAGGTGAATGAACCCTGTGCAGCTCTGCTCAGCCAAACTATGTTTAAGCACAGCTGCACTCCGTGGGCAGTGGTGGACAATGGAATCACTCAGCCAGCATTGTCCTCAATGGCATGATCTAATGTTAGTAAGTGTAAAGGCAAAACATTTACCGGGGAAAAAAAGACTGAAAAGTGTAAATCCAACCTGACAGCTTACCATAACAAATAAGCCTGCCTATGATTAGAACAGCTGGTACACTTCCTTAATGCAGTTACAGCCTCACAGAGACTTTGAAGCAATAGGGAAAATAAACTGTTCATGTGACTTCTCTGGTGGTCTCCAGTCCATAATACATTTCTGTGGATTTCAATCAGAAATGTACTGGTGCTTTAGACAAACCAAAGTCAATGTTGATGTAATCACCAATGTGTGGTTTTCATTATTTAATATATAATATAAATTATATATTACAATATGTGTGATGCAGCTTATTTGTTCAGGTCTTCTTGGTAAAAAAAGACTGCATCTTAGCTGGACTTTCCTTAAATCAAATAAATAAAATTCAGGCGCGTGAACACGGGTGCAGTACTTGTTCTAGATTTACATGACTGACTGTGTTGTTCTACACAATAAGCTTCCTAAAATAAAGACGCATAAATTAAAAATATTCAATGCAGTTGTAGATTGACATATCGGATATGTGTTTACTCTCAGTTTAAAGTAAGTCATACGACCTCATAACATCACCTGAAATAAGTCAGAAATGTCTGTGGTTAAACTCAATGACCGTTCATTGTCATTGCTATCTTGAAGCGTTGCCATCGTTTGTAACCAGAGATTGGATTCCAAGATCTCTACTTGATTTGTCAGTACTTCACACACTGCATGTGAAATTTTATTTTATGCAGTTTTTTCTTTCTAACTCGAACTCCTTGCACTATATGCACAGTGTAACCTTACAATAGGGTCGCGTAGCTGATATCGGATAGCGATGTGTGCTTGACAACGAGAACGGGAATGTCCAACGCACAAAGAACAACTCGGATAACAATGGAAAATGCATTTTGGTGTAAGGGGAGGCTGACTTGCAAAAATACAAACGCTCTATTAATGAGTGACATAAAGTAACAACGCTAATAAGGACCTACATGTCAAAATAACGAATAATTTCTTGCCATCTCCTTCAACTAAGGTCAGTCACATTTTCTTTTATAACCATATGTGACCACGTTGTAATGTTACTTTATGCATCTAATGTTTCACTCGTTGACGGAGCACGTATTACAGCAATAAAATGCTATATCATATGGGCAGTCTCACCAGCTACCACTGTAAGCTTCTACAATGTTATCAAATTTTCATGGAGCTTTCTAGATCGCAAACGGACAAATGTTAACTGTGGGGCTAATTACTGGCTCATTGTAAGCATAGTAGGGAAGTGAAACATGATTGCTTGCCAACTAGAGAAATAATATCATTTAATTTTCAAAATATTTTACCTACGTATCTAAATGGTATACACCTGTGATTTATACATGTGCAATTCAGTGTCCAAACTGAAGCTTGCTGGCAAGGTACCTAACCGGTTAGAACTTGCTACTCTAATCGTGGATGCAAATGTTAGCTGGTTAGCTCATGAGTTCTTTTTCATTTCTGCGCCTACCTTGCTCGCAGGATGCCTGTTGAGGTTTGATACGCACGCAGCAGATAGATTTTTGAAGATAACTTTCTCTGATCTTGACAAGACTTTGAAGGCGGCCATGTTTTGGAGCTCCGGGTCTCTCTTTTTTAAAAAATGATGATGATGTGCGTGGGGCTGGTGCTTGAACCGTCATCAAGCCTTTGACATGCAACAGCGCTGCAAATGACACACGGTGTCGCAGACAGTGGGCAGGCTTAGTGAGGGAGTGAGAGGGGCTTGGCAAGCTAATTTTAATTTAACTCTTGCGTTCCCGTGCTGCTGTCAGGAGACTTCAGGCAACCTCACAGGGCGAAATTGAGAAGGAATGTTCAATGTGATTAAATAACTTTTAACTCTTAACATATATATTGTCAATAAATGTATAATTGTGACTCGAAATTATGATGATCGCTGATTTGCAGCGAAGCAGTCTCACACAGGACAGAGGACCACATTTGAAGGTCAGCCAGTCCATGTACACTGCACTGAGGACAGGACGAGTAGGCTGGACAATAATTCTGCTTCACGATCAGACTTCTTAAAAGAGGACCTCTACAATTTAAAGGGAATTACATTCTGAATGGCAGAGTCTCACTTTTCACTGCTCACTTTTCAGACTGAAGGAATTTTCATTATAGTTGTTACAATACAAGTAAATACATTTTACTTTTCGTGTTTTGGGGAAGTTTGTTGCTATATTGTCTAAATAATAGTATAATAATACAGTTATGACAATTATTTATCAATACTAAAGTATTTTAATCAAATTTCAGCAACAGAAATACAGCCTACAGTCTATGTGGTTCTATTAAGAATTTTGTTATTCTGAGTGTTTCTGTGGGTGGGCTGTGACCATCTATGCATGTGCGTGCATGTGAAATGTGCTTATTGCAAATAAAAGAGATTAAATTACTTGTCTGCTATTCAGAACAGACTTATAGCTGTTGCAATAACGAACGCATTCAAAGTCTCCAAAACTAATAACTGTTTGCAGTTATTTGGCCATGTGGACAAGTAGCATACTTTTAATTATTTTCAAGGTGTTTTGTAATGCTGTGCGCGAGGGAAGGCAGATAGACGGTATAAGGAATAAAATTAACCAACCTACAGTGTTAGAACACATGTCATGACAAGCCAGAGGTTACATAATACTACCCACAGCTGGGGGTGACGATGGACAAACTTTCAACCTGACCGTTGAAAGTTTTGGCTCCCAGGCAATGATGAAACCATGAAAAGTGTCACTTCTCTCATCGCAAACAGCAAACACTCTCGTCTGATTGGTCAATATTTCCCAAGTGACAGGTCTAAACCAATAATACACTGTAACGGAGGAGGAAGCGAGGCGAAAAGCAACACCCCATGATTCCACGCTATCACATGAACAAACACTTTTTACCACGTGAATAATCATTGGGTCACGTGATTGTGTTTTCAGTCATGGCCGACGACTGCAGGAGGCAGGGGTTCGAGCTCGAAAGAAGGATTTTTGAGTTGGATAACAAGTGCGCCAGTCTCCGGATAGAAAAGCAAGGTAATGTACAATTCGTCATAACAACTGCATTTACTGTCCGTAATTTTCAGGTAGCTTGCTAGCTACAATGTCGCCATCCTAGCTCATATAGAAAATACATGCTGGCTAGCCAGCTAGCAGACTTGCTGCATTGGTGTTTTCATAGCTAGCTGTACTTGCTAGCCATCCAGATAGCTGCTAGCTGGCTACATCACTGCTGTCAGATTCTTTTAAGACAGGTTTTTGGATGCAGCTAGTTGTCGAGCTTTGTAACTTAAAAGTAAGTGAGCAGTGAGTCAAATAAAGGTGTCTGATCAGCAGAAACAGGCGCTACCCGTGTATGTTATCTGATGCGATTGCGGTTAGCATTGGCTCGCCAGCTATCGTAGCTAGGTAACGTTAGCCAAATAAGATCGGTTGTTTGAGACTTGACCATTTCTCGTTCGTAAATAAACAAGGTGGTCAGATGTCTTTGCTAATATATAGCGCGTTCGCTTGCAAGGCTGTCGTTATATTAGCTGTTTAGCTACGCTCGCCCATGATATGTGGCTAATCAGAAGCTTCTATAGCTGCTCTTGATAAGCTAACGTTAGCTATCTACAATTTTGTACTTCTTGAGTTGATTTCTCCACAGAAATTGGCACACTTTTGCTAACTGTGGTTATCCGATCAGCAGACGTAACACGCTAGCTGATGTTGGGAACTCCAATGCTAATCGTGTAATAAATGACAGCTCTAGGTAATGTCTACAAGTTAAAGCCGTACGTGTGTTAACAGCTAACGTCAAATGTTAGCTTCAGCTAGCTACCTTAAATGTGGCCTGCACCTGACTGCCGATGGCTATTCTAGCTACAATTAGCAGTGTCCGTTCTCATGTTTAAGTCGCTATCTTGGCAACTCAAGAAGAATTCCCGAGATTAATATTTGTTTTACCACCGAGTAGTGCACCCACCAACGGATTTCTCAAGAAGTGGGACTGTAACTTGATAGCTAAACTTATTCCACATCTGCATTCGACTTGATACATAAACTCTTATTGTGTACTTTCATTTTTTCGGAAGTTTGTGAGGCATTTCATTCAGTTTGTTTGTCCTTAGTATGCAATATGGTTCATTGTGACTTAAAATGCCGAATGCTGAAAGGTTTATGCACCATTTATAAAATCTTAGTTGGTGACGCAGTGAACAAGATTGTTCTTAATAGTGATAATGTATTTTTGGTCAAAGGTTTTTGCATTTGCCTCTTTTGTGTCTACCTTGAAATAAAATTGTGCAATGAAAATGTGTTTAATGCCGGAAATCGTTACAAATAGTCAACGGTCCTGTTTTCCATTTAAAATAGTCACACCGTCTTCACATTTGGGGAAAATGTGTATTTAATGTTGCAGGCCAGTTGTGCGTAATTATGTTTAATTATGCTTAATTATGCACTTTCCTGTCTTGGGACTTGAAAAAAGGCAATTAACGTACTTTATTTTTGTCCTAGATGATGACTATTTACAGAATGCTTCTGCCATACTAGACAAGTTGAAAAGCTATTACAGACAAGGGGGAGAGAGTAACAGCCTGCCGAAACTGCTCCAGGATTACACACAGGTATTTCCGTTAATTGAATTAAAAATGTCACATTAAACACTGGGTTTGGGAACTCTCAAAGGTACAGTCCACAGTCATAGCTTTTTTAAAAAACTCCAAGCATGAATGGATCTCCCAACAAATCTCTTTTTAGCAAATCACATGAAGTACTAAGAAAACTGTGGCCTGGTCAGGCCATGATTTGGTTTTTGATTTGGGTTTCTACCGCTAGCCTGCATTACAAACCCCATGGATCAGCTGGAAGATTGCATGTGCTGTCTTTTCCCCTCAAAAATAATGAAACCTTGTTGTTGTTTTATCTCATCTATGCCCAATATATACTTAAGGGTACATTTTTTATACCCTTAAAACTAGATGTTCCTCTCCTGATTTTTGAAATTGTTTTGTACCTCCATAACCTACCAGCATTAATTTTAAATGATCATGTATGCCATCCTAGGAAAATGCTTAATTGATTGTTATTCTACATTAATGACAAGTAGGTAGTTATTACCATAATATATGAAGGGCTTCCACCCTGGATGATAAATAGAAGAATGAACAATAGCTTTTTAACTGGGCATTCATTTCATTAAGTTCTGAGTTTAACTGTTGTTTTTTCTTCTTGAGATGAAAGACATTTTTATAGATAAGGATGAGAAGAAACTCTTTGTGTCTAATTCTTTTATTGTACGACCTGAAGGAAAAAGGAAAGCAATCTCAGATACAGTCCCCTCAGCCGGTGATTGACACGTTGGAATTAGTGGCGGCTTACTTGCCGCAACGGCACATGAGAAGACGACAGTTAAAACACAGGCTTGAATGTGCGGAGCCCTCCCAGCCAGGACCGATTCGACTGTGAAGGGGCACTGCTCTGAAAGCACAGGCAATTTTCCACCATATCTGACGTCTTGCATCTATGCACTTAGCAGATGCTGTCATCCAGAGTAACTCTCACAGGTCAATGTCAGTTTTTCTGTTTTCCTGCCACTGCTGCTGGGAGTATCTTAACAGCACTGTTTCAAACTCAGCAGGCTTTTGTCTGCTTGCTTCATTCAACAGTGGGTCAGTTAGTCTGCTGGTGCACCTTGACCTTTGACCCTTGAACTGCATGCACAGCATGCTTGGTTCTGGACTTACTGGCTACACATTGGTAGCTAAGCTGTCAGTGTGCTACATCTCAGTATTTTTTCCAGGTGTTATTAGAATAATCAGGAAATACTGATTTTCAGACCCTGTTGCAACCAAAAGCCTTGAGAACTTCATAATCGTTGTATCACTCTGTGACAGCAGACGGAAGGAGAGAATGTTCAGCTGTAAAGCCTAAATCTAGTAGCACCCTAGAGGTATTTAGCGTCTGAAAATCAGTTTTTCATGGTTAACGGGCATGGAGGGGTAAGATCCTTTATCACCGCTGTATGAACGGTAGAGCTCAAACCCGTGCTGGCACGGCTGCCCTGGCTATCCCATTTTTCCGGAAATAACAGTCATGCTTCTCAAAGAAAGGCCCTGTGTCACGCTGTCACTTTCATTTCTGATGGATATTTATGCTACATATCTAATCCGCCATGTTTTTTTTATGGCAGGTAGAAAATATAAACCTGTAGCCTTACAGCCAAACAGCAGGGGTATCAGAAAAAACGAAAATGCCCCCCTCCCTCGTACTCAAACAATTGACTCTGTTGTACTGTTATCACCATTTTAAAAATTTCCCATGTGACAATACGAGGTAAACGAGGAGTACATCGAAACCCAGCCTGACGAGTCAAGAATAATGCTCTGACGCGCTCAATGAGTTTGAGTTGAGAAATATCCCAGGATTCTCTCTTTGAAAGGGGACTAATGGAGTCATAAGTGGATATAATTTTTGTTTCCCTTCAGAATTGCAATAAGTACCACATAAGCCCGTATCAGGATTACAGAAGAGGGCACATTATGCTATTTATAACTATGCTATGTGTAGCATCACAGTTATATCAATTTCTTCTATGATAATGAGAATTTATCAAAATAAAAGTATAAGAAAAATAAGTTGTAGTTTTCTTTCAGTCATTTTAAAATAGTTCTGTGAGACTCATTTTCATAAGCAGTAGAACAGTATTTGAGGCAGTGAGTCATACAAGATTTAGTCTTAACTGTTAGCAATGGATCTAAGACCGGTTGCCTACGCAGGCCCTATCTGTGTCTGGATTTTATACAGACTTCTCCTCTAAATCATCCGTTACGTGGTCTCACAGTCAAGCTGAATATGTGATAAGCTCCTGAATAACAGGTGAAGGCTGGTCACTCATTAAGGCCTGGGTCTTAAGAAATTGAATGAAAATCTTAAGTGGGGGAAGAAAAAGTTTTTAGTCGAGGACTAGACTCAGGTGATGTCTGGGAAACCAGCCCAAAATGTTTTCCTGCGGTCTAATCTATAAGTGAATCAGCATTTTTGTACATTACTGTTTACCTACATAATCCAGGTTCATTGGTAGGAACAAACCTTACATGTACACGAGTTCTCCAGTGTCACATTTGCTCATCCCTAATCTATGTTAGAGAAATATTTGCCAAAACTACAAAACATGATTTTGAATGGATAAAACTGTATTTCTACATTTATAGTGGCAAGAAAAAGTTAGTGAACCCGAAGGTGGTTCAACCAGTTATTAAATGCAAGGGTTCACTTACTTTTTCCACCAGCACTGTTAATGTTTAATGGGCGTGCTCAATAAATACATGAAATATTATAATTGTTTTATTAGCTTAATCACACTGTGTTTGCCTATCCTTGTGATTCTGATGAAGATCGGATCACATTTTATGACCAAATAATGTGGAAAACCAGGAAACTCCAAAGCGTTCACTAACTTTTTCTTACCACTGTAGGCCAAAACACTTGATGTACTTTACTGAGACCATCCCCACTCTTTGAGTATTATTTAGAATTAAATTGAGTCTTATTTAGAATTGCTCAAACCCTCGTGTTTCAGCGCTATGGGTATGTATTGCTGTTGCAAAAGGGAAACTCCAGCCATAACTCAACATTAAACTACTGTCTACTTACTTTTGTTCCATTTTTTGTGTATATCTTTAAAATATTTAAGCTTCAGTTTGATCCATGAGATCCCTTCATTTCAGTGGAAACATATGGTCAGTCTGTGAGGTAATGGGCAGGTGTTGTGTTGTGTGAGACGGTCAGTGGAAGTCTGAAGCGTGCATGCGTGGTTGGTTTTTCCCCCCATCCCTTCCAGGTCATTTTGGACATCACGTTTTATGAGGAGAATAAGCTGGTGGATCAGGAGTTTCCTGAAGACAGCTCTCCATACAAGATCCAACAGCTCCTGCAGGACCTGACGGAGCCCGAGGTTCTGGCCGGGAGACTTGCACCTGCCCAAGAGGTAGATAGTGTGTGTCTGTGTGTGTGTGTGCGTGTCTGTGTGTCTTAATTTGTTTGAATACACTGCAATCACTGAATAACGTTATGATCTCATTTCCTGTTGTGATGTCATATCCTGTGATGGCCTCTTTCTAGGTTCAGTCAGTGCTGGGGTTGGAGCTGCTGGAATGCCTGTACTGGCGGAGGGGGGCGCTCTTGTACATGTACTGCCACACCCTGCACCGGAGGAAGCAGTGGATCAAAAAGAACAAGGCCACCTTCCTCAAGGTCATTAGTGCAACCCTTCAAGGTCACTGCCATGGCCCTGCTTCAGTGGATGTGTCCTAAGACACATCGTTCCTACCTTACAGTCCTAAGCTCATCCACAGAGCTTTGATGGGTGGAAGCAGTATGTCAGAAACTTCGTAGAGTCAGTCATTTATTAATCTCTTTGGGGTCAGTAAGAAGATAAAAGAAGGATGGACCACCACCCCAGTGCATTTATATCCGTGTTGAACAATGGGGGTTTATTTCGCTGGTGCAGTTGGCATATGAAGCTGATAGGGGAAAGTAATAACGGTGTTGGTTGTGTGTGTCTGGCTGCAGTGTCTGCATGAGGGTGTCCGTTACCTGATGAGAATGCTGCAGGTGAGGAACTCGGTGAAGCTCAACGACGGCGTGGTGTTCCACGATTCCGCCACGGCCAACTTCCTCGCCGAAGGTAAAAACGTGAAACGCCACGCAGACAGTTCACAATACCAGATGCCATAGCAATGCAGACAGCTACAGTGTTACGTAAACGTTAGTGACGGCGCTGTGGTTTTTTGGGCAGTGCTAGGGTTTTCCCATCTAATGAACAGATACAGTGTTCCCTGTGTCTTCTGCTTTTATCAGTTTATAAATGCTGACCAATGACACTGCTTAAATAAATAATGAAGACTGAAAGATAATCACTCCGTAATAGACAAGGGGACATATTTTTAGACAATAATGTGCTGACCATTACATATGCCTGTTCCAAACTGATGATATGTCTCTGTTCTTTTGAACAGGAATAATTTCAGGCGCCCATTTGCACACCATCAATCAATATATTTCCAGTCTCTAACCCTTAGTTTTATTTTATATATGTTCTTTTTATACAGGTATATTTTCAGTCTCTAACCCCTTGATCAAAGCTGTGTCGTTGTTCTTTTAAACAGGCATATTTTCAGACACCTAGTTGCACACTATGGATCAATTATGTCTCTTTTTTTTTTTTTTTTTTTTTTTTTTAAAACAGGCATATTTTCAGACACCCACCTGCTGACCATGATGTACATTGGGGAGATGTGCTTCTGGGCTGTGAAGTACGAGGACTGTGGGGTGGAGATGACGGAGCGGAAAGAAGAGCGGCTCCAGTTCCGAGACATCGGCACACAGATCCTGCACAAGTACGTGCTGGTGTGCGAAGGACCCCTCCAGGGCCAGGGCTGGAACACAGAGAACGCCAAGGAGATTCTCAATATCCTCCAGTAGAGGGCTGCAGAGAGGCTGGCGTGGTAGGGTGGAAGCAGGGGGAGGGGAGAGGTTAGAGGGGAGGGGTTGGGAGCGAGAGGCTGTCTGTAAAATAATAAAATGTTAATACTTGGAAAGAGAAAAAAGAATCTCAACGGTCACTACCTTCCCCTGTCCCCTTACCCTCCCTGAAAACAAAAAAAAAAAAAAAAAAACACACTTATCTTCAAGACTGTTGGCTGGCCTTGTGTTTGCTCTGAGAATGTGGTTAAACAAAAAAATAAAATAATAAATAATAATTATTTAAAAAATGAAGAAATAAAAAAGACATAAAAAGTTCTTAACTCAGCTGGGAATGAAACATCACGCAACAGCTGCTTGTATTTATTATTTTTATTTGTTTTGTTTTTGTTGTTTTTTAATTAATTGCATTTATATATATTATATATTAAAGGGAGGGAGGGAGGGATGGAGAGAGAGAGCGAAAGTGAAAGAGGGAGGGAGAGGAACACAGATCTATGTTGAAGACTTGAGTATTCATGACTATTTTAAAGTATGTACAGTTTTGTTTCTGCTGTGTAAAAGACTTTCTCACTTATTAAAAAAGTTCTGTTTTTCATGGTTTGACCAGAAGTAACGCCCTTTGATGGGAACTTTGATATTTTGATAGTATACATCTAAAATGGAGAATCTCAGTGTTGGTATTCTTTTAAAATGTATTTCATTTGGTTTTTTTATGTCTTCATTGGAAATAAATATATGTTGGTTTAAAAGAAGGTTTCAGGGTTTTCTTTGGATTATTGGTTTGTTACTCTGTTTGACTGTTTCTGTGTGATTTATTCTTTTCTCTTTGATTTTCACCTTCTACTTTAATCAATTAAAACGCTGAAAATTGTGTGTGTAACTGTAAGTGAAACTTTCAATTACGAAATCATTTATGATGCAAAGGTATTGCCAGAAAACTACCATAACCACAATGCAACAGTTCTCAGCAAACCAGAAGACATTTTTGCGCTGTCCTCGTGGAACTTGTTATGCCAGCTGTTACGACGTCATGAGTTTCCTGCGCCATGGATTTCTGAACACGATTATTGCAACGTTTTAGCTTCCGACCAGCTAAAATGTTATCTCGTCATTTCAAAAGCCTGCTGTAAGAATATCCTAAAGGAGCAAGAGATTGGTATGGCTAACTTCATAGACACGTACGTTACCTAGCAATCGTTAGCCAGCCTATTTAGTAATACAGTAATTTCTTACATTAGACGAGATAAGATAGTTAACGTTGGTGATAACTGTTCGTAATAGCTGCCTTACAGTAGACTTTGAACCAAAAGCCGAAGATGTCAGAGACGCAGCAGGGGAACGAGTCAGCGTTTATCCGAAGCTTGAGACAGTTTAGAGATAAATACTTTCCAAACTCAAGACCCGGTTCGAGTAAACGCACAGCGAAAGAAGATGTGGGCGCTGAACCAGGAGTTTTGGAAAGTTTACCGGTAAGAGAATAACCTGTTTGATGTAAAGTGTGAATGTAAAATGCTTCCTATTAGAAATGCAGTTGAGTATCAGAAAGGGGAAGCACAGTTCTGTCATTCACTGCCAGCCTGGCGAATAAAATTCCCAGCAATGACAAATCCTTATTACAGCTATCACTAGTGAGCTGACTTCAGCAGTCAGTAACCTTTGCCAGACAAATATTTCCGTGTTAACTTGGTACTCTTGTTGCTTAGCAACGATAGTCACACTCCAGATTACCCTTGTTAGCTAACTAGATAAGTAGCTAAATTGTGTGAAACTTCATTGTGAACATGTAAACCTTCATATCTGCAACTTCCGCAGATATTGTTCAAGTGAATACTGTCTAGGCAGTTTGTCTTGCTTAGCTTGAACGGTTGGGCTTTAGCTAGAAATATGATTTTTTTGTTAGTAACCATGGCTCCTTATTGTATCTCAAACGATGACGTAATGACTTGTTTGTTGCGACGTCATGATGCAATGATGGATCTAGTTCGCGTAGTTAACGTTAGCCACTTTAATTAGCCACAATAGTTTAGGTTATCATCACTAACCTACCAGGGAACATGTCCCGCTTTGTTTCCGCAGGCGGATGTGCAGTTTCACATCATGGCGTTCTTGTCTCCCCGAGACCTGTGTCGGCTAGGGGGCACCTGTCGCTACTGGCGGTCGGTGGTTCGGGACCCTCTCCTATGGAGGTACTTCTTCGCCCGGGACATGACGCTCTGGTCTTCCATCGACCACACGTCCATGCCGCGCCTGGAGTCGCTGGAAACGCCCCTGAGAGAGGATCCCGGTCAAGATTTAATGACAGAGTAGGTCATTCCCCCTGAGATAAACTCAAAGTCGGGTTGATGGCAGAAGTGAGGTTGGAGAACGTTGCCCGCCTTTTACAGATTTAGACGTTTCTCTTAGTCAAGAATGAAGACCATGTAGTTTGCCAGCCCTGTCCTTATTTCTGACTGAGGAGAGACAAGGAGTTGAAGTACAGGAGTTTGCTCATTTTAATGCGAGACATGAGTGGCACTGCTAGTGCAGTGGAAGGTGACTAAGATTTAGCCAATCAATGGCTAGCCAGAGGCCCCCAAAAAGGGCCACTGGTGGAATTGTTAAGCCATGGGGGTCTGCTTTGATATCCTTTCATGAGGCTCAAGATTTCTGGTTGTGCTGCGTTAAGGGCTCAATAATTTCTGCCGCAGGTTCAAATTTACATTTTTTACTGTACATCTCCAAC